>CM033631.1:4403428-5003428 GCA_019453435.1 Rhinogobius similis | reverse complement strand
CAGTCAATCAAAAGATTTTTGGAGCAACCGTTGTATTTGGAAGACAAAGCACAACTTGTTATTTACCATTTTCTCTTTCATTTTTGTCTTTGCCACATTAGTTGAGCCCTTTTTTATTGTCAAAACCACAATCAGAAATCCGTTACATGACATTAATCTAATCTAATAACTCCAGAAATCAGATAATCATTGTTCATATACTTTTTGTGTTAGGCTTAACTCTCTCACTATGGGCTAAGTTTCGGGGGCGTTTGACTTCCTAAAAGATGAAACATTCCAAAATTGTACATATTTAGGACATTTAAATTTGGAAAATGGACAAAAACAGGTTTGAGTTGACGAAAACCCATGGGCCAGGACTGGACCAGAGGAAACACAGAGACCGCATCACAGACACTGCACCGATACAGCTTTTTCACCTGGAGACAACGACTTTTTCACCTGGAGACAGCGACTTTTTCACTTGGAGACAGCGACTTTTTCACCTGGAGACAGCGACTTTTTCACCTGGAGACAGCGACTTTTCCACCTGGAGACAGCGACTTTTTCACCTGGAGACAGCGACTTTTCACCTGGAGAAAACAATTTTTTCACCTGGAGACAACAACTTTTCACCTGGAGACAACGACTTTTCACCTGGAGACAACGACTTTTTCACCTGGAGACAATGACTTTTCACCTGGAGACAGCGACTTTTTCACCTGGAGACAACAACTTTTTCACCTGGAGACAATGACTTTTTCACCTGGAGACAACAACTTTTTCACCTGGAGACAATGACTTTTTCACCTGGAGACAACAACTTTTTCACCTGGAGACAATGACTTTTTCACCTTGAGACAATGCCTTTTTCACCTGGAGACAACTTTTTCACCTGGAGACAATGACTTTTTCACCTGGAGACAATGACTTTTTCACCTGGAGACAATGACTTTTTCACCTGGAAACAGCGACTTTTTCACCTGGAGACAATGACTTTTTCACCTGGAAACAACGACTTTTTCACCTGGAAACAACAACTTTTTCACCTGGAGACAATGACTTTTTCACCTGGAGACAAAGACTTTTTCATCTGGAGACAAAGACTTTTTCATCTGGAGACAAGACACCTTTTTCATCTGGAGACAAGACACCTTCTTCACCTGGAGACAAGACATGTATTTCCGATTGTGAACCATATCCTCGGTCATAAATGTGTTGATTTCCATCTGGCAAAACTGCAAACTCCCCCAGAGCACGCTGAAGGCCTGGTTTGATGAAGCCATTGGTACAACATCATCTGCAAACCACATGCTCTGACTGCCCCTAGAAGCTCTGTCCATAACAACAATGAACACAAGCGGTGACAAAGCACACCCCTGCGTCAAACCTGCACTGGACGGCTCTTATTTACCGCACAAACACAGCTCCTGCTCCGATCATACAGGGAGCAGCCCGGACACCAAGAGAACATGGACGAACGCCTTCTCCAGATCAACAAACCTTCGAGATAAACTCAGCTGTTGACACTGCGGGAACACTTCATTAAAGACCAATAAGAATCTATTTAATTATAGTTCATTTTTCAAAGGCCTTCAGAGTCGTCGGTTTATGTTTTCAATTTGCAGCCGGAGCCGAGAGGACACAACACCGATAAAACCATTACCAAAGTCAACAATCTGTCCCGCTTCGCTCGATCGACTCGTCTGTTTGTAGAAAGATGGCGCAGAGATAGCGAACCAGCGACGCCTGCTCCTCTCCGGACTCCGCTGTGAACTCGGAGTCGTGATCTGTGCAACGAGGCTTGTTTGGGTTTGATTGTTTTCGGAGCAGAGCAGGAGACACGGGCGCCGGCTGGACCTTTAATTCTACGCCTGTTAACGTGTTTCTGTGGCCTCCGGTTCAAAAAAGAGAGGCCAAAACACGGAGGAGGCTCAGGGTTTTAAGGTGAGACGCTGCAGGTGAACAGGAAAAAGTCTTAAATTTAAAGATATCAATTTGAAACTTCTCCTGTAGTTTACTCACATAAATGTAAGACAAACATATATTAAGTTTTTCATCATGTCATGTTTTCATGTAGAAATAAGGCATTTTATGTGTAAAAATTAACAAAAATACAGATTTTTAGGGCATTTAAATTTGAAAAATGGACAGAACCAGGTTTAAATTTCTTGGTTCATTTTCTACACATATTAGTGTACAGAGGGGATTTTGGATTTTCTTACGTACTTTTTAAGTAAATCAGATTGGACTGAAAATTGTCCAAAAAAATCAAAATTTAGCCTAATTTCTTAGACTTGAAACTACAATAAATCAGTTTTAGAATTAGATTTCAACAAATCTTTCTGTATGTTTCGTCAAACTCTTGTTGAGTCCAAGAAGTTTGGTGTGTGTAGAACAGTGAACTTTTTGGGTTTAAAAGCTACCACGGCACACCAACTTCTATAAAAATATAACTAAAACAGACCATTTAGTTTAAAAATATGGTATATAACAAGCCAACTAATGTTCGTTTCTTTACATTTGGTAATAGTGATGGTTTGTGTTATTTTTTAGTGCAGAAGTGGCAAGAGTGGCTGGTGAACACATTTACATGCACACACTAAAATCTATTCGGCCGCTCACTGTACATTTTTGTAAATATTGTATTATATTTTGTGTTGATGTTGTGTTTTATTAACAATGTCTGTTTTTGTCCGTTTTATTGCCATTTTGACATCATGGCCGGGGGACTACAGATGAAAAATAGCCTCTTTGGCTAATTCTGGCTGTTTTACTCATGTTTTATTCATGTGTTTTATGAAATTGCACTGTCCCCTTTAGGAAATAAACTAAACTCAAGTAGCTCAGGACACTCCAGAAAAGTAAATTAGTCAATTACATCCACATTTGTGAATCTGTTAACTCAATTGGACATTTTTTTAAGGCACACCTGGCAAAACCTCAAGGCGCACTAGTGTTCCCCGGCACTGGTTGAAAATCAAGGGTGTAGAAGCTATTTTAAGTGGTGATCCTTATGTCCCGAGGTGAGGAAAATTAATTAGACGAAAACAGCCTTTGAAGTTACAATGTCCCAGAGAAATCTATGGATGAAGTGGATTCAATGGAAGAATAAAACATGTTTAGGAGCAGATTGGACACATTTGTTCTTTCCACATGAAAGTCGATATGTTGAGAGAGAAAACAAAAAACAAAATGTGTTTTGCCTGTAGTGTCTCGCCTTAAGTTTGTCGCTGCGTCTTATTGGTCCTCATTTATCGGAGCTCTATTATGAGTGAGGTCATGCTTTGGGAGCGGCAACAGTAACTTTACATAACAGATAATAGTGAGTGTAATTGAAGGCATCACTAGTGGAAAAATTCATCTTAAAGAGCAGAGGTTTAGACTCGATACAATTCACCGAAGGATCTTTTTCCTGTTTATTCTTGTCTTGCTGCACTGAACATAACACAGTCATTGACGCTTATTAAACACAGTAGTGTGGTAGCTTTTGTTTTGCTTTACCTGCACAGTGTTGAAGTGGAGTCGTTTCAATGTTTTTCCACTTTCACCAGCCCTGTACCAATGAGGGAATGAGGAAAGGAACAGTGCTGTACAAGAATAGAATTTTTGGGTATCTGTACTTTACTTAAGTACATTTTACAGTGGCTGTGTTTTTACTTTACTTTTTAGCACATGAACGGTGACTTCTCGCCTAAGCTTTTGAGTTCATGTCTTGGCTTTAAGCAAACAAAAACATACATATAAAACGTCTAGAACCAGTGAGACATCGATTGACTTTAACAGTTTTTTTCCCTTAAAGTCTATATGACAGGTTCTCAAAATGTTCTAATTCTGACGTTTGGTCGGAGGGCACCTGTGGCAAATATTTATCGTTGTTTTAATCAGAATCAGAATTACTTTTATTTATTTATCCCCAATGAAGTTTATTTAGATGGAGTTGCAGTCTGAGGAAATTCTCTGTCATATTTGCGCTCATGTTCAACCAGGAAGTAACATTATTGACCTAAGTTATTCCGCCCGTACATCAGTAGTAAAGGCACTTCCGGTTTGACGAGGGAACGAACGAGGGAAAAGTCTCACCGCCAAAACGATTTATATAAAGTAGAGTGATTTGTGTAAATGTTTATTGTTCACGAGCAACAACAACGCACCGATTTCCTGGGGCCTGAAAACGGCTTTTTAGACCATGTAGAACTTATTTTCTGTTGAGCTCTGCCTCGTGTAAACTGTAACGGAAACAAGATGGCGGCGCCCACGACAACTTCAGGAATAAGGTCAATAAACATTCTGAAACTGTCAAACTGAGGACAAATAGAAAAATGTTTATTAAAATCTTAAATATAATCATGTTCACTACGTTTTAGTGCAATGTGTCGTCAAACTTTTCATATGGACTTCAAGTAACAAAATTTGGTCCTTCTTCCACCTCTGACTAAGGTATATTCTAATGAAATTGTTAGTTTTAAGTCTATTTTTATTGTTATTTATCTTTTTTCTATGTTGCATGTTTTTTATTCCGCTCAGGTTCTTGTTCTTTGCGTTTCAACGCTGGAATTTCCTCACCGTTACCTTCATCTTATCCGTGAGTTGTCTGCGATCCAGAATACGCACTTCTTTAATCCTTTGCTCAGAGTCTGGTCACTCCCTCTATCTCGCCTGGAGCCAAACTCAAACAGAACTGTGCAATCGGGTTAGTTTATTTCAATCAAACACACGTAAAGATTTCATTGGTCATCATTTACAACGATAAAACTTCTCTCACGACTCATTAACGGTGTTTTCGTGCTTCGATCATTGATTTTTACAGAAATATATGGTATTTTTCAGTTCCACGTGTCTTTTTTCCACATTTAGAGCCTCCAAATTCCTGCACCTGTTGGTACAAAAATACAGATCCAGACATCGTTCCGGACTGTACATGCAAATCCGGGTGGAAGATTGTACCGTAAAATATTGCCAAGTTTTCAAAGTTTATTATTTTACAAACGTGGGGTGATTCCAGAGCAAACAAGCTGCAAACCTGGGCCAAAGCTCAATTACATAGCGCTTATTATCTGAATACACCTATGTTTACAATGTGTTTTGGGAGTGTCCTGTTGCTCAGAAATATTAACAAAGATTAACAAAGCGTCACGAGTTGTCTTTGGGATCCCACAAGACTCAGAACCACGAATCTGGGCCTTAAAACTCCAGCCACGGACACAATAAATGGATACCTTTGGAACTGGACTGAAAGACATTAGACAAAGACTTTGGACTTAAAGTGCGTATGACAGGTTTTAACAATTTTCTAATTTTGATTTTATTTGGTGTATTAATACGTGTTGTACATAAAAAATTCAGTTTTACACCAATCAAGTTGTAGTTTGTGGAGAAAAGTAGAAAAATTTGTTTGAAATTACAGGAAGTAAAAACTGATGACATCACACCGGGGAGACTCAATCCATCCAAATGTTTTGCATAATTTACCCAAAACAAACAACTTATTTTATCAGAATCAGAATCAGAATTACTTTTATTTATCCCCAAGGGGAAATTCTTTTTGTTACATGTGCAACCGACCAGTAGAGACAGTAAAGAATTATAAACAAAATATAATATATATAAAGTAAAAAATAAAATACAATAGCTTTATAATGATCAACCCCATTACCCTTAAAACATTAATTCAACAAAATAAAGGTGTTAACATGTATTTTGATTTGTCGGACAAAAAAATCTCCAACATTAGCTGAGTTTTAGTCCAGTGTGCAGAGTAATTTCCTACTGTGATGTCATTGTTTACAACCAGGAAGTGATGTTACAAAACTAAAAAAACAGCTAAAAATGATAAAATGTATAATCATTTTTAGCAAAACTTTGAATATATTTATCTTACCTGTATTTTAGTGACATGAGCAGTCCAACCTGTCATAGGCCCTTTAATGGACGCATTTGTAGGACTGGATGTGCCGTCATTTTATCCCTATGAATGTTTTGTGCCACTTATTATTTTATTTGTTTGTGTTTTTTTCTTTCTTTTATACTTTCTACACTTTCTGTTCGTGTTCAGTGCTCTTTGTGTTGTATGTTTCAACTTTTAAAATCACAGAATGTAGAAAAGTGCGCTACTTGCATTGCATGTAAACAGTATTAATATTTTGTATAGAATGTTTTGCATTGGTGACACAGACCAGCGGTACGGGGACCCAAAGGGGTAAGATGAAATTAACTTTTATCTGAATAAAAGGTATAATTAGTTGTAAATTTAGCATCTTTTCAGAGTATCTTGGACCATAAATATAATAAAACAAAAAATATAATAGTGATAATTGACTATATTTGACTGGTAAACCCATTTATTTGCCCAAAACTTAAATTAAGGGGTACTCTGAGTCTGAAAGTTTAGGGGGTACACGAGACAAAAAAAGTTGGGGAACGACTTACATAAATGGCAGGGCTGCATTTCACGATATGATATTTATTGTGATATTTTGTAGCGGCAGAAAAGAACTGCAGATGTGTTTTTGGTTATTTTTCCAATTGAGGCAAGATGCTGCAGGTGAATAGGAAAAAATCTTAAATTAAAAGACCTCAATTTGAAACTTCTCCTGTAGTTTACTCACATAAATGTAAGAAATAAATGTATTGCATCATGTCATGTTTTCATGTAGAAATAAAACATTTTTAATGTAAAAACGGCAAAAATTACACATATTTGGGAACTTTCAATATAAAAATGGACAGAACCAGGTTTAAATTTCTTGGTTCATTTTGTAACATATTAGTCACAAAAAAATGTACAGAGGGGATTTTGGATTTCTTATTAGGTTTTTGAATAAACTAGATCTGACAGAAAACTGGCCTAAAAATTCAAATTTCGGCAAATTTTTTTGACTTAAAACTCTGCTAAATCAGTTTTAGAATCAGATATCAACAAATCCTTCTGTACGTTTCGTCAAAATCTTGTTTCATATGTAATTGTACAGTTTGGTGTAGGATCTACTTTAAGGCTGATCTTTATGTCTCGAGGGAGAAAAATGCATTTTAAGAAAACGTCCTTTGAAGTTACAATGTCCCAGAGAAATCTATGGATGAAGTGGATTAAATGGAAGAATAAAACATCTTTAGGAGCAGATTGGACACGTTTGTTGTTTCCACATGAAAGTCGATGTGTGAGAGAGAAAACTGACCAAAAAACTACAAATTTAAATGAGCTTTTGTAGACAAGACTTTCATACAAATAATTACTGTCATATTCCAAAGGTTTAAAGGGCCTTTGACAGGTTGGATCACTCATGTAACTAAAATACAGATAAGATAAACATATTTAAAGTTTTACTAAAATTAATTATAAATGTTATAATTTTTAGCCATTTTTTTTAGTTTTGTAATATCACTTCCTGGTTGTAAATGATGACATCACACTAGGAAATTACTTTGCACACTGGGCTAAAACTCAGCTAATGTCAGAGATTTTTTTTTCCGACAAATCAAAATACATGTGAACACCTTTATTTTGTTGAATTCATGTCTTAAAGGTAAAATAAGTTGTTTATTTTGGGTAAATTATGCAGAACCTTTGGATAGAATGAGACTCCCTAGTGTGACGTCATCAGGTTTTTACTTCCTGTCATTTTAAACAGATTTTTCAACTTTTCGCCACAAATCGTGACTTGATTGGTGTAAAACAATATATATATTTTTTAATGTACAATACGTATTAATACACCAAATAAAATCAAAATCTTGAAAACCATACGCACTTTAAAATGTACCCTTTGCTTAATTAAAAAAAAGAGTTCCTGGGACGTCTTTTTCAGCTGCAGCGTTGTTGACTGCACATAAACGTGAACAGCAGCCCGCCGTTTTAAGGTGAAGATTTAACAGAGTAATAAGCGACGGGAGCAGAGACGGAGGAGGCGTCGCTGCTGCAGAGAAACTCCATTTACGTCAAACCAAAACTCGTAAAAACGTCTCGTAATTTAGCGACGACAGGGATAATCAGTGTTCGCTTTTATTATTAACAACAAGCCGTGATGGAGCTGTAAAAGCAAGAATTTAGGATCGTTCAAACATTGGCCGTACGCAGCGGAGGACGACGGGAGTTTGTTGGCATAAGCAGACTGTGCAAATGCAGAAAGTCCCACAAGACAAATTAATGCACTATTGTTTTAATTTGTTTAGAAAGTGCTTCTTTTCTCTGGCAATAAACAACGTAATAATGTGATTTTAACATGGGAAAGAAGGTCTCTGGTTCGATTCCCAGACCGAGTGGAGCCTTTGTGTGTAGAGTTTGCATGTTCTTACAGTTTCTGACGACGAAAATGGAGATGTGATGAATGATTATTGCACAGATAAAATGTGTTTCTGGATAAAACATAGATAAAACTTGTGATGAAGGACTTATTTAAAAGTGCACCATGTAACGCTGCTCGATTATGGCAGAAATTATGATTATTCATTCATTCATTCATTCATTCTCTACCGCTTATTCCCGTTAGGGGTCGCGGGTGACTGGAGCCTATCCCAGTGACTTCGGTACACCCTGGACAGTGGCCAACTCGTCGCAGGGCTGACACAGAGAGACAGAGACAAGGACAGACAACCATTCACTCTCACATTCATTCACTACGGACAATTTAGAGTTGTCAATTAACCTACACAGTCATGTCTTTGGACGGTGGGAGGAGCCGGAGAACCCGGAGAGAACCCACGGTAACACGGGGAGGACATGCAGACTCCACCCAGAGAGATCGTGTGATGTTGGGGTGGTCCGGGATTCGAACCCACGATCTCCTTATTGAGAGGCAGAAGCTCTAGCCGCACTGCCACCGTGCACCCCAGAAATTATGATTATTTGGCTCATAATTGAAATGTGGATTATTTCAGACAAGTATCATAATGCCACTTTAGATGAAATATGTCGTTTAGATGAGCGTCTTTGCTTTGGTTTGAGGGGCAGAACAAGCTCACTTATTGTTCTGAACAGGAGTTAATTAAATGTAATTTAGATTACAACATCGTCTGTAATTGAAAAGAGCAACAATTGACATCTAGATTAGAAATATGATTAATTACACAGCCCTAGGTCTAGTCGAGGGATGCACAGATACCGATAATCCCCGTAACGAATAGCCCCGATACAGAAACATTTTGCAGAATTGGTTATCGGCTTGAAAATATCGCTTCAGCAGAAATCCTAGTTGGGCCTTTAATTTGTATGTAATCCAACTATTTACCAGATCGGTGCAGCGTCTGCAGTGATGCGGGCGCTGTATCGGACCGTTGTGGTGAAGAGAGAGCTGAGTCGAAATGCAAAGCTCTCCATTTACCGTCAATCTACGTTCCTCTCTCACCTATGGTCATGAGCTCTGGGTAATGACCGAAAGGACGAGATCGCGGATACAAGCAGTCGAAATGAGCTTCCTCCGGCGGGTACAGAGCGCTCCCTCAGAGACAGAGAGGAGCTCAGTCACACGGGAGGAGCTCGGAGTAGAGCCGCTGCTCCTCCACGTCGAGAGGAGCCAGCTGAAGCTCAGGCCTCTGCTCCGGAGCCTCCTGGACGCCTCCCTGGGCACGTCCCACCGGGAGGCGGCCCTCTCCGGGGTAGACCCAGGACACGCTGGAGGGACTACGTTGCTCTGGGGCCTGGGAACGCCTCAGGATCCTCTGGAGGAGCTGAAGGAAGTGTCTGGGGTGAGGAAAGTCTGGGAGTCCCTGCTGCCCCCCGCGACTTGGCCCGGGATAAGGGGAAGAAGACGACTGCTGTTCTGTCGTTAGTTGAAGGATAAACAGTACACAAACCATTTGGGTCAGTTTTGTCATATGTTATTTTTGTTTTAAGAAAATGTTTTCAGTCTTTGCAGAGGTATCGGCTGATATCGGGGATCGACAGATACTTAAAGCCCATGTATCTTATCAGTATCGGATCTGAAAAGCTGGATCGGTGCATCCCTGGTCTAGTCTTGTCCACATTCTTGTCTCTATGTACAGTATTGAGTTGCCTGGAAAGTTCCAAAGAATGGCATTAAACTATCTTGCATTTATTCATATATTTATTGACATATTTCTGCAGAAAACATGTGGTGATGTCAGCTGCTCTGACTCAAATTGACACCTGCTATATTTTGTTTCTGTTGGGAGGAGTTCGGGGAGGCCATGGAGGAGGACTATCGGTTGGCCTCAAAGAAATTCTGGTAAACCGTCCGACGCCTCAGGAGGGGGAAGCAGTGCTTCACCAACACCGTTTACGGTGCGGGTGGAGAGCTGCTGACCTCGACTGGGGATGTTGTCGGACGGTGGAAGGAATACTTTGAGGATCTCCTCAATCCCACTGTCACGTCTTCCGAGGAGGAAGCAGAGGCTGAGATCTTGGCGGTGGACTCATCCATCACCCTGGCTGAAGTCACTGAGGTGGTAGGCAAGCTCCTTGTGGGCAAGGCTCCGGGGGTGGATGAGATCCGCCCTGAGTATCTTAAGTCTCTGGATGTTGTGGGACTGTCTTGGCTGACACGTCTCTGCAACATCGCGTGGCGGTCGGGGACAGTGCCTCTGGACTGGCAGACCGGGGTGGTGGTCCCTCTGTATAAGAAGGGGGACCGGAGGGTGTGTTCCAACCACAGGGGGATCACACTCCTCAGCCTCCCCGGTAAGGTCTATTCCAGGGTACTGGAGAGGAGAATCCGACCGATAGTCGAACCTCGGATTCAGGAGGAGCAGTGTGGTTTTCGGCCCGGTCGTGGAACACTGGACCAGCTCTATACTCTCCATCGGGTGCTCGAGGGTTCATGGGAGTTTGCCCAACCAGTCCACATGTGCTTTGTGGATCTGGAGAAGGCATTCGACCGTGTGCCCCGGGGCGCCTTGTGGGGAGTGCTCCGGGAGTATGGGGTCCGGGGCCCTTTGCTAAGGGCTGTCCGGTCCCTGTATGACCGGAGCAGGAGCTGTGTTCGCATTGCCGGCAGTAAGTCAGACCTGTTCCCAGTGCATGTTGGACTCTGCCAGGGCTGCCCTTTGTCACCGGTTCTGTTCATAGTTTTTATGGACAGAATTTCTAGGCGCAGTCAGGGCGTGGAGGGCGTCTGGTTTGGGGACCACAGGATCTCATCTCTGCTGTTCGCGGATGATGTCGTCCTGATGGCTTCTTCAAGCCAGGACCTGCAGCATGCACTGGGACGGTTTGCAGCCGAGTGTGAAGCGGCTGGGATGAGGATCAGCACCTCCAAATCCGAGGCCATGGTTCTCGACCGGAAAAAGGTGGATTGCCCTCTCCGGGTGGGTGGAGAGTCCTTGCCTCAAGTGGAGGAGTTCAAGTATCTCGGGGTCTTGTTCACGAGTGAGGGAAGGATGGAGCGTGAGATTGACAGGCGGATCGGTGCAGCGTCTGCAGTGATGCGGGCGCTGTATCGGACCGTTGTGGTGAAGAGAGAGCTGAGTCGAAAGACAAAGCTCTCGATTTACCGGTCAATCTACGTTCCTACCCTCACCTATGGTCATGAGCTTTGGGTAATGACCGAAAGGACAAGATCGCGGATACAAGCGGTCGAAATGAGCTTCCTCCGCCGGGTGGCTGGGCGCTCCCTTAGAGATAGGGTGAGGAGCTCAGTCACACGGGAGGAGCTCGGAGTAGAGCCGCTGCTCCTCCACGTCGAGAGGAGCCAGTTGAGGTGGCTCGGGCATCTGTTCAGGATGCCTCCTGGACGCCTCCCTCTGGGCATGTCCCACCGGGAGGCGGCCCCGGGGAAGACCCAGGACACGCTGGAGGGACTATGTCTCTCGGCTGGCCTGGGAACGCCTCGGGATCCCCCCGGAGGAGCTGGAGGAAGTGTCCGGGGTGAGGGAAGTCTGGGAGTCCCTGCTCAGACTGCTGCCCCCGCGACCCGGCCCCGGATAAGCGGAAGAAAATGGATGGATGGATGGATGGATGGATGGATATTTTGTTTCTCCTAAGATAAGAGTGAAAACCAACATTCCACTGTTTTCATAATATGTCACCTTTAATAATAATATATCTCTGACTTCAAGGTCAAATAATACACTTAATGTTTTCTTTTGTTCCCTTAAGGTGAGACACTACAGGCAAAATCGTTTTCAATTTTTTTTTTTTTTAATCAGTTTGCTCTCTCTGGAAACAACAAACTTGTCCGATCTGCTCCGTTTTCTTAAAATGCATTTTTCTCCCTCGAGACATAAAGATCAGCCTTAAAGTAGATCCTACACCAAACTGTACAATCTGGGACAGAAAGAGATTTTGACGGGACATACTGAAGGAAGTCTGATTTATTAAAGTCTAAAAAATGAGCCAACATTTGAATTTTTAGGCCAAATTTCAGTTGGATCTAGTTTTTTTCATTTAAATGCCCAAAATATGCACAGTTTTGTTACACATTAAATGCCTTATTTCTACATGAAAACATTACAAGATGAATAACTTAAAATGCATTTTTCTCCCTCGAGACACAAAGATCAGCCTTAAAGTAGATCCTACACCAAACTGTACAATCTGGACTCAACAGGATTTAGACCACAGGTACAGAAGGGTTTTTTGATATCTAATTCTAAAACTGATTTATTGAAGTTTTAAGTCAAAAATTGAGGAGAAATTTGAATTTTTAGGACAATTTTCAGTCCAATCTAGGTTCCTTAAAAACTAAATAAGAAATCCAAAATCCTCTCTGTACATTTTGTTATCACCAATATGTTATAAAATAAACCAATAAATTTAAACCATTTTTTTTTTAATCAATTTTTCAGATTTATATGTTCTAAATATGTGTATTTCTGGCCAAATTTAAACATAAAATGCCTTATTTCTACATTAAAACATGATGAAAGACTTTAAATGTATCTTTCTTACATTTATGTGAGTAAACTACAGCAGAACTTTACAATTAATATATTTAAATTTAAGATATTTTTTTCTATTTTTTTCCTTTTTTTTCTGTAGCCTAATGCACTTTTAACTCAAATAAAAATCGTTCGATGTCAAGTCCAGAATCTAAGCTGAGATAAAGCTCCTGCGGTTGTTTTCGCGGCGCTGGATGGATGTGAGGTGAGACTGGGGTCGTTTCATAATAAACAGAGACACAGAGGGAGGCGAGAGGACGGCGCCGCGAGTACGACTCCCATCACTGCCCCCGCGCCGCTCAGCAAACACGTAAATCTGACGTCTGGCCCCGCTCCTGTCATAATTAGTGCGCCGTTGTTTGGCAAATGCGGTTTGGTGTCGTAATTTATGGACTGCAGCTTTTCTAGGTTGAGTTTTTGAGCTTTTCGTGGTGTTTTAATGATCTTACTCTGTCCAAAACAAGCCTGGAGTTGTGTTTGATTTTGAGCCGCAATCAGGAAAATAAAGCATGAACCACTTTTAAACTCTTTGTGATGAAATTAAAGGATGAGTTCAACCAGAGAGATGTGGGGAGGGTTCTTTATTTGTCTTCTTTAGGACAAATTTAGCAGCGGTGGAAGAAGTATTCAATTTTGTTACTCAAGTAAAAGTACAGATACGTGTGCAAAAAATGACTCTAGTAAAAGTATCAAAAAAATCTACTTAAAGTGCGTATGACAGGTTTGAACGATTTTCTCATTTTGCTTTTATTTGGTGTATTAATACATATTGTACATTAAAAATATTGTTTTACACCAATCAAGTCATTTGTCGTTTGTGGAGAAAAGTTGAAAAATCTGTTTAAAATGACAGGAAGTAAAAAACTAATGACATCACACCGGGGAGACTCTTTCCATCCAAAGGTTCTGCATAATTTATCCAAAATAAACAAATTATTTTACCCTTAAAACATTAATTCAACAAAATAAAGGTGTTCACATGTATTTTGATTTGTCAGACGAAAAAATCTTTAAAAAATGACGTTAGTTGAGTCTTAGCCCAGTGTACAGATTCATTTCCTGGTGTGATGTCATCATTTACAACCAGGAAGTGATATTACAAAACTAAAAAAATGGATTAAAATGATAAAATGTATAATTATTTTTAGCAAAACTTTAAATATATTTATCTTACCTGTGTTTTAGTTACATGAGCAGTTTAACCTGTCATAGGCCCTTTAAGTACTTGTTTGAAAATATACTTTAAGAATAAAAAGTATTTCACGCAGATTATGAGATCAGTTTTACGCATTAAATGTTGTCATTTTGGTGAAGAATTTTCCTTAATTTTACTCAACAAAGTTCTATTTGAAGTCACGTCTTAATTTTTGTTTGTTTGTTTGTTGTTGAACTTGTACTTCAAACCTTCAGGCCCAAAGTCACCCTCAACGAGCTAAAAATAACACTCAAACTAAATAAAAACTACTTTTTACTTTTCAGTTCAGTTAAAAAATGTACGTGTGCTTTGTTTTGCTAACTCTGTCGGCTCAACAAACAAAATTATCGCTGGAAATGCCTTTTTTCCGCAAGATCAAGTCAGTGTTTGGTGAGGAATGATTTTTAAAATTTTATATCTGTTTTTGACCATTTTTTTCTCACTTGAGTCTGCGTTCTCTCTTGTTCTCTCTCGTCGTATCGTCTTCCGCTAAACCAGTCCAGGACTCATGAGGTATTGCATTTGATAATTCCATTAGCCACGATACTTTTGCGATTTATTGAGCCACTGTCACAAACCGCCTGGAAATCTTAGCAATTTAAACATTTCAGATGAATAAATAAGTATCAAAGCTGTATTTTAAGCGTGTTATTTACGAATCGCACGTGTGTTTTTGCCGTAAAAGCTTCTCGTTTGTGGACGCCGAGTGGTTTATTGGTCCCAAAATGGCCGCCCTGCTCCGTGCTCCTCCGACCGACGCAGACCGAGGTTTATGAAGAGCACTTAAGTTCACAGACGAGTTTATGATCGGCTCCGAAAAGAAAAGAAAGAGGGTTTGAGGAGAGAGACAGAGGACGGAGACTGCAGGCTTTTGGTAACATGTTTGACACCTACTTGGCGAAATAAAACATTTCCAATGCTTTGCTAGATGCCGGAAAAAAGCAAAAAATGTGCCGCTGAAGAAAATAAGCAACAAACAGAAACAAACTACACATATTTTTGGAAATGGAATTATTAAATGTGACTTTACGTGTGTGAGGGACATGACAAAGCAACCGAAATGATGATCCGTAGCAGTCTGTACACAGAAAAAATGAATGTTTAGATGAGTTAAAATGTCTTGATTTCAGAATATTAATCTGAATTTCCGACGTTTTGACTCGTTAAGATCAGTGGAGACGATTTATTTGATGGAACTAGATTATTTTACTTGTTTCAAACCATTTCTGACTTGTTTCAATACATTATTTTTTACTTCAATCCAAATTATCTAAAATGTAAATCTATCCAAGCTTAAAATGGCTTGAATTTATCATTTTTATATATATATTTCACTGGTTTCAAGGTATTTCTGATGATCCTGCGATAA
The DNA here is from genome assembly GCA_019453435.1 of Rhinogobius similis. Classification (NCBI taxonomy): domain Eukaryota; kingdom Metazoa; phylum Chordata; class Actinopteri; order Gobiiformes; family Gobiidae; genus Rhinogobius; species Rhinogobius similis. The sequence goes on along the minus strand of CM033631.1, from coordinate 4,988,054 downwards.
TTTTGCTTAAAACAAGAAAATAAATGTGTCAGTGGGGTCAGTACAATGATCTTAACCCACTGACAGAGATTTGGATTGAAATAAGAAATAATGTATTAAAACAAGTCACAAACGGTTTGAAACAAGTGAAATAATCTTGTTCCATCAAATAAATCGTCTCCACTGATCTTAACGAGTCAAAACGTCTGAAATTCAGATTAATATCCTCAAATCAAGACACTTTAACTCATCTAGAAATTCATTTTTTGCAGTGTAAGTGGGCAGAGTTTGGTAAAAACAAAAGTTTTCCTTTTAAGGCGAGACTCTACAGGCAAAACTCTTTTCTTTTTTTCAGTTTTTTGTTCAGTTTGTGAAAAAAGGTGAAATGTAGAATTTTTTTTTGAAAATTTTCAGTCCTATCTAGTTTACTCAAAAACTAAATAAGAAATCCCCTTTTTGTAACTAATATGTTACAAAAAGTGAGTAGCCCCCAAAAAAGTCCAGCGATTTACAATTTAACATCAGTTAGTGTCAGTTCACCAGATCAATGAATTGACAGTGAGTCACATTTCAAACTAAAGACTTTCCACCTGTAAATAAAAAAAAGTCTGACAGGAAGTCCTAATTTTGAGTTTTAAAGTCATAATTTTGAGATTTAGTCATACATTTGAGGTTAAAATTCATCATTTTGAATTTAAAAGTCATCATTTTGAATTTAAAAGTCATCATTTTGAGTTTAAAAATCATAATTATGTTGAAAAGTCACAATTTTGAGTTTAATGAGTCTCATCGTTATGACTTTAAAACTTGAAATTTTGACTTTTAAACTCACAATTATGGCTTTTATTTTTTATTTACTGGTGGAAATGGGCTTTTCTTTTTTTCAGTTTTTTGTTCAGTTTGTGAAAAAAGGTGAAATGTAGAATTTTTTTTGAAAATTTTCAGTGCTATCTAGTTTACTCAAAAACTAAATAAGAAATCCCCTTTTTGTAACTAATATGTTACAAAATGAACCAAGAAATTTAAACCTGGTTCTGTCCATTTTTCAGATTTAAATGTCCCAAATATGTGTAATTTTGGTCATTTTTTCACATAAAATGCCTTATTTCTACATGAAAACATGACATGATGAAAAACTTGTAATACATTTTTTTCTTACATTTATGTGACTGAGCTACAGGAGAAGTTTACAATTGATATCTTTAAATATAAGATTTTTTCCTATTCACCTGCAGCGTCTCACCTTAAACGACTCACTCAGGAAAGCCATGTTTGTAGTTTTCCTCTGACGTTCTGTCGTCAGACGTGAGCACTTTCTTCCTCGTTATAATTTGACTCTCACACTTTGTAAAAACACAGGAGCCGCGGAGCCTCGGGACAAACTTCATGGGGAGGAAAGTTTGAATAAAAGCCGATAATTACACGAGTCACACAGAGGAGACAGACTGACAGGAGCTGTGGTTAAAACGCTCATAAAAACACAAACAACAATAATAACTTCATCTTATTTATGAGAGTCATCAGCCGAAGTGAGAAGATGTGCTGCTAAACATTCTGCTCTAATGTCGTTTTCTCATCACAAACTCACAGTTGTGTTTCGTTTGATTCACACGAGCAAAATGTACTTTTTTGAGCCTCAGAAAACAGATTTGACGTCATTAACTGGAGGTCAAATCTGATTTTTTTGCCCAAATGTGACCTGGATCTGACGTGAAGGGCCCCAATCTGATTTTTTCAAATGCGAGAAACTACTTTCAGTTTACATTTTGCCGTAGAAAGTTGATTTGAGCAAAACAAAAGCTCCACAGACAAAAAAAAAAAGTTAAAAAACCGACACATTTTCTCACTGTGCTGCCTAATATTCTGCCACTGATGCATTTTTCGAATTAAATAATCTCGCTCTAATGCCTTTGAGATCATTATTACTGCATTTTCATTTATACTTTGCTTTGTCAACTGTTTAAAATTGTAAAATAGTTGATGATGTGTGAACTGGACAGAACATAAAAGCCCTGTTCTTTTACAAACATCTGAAACTGCAGCGAAAAAAGTGAGTGGCCCCCAAAAAAGTCCAATGATTTACAATTTACAAGACTTTTACAAGACAAGACTTTCCACCTGTAAATAAAAAAAAGTCTGACAGGAAGTCCTAATTTTGAGTTTTAAAGTCATAATTTTGAAATTTAAAGTCGTAAATTTGAGTTTAAAAGTTCTAATTTTGAGATTTAAAGTCACTATTTTGAGATTTAAAGTCATAATTTTGTGATTTAAAGTCATAAATTTGAGTTTAAAAGTCCTAATTTTGAGATTTAAAGTCATCATTTTGAGATTTAGTCATAAATTTGAGTTTAAAAGTTCTAATTTTGAGATTTAAAGTCACTATTTTGAGATTTAAAGTCATCATTTTGTGATTTAAAGTCATAAATTTGAGTTTAAAAGTCCTAATTTTGAGATTTAAAGTACCAATTTTGAGATTTAAAGTAATCATTTTGAGATTTAGTCATACATTTGAGGTTAAAAGTCATCATTTTGAATTTAAAAGTCATAATTTTGAGTTTAAAAATCATAATTATGTTGAAAAGTCACAATTTTGAGTTTAATGAGTCTAACTTAATTCATCGTTATGTCTTTAAAACTTGAAATTTGGACTTTTAAACTCACAATTATGACTTTTATTTTTTATTTACTGGTGGAAATGGGCTTCCCTGTGATACTCAATACTCATGCCTCTTTTACATTTTTTTTAACACAAAAGGATAGTAGTTTCTCTAATATTACCATTTGGTCTGTGATATAAGATTCTTTCTGCTTTTGTCTAAACAGTAACAGTGTGTAGTTTAGTTTTTTACACCTTGCCTTTGAACCTGGAGCTCGTGTCGCAGAAAAGGCAAACTTCAAATGGCTGCAGGCTTTGAGACAGACTCAGGACGACTGCAGTTATTATTTAACCGTAACAGCTCTAAGTGGTGTAATCTTTGGTTGAAATGATGAGGCGTTTCAGTTTGTAGATACATTTTTGAAATACCAACCAGACGCTTCTTCAATAATTAGCATTCACAATTAACTCTCGGCGTTTAGGAATAAAACAACAACAAGCTGCTGTTAAAATGTGTTGACGCCGTCGTTCAAGGTTGTTTTATTCACTTTTCTCCGATAAATTAACATGCATTTATTTACTTTTGCCTTTGAGTGTCTTTAACGGTCCACTTCCTGCCATTTTAAACTTTTATTTTTCAAATTTTCTTCACAAACTGCAACTTCACAGATGTAAAACTATGATAAATGTTTAGCACAGGCAGTGGCGGACTCAGGAATTTGGGGGCCCAGGGCAAAATTGCGTACAGGCCCCTCCGCATCAGGTGTGATTTTCCATAACTTTTCTGTCATGTCTCTTGGATTGTTCTTGAAGGAAGCTTTTTTTTACATTTTAAAGGTCCCATATTCTGCTATTTTCCCCTTTACACAGTCTATTCTAAGGGCTTTGTTGATACATTTTTTCATTGTGCAATATCCATAACATAACAGTTTCCAAAAAACACCCATTTCTTGGACTGGCCCCCCTCCTGCAAAAGCAAACGGCTCACTCTGAGATCTGACCCCCCCGAACAGAGAGCAGACTGCCTCCCCCGCCCAACCCACAACAAAGCCTAGAGCGGAGATGGTGCATGCGCCGTGTGCTCCGGTAAACAGCGATACACAAACACTGAATAAACATTTTATCCGTCCTGACGGTGCGTCGTGCTGAGTCCTACGTCCTGGATCTGACCTGGAGTTTGACGTGCTCCAGGGCCTCAACGACGGACGTTGCCGTTTGGTAAATAACAAGCTAACTCTTCTCATCTGTCGTATCCATCGTGTAATTACTGTGTAGCATTAGCATTAGCTGTTTTTATTCTTGCGGCTGCGCGCTTCCTGGAGGCGTGGCTTAAACACCGCATCATCTTAGTGAGGAGCCCCCGTCTGCTGCTCAGAGGGGGACGGAAAAGACAGTTCTCTAGAGAAAACATGAGGGAATCAATCAAAAAACCACTTTGGGCACAACATACGAGGCCCAAATAGCACTGGAGGAAGGTTAAAACCTCTGAAAAGTCCATTTTGCATGTTATGGGACCTTTAAAGCTTATTTTAAAGAATATTGAATAAATCACACTATATTTCTTGTTTGTTGGTGCGTTTTAACACATATTCACTTGATGCCTACACGCCTTTCATCGGAAATTTAATTATTTTATATTTTACTCACTACACTAGTAAAAATGTACAACCTTAAATAAGAAAATAAGTTAAAAAGTGATTGGATTCGTAGTATTTATCTTGATCTTAATATATTTAGACAGTCTTACAATAAGATTTGCCAATAGAACAAGTACATTTGTTCTTATTTCAAGTGCAGTAGCGTCTTTTTTCTCATTTCAAGATAGAAAACGCTCGTCTTTTTCATAATTTAACTAAAACAAGATATTTTATGCTTGTTCCATTGGCAATCTTACTTCAAAATATACTCAAAACAAGTTAAATACTACTGATTTCCAGCACTTATTAACTTATTTAAGACCATTTTTTTCCCAGTGTATTTAGTTTTATTTTGTTGGTCTTTTTCTTGTCTAAAAGAACACTGCACTACTTTACTTACTTTACTGTGATATTGAGGAAAAAAGCAACTGTTTTCTTGTGTCTGTTATGATCAGGGGCATCTGATTGGGGGCCCCTTCAGGTTGGGGGCCCCAGGCAATTGTGGCCTGTTGCCTGATGGTAAATCCGCCCCTGAGCACAGGTGCCCTCCCACCAAACGAAGTCAGAATTCTAATGATCAATCAGAAATACCTTGAAACTAGTGAAATATTCTGCATCATATCAGCGATTAAATCTCATTTGAGTCAAAACTACTCAAATCAAGGTAAAAATGATCAACTTAAGTCATTTTAAGCTCAACTAGATGTCAATTTTTTTTGCTTATTTCATCATAAAACATAGACCAAGCAAAGAACTAGTGGTCAATACAGAGAATCAATTAAAGAAAAGTTGCTATTATCTAATCAATCAAAATCAGTCTAAATGCATTTCTGTAGCACGATTCAACCACAGGTAACGTTACAATCATAAAGAACACATTAAAATCACAATGCAATCACAAGACAGATAAGAGCTTAAACAAATACATTAAAGTGTACTTAAAATAGTAAAATGTAAATAAAATTCTATCAATCATATGCTAAACAGAGCCATTTTTGCCCAAAAACATGCCTTTGTATTAAATATTCAAATTTTAGATGGAAAATATTAATATATAAAACCAGCCCAAATATTTACACATTTTTGTATATAGAGTTTAAATGACTGTTTTAATGGCCGCTACATTTAAGTTATGTTTTAGCGTATTCATTTAAATCTATTTTGTATGTCGTCTGTATTCATGTATGTGTAATAATTAATCACATTGTACTGTTGTATTGAAATACAATTTGCAAATAAAAATATTTAAAAAAATAAATAAAATTAAGCACAGCACTAACATCATCACTGTAAATAAAATATAATTCCAGTGCATTAATTCAAGCGTTATCCATTATAGATGTAGATGCTTTTGAGTATGTGCCCCATCCTATCTTTGCCCCGTCCTATCTTTGCCCCGTCCTATCTTTGCCCCGTCCTATGTTTGCCCCGTCCTATCTTTGCCCCGTCCTGTGTTTGCCCCGTCCTATGTTTGCCCCGTCCTATCTTTGCCCCGTCCTGTGTTTGCCCCGTCCTATCTTTGCCCCGTCCTATGTTTGCCCCGTCCTATCTTTGCCCCGTCCTATCTTTGCCCCGTCCTGTGTTTGCCCCGTCCTATCTTTGCCCCGTCCTATCTTTGCCCCGTCCTGTGTTTGCCCCGTCCTATGTTTGCACCTGGCCCTATGTTTGCCCTGGCCCCATCTTTTGCCCTGGCCCTATCTTTGCTCTGGCTCCTATCTTTTGGTTCTGGCCCTATCTTTGTTCTGCCCTATCTTTGTCTCTGGCCCTGTGTTTGCTCCTGGTCCCTATGTTTGTTCTGGCCTCTATGTTTGCCCAGTCCTATCTTTGCCCCGTCCTATCTTTGCCCCGTCCTGTGTTTGCCCCGTCCTATCTTTGCCCCGTCCTATCTTTGCCCCGTCCTATCTTTGCCCGTCCCTATCTTTGCCCGTCCTATCTTTGCCCGTCCTATTTTTGCCCTGTCCTCTCTTTGCCCCGTCCTGTGTTTGCCCCGTCCTATGTTTGCCCCGTCCTATGTTTGCCCCGTCCTATCTTTGCCCCGTCCTATCTTTGCCCCGTCCTATCTTTGCCCCGTCCTGTGTTTGCACCTGGCCCTATCTTTGCCCTGGCCCTATCTTTGCCCGTCTATCTTTGCCCTGGCCTATCTTTGCCCCCTGTCCTGTGTTTGCCCGTCCTATGTTTGCCCGTCCTATGTTTGCCCGTCCTATCTTTGCCCGTCTATCTTTTGTCTGGCCCTGTGTTTGTTCTGGTCCTATGTTTGCTCTGGCCTCTATCTTTGCCCCCGGGTCTCTATCTTTTTGCCTCGCCTATCTTTGTCCCTGGTCTCTATCTTTTTGCCCTCGTCCTATCTTTTTTGCCCTCGCCCTGTGTTTGTTCTGCCCTGGCCCTATGTTTGTCTCTGGCCCTATGTTTGTTCCTGTCCTATCTTTGCTCCTGGCCCTGTGTTTGTCTGCTGGTCTATGTTTGTTCTGGCCTCTATGTTTGCCCAGTCCTATCTTTGCCCCGTCCTATCTTTGCCCCGTCCTGTGTTTGCCCCGTCCTATCTTTGCCCCGTCTATCTTTGCTCCGTCCCTATCTTTGCCCTTGGCCCTATCTTTGCCCCGTCCTATCTTTGCCCCGTCCTATCTTTGCCCCGTCCTGTGTTTGCCCCGTCCTATGTTTGCCCCGTCCTATGTTTGCCCAGTCCTATCTTTGCCCCGTCCTATCTTTGCCGTCTATCTTTGCCCCGTCCTGTGTTTGCCCGTCCTATCTTTGCCCTGGCTCCTATCTTTGCCCCATCCCTATCTTTGTTCTGGCCCTATCTTTTTGCCCCCGTCCTATCTTTGCCCGTCCTATCTTTGCCCGTCCTGTGTTTGCCCGTGGCCCTATGTTTGCCCGTCCTATGTTTGCTCCCTATGTTTGCTATCTTTGCCCGCCCTGTGTTTGTCCCCTCTATGTTTGCTCCTATCTGGCCCGTCTATCTTTGCTCGTCTATCTTTGCCCGTCCTATCTTTGCCCCGTCCTATCTTTGCCCCCTATCTTTTGTCTGCCCTGTGTTTGCCCGTCTCTATGTCTCTGCCTCTATCTTTGCCCGTCCTATCTTTGCCCGTCCTATCTTTGCCCGTCTGGCCCTATCTTTGTCTCTATGTTTGCCCGTCTATGTTTGCCCAGTCTCTATGTTTGCCCTCCTATCTCTATGTTTGCCCGTCCTATCTTTTTGTCTCTGTCCCTATCTTTGCTCTCCCTGTCTATGTTTGCCCTGGGCCCGTCTATCTTTGCCCGTCCTATCTTTGCCCGTCCTATCTTTGCCCGTCCTATCTTTGCCCTGGCCCTGTGTTTGCCCTTGGCCCCTATGTTTGCCCCGTCCTATGTTTGCCCTGTCCTATCTTTGCCCCGTCCTATCTTTGCCCCGTCCTGTGTTTGCCCGTCCTATCTTTGCCCTGTCCTATCTTTTTGCCCTGGTCTCTGTGTTTTTGCCCTGGCCCTATGTTTGCCCGTCCTATCTTTGCCCCGTCCTATCTTTGCCCCGTCCTATCTTTGCCCCGTCCTATCTTTGCCCCGTCCTATCTTTGCCCCGTCCTATCTTTGCCCCGTCCTGTGTTTGCCCCGTCCTATGTTTGCCCCGTCCTATGTTTGCCCCGTCCTATCTTTGCCCCGTCCTATCTTTGCCCCGTCCTATCTTTGCCCCGTCCTATCTTTGCCCCGTCCCTATCTCTTGTTCTTGCCCGTCCTATGTTTGCCCGTCCTATCTTTGCCCGTCCTATCTTTGCCCGTCCTATCTTTGCTCCGGCCCTATCTTTGCCCTCTGGCTCTATCTTTGCCCTGGTCCTGTGTTTGCCCCGTCCTATGTTTGCCCCGTCCTATCTTTGCCCCGTCCTATCTTTGCCCCGTCCTATCTTTGCCCCGTCCTATCTTTGCCCCGTCCTATCTTTGCCCCGTCCTATGTTTGCCCCGTCCTATGTTTGCCCCGTCCTATCTTTGCCCCGTCCTATCTTTGCCCCGTCCTATCTTTGCCCCGTCCTATGTTTGCCCCGTCCTATCTTTGCCCCGTCCTATCTTTGCCCCGTCCTATCCGTGCCCCGTCCTGTCCCTCGAGTTCAGAATGATTAAAGGAAGTGAGCCTCTTGATATGCTGCTCCCACAGCTTGGAACTCTCTCCTGTCTGAACCAAGGCTGTGTTACACTGAGGGGTTTTCTCTATATGGAAAAAAAACATTAAAAAACAAAGAGAGGTTTAAACTCTGGCGGAGAGGGCACTGTTTCGGAGGTTTTAAAGCGCTAACTCTAACTCCAGGTCTGGGAGCGCACTTTTTTAATCCAACCCAGTTCTGCCGAGACCCGGTGACCTGCCCCAAAGCCCTGAACTCAGCCAAAGCATCTGCTCCTATAGCTGTGAAACGATATCATTCATTTATTTATTTTTACAGCTATTAATACGCCAAATAAAGACAAAATAAGAAAATCATGAAAACCTGTCATACGCACTTTAAAGTCAGTATTTCAGGCTCTCTGTTTGCCTAATTCTGACTTTATTTGGCGTATTAATAGCTGTAAAAATAAATAAATAAATGATATCGTTTCACAGCTATAGGAGCAGATGCTTTGGCTGAGTTCAGGGCTTTGGGGCAGTTCACCGGGTCTCGGCAGCAACTTTTCTTTAATTGATTCTCTGTATTGACCACTAGTTCTTTGCTTGGTCTATGTTTTATGATGAAATAAGCAAAAAAAAATGACATCTAGTTGAGCTTAAAATGACTTGAGTTGATCATTTTTACCTTGATTTGAGTAGTTTTGACTCAAATGAGATTTAATCGCTGATATGATGCAGAATATTTCACTAGTTTCAAGGTATTTCTGATTGATCATTAGATAATATTGCTTAAAATAATGGGTGTTAATAATAATAATTTGGCTTGAAGTAAGAAAGTAATGTATTGAAACAAGTCAGAAACAAGTAAAAATAATCTAGTTCCACCAAATAAATAATCTAAACTGATTTTAACCGGTCAAAACGTCTGAAACTGAGATGAATATCATGAAATCAAGACATTGTAACTCATCTAGAATAAAAAGGATGGATTTCAGTGTTTATTCTTGGTACAAATAAGTGTCTTCTCACAATAACGGCAGCAGCACTGAAGTTTGTTTTGCTGTTGCAGAGTCCCGCAGACAAACGAGCCGAGGAGATAATTGTAACGTGTCAAAAAAACTCTGTTCGGGCAAACGTCCAGGACCCAGGATTCCCTCGGCGCTGAGTCACGCCTCGGAGCACGTCTGAGCGGCAGAGCGTCTCCTCGGCTTCACACAGCAGCCATTATCGCTCCCAAAGAAAACACGGCCCCGCCCCCGTCTCGTAACGCGATCGTCGCAGCCGTCGCAATTAAGGCAATTAGAGCCCGAGCCGCTGTTTCGCTGCCCGCGGCCTCACCAACCGTAAATAATTCATCTTCTTTTTTGGAACGGCTGCAAACATCGCGAATTATGAGTCATCAGGAAAGTTTTGACGACCGACGAGCGCGTTTAGGATCGTGGCGGTGGTTTAGCATTAGCGTGCAACGTGCTAATCAGTGTTTAGCGCTTTTTTTAAGAGAGAGAGAGAGTGAGCGAGCGTTACACTACAAAAAGTGGATTTTAAGAAAGTAAAAAAGTTTTATAACAAGAAATAAATTCTTATTTTTTCTCTAAAAAGAAAAAAAATCTCGTCTAGGAAAAAAATCTTAAGACAAAAAATTTTATTTTAAGAAATAAAACCTAGCCTTTTCTTATTAAGATATATTTGCTAAAATCTGTTATATTTTTGCTTGTAACAAGATACAAAGGTTATTTTGAATCTTATTTAACTGTAGACTAAGAGTATTTTTCTTAATTTGAGAAAAAGTAAGAATACAAACATGTCTTTATCATTATCAAGAAAAAAGCTGTAATTCATATGGGAATAAATTAGATAATTTTACTTATATCAAGCAAAATTTCCTTGAAATGTGATATCCAATAAGAAATGATTGCTTACATTTTACAATTTTAAGGATATTTTTCCAACATCTAGTCTTAAAATGAGAAAAATATTCTTAAATTGAGCAACTTACAAACAAATCTTTACTGATTTATTCTTTTTTTGAGTATAATTTCCTTGACTTTCCCCCTTCATTCAGAACATTTGGCTTAAATCAAACCATTTACAGGGAGCAACTGGCTTCAATTGAGACATTTTTTCTTGTTTTTTGACTTATTTTTTTCTTGATCATCAGAAAAAAAATCTTAAAACAAGTTTTCTAAGCAAGAAATTTTTGCTTACCCCATTGGCAGATTTTTGTTTTTGCTTAAAACAAGTAATTTTAGTCCAATTTTAAGTTTTTTTTTTCTTGTTTCTAGTAAGGCACTTTTTGCAGTGTAGTTGTTAGCTTGATTATGTTTTCGTCGTTTAAACGCCAAGAACAGTTAATGACGTTATCTGTCAGCTGAAGCACTTAAGGACAAACCCTGCAGTATTTGTGCTGTTATTAGTCTTAATGACAGGTTCTCAAAAGGTCGTAATTATGGATATGTTCGATGGGTAGCTCGTGTGGCAATTATTTATTATAGTTTTTCAGTTGTGAAGGTTTTATGAAGAGATTTTGAAAAATATAGGTTGACGCGTTTTGAGGACAGTCGCTCTGGTCGTGCGGCTGAAAAAAATGAAGTTACCGTCACGTGCGACACGACAAACGCATCTAGTGCACGTTTGCATTTACCAAACAGTCCAATCTTCAAAAATGAATTTCGAGATGAGTTAAAATGTCTCTATTTCAGGATATTAATCTGAATTTCAAATGTTTTGACTCGTTCAGATCAGTGGAGACGATTTATTTAATGGAAGTGGATTATTTCACTTGTTTCAAACAGTTTCTGACTTGTTTCAACACATTATTTCTTATTTCAATCCAAATGATCTAAAATCTATCCAAGCTTAAAATGGCTTGAATTTATCATTTTTATCTGGATTTGAGTCGTTTTGACTCGATGAGATTTAATTGTTGATGTGAATATTTCACTGGTTTCAAGATATTTCTGATGATCTAAACTAATCTAAACTAGTCAAAACGTCTAAAATTCAGATGAATATCCTGAAATCAAGACACTTTAACTCAGGGGTGTCCAAACTTTTTCCATCGAGGGCCACATATTGAAATATAGACCAAGCGGAGGGCCACAAATCAATCGTGAAACATTCAAAAAAGCTGCATTTATCTGATGTTTTAAGCTCCACCACATCTACATTCAGTCTCAGTGCCTTAATATCAGGTCTGTGCTGCACCAAAATGTTAGTTATTTAGGTTGGAATTGTAGAAAATCTGAAATGTGCTGTAAATAGTACTTATCAGGACAATGTGGACCAGTTCACCAGGAAGACTAAGGGCCAAGAAAAATTGGTCTGCGGGCCACATTTGGCCCCCGGGCCTGAGTTTGGACATGCCTGCTTTAACTCATCTAGTTCATTTTTTGCAGTGTGGCTAATCTTCTTCCAGGTCCAGGTCTTTCTTGTTCCTGTCTCTGTCGTCCACAGAGTGACATCACAGAGCTCCGGGCGCTGCCGTAGTTTGTCACTCACTTTTGCCGCTGTGTGGTTTGTTTTCGTCCTTCATCCGGATCATGGAATAAAAAAAAAGAGCAATCTCTAATTGGTTGTCATCTTTGTCTTTTCATAAACTTTGAGCTCATATTTAATGTAAAATGCACTTGTTTAAAGATAAATGTAATATATATCGCGTGTTAGATGTAGTTTGTCCACGTTTAGATTTAATTTTGACACAAACGGAGCTCAACTTTGATCGCCCACCGCTCGGTTCCGGAAGTAAATCATTGTTTTTCTGTGTAGATATCGTTTTTGATTCTTACGTTTAATAGCACGCTTTTACTTATTTGTGCAGTAAATATTTGTGACATCAAGACATTTTTAATCCACTGATTTTTTACTACAAAATCAATTAAGTTTTATTCATTTATTTCAGACCCAAAGCTGGTCCATGAGTAAAAGAAAAGATAAAGCATGCTTTTTCCTCTGTGGTTAGTATATAGTATGTGCTAACGTGCTTTTCCAATAATTAATAACACAAAAAAGTAGAAGTTAATGTCATTTATGAACAATAATTGCAGAAAGCGACTTATTTTAGGTTCAAGTTGATTTCTTTGGTTTTTTTGTACTATAGATAATGCATTTTATTTAATTCTTTTGCAGATAAAAACACCAGAATGTCAGATGTAATACCGTCCTTTGTCCAGCAGAGGGTGCAGCATCACCAGACTTTACTGTTTCCAAAGCCTGAATATCACATAAAAACACACAACCTTGCATACAAAACCAAAAGTACTGTACTTAAGTGAATTTATTAGTCGTTTTTTTTTTTACACTGAATACTATTTACTTTTACTTCACTACATTTGAGACCAAGTATCTGTACTTTTTGCTCCACTACATTTTTTAACTGGACTAAAAAGTAGAAAGTACTTTTCATTTTGTTAGAGGGTTATTTTTTAGCTCGTCGATGGTGACGTTTGGCCTGAAGGTTTTGAGTTCAAGAAACAAACTAACAAAAATATACACGTAAAATGAAATAAATTACTTCAAATAGACCTTTGCTGCCCTAAATTAAGCACAATTCTTGACCAAAACTGGTCTCAAAACGTAATCTGCTCAAAATACTTTTCCTTTTACATTTTTAAACTTCAACATGTAGATTTTTAATGTGATACTTTGACTTGAGTCATTTTTTGCACTCGTATCTGTACTTTTACTTGAGCAACAAAAATACATCTTCCACTGCTGTAAACGACACACATTCAGCTTAAAAACAACAAAAAAGACAGGAGTCACGTCTTTTAAACATGCTTTCCATAAATGTATTCCTCTTTTACAGCAGCATTACACAGTAATCACTTCAAATATTAACCTCATCGGAGACACATTTAAGATCATAAACATTCCCAAAGACCCACAAAACACAGAATTTAACGGACAAATGCATAGTTTTCATTCCGTTTACAATCAATACCATGACAACAAGGAGGAAAAAAGATAAACGTAGCAGCAGGAGCTTGATTTTTGTTGATTTTTATCGATTTTTTTGAGGTATTTTATAAAAGTCAGTGCAGTTCGGAGTCACGTTTTCAAGATTATCTTCAAATAATCGACTGGAGTGTAAACACTATCACTAAATGCGTGCATAAAAATAGAAAATAATGTTGTTTTTCTATAGCTTTGAGTAAACGGCTCATAAAACAACTTAAAATTCAGGATTCAACAATATAGAATTAATAAACTCTTCCAAAAGTGCAGTGTAATTCATGATTGGTCTCTAAAGTAGTCCTATTTTACTTTAACTTTTGAGTGCTGGGAAAACAAGGTAAAACGTGTAAAGTTTCAAAGTAAGACAGCGATTGCACAAAAATATTGATTAACACAGCAATAATGTAAAAACCTGAAGGAGTTTTCCATCACCAGACTTTAAAATAAACGTAAAAACACATCTCAGTGCGACAAAACAAGATCTGTGAATGAGTTAAAGTGACTGGAATTCAACATTTAAGCGGATGTTTGGAGTGTTTCTGATTTATCCACTTGAACATTCGTATGAAATTTAATTGACTTTTGAATAGTTATGACAAGGAATTTCATCAGTTCTGTTTTGATATAAGGGAATAGGCCTCTTTTTTTAGACAATAGACTGTAATTTCTTTCTTTTTGTGCTTTTATACCAGTTCGGATAAAGATCTGGCTCAAGATCATTAAAAAACAGTTTGGCAAAAGGTAAAATTATGTCCTGTTTGTGATTTTTTAAAGCTGAAGAACCTGATTTTCAAACCGCGAAAGAAGTCGGTATTTAAATGTAACTAAACCGTCTCTAGCTCTGACAAACCCTTTTTGTTCACATGCGTTTATTTTCAGGCGAGTGCACGGCTTTAGAACGGCTTTTTCAGATGTAAAAGTGAAACTGGGGCGGACCACCCAAGCGCAGCCAATCAGAGCGCTGCTTTCGGCTTGTACTTCCTGGTTGACAAGAAATTAAATGCTTTATTATTGGCTGCAGACAGTGTTCCGTGGTCTAATTTTTGACATAAATTGTTGCTTTTACGATATAATTTTTGGGGGAAAACACAAAATTCACAAATTTATAAAAAGAAAAGTCAGGTATACCAGCTTTAAGGAGTTTTAGTTTTAGTTTTGATTATTATCCAATATTTTGACAATCCTAGTTATAATAAATAATACTATATTTATATTTCATGATTCAGGAAATTAAAATAAGGTTTAAATTGCAATAATAAGATAAACTTAATCTAGAGGTTGTTCAGTTGTTCAAGAAAAGTCAAATATTGTCCTGTTTAAAGAGACGGGTAATGTACGTCGAAATTTAAATAATATTGTGAATATTTTTTGACAATATGGAAAATAAAAAACAGCAAAAACAGCTGATTATACAGACAAATGTAAAAAGTTGTTGTACAAGGTGATATTTCTCCATTTTTGTGATTCATTTAACAGACATTTCACATTTGTCTGAAAATAAAATCCCAAACTAATAAGCAGCTCCCACACCAAACTTTACAATCAAGAATTTGATGAAATGTCCAGAGGGATTTGTTCAGATCTAATTCTAAGCCTGATTTATTAAAGTTTTAAATTTAAAAAATAAGGCAAAAGTTAAATTTTTAAGCCAATTTTCAGTCCAATCTCGTTTACTCAACAACTAAATAAGAACTTGTAACTAATATTTGTACAAAATGAACCAAAAATGAACCAAACAAAATGTAAACTTAGTTCTGTCCATTTTTCAGATTTAAATGTCCAAAATATTTGCAATTTGGGCCGTTATTTCACATAAAATGCCTCATTTCTACAGGAAAACATGACATAAAGGAAAACTCACAATACATTTTTTTCTTCTGAGTAAACTACAGGAGAAGTTTTAAATTGATTTCTTTAAATTTAAGTTTTTTTCCTGTTCATCTCGCCTTAATTTTATGCCTTATAGTCCTTTCAAATGACAAGTTGAAAACGGGCACGACTTTCTGAAGCTTTTGCGATAAATAATTTCACTTTTGTTCGTTTGCGCGGACAGAGAAGAGGTGCCAGTGTTTGTTTCGTAAAGATAAACCCAGTGATTACAGAGAAATTAAGCATAAACCAGGTCAACAAATGTGCTTTCCGACCGTTAAACAGCGACGTGAACGCAACCCGTCTCAAAAATCGGAAGAATCCAGGTTAAATAAATGAATTCCAGTGGCTTTAGCTCGTGTAGAAGTTGTTCCGGCGTAGACAGCAGGGGCTCAGTTCTTCTGACAGTACGACTTGTAGTTGCTGCAGGCCTTTTGCATGTCCTTCAAAAACCCCGGGACGCCGCTCTGAGAAAACAACCACCGCAAATGTTACAGGCTCTGATTTTAGCAGCGTTCATGGTTTACAGACACTTAAAGGTCCCATATTCTGCTCTTTCCCCCTTCACACAGTCTATTCTAAGGGCTTTGTTGATACATTTTCTCGTTGTGTAATATCCATAACATAACAGTTTACAAAAAACACCCATTTCTTGGACTGGCCCCCCTCCTTGTAAAAGCAAACGGCTCACTCTGAGATCTGACCCCCCCGAACAGAGAGCAGCCTGCCTCCCCCGCCCAACCCGCTGCCGTTTGGTAAATAACAAGCTAACTCTTCTATCTGTCGTATCCATCGTGTAATTACTGTGTAGCATTAGCATTAGCTGTTTTTATTCTTGCGGCTGTGCACTTCCCGGAGGCGTGGCTTAAACACCGCGTCATCTTAGTGAGGAGCCCCCGTCTGCTGCTCAGAGGGGGACGGAAAAGACAGTTCTCTAGTGAAAACATGAGGGAATCAATCAAAAAACCAGTTTGGGCACAACATACGAGGCCCAAATAGCACTGGAGGAAGGTTAAAACCTCTGAAAAGTACATTTTGCATGTTATGGGACCTTTAAGGTTTAACCGAGTGATGATATTTGAACCGGTTAACAGGCCATTTGCCTTGTTTTGTGCTAGTGCTGTCGAACGATTAAAAAATGTATCTGATTAATCACACTTTGGAACTGTATTATTCTTGATTTATCACATTGCACGCTTTTTCAAGTGTCATTATTAACATTTCTATTTGTATTATTTCACAGATGTAAATACATTAATCCTAACAAATTAAGTCTAGACGTCAGAGCTGTGATCCTTTAGTCGTTTAGTCGATGGTGTCTTGGTCGACTAACATTTTTATCAGTTGACTAATTATTTTATTTAGGATTTAAAGGATTTATATGACAAAAACAGCTAAAGCAAGAAGATATGGAGTGAGTTTGCAGAAGATTTTGGAGTCCAACTTATAAATACAGAGTTTCTTTGTACTTATATGTATAAATAGTTGTTTTTGCATGAATTCCTGTGCAATTGTTGTCTTTTGGGTGCAGTTTGGGTCAGATACATGGAAATACTTCATAGTTTTGATGTATTTTGGCCACACCTCCTTTTAGGTGTCGATTGGGCAGGGCTTTAGTCGACCACAGCCCTACTAGACGTTGCATTTCATGTTGAATCTGTGGTGCATGTTTCAGATAAATTCACGACCAAACACAGACTTAATGGATTAAGGGCCCTTTGTACACTCACAGAACTATAGTTACACAAAGGTAACCGACATGTATGATTGACAGATGGAGCTTTTTGGTGTTGGTTTGGTGTCTACAAGTGCCTGTAATAGTTTGGTGACATGTTTGGTCCAGTTCACTTAATTTAGCGTCACACATGTCTTTTGTTTTGGTCGTGGAGCACACGCGGCTCGACACGTGAGCTCCGCCGGGGGTTCGGTCGTTTCTGCTGCGAGGAGCGAAGCCAAACCGCTCTCCGCTGCTCCGCTCTCATAAACATCAGACGCTGAGTGATCTGCGCTCGTAAATCTGTGACATTAGAGGAGTTTTGGCGCACTGTACAGGATGTTTCTTGGTAATTCGTAGTGTGATGTCATCATTTACAACCAGGAAGTAAAATAAAAACCTAAAAAAAGCTGAACAAGGTAAAGTTGATAAAGATTTTAGCTACATTTGAAATACATTGATCTTACTGCATTTTACCAACGGTTAAAGATAAAATTTAAAACATGCACCCTTAACTATGACATTAGTATTATGCTATTAATTGTTTGTTTCTTCTATTTTATAAAAGGTTGGTTTGATCCATTGGTCTGTCCTTTAATATGGATTTCCATGTAAAGATTTTTAACATTTAATCTTAAATATCTTTGCTTCTTAATGACTGACCTTCGCTGCCCAGTTGATGAGCCACGTTGGGATGGATCCTCCAGGATTGTCAAAGTAATTCATGAACACTTGAACACAAATGATTGACAACATTATTAAAACATAAATATATAGTTCGGGCAGAAGTGTGTACATGCAAAGTGGAGTTATGAATATTTAACTTGATTAAAAGGACACATTTTATGCAAGAGTGACCTTTTTTGAGCTTTTAACCCTGTTCTAACATTGTCCCTTCATCAAAAACACACCTAGAACTTTACTCAGCATCATTTACAAGGTCCTCTACCTGCCTCAACAAATACTCGGTTTCAGGATTTTTGACATCAAACCTAGAGATTTTTTTTAAACCACAAATCGTCATCACTGCGTGCTTACATTTGCAGTTGACAAAAAGGCATCTTAAAACCTTTAAAGGACACAATATACAATATTTGTTTGTTATTGGGCTTTAAACATGCTCGAGTCACTCAGTCAGGTGTTTCCTTGTCAGGAATTGTGTTAGAACTCCTTCAACAGGCACTAGATTGAATTAGGGGAGAAAAGCAAAAGCTAGCTTGCCCTGACATGCTAATGTACGCACACAGATGTAATGAACATGATTTGAGGCAGAAATGCTCAAACTGATGCTGTGGTGATTTAGGGACATAAAAACAGCACAGGGAACCGCCGATGAGGGGAAATATGAAACCAAGTGTTTTTGTGAAGCTCAGAGAAGGAGCAGCTCGTAAACAGGATTACTGAAACAAGTGTGACTGAAGCTAAATTCAACTCGACGAGGAAACAATGTTAGAACATGCTAAACAATAAGGAAATGTTGCATAATATGTTTCTTTAAAGGAAAAATATTATGCTTTTTAAAAATTTATTGGCCTTTAACCATGTTCTTGAGTACCTTAAGTTTGGAAACTCATATTTTAGAAAAAAAAAATGTTTATGAAAACAAAATGTACATCTGTATAAATCTGGTTCTGTTTGCCCTGGCACTTACTGAGTTTAGGCGCCATCTACTGGCTGCATGGCGCATACACAAGTTAAAAATGTGTTTGTGATAAATGCGAGTTGAGCGAGCAGTTACAGTGATCGTGCTTAGAGCCAGAAATGTTCAGAACGAGTCTGGTAATGATTTAAGGACTTAAAACAGCAGAACATTCATCGAGGGAGTTCAGCAGGAAGTGTTTTTGACGGTCAGAGGGAGAGCATTTTCTAACCAGGATTCATCAAACTAGCGTGAATGAAGCTAAATGCTACTCCAGGTGTGTTTTTGACGACAGAACATTGTTAGGACAGGGTTAAAAGCTCAAAAGTCGCTGTAGCAGAACACGTCCCCTTTAAATAAACGTGTATCTGTTGTTTCTCACTCTTGGTTCCCGAGGCTCCGTCGCTCTCGATGGCCAGGCTCTGTTTGTAGTCGTTGACCCGGATGACTCCGCCCTTCTCTGGACACGGCGTCTGGGGAGCGCTGCGAGCCAGAACCACCCAGATCCTCCTCCCGTCCACCTCCAGGTCTCTGCGCTCGCGGATGTACACGTACTCAGAGGCTAAGGAAAAACACTCTCTGCTCCTTATTTACCTCTCTGTTCCTCTCTGTTAGGGCTGCAACTAACGGTTATTTTAGTAGTCGACTTGTCAAACGATTAGTTCTACCTACCTATAACTGTACCTTTTACAAAACATCTTTAGGAGCAGATTGGACAAGTTTGTTTTGTCCACATGAACGCCGATATGTTGAGAGAACAAACTTTAGTACTTTTTTGTCACTTTTAGGCACTTATTTTTTTACACTTTTAAAGGTCCCATAACATGCAAAATGGACTGTTCAGAGGTTTTAACCTTCCTCCAGTGCTATTTGGGCCTCGTATGTTGTGCCCAAAGTGGTATTTTGATTGATTCCCGCATGTTTTCACTAGAGAACTGTCTTTTCCGTCCCCCTCGGCTGAGCAGGCAGATGGGGGCTCCTCACTAAGATGACGCGGTGTTTAAGCCACGCCTCCAGGAAGCGCGCAGCCGCAGAATAAACACAGCTAATGCTAATGCTACACAGTAATTACACGATGGATACGACAGATCGAAGAGTTAGCTTGTTATTTACCAAACGGCAGCGTCCGTCGTCGAGGCCCTGGAGCACGTCAAACTCCAGGTCAGATCCAGGACGTAGGACTCAGCACGACGCACCGTCAGGACGCCCAACCAGTGCCGAAGCCTGGTTGGGCGGGGGAGGCAGCCTGCTCTCTGTTCGGGGGGGTCAGATCTCAGAGTGAGCCGTTTGCTTTTGCAAGGAGGGGGGCCAGTCCAACAAATGGGTGTTTTTTGTAAACTGTTATGTTATGGATATTGTTCAACGAGAAAATGTATCAACAAAGCCCTTGGAATAGACTGTGTGAAGGGGGAAAGAGCAGAATATGGGACCTTTAAGGGGCGTTCAGACCGCAGCTTTAGTCGCTTTAATACATGTTTTTGTGACCTTCAGTTTGTTTTTTCATTTTAAGGCACTTTTTGGTCGCATTTAGACACAGTTTTGTCACTTTAAGTACTTTTTTGGCACTTTTAAGCACTTACACTGTTAGTCACTTTAATACACAAATTGTCATTTTTAGTAGAATCAACAACAGAGCCCTGAAGAAGCAACGCAACGTCGGCTGAAAATTGAGTCTGTCCAGCAGAAATTGTTTGAATATTTCTTAATTATATTCTCCTGGATGTTTTATGAACTTCATCAAGCATTTTTAGTAGTTTGTCACTTTATGGCACTTTTTAGTGGCATTTCGACTCGTTTTTGTCAAGTAGTAGCATTTTTGTCACCTTTTTACGCTATTAGTCACATTTTAAAGTACTTTTAAAAATCCCTTTTAGGCACTTTATTACGCTGTTAGTCACTTTAATATTTGTTTTTGTCACTTTTAGAAGAGTTTTTGTCACTTCTAGACACTTTATAGTCGCTTTCGACTTGCTTTTGTCACTTTTAGTTGCATGTTTGTTACTTTAAGCCACTTGTCCCAGAGAAATCTATGGATGAAATGGATTAAATGAAATAATAATCTTTAGGAGCAGATTGGACAAGTGTGTTGTTTCCACATAAAAGCTGATATGTTGAGCGAGCAAACTGACCAAAAAAACAAAAAATTGGTTTTGCCAGAAGGATACGTCTCGGTTGGACAGTGGAAACGGATACTTGACTTCCCAGTAGATGGCCTTCTGTTCTTCAAAGTCCTGCTCGTACAGCTCTGAGACAAAACAAGCACAAAAAAAACACTTTCATTTATCGAATTTATACGTTATTTGACCGATTACAACGATCACAAAAGCCGACTGACCAAAGAGAACGAACTAAAGGGAAGGACAAGACTAACATCCAGCTACAGCGTGAGTTACCTTGAGTTTACTGCAGTGAGACGAAAGGAACGTATGAAAAAATGAACAAGAAAACAGAAAAAGTGAAGCTTGAGACAATGAACGAAGGAAAAATACAGACATTTTAAACACACAGTGAAGGCAGCTTTAATATCGACACTGAGGGTAGAGCTGCACAATTAGGGAAAGATATGTAATTGTAACTTTTTTTCACCAGTTTTGCGATTAGATTTTACAAACTAATAAAAGAATCACATCTTTCAGAACGTTTTTGTCACTTTAAGACGCATTTTTGTCGTTATGAGGCACTTTTTCTTACGCTTTTTGTCACTTTTTGGTAGCGTTTTTGTTGCTTAAAGATGTTTTTTGTTACATTTAGACTTGTTTTTGTCACTTAGTCGCATTTTAGTTGCTTTATTGCACTTTTTGACGCTTTTGGCCACTCTTTAGTCGCTTTCAGACACGTTTTTGTCACTTCTAGTAGAATTTTTTTGTCGCTTTAAGCCGATTGAATGTCACTGTTTGACTAGTTTTTGTCACTATTGTGTCACTAGTCAAATTTTTGTCGCTTTAACACACATTTTGACACTTTTAGGTACTTTTTAGTCACATTAAGACACGTCATTTTAGCCATATTTTTACCACTTTCAGGAACTTTTTTACGCTATTAGTTGCTTTAAGACATGTTGTCACTTACAGTGCCGTTTTTTGTAGCTTTAAGGCACTTTTAAGTCATATTTGTTGTTTAAGGCGGTTTGTAGTCGCATTTGGACTTGTTTTTGTCACTTAGTCACATTTTTGTCGCTTTCAGGCGCTTTTTGACACTTTAAGCCACTTTTTAGTTGCTTTAAGACACGTTTTGTTATTTTAGTCTTAAAAACAGCACAAATCTGGGAAATTTGAAATCTGGTAAATTTGAAACTGAGTGTATTTGTGAGGCCCAGAGAAGGAACAGCAAAGATGTGCTTGTAAGGAGGATTAATGAAACAAGCGTGAATGAAGCTAAATACAACTCCAGCTGTGTTTTTCATCATGTGTTAGGACATGGTTACAAGCTCAGAAAAGTACGTTTAGCATAAGATGTGTCCTTTGAGGGGCAGATTAGGCGCCCATATCGTCAACAGAATTGTGTTTTTTGTTTTATTTTAAAGCCGCCGTACCTGGTTTTCACACTGCGTAACCAGAAGTAGGTTTTTAAATCTATCTAACTCGTCCCTCGCTCTCACAAACCCTTTGGTACGTTGTTAAAATTCACATGCGTTCATTTTCAATCCTGTGCACAGCCTTAATACAGCTCTTTTCAGACGACAAAGTGAAACTGGACCACCCAAGCGCAGCCAATCAGAGCGCTGCTTTTAGCTCCAACTTCGAGACAAAATACTTTATTATTAGATGCAGACAGCACACAGAGGTCTTATTTTTGTCAGAAAGAAAGAAACTCTATGGTAGGAAACAAAAAAGATGCAAATTTACACCCAAAAAGTCAGGTACCCCAGCTTTAATTGCCTATTTTTTGTTATTAATTTAAGTAATACGGGTTATCATATTAAAATGTGAATAATTACATGTTCTTATGTGTCACCTTTGACGTAGGAGTCCCAGTGCTTCCTGTAGGTCAGGTCCATGTAAACATCGGCGCACAGGTCGGCGGGACAAGTCGCCAAAACACCAAACACTTTGTACTCGTAAAGACCCGTCGCCTGCAATAATGAAACCACACTTAGACAGTTACACATCCAGTACGGATATTAGATCACTGTATCTGAAATCATAAGTGAAGAGGAAGTGAACAGTTGACAAGTATGAGCAATTTTATAAAATAGCACCCAGATGAAGCTCAAGTGAAGCCTCCTGAGGTAATCTTGATGCAATTACTATAAGATAAAAATAAATAAATAAATAAATTGACACATTTTGGTGTCATTTGGAGGTAATTTATTGTATAAAACATCTTCTCAGTCTGTGACATGTTTTGGAGTCTGTGTATAGTCAAGATCATGACTTTTTATTACAATAATCAATTAGTTGCCATTTTATTGATTGGTTGTTTCAGCCCAAACGTTTGAGCAGTAAAATGTTACATTTTAAAATAAAATAAAATCTCCAAGGTACAAATTCATAATTTTATTTGCGTAAACTTTTAGCAAAAAAAAAAAAATAAAAAAAAAAATAATAATAATAGAATAAAATAAAAGCATGTTGTTTTCTTTGTATGTGTATGTATTTGTCCTGGAGGAGCTTCTTCTTCCAACTTGTTTCAATGGAAATGTTGTTCCTTTGGCAATAATAAACCACAGCATGGCATAAAACGCCTCTCCATGAGGAATGTTCCAAAGTGCAGGTTTAACTTTACATTTCCATGGAAGCCCAACTGAGCCCTTCTCTTTTTTGTGGTTATTTTTATTAATTGCTAAGTTGTTGTATTATTTTTCCCTTCTCCTTGAATTACTAATTGCTAATAATTATCGACTCTATTACCGATAATAATTGTAGACTCTATTACCGATTTCTATTGATATTACTCAATTATTACATGTATTATTTCATAACTTTGCCTCACAGTATTTCCTGCTGTTAGTTTTAAAAAGCGGATTAGTCCAAAGGAATGCAGGCTTAGTCATCACCATTCATTTTCATTACACCAGACAAAAATATCAATTAAAATGTTTTTTCAAACTTAAAATAATGCCGTTTTACAGACCACTTGCTATTTGTTCTTTATTACGTTTATTCACGGTTATGAATGTGTTTTAAGCGCTTTAGGGCGAGGCGAGTCTAAAATTTCACAATTTCTCGATCAGGTTTGGTAGCAGGAATGACAGGTTTCCCACTCCGGCTGTTCCAACTTTAACCACCAGGAAACTACAACAACATGACACAATTTATACCTCTTAAATGTATTATTGAACTTATAACTTTCATTTTAATTCGTTTCCTTTATCAATTCCGTAAAACAAATCCGTAAAATAGCGTTAAACGTGCCGAACGCGTCTTCCGTGAGCTCCGGACAGAACACCGACTCGCCGCACGGTCCGTATCCGCGTTGAGAGCGCTCGTGTGCGGCTGTCACCTGGTCGTAGCGCCGGTAGATCTTGACGCCCATGGTCTCGGTGAAGAGCTCCCATCCTCCGTCCAGCTGCGGCGAGTCCAGCTCCTTCCAGGCCGCTTGGAAGTCGTCGTCGGTGAACTGCAGAGCCATGGCCCGGAGCGCGGTGCAGTGCGGGCGGGGAGAGAGCAGCGGGAGCGCCGGGGATCAGCTGCGGCGGTGCGGGCGCGGAGCGGAGCGGAGCCGGGCAGCGGAACCGGCGGAGGCGGCGTCTCCACAATAAAAGCGGCGTTAAAGGGCATGTATGAAGATTTTTGTTTTCGTTCTAAAATAACATGACTTAAGTTTAGAACAGTTTAGGAAAGATGTTTAAACACTACGGCCTTTCTGACATTTAAAAACAGGCTTTTAAAGGGCCTATGACAGGTTGGACTGCTCGTTTGACAAAAATGCAGTTAAAATAAATATATTTCAAATTTTGTTAAAGTACTTCACAAATGTTATCACGGTTTAGCAATTTTTTCGTTTCTTTGTTCTACTTCCTGGTTGTAAATGATGACATCACGCTAGGAAATTACCATAGCAACCATCCTGTACATGGGGCCAAATCTCATTTAATGTCACAGATTTTTTTATTTTTATGAATAAAACTACCTGCAAACGCCTTTATTTTGTTGAATCAATGTTTAAAGGATCAAAAAAAGTTGTTTCTTTTGTGTAAATTATGCATAATCTTTGTCTTCCCAGTGTGACGTCATCAGTTTGTTTACTTCCTGTTATTTTCAACAGATTTATCAACTTTTCTCCACAAACAGCTGCTTGATTGGTGTAAAACTAAAATGTATCTGTACGACTGGTATTAATGCACCAAATAAAGTCAAAATTATAAAATCATGAAAACATGTCATATGCACTTTAAAAGTTAAAGCACTCAGAAACGGCTGGAATGGCCAACAGAGGGCAGCAGAGTTCAGTTTTAGAGTAATAATCTGAAGCTCCAAACTGTAGATTGGGGGCTACCCTACCGGTAGTTTTTTACCCCCTTGCAAGCGCTACCTCAAAGGATTTAAGATGGTACGCATAAACAGATTACACTGAATGATTCAAATTTGATTAATCACATGCCTATTGTTATTATACGTACTTTTGATGTCTAACTTTGTGCACAGATAAATGGATAATAGTATATGTTTTGTAGGCATTTAAGAAGAATGACATCACACTAAGAAATTACCTAGCAACCACACTGTACATTGGGCCAAAACTCATCTAATTCCTCAGATAAATATATGTGCACACCTTTATTTTTGTTGAGTTAATGATTAAAAGGTCAAAAAAGGTCAAAAGGTCTTATTTTATTTTAATATTTTGTGCAAATTATGCAACCACCCTTATCTCCCAATGTGTTGTCATTTACAATTAATTTTTCATTTTTTCCCCACATATGATTGCTTGATTGGTGTGAAACTATAATTTATATTTCCTTCACCTATTGACACACCAAGTAAAGTAAAATATTACAGTTTTCATAATGTTTATAATGTTACTTCCTTGTTAAAAATGTTTAGTTACCTAGCAACCATTTTGAACACAAGAGCCAAAATCCATTTAAATTGATTTCACAATAAATAATTACTCATAACACACTCAGCACCACATCCTGTCATTTTTAAGTTTTGTTTTTCAAAAATTTCTTCACAAACTGTAACTTCACGGATGTAAAATTATGCTAAATATTTACAACAGGTGCCCTCCCGCCAAATTAAGTCAGAATAGAAAAATCATTAAAAACCTGTCACACGCACTTTAAGCTGTTTGTTTGTTTGAGGAAATGACTTTTATGTTACAATCTCAAAGCGCAACAAACACACTGCAAAATAATAGCGCGCGTTTAGCTTTATTGTGAAAGTCCGCGCAGGAAGTTGTCTCTAGTCAGTGATATTTCTTGAGGAGCTCTTTGTGAATGAGTTCAGTCTGAAGTGACCACAGACACTGAATGAGACTTCCCTCTGTCCCTCGCACTGTACGGACCGGGCTCTTCTCCGGGCTTTATCGTTCAAGAGTCTGGGAGTTTTTTGTGTGGTTTTTTTTTTTTTTTTTTAAGCTGTTTTCCATTTTTGCTGTGACTATTTTGAGCCTAAATTGGAAAAACATGGGGAACAGCTGCGAGGTGAGTGCAAACGCTTGACCCTATATGAAAGTACAGCTATAGGACAACTGTAAACAGAGATGTGGGTTGCTTACACTGGTTTGTGTTTTGTTTTTTTGTTCCGTACACAACAAAATATTGTCACTGTCAGATCCACGAGAATTTAATTGTGCTTTTTGATTTCATGCTTTACCTAAAATTGGGAAAATAACATAATAATAACAGCTTAATTTTAAAATAAACCATAAATAATAAATAAAGTCTTTCTTTTACATTTTGAAAATCAGTGTAAATGAAGATTCAACTTGTGTTTTTCTTCTAATAAGAGAAATAAAAGCAAAATTGGGACTAAACTGACTGAACCAATTAGCCTGGAACTAAACCTGGACTAAACCAAGTCTGCACCAGGGACTAAACCAGGACCAGACCAGGACAAATGCTGTATGAACACACCTTAATGTTTCAAGAACCACAAACAATATTTGAGTTTCTTGGACTAAACGAGATTTTATGTGACTTTAACTGAGGACCACATCAGGACAAAGCACAAACCAGGACTTAATCTGAACTAAATTAAGACTAAAGTTTGACTAAAACAGGATTAAACAGGACTAATAGACGTATAAACTGAAACCACGACTTTAAGAACTATAACAAATAATAACAATTATAACTAAACCAGGTTAAAAGGGGGATTAAAGGAAGCTAAACCAGAATTAAAGTAAGACTAAGATAGAAGTAAATTAGGGATTAATTTAACAAAAACAGAACCTAACCAGGATTTAACTTGGATTGAAACAGAACGAAGCCAAACCAGGACTAAAACAGAACTAAAAAATAACAAACCAAGGATTAAAGTAGGACTAAAGCAGAACGAAACCGTAATTAAACAACTTACAACTAAAACAGGATTAATTAGGTGTAAAACAGAACTTTACCAGGATTTAACAAAACTCTGAAGGAGGACTGAGGAACTAAACCAGGAATAAAGTACTAAAGAATAGCTAAACCAGGACGAAAGTAGGACTGAAATTGAACTAAACCAGGTATAAAGAAGGACTAAAACAAAGCCTAACCAGGATTTAGACTAAAACAGAACAAAAGTTGGACAAAAACAGAACTAAACTAGCCCTAAAGTAGGATTAAAACAGACCTGAACTTGGTGTAAAAGTATTAAAAACTATCAAAAGTAGGACTAAAATGAAACTAAACCAGGTCTACAGAAGGACTAAAACAGAAAAAGAACCTAACCTAAACTTAACTAGGACTAAAACAATACTAAACAAGGTCTAAAGAAGGACCGAAGAAGAACTAAACCAGGACTAAAGTACTAAAGAACAACTGAAACTAAAGTTGAACTAAAATGGAAGTAAACCAGGTCTAAAGTAGGATTAAATCAAAAACAAACCACGACTAAATTTGGATTAAAATAAAACAAAACTGGGATTAAAGTCGGACTAAAATAGAACTAAACTAGGTCTAAAGAAGGAATGAAGAACTAAACCAGGACTAAAGTACTAAAGACAACTATAACTAAAGTAGGACTTAAATGTAAGTAAACCAGGTGTAAAGTACGATTAAAACACAAACAAACCACGACTAAATTTGGATTAAAAAAAAATAAAAAACTAGGACTGAAATCTGACTAAAACAGAACTAAACCAGGACTAAAGTACTAAAGAATAACAAGGACTAAAATAGGGCTAAAATGAAACTAAAGCAGGACTAAAACAGAACTAAAGCAGGACTAAACTTGAACTCAGACAGAACTAAACCAGGACTAAACTTGAACTCAAACAGAACTAAACCAGGACTAAACTTGAACTCAAACAGAACTAAAGCAGGACTAAACTTGAACTCAAACAGAACTAAACCAGGACTAAACTTGAACTCAAACAGAACTAAACCAGGACTAAACTTGAACTCAGACAGAACTAAACCAGGACTAAACTTGAACTCAAACAGAACTAAACCAGGACTAAACTTGAACTCAAACAGAACTAAACCAGGACTAAACTTGAACTCAAACAGAACTAAACCAGGACTAAACTTGAACTCAGACAGAACTAAACCAGGACTAAACTTGAACTCAGACAGAACTAAACCAGGACTAAACTTGAACTCAAACAGAACTAAACCAGGACTAAACTTGAACTCAAACAGAACTAAACCGGGACTAAACATGAACTCAAACAGATCTAAACCAGGACTAAACTTGAACTCAAACAGAACTATACCAGGACTAAACTTGAACTCAAACAGAACTAAACCGGGACTAAACTTGAACTCAAACAAAACTAAACCAGGACTAAACTTGAACTCAGACAGAACTAAACCAGGACTAAACTTGAACTCAGACAGAACTAAACCAGGACTAAACTTGAACTCAGACAGAACTAAACCAGGACTAAACTTGAACTCAAACAGAACTAAACCAGGACTAAACTTGAACTCAAACAGAACTAAACCAGGACTAAACTTGAACTCAGACAGAACTAAACCAGGACTAAACTTGAACTCAGACAGAACTAAACCAGGACTAAACTTGAACTCAAACAGAACTAAACCAGGACTAAACTTGAACTCAGACAGAACTAAACCAGGACTAAACTTGAACTCAGACAGAACTAAACCAGGACTAAACTTGAACTCAGACAGAACTAAACCAGGACTAAACTTGAACTCAAACAGAACTAAACCAGGACTAAACTTGAACTCAAACAGAACTAAACCAGGACTAAACTTGAGCTCAAACAGAACTAAACCAGGACTAAACTTGAACTCAAACAGAACTAAACCGGGACTAAACTTGAACTCAAACAGAACTAAACCAGGACTAAACTTGAACTCAAACAGAACTAAACCAGGACTAAACTTGAACTCAAACAGAACTAAACCAGGACTAAACTTGAACTCAAACAGAACTAAACCAGGACTAAACTTGAACTCAAACAGAACTAAACCAGGACTAAACTTAAACTCAAACAGAACTTAACCAGGACTAAACTTGAACTCAGACAGAACTAAACCAGGACTAAACTTGAACTCAGACAGAACTAAACCAGGACTAAACTTGAACTCAAACAGAACTAAACCAGGACTAAACTTGAACTCAGACAGAACTAAACCAGGACTAAACTTGAACTCAAACAGAACTAAACCAGGACTAAACTTGAACTCAAACAGAACTAAACCAGGACTAAACTTGAACTCAAACAGAACTAAACCAGGACTAAACTTGAACTCAAACAGAACTAAACCAGGACTAAACTTGAACTCAAACAGAACTAAACCAGGACTAAACTTGAACTCAAACAGAACTAAACCAGGACTAAACTTGAACTCAAACAGAACTAAACCAGGACTAAACTTAAACTCAAACAGAACTTAACCGGGACTAAACTTGAACTCAAACAGAACTAAACCAGGACTAAACTTGAACTCAAACAGAACTAAACCGGGACTAAACATGAACTCAAACAGATCTAAACCGGGACTAAACATGAACTCAAACAGATCTAAACCAGGACTAAATTTGAACTCAAACAGAACTAAACCAGGACTAAACTTGAACTCAAACAGAACTAAACCAGGACTAAACTTGAACTCAAACAGAACTAAACCAGGTCAAAGTTCACTTCATCAAAACGGAGACATAACCAGGACTAAACCTGTTATTTGGTCGTGATTCGAGCCAGTTTTAGGCCTGATTCAGACTCGCTTTGGTCCTGGTTTAGTCCTGGTCTGGTCTGAGTGTCGTTTTTTCGTCTAAACCGGTTCTGGTCCCGGGAACGGCCTGGTCCTGCTCGGGATCTGAAGCGGCTGTGTGTGTGTGTGTGTGTGTGTAAACAAAAGCAGAGGAAAATGATGAGCGAGCGTAAACAGAGCGACGCCCGAGGAGCAACAGGAGGAAATTAAAGTCCCTCTGCTCATGTTGAACCGTGTGAGGTCTGTCTGTTAGCATGTTCTGCCTGTGGCTTCTTCTGCAAACAGTGGCATTAGAGGACGTCCGGATCATTCACAGTATAATCATCGTAAGAACTAAAAGATAACAATCGAGACAATTTAAAGGTCCCATATTCTGCTCTTTCCCCCTTCACACAGTCTATTCTAAGGGCTTTGTTGATACATTTTCTCGTTGTGCAATATCCATAACATAACAGTTTACAAAAAACACCCATTTCTTGGACTGGCCCCCCTCCTTGTAAAAGCAAACGGCTCACTCTGAGATCCAACCCCCCGAACAGAGAGCAGGCTGCCTCCCCCACCCAACCCGCGAGTCTCCCCCGCCCAACCCGCGCCGAAGCCTAGAGCGGAGATGGTGCATGCGCCGTGTGCTCCGGTAAACAGCGATACACAAAC
The DNA here is from genome assembly GCA_019453435.1 of Rhinogobius similis. Lineage (NCBI taxonomy): Eukaryota > Metazoa > Chordata > Actinopteri > Gobiiformes > Gobiidae > Rhinogobius > Rhinogobius similis. Next base: position 4,957,672 of record CM033631.1, on the reverse strand, counting down.
ACTGAATAAACATTTTATCCGTCCTGACGGTGCGTCGTGCTGAGTCCTACGTCCTGGATCTGACCTGGAGTTTGACGTGCTCCAGGGCCTCGACGACGGACGCTGCCGTTTGGTAAATAACAAGCTAACTCTTCGATCTGTCGTATCCATCGTGTAATTACTGTGTAGCATTAGCATTAGCTGTTTTTATTCTTGCGGCTGCATGCTTCCTGGAGGCGTGGCTTAAACACCGCGTCATCTTAGTGAGGAGCCCGTCAGCTGCTCAGCCGAGGGGGACGGAAAAGACAGTTCTCTAGTGAAAACATGAGGGAATCAATCAAAAAACCACTTTGGGCACAACATACGAGGCCCAAATAGCACTGGAGGAAGGTTAAAACCTCTGAAAAGTCCATTTTGCATGTTATGGGACCTTTAAGAAGCAAAATTACATCTTTATAATTCATCTTTTGTTCAAATAAAAAAAAAAAAAAAAAATACATCTAACTCTGAAGAACTTTTTCGTTTTTGTCGTTTTAAGCTTATTTTTTCTTTCATCCATCCATCTTCTTCCGCTTATCCGGGGCCGGGTCGCGGGGGCAGCAGTCTGAGCAGGGACTCCCAGACTTCCCTCACCCCGGACACTTCCTCCAGCTCCTCCGGGGGGATCCCGAGGCGTTCCCAGGCCAGCCGAGAGACATAGTCCCTCCAGCGTGTCCTGGGTCTACCCTGGAGCTGCCTCCCGGTGGGACATGCCAGGAACACCTGCTGAGGGAGGTGTCCAGGAGGCATCCTGAACAGATGCCCGAGCCACCTCAGCTGGCTCCTCTCGACGTGGAGGAGCAGCGGCTCTACTCCGAGCTCCTCCTGAGTGACTGAGCTCCTCACCCTATCTCTAAGGGAGCGCCCAGCCACCCGGCGGAGGAAGCTCATTTCGACCGCTTGTATCCGCGATCTTGTCCTTTCGGTCATTACCCAGAGCTCATGACCATAGGTGAGGGTAGGAACGTAGATTGACCGGTAAATCGAGAGCTTTGTCTTTCGACTCAGCTCTCTCTTCACCACAACGGTCCGATACAGCGCCCGCATCACTGCAGACGCTGCACCGATCCGCCTGTCAATCTCTTTCAGTACACTGCAAAAAATGAATTTCTATATGAGTTAAAACGTCTTGTTTTCAGTATATTCATCTTAATTTCAAATGTTTTAGATCAGTCAAGGCTAGTTAAGACCTAGAACTAGATCATTTTACTTGTTTCAACACATTTCTGACTTGTTTAAATACATTACTGTCTTATTTCAAGCCAAATTATCTGCCAGTGGGTTAGGTTAGGTTTATTTTACGTTCCCCAGAGATTTAATTTCTTGTTTTAAGCAAAATTATCACATATTCAGTCAGAAATACCTTGAAACCAGCAAATAAATCTCACTCAAATCTAATTAAATCCAGATAAAAAAAATATAAACTCAAGTAATTTTAAACTTGGCTAGATATTCATGTTTTGCTGTGTTAATTCAATTTCATAAAAATCGTCACATATTCAAAGTGCCCCTGTCAGGTTAAACTACACAATTCACTAAAACGTAGTGAACATGATTATATTTAAGATTTTAGAAAACATTTTGCCCATTTGTCCCCAGTTTGACGGTTTGTGTAAAGTTTATAATGTCACTTCCTGTTTTGACATGAGCACATATACAGTGTGACACAGTTAGAGGTAATTCCACAGCTGTTACCATAGCAACCAGACTGTAAACAAGGGCTGAAATGCATTAAAATTACGCGATAGTTAGGAATTGACCGTAAAAAATACCTGAAAACAACCTTATTTTGTGGAATGATGGTTTAAACCAAACTTTAAAAAAAAAATAAAAAAAAAAAAAAAGAAAAATGAAAATGAAAAGAAAAATGTGTAAGTTGTCTCTTTTAACAAAAGCAAATCTAAAAATCCAGCCGTAGAACGATCCCTGAAAAGTACCACAGAACAACTATGACTAAAGTAGAACTAAAATGTAAGTAAACCAGGTCTAAAGTAGGAATAAAACAAGAACAAATCACGACTAAATTTGGCTTAAAATAAAACAAAACTAGGACTAAAGTCGGACTAAAATAGAACTAAACCAGGTCTAAAGAAGAAATGAAGAAGAACTAACCAAGGACTAAAGAACAACTAGAAATAAAGTAGAAATACAGTATGACGTAGTTAGCGGTAATTCTGCAACTGTTACCATAGCAAACCATAAACAAGGGCTGAAATCCATTAAAATGACACAATAGTTAGGAATTGACAGTAAATAACACATGAAAACAACCTTATTTTGTTGAATGATGGTTTAAACTGTCATAAAAATGTGTAAGTTGTCTCTTTTAACAAAACCAAACCCAAATCTAAACTCCAGCTGTAGAACGATCCCTGAAAAGTGTTGATGTATTTTTTACGAGTGTCCAGTGGAAGTACATTCTGCAAAGGAGGCGCCCCCCGAGAATCCCTGTGTCTCCGGTTACGCCTCACCCGTCTCCCTCCCCCTCTCCCTCTGTCCCTCACCCTTCTCCCGCCGTCTCTCAACCTTTTCCCTCGCTCTCCGTCCTTCACCCTTCACCCTCCCTCCATCTCTCTGTCCTTCACCCATCTCCCTCCCTCCCTCTCTCCCCCATCCCTCTGTCCTTCACTTGTCTCCCTCCCTCCGTCCCTCACCCTCCCTCTCTCCCTCCCTGTGTCCCTTACTCCATCTCTCACTCTTCTCACCCTTCTCTTCCCCTCTGTCCCTCACTCTTCTCACCCTTCTCCCTCCCTCTTCTTCCTCACTCTTGTCCCTCCCTCACTCTTCTCCCTCTGTCCTCACTCTTCTCCCTCTCTCCCTCCCTCTTCTCATCCTTCTCCCTCCCTCTTCTCCCTCGTCCCTGACTCTTCTTCCTCTCTCTGTCACTCTTCTCCCTCTATCCCTCCCTCCCTCTTCTCCCTCCCTCACTCTTTTCCCTCTCTCCTCCCTCTTCTCCCTCTCTTCCTCCCTCTCCCCTGACTATTCTTCCTCTCTCTGTCACTCTTCTCCCTCTGTCCCTCCCTCTTTTCCCTCTCTCCCTCCCTCTTCTCCCTCACTCCCTCCCTCACTCACTCTTTCCCCTCACTCTTCTCCCTCTCTCCCTCCCTCTTCTCCCTCCCTCTTCTCCCTCTCCCCTGACTATTCTTCCTCTCTCTGTCACTCTTCTCCCTCTGTCCCTCCCTCTTTTCCCTCTCTCCCTCCCTCTTCTCCTCCCTCCCTCCCTCCCTCCCTCCCTCCCTCCCTCCCTCCCTCCCTCCCTCCCTCACTCACTCTTTCCCCTCACTCTTCTCTCTCTTTTCCTCCCTCTCTCTTCTCCCTCTCACCCTCCCTCTTCTTCCTCTCTCTGTCACTCTTACCCCTCTGTCCCTCCCTCCCTCTTCTCCCTCCCTCACTCTTTTCCCTCTCTCCTCCCTCTTCTCCCCCACTTAATATCTCAGCTGGTGGGGGGCTCGTCCTGCGTCAGAGCTGCGCTGCTGGGTCAGATTGTGAAACACGGAGTAAACCTGGAGTCATGAGGACGAGGAGGCGCTCCTGTCGTCAGAGCGGGGGCCGGAGCAGAGCAAGGGCCGGAGCGGAGCAGGGGCCGGAGCGGAGCGGGGGCCGGAGCGGAGCGGGGGCCGGAGTGGAGCGGGGGCCGGAGCGGAGCGGGGGCCAGAGCGGGGGCCGGAGCGGAGCGGGGGCCGGAGCGGAAGGGGCCGGAGCGGAGCAGGGCGGAGACAAAAACAAAAAGATATCTGGGTTGTATTTTCACAAAGCATCAGGAACGTGTGAAAATGTATTTGTAAATGTCTTTGAGGGTCAAGCAGCAGGGCCATACCAACACATTCTGGGCCCCAGGTACAAACCTTCTCGGTGGGCCCCAGTACATAATACCTAATACCGCTGATGTCAGCTAAACATGATTAACGTTTTCTTCATGAATAAAATCTAAATTGTACCAGAATTACACTTGTACTTCATGCAGCCGACCCCCCCATTCATAAAAATACGTTCAGTATTTACACGTTTGTGGCTGTAAGACGTGGATAAAGTGTGCGTAAACAAGACACAGCTTCTGGTTTTTCGTGAAATCTGTTTGGTTTGGTTAGAGTTGGCCGCCATATGCACAAAAAAAATATCACTTTGGGTCTAAATGCGAGTGTTGTGCATCACAAAGAGGAAACTGTGCAAGCTTTGTTTTGCCAACTCTGTCAACAAACAAAGTTATCGTTTCTGGAAATACGCCTGTTTTTCACCAGATTAAGTCAGCATTCTTGAGGAATGATTATTTTGTCTTTATATCTGCTTTTTACATTTCGTTCTCACCTAAGTTTACATTCTCTTTTGTTCTCTCCAATCATCTCGCTCTTAACCGGTCTAAAGCGAGCCTCACCCTCTTGGAGCTGGTACCTCCCCCTTCGGGCCCCTCAAACGGGGCGGTACGGTTCCCTTTTGTTCAGTGGAAACCCCTCGGACCGTCCCGCTCTGCACCGTATTGCGCTGATGCAAACCAGACTTCAGCTGCCGGCTTATGTAATGATACAGCGCTGTTTGTTTTTTGTCTTTTTGCAATAATTACCAAACCAATTTCACACATTGCACTATCTGCCAACTGTACATTCTGTATATAGTCTATCTTAGTCTATTTTATTCTTAATTTTATGCATGCCTTTTTATATATTTTTTATATTTTATCCTTTGCTTTATGTTGCACCTACGCCGAAGCAAGTTCCTACGTTTGTGAATTTCACTGACAATGGCAATAAACAATTTCTGATTCTGATTCTGATTCTGACAAACAGCTCGAAAAATTATTAGGAAAATACAGATCTACAAATTACAATCACTAGTTTTATTTGTTAACAACTTGGCAAATGTGTGAGCCATGATTTTTGTCTTGTTTAAAGATGTGAAGGGGCCCTCAGAACTGTCTCTGAAGGACTTTACTGAACCACAATGCATTTTTAAAAAAGCGTAGAAAAATGGAACTGAGAAAAAAAAAAAAACATCACACGCTTTTGAGGGCCCCTTCTTGTCCAGGGCCCTGGGGAAACCAGTACCCTTTAGCCCCCCCCACCCCCCCGATGCGCCGCCCCTGGGAGCAAAAACCGCACTGTGGCCAGTCACAGGGCTAACAGCCACCCTCCGCGTCTCATCCATCTCTGAGCTGGTCCTGTACCTGAGGCTCGGGAGCTCCATGGTTCAGTGTCTTAGCTGTTCCTCTTTTCTGGACTGAGACGTCTGATCTATCTATCTATCTATCTATCTATCTATCTATCTATCTATCTATCTATCTATCTATCTATCTATCTATCTATCTATCTATCTATCTATCTATCTATCTATCTATCTATCTATCTATCTATCTATCTATCTATCTATCCATCCATCCATCCATCCATCCATCCATCCATCCATCCATCCATCCATCCATCCATCCATCCATCCATCCATCCATCCATCCATCCATCCATCCATCCATCCATCCATCCATCCATCCATCCATCCATCCATCCATCCATCCATCCATCTGGTCCTAAACTTTTGATCAGCTGCAGATAGTCTATTTCAGTTTTGCAAAATGTGACTTTCTCCATTTATTCAACTAAACTTTTTATCGGGATGGAGCTGTATTACAAACCCGTCCCATCCTCTTTAGACTTTGCTCGTTTCAAACTCTGACACTTTGTAAAGGCCTGTGGTTCCCTGCTCCCTGAGGGGGCCGGCCCTGCAGGTCCTGCAGGTGAGCTCCATCAGTAATCAGAGCGACACTCCCCCTCAGACCAGTCAAAACCCTGCTGCTCAGAGCCACAGCACACGAGCCCAGCAGACGAGCACACGAGCACACGGAGCCCTCAGAGACGATCGAGCCGAGCAGCACCGGACACAGGACGCCTCTGTTCTATCACGAGCGGAACTCAAAGACACATACAAGCCACTAACACCAAAGAGACCTCTGCTAAAAGTAAGAAAAATGCCTGTGATCATCTCTGGTGCTTCTGTGGTGCGTTCAGAGCATAGAACTATAATAAAACCTGGAAGATTAATCCAAAATGGCGCCCTGTTCCTCCCTGTTGCCTGAGCTCATTGGCGCATGACCCCAAAAAAGTTCTTTACTTCCGCGTTACTTTCTGATCCGGAGGCTGACATCTTTGCTTTAGGGCGCCACGTGACGACAATCCCCCATGATGCTTTGAGCGACGTGAACGACCAGCAGCTGCAAGTTTTTGTGTTAGTGTTAGCTTGTGTGATTGTAATTGTGTTCTTCATGTTAGACACACGTGAAGCGTCTGAAATGAAATAAAATACAACTTACAGGTGTCTCTAGTCGAGCCTTTTCCACGAGCTTCTGTTTGTATCGTCCGACGCTCGTTCATGTGACTCACACATGTTTACTGTGACGTCACTTCATATAAAAACGGTAATTTAGGTGATTTTAGAAACGGTAGAAAAGACCATTTCCTTCTATTTTATTTAAATACTGATAATAATTCAGTCCTGTCTGTGATTATAATGTGCAATTATAGAAAAAGGCTGGTTCAAAGAGGCTGCAGTACCTCACACGACCACTAATCAATCTGGGACACAGACAGAGGGGGCGTGTCTCATCCAGTTCTTTTAATACATCCATGGTTCAGAGTGTGGACCATGACTTTATCCGTTGGATGTCCAAGCTTCAGTGCAGGCAAATATCTGACTTGAGTGAGACTTTGCAAGTGAAGAGGGAAAATGTGTGCAGTTTAGATGTATAAATGTAAGAGAAAATGCCCGAAACAGAACCAACTGAACCGTTCCTCACTTGCACATGACACTTTTACATAAATTGTCTTTTACCGTTTTGTCCCCAGTATCTCACTTGCGCTGGTCCGTTGACTGACTATATTTTCACTTTTCGGTTCTTCATTCGGTTAAAGGAAGGTTTTCAAAGTTTCGTGACTACTTTTTTTAGATTCGTGCTCTGAAAGAAGTAAAAGTAAGAAGGCGAGTCACTACAGGCACTTTTTCTACCCCCAATATTTTAGTTTTTGGTCAGTTTGCTCTCTCAACATATCTACTTTCATATGGAAGCAACAATCTGCTCCTAAAAATGTTTTATTCTTCCATTTAATCCACTTCATCCATAGATTTCTCTGGGACGCAGAGACATAAAGATCAGCCTTAAAGTAGCTTGTAGCAGGTGATGTTTTAAATTTATCTTTCAATTTCTTATTCACCAGCAGCATCTTGTCTTAAAGTCAGGTTTTCAAAATGTTCTAATGCTGACTTAGTTTGGTGGGAGGGCACCTGTGGCGATTTTGTAGTTTTTGGAAAATACACTTAAAATTACAGGAAACCGTGAGTCCTAAAATGGAATCCCTCTGTGACGTAATCAAAAAGCGCCGTACCGTTGGTGTGATTTCTTTAAACTGTTATCAGACGTTACTATTTGTCAAATCATGTCTGTTTTGTAATTTAAATGGACTTTGACCCTTTACAGTCTGGTTGCTATGGTAACAGTGGTCGAATTACCTCTAACTATGTCATATTTGCTGTTTGTGTCCAACCAGGAAGTAACATTATAAGCTTTACTCAAAGTGTCAAATTGAGGACAAACAGGTGAAATGTTTAGTAAAATCTTGTGTCTAATCTGTCATGAATGGATTCTTAAAAAAATAAAATGAATCCATGCTTTATCTCCACACGACTAAATTACTGCAGTGCTCTTAATGCGGGTCTGAACAACCTTTTTATCACGACTAAACTGGTTCAGAACGCTGCTGCTCGTCTTGTGCATTTTAGATTGTTTGAGTTCTTCCCGGCCGGCCTCTCAGTACCTGTCCTTGTGCCCGACACCCCCTCCTTCTGTCGGGGCGGCGGATCAGGCTCCCCTTTGTCCCTAAGACACACAAACTTGGAGATAATCGGGCTTTTTCAGTTGCTGCTCCTGGACTCTGGAATGAGCTCCCACTGAACACCAGAGTGTCCTGTTTAAGTCTCTTGTAAATAGGAAAATTTAAATAAATTCTAAACTTCCTGTAGTTTACTCTCATAAATGTAAGAAAAGTATTACAAGTTTTTCATGTAATGTTTTCGTTAGAAATAAGGCAGTGTGTGTAAAATGGGCTAAATTGCACATATTTGGGACATTTAAATCTGAGAAACTCACAGAACCAGGTTTAAATTTCTTGGTTCATTTTGAGACATATGTTACAAAACAAAATGTTTTTTTTTTTTTTTTAATCACTTGAGTCATTTTTTTTTTTTTAGAATTGGATATATGAAAAATCCTTCTGTACATTTTCTCAAATCTGCTTGAGTCCAGATTGTACTGTTTGGTGCAGGATCTACTTTAAGGCTGATCTTTATGTCTCGAGGGACAAAAATGCATTTTAAGAAAACGGCCTTTGAAGTTACAATGTCCCAGAGAAATCTATGGATGAAGTGGATTCAATGGAAGAATCAAACATCTTTAGGAGCAGATTGGACAAGTTTGTTGTTTCCACAAGAAAGTCGATATATTGAGCAAGAAAACTGATCAAAAACAAAAAAGTTTGCCTGTAGTGTCTCGCCTTAAAGGGTCTTCACTAAAGCCATAGTTGACACCCTCTTTCCTCTTTCCAGATCCCGTAGCTCCGCCCAGCCCATCGCCGCCCGCCTCCCGCCGCCTGTCCTGCGATGCCCGAAGACGTCCGCGCCTCCAGCAGTGCCATGAAGACTCCCGCCGCCTCGCCGGACAAGCACAACGCCATCACCGCCAGCCCCGAGCGCCACGTCACCGTCAACGTCCCGCTGGTCAACGAGGGCCAGCTGTCGGCGGCGACCGGGGGGGCGGAGCTGTCATGCTACCGCTGCACCGTGCCGTTCGGCGTGGTGGTGCTGATCGCCGGCGTCGTGGTGACCGCCGTGGCCTACAGCTTCAACTCGCACGGCTCCACCATCTCCTACCTCGGCCTGGTGCTGCTCTCCGCCGGCGTCCTGCTGCTCGGCTCCAGCGCCATCTGCTGGAGGGTCAGGCTGGCGCGGCGTAAGGAGCGGCGGCGGGAGAGCCAGACGGCGCTCGTGACCAACCAGAGGGGCGCCCTCCCCGAACAGAACCTGGAGAAGTGACGCGGAGGGTGGCGCTTCCCGGATGTCGGACCTGGACATGGACTGTTGACTCTGATTGAGAAACTGCAGGAAAAATGCAAACTCTTAACAGAAGGATCCAGAACGTGATGATTATGTTTAAGGACACGATACCTTTTATGCCAAGTTGACCTGTTTTTTTTTAAGCTTTTAACCATGTTTTAATATTGTCCCCTCATCGAAAACTTAACTAGAGTAGTTTTAGCTTCTTTCACGTTTTTCGGTGTCCTGTTTACAAGGTTGTCTTCTCCGAGCCTCAGAAAATACTCCGTTTAATCTTTTTTTTCTTTTCCTTTTCAAACGTCAGAGGTAGAGCTCCAGAGATCACCTGCACTGCAAAAATTCAATATCTAGCATTGCTTTAAATGACCTGAATTCAGAATATTTATCTGAATCTTATTTTGAGTCGTTTTGACCAATAGATTTAATTGCTGATGTTACGTAGACAATTTCACTGATTTTTGAAGATACTTGAGCTTAAAATGCTTAATTAAACATGCCAGTGCCTTAAGTAAAAAAATCTCACCTCATTGGCAAACGATTTGGCTTGAAGTAAGAATAAATTACCTGAAACCAGTAAAATAATCTAGGTCCATGAAGAAAATGCATCTTAAACTAATTTAAATAGTCGAAATTAAGATTAATATCCTTTATTCAAGTCATTTAAAGTTGCCTGGAAATATTTTTCTGCAGTGCGTACTTTTTGTCTTTTTTATTGTTAAACTTATAAAGCATTTTTTCCCCCCTGGTAATTCAGTCTGCTGCCAGTAGATGGAGCGCTAACTCCAAATCCTGATATTTCACTTTTTAATGCTAAATTGCGTCCAGTTGTAACCCGATGCTTACATGACGATGTACTGCTCACGGTACTGAGGCTGGGACACAATTTTCTCATGGTGCGGCAGTGGTTTTCCTGCCTTTCAGCGAGGAGGTTGTGGGTTGAATTCTCTCCGTTTATGATCTGGCATGAGACTCCAGAAAAGGTTTTCACGAATTAAAAGTTGGGGCGTTTGTGTAACAATGGAAACAAAAGAATTACAATGTTTTTCCTTGTATTGATACGATCTGTGTTTTTTGATTTTACTCTTTTTAAATACAATAAAAAAATGATCTTACTATTGATTTCTTGAACATTTAAAACCGGCGGTCTAAATTCTCCACCTTTTTTCAGTCACGACCATAGACCGTACATATCAGTGGACCATGTTAGCATGCTAGCCGCCGCGTTCCAAATAGGAAGCAGCTATGGAGGCTCCTGGCTCCATAAAGCCGAGCTGCCATTCACTTTCTGTGACACTGGTGCGCTTTACTCTGTAACTGTTTCTGTCAAGCTCACCATCTTGGAACTAAAACGTCTGTTTTGACACACTCTACATGAATCAGGTGTTTTTTTTCGTTGGTGGTTCATAAATTAAGTTATCAATAATAACTGACCAATCAGGTGCTTCCTTTTCCAGGGGCCGTTTTCGCTCGTGTTAGCAACAGGTTTGATTGACAGCTAGCGCCGCCGTCTCCTCTCACCGAGGGGCGGATACCGTTAGCAACCGCGCTCCTGATTGGTCGTGTGGTTGCCACGATACGTACTTGGATTTCCAAATATGGAGTCTGGCTCCACTTTAGCCGCTATAACTGCTAGCCACGATGGGCTTCATTTGGCTGGAGGCAAACGCTATGGGTGACGTCACATTGCCATAGTCCACTGATGTACAGTCTATGGTCACGACCCAAAACGAAAAATAATTGGGTGATCTACAAAGTGATAAAGGAGCTGCTTTTTTTTTGGGTTGGATGGCTAACAGCAATCTACGTTTACCGCTGCATTTGAAGAGTTTAAAGCTTTATTTTTGACAACTGCATACATTTCCAACGTTCTCAACATCATCTGGGACCCACAAGTCATTTTGCTGCCCACCCAGATTGAATCACTGCTTCACGTCTTTAAAATCAGTGGTTTTCTTTTGCCGCCTCAGAGCTTTGGGACAACTTAATGAGCGAGTGTGCAAGACGATAAAATGAAGATTTCTCATTGGCGTTTATTAATCAGGAAGTGGCAGAAAAAGATCCGAAAAGTTGCAGCATCTTCATTGAATGTGATAATTTTGTCAATATGTTCAAATGCGTTTATCTAAAAATAAAGATGCTGGTGTGACTAATTTAAAGGTGCAGTTGCTAATTTTCAGTCTTAAAACAAACAGTTCATTTTTAAACTCTCTGCAGCAGTTCAAACATATTTCTCACTTTCCAAATGCATTTCAAGCTTCCTAAATATTCACCGCAATGAGTTTAAGCGTTTTTTTTCCCTCAACTCTGAGGGCAGCAGAGTCATGTTACAGCTAACTAGCATGCTAACAGTGCACTTCCTGTTTCGCAGAGAATAAAACTCCACAATTAGTTGCACAGAGAACACAGCAGCCTCATTTTCACCCGAATAGCTATGTTTACAGTCTATAGCTGCACTGTGATAAAGTACAATTAATTTCACTTTATTACATGAAAAAATAATTGGGTACAGCCCCTTTAAAGTCCTAGAATTAATAAAAGCCATTAGCATCAATTCAAGTGTAATTTTGGACGTTCTCTTGGAAAAATAATTGACTCATGTTTCATCCGTGCCATTTTACACAAAAATGTCAAACTTCTTCCTCTAAATCTGAACTTTGCCCCAAACCACGTGCTTTTACAAAGTATTGACTGTAGACTTTTCGATTAAAAAGACAATTTCCCAGCGCTGATCTGACGATAAAAGCATGAGTAGATCTTAACAACACTAACATTGTTTAAAATGTGAACTCTTATATTCAACTGTATTTATCTAAAGCATTCACAAACTGTTTCTGAGAACTCCCACGCTTCGAGAGGTCTGTGAATGCAGCACGTGTTTATCTGTGTTCACTGTATCAGACTAAACCACTTCATAAATGTTTATCAAACATAATGTGCCTGGTCTAAAGTTTCCTGGTGAGAAAGTTTTATTCATGTTAAAGATCTTGTTTTATGTTCAGAATAAACTAATCATTTTAACCACAGCACAGAAAACGGACTTGAATTTGTGTTTTTCTGGTACATTTTAGTCTAATCCTGTGTATTTGTCGTTAAACTTTGACGCCTTTAGGTATTTCTTCATTTTAAATTTCAATATATATTTTTAGACTGAAAATATTTAAAATGAGCGTTCTTTCACAGCAAAAAAGTTAATTTCTAGGTGAGTTCAAATGTCTAGATTTCAGGATATTAATCTTAATTTCAAACGTTTTGCCTCGTTAAGATTAGTTAAGACTATTTATGTGATGGAACTAAATTATTTTACTCATTTCAAACCATTTCTGATCATTTCAATACATCTCTTTCCACTTCAAGCCAAAATATCTGCCAATGGCTTAAGATAATTTAACTTATTTTAAGCTAAATCATGACATTATCAATCAAAAATACCTTGAAACCAGTGAAATATTCTGCGTCACGTCAGCAATTCAAGCTCACTGAGTCAAAACTACCACAACATGATAAATTCAAGTAGTTTTTACCTAGAATAGATTTACATGTTTTGCCGTGTACAGTGAGTGGGCTTCCATCTCCACAAACCCGACTCGTACTTGGCCTGAGGTTTAGTTATAATAATACGTAGAATGAATAAAACATGTCTATCTGCGTGGAAAATGTTCAGAAGAACGGTTTTAACCTCATACTCAGGTGAAGTGTTTAAGTGTGGTCAAAGTATAACAGAAAACAAAATACAAAGCTGTACAACGACATGTTAGAGTTAAACTTTAAACCGAGACACTGCAGGCAAAACTCCTTTTTTCCATGTTTTGTTTTTGGTCAGTTTTTCATGTGGAAACAACAAACGTGTCCAATCTGCTCCTAAAGATGTTTGATTCTTCCATTGAATCCACTTCATCCATAGATTTCTCTGGGACATTGTAACTTCAAAGGCCGTTTTCTTAAAATGCATTTTTCTCTCGAGAGACATAAAGATCAGCCTTAAAGTAGATCCTACACCTAAAACTGATTTATTGGTGAAATTTGAATTTTTTAGGTCAATTTTCAGTCCAATCTAGTTTACATTTTTAATAACTAATATGTTACAAAATGAACCAAGAAATTTAAACCTGGTTCTGTCAGTTTTGTGCATTTTTGGCTGTTTTTTCACATAAAATGTCTTATTTCTACATGAAAACAGGACACGATGAAAAACTTGTAATACATTTTTTTCTTCCATTTATGTGAGTAAACGACAGGAGAAGTTTACAATTGATATATTTTAATTTAAGATTTAGATTTAAGATCATTTAAGATATTTTTTTCTATTCACCTGCAGTGTCTCAGATGCAGGTACAGGTTTGGGAAAAAAAACAAAAAAAAAAAACAGCCATTGATATTCCAAATGTTGTAGAACAGAATGTTTCCAAAAAAGTTCACTGTTTTAGCCTGAACAATATTTTGGAGAATTTTTTAGCTACTTTGAGTGTCATGAAAAGCAAAATATACATTTTTTATACTCGCACAGCAAAAAGTTTACATCTAGTTGAGCTTAAAATGACTTGAATTTATCATTTTTATCTGGATTTGAGTAGTTTTGACTCATTTTGATTTAATTGCTGATGTATTGCAGAATATTTCTCTAGTTTCAATGTATTTCTGACTGATCATGAGATTATTTATCTTAAAATAAGTTGCCAATGTTAAATTATCTTAACCCACTGTCTTGAAATAAGACATAAAGTGTAAAATAATCTTTTTCCATCAAATAAATAGTCTGAACTAATCTTATCCTGTCAAAATGTCTGAACCTGAGATTAATATCCTGAAATCAAGGCATTTTAACTCATCTAGAAGTAAATTTTTTGCAGTAATTATGTTTTTTTAGCAGGTGTCAAGAAACTGAAATGACTTATTCAAAGGCTCGACGTGAATGTCCCGTGTTTGTTTTGGAGCGGACAGAGCCTAAATCTTTGTGACAGAGCGGCCCCCACGCCCAAACTCTGGGGCTGGAGTGGACCTTTCGCAGCGGGACATAAATCTGAGCCCGGCTGCAGGAAGAGTCGGCCCTCGGCGGCTGAACCTTCCCCGGGACGAGCCGCGCGGGGCTAAAAATAACCCGCCCCACCGTCGCTATGTGCCCCGCTGATACAAGACACTACTACTGCTGCTCCGCCTGCGTCAGAGCCGGAGACCCCGCGAAGACCCCGCCAAGACCTGGGCTAGACCTGGGCCAGACCGGAGTGGAACTAGGTTTGGACTAAAGGTAGAACTGGGTTTGGACTGGACTAGAAAGGGTTTGGGTTAGAATTGGACCAGAACAAGACTAAAACTGGTTTAGATCTGGATTTGAAATGGGTTAGAGTTCAATTAGTCTTGGGTTGGATTTGGGTTAGAATTGGGCAAGAATAGGATTCGAACAGAATTAAAACTAGGTCAAAACTGGACTTGAACTGGATTTGATCTGGGTTAGAGTTGGGTTAGTCTCAATTTGCGTTTGGGTTAGAATTGGACTAGAACAAGACTAAAACTAGGTTAAAACTGGACTAGAATATGATTTGAAATCGGTGAGAGATGGGTTAGTCTTGGGTTGGATTTGGGTTAGAATTGGACTAGAACAGGACTAGAACAGGACTAAAACTAGGTTAAAACTGGACTAGAACTGGATTTGAACTGGGTTAGTCTCGGGTTGAATTTGGGTTTGAACTGGGTTTGGACTGCTAAATCAGAAATTGGTTTTACGTAGATTTGAACTCTGTTTGACCTGGGCTAGACCTGGGCTGGACCGGTGTGGAACCGGGCGAGAACTAGGTTTGGACTAAATGTAGAACTGGGTTAAAATTGGACTAGAACAGGACTAAAACTAGGTTAAAACTGGATTAGATCTGAATTTGAAATGGGTTAGAGTTCAGTTAGTCTTGGGTTGGATTTGGGTTAGAATTGGACGAGAATAGGATTAGAACAGGACTATAACTAGGTTAAAACTGGACTAGAACTGGATTTGAACTGGGTTAGAGTTGGTTTAGTCTCGGATTGAACTTGGATTTAAACTGGGTTTGGACTACTAAATCAGAAATTGGTTTTAAGTGGATTTAAACTCTGTTAGACCTGGGCTAGACCGAAGTGGAACTGGGTTAGAGGTGGGTTATTCTCGAGTTGGATTTGGGTTTGAATTGGACTAGAATAGGCCTAAAACTAGGTTAAAACTGGACTAGAACTGGATTTGAAATGGGTTATAGATGGGTTAGTCTTGGGTTGGATTTGGGTAAGAATTGGACTAGAACTGGATTAAAACTAGGTTAAAACTGGACTAGAACAGGATTTGAACTGGGTTAGAGTTGGGTTATTCTCAATTCGGGTTTGTGTTAGAATTGGACCAGAACAAGACTAAAACTAGGTTAAAACTGGATTAGAACTGGATTTGAAATGGTTACACTGCAAAAAGGGATTATCTAATTTAGTTAAATTTACTTGAATTAAATTAATCTTAAAAGTCCAATTTTAAGATTTTTTCACTTGACAGGACTACTTCAAATTGACATTATTTGACTGGTTTTAAGTACACTTGATAAGTAAAATAATCTTATTCCACTGGCAGATAATTTCACTTAAATTAGGGTAAAAAGGTCTTATTTTGAGTTTATTTTTCTTATTTTTTGATGGGCCTTTTTTGCAGTGTAGAATTCAAGTAGTCTTGGGTTGGATTTGGGTTAGAATTGGACTAGAACTGGATTAAAACTAGGTTAAAACTGGACTAGAACTGGATTTGAACTGGGTTAGAGTTGGGTTAGTCTCGGGTTGAATTTGGGTTTGAACTGGGTTTGGACTGCTAAATCAGAAATTGGTTTTAAGTGGATTTTTAACTCTTAGAAATGGGTTAGAGGTGGGTTATTCTCGAGTTGGATTTGGGTTGGAATTAGACTAGAACAAGACTAAAACTAGGTTAAAACTGGACTAGATCTGGATTTGAAATGGGTTAGAGTTCAATTAGTCTTGGGTTGGATTTGGGTTTGAACTGGGTTTGGTCTGCTAAATCAGAAATTGGTTTTAAGTGGATTTAAACTCTGTTAGACCTGGGTTAGACCGGAGTGGAACTGGGCGAGAACTAGGTTTGAACTAAAGGTAGAACTGGGTTTGGACTGGGTTAGAAAAGGGTTCAAACTGGATTAGAATTGGGTTAGAGTTGGGTTATTCTCGATTTGGGTTTGGGTTCAAATTGGACTAGAACAGGATTAGAACAAGACTAGAACCAGGTTAAAACTGGACTAGAACTGGGTTGGACCTCAGTTTAAACTATTAAATTATATATGGGTTTGAAGTGGGTTCAAACTCTGTTAGAACTGGGTCAGACTTAAAACTGGGTTAGAAGTACTAAATTAGAAATGTGCTTGGACTGGGTTAGAGTTGGGTTTATCCGAGGTTGGACTAGGGTTAGAACTGGGTTAGAACAGGGTTTGAACTGGGTTAGACTTGGGTTAGAGTTGAGTAAGTCTGGTTGGACATGGGTTTGAACTGGGTTTGAACTACTAAATTAGAAATGGGTTTAAAGTGGGTTTAAAGTGTTAAACTGTTAAAACTAGGTTAGATTTAGGTTAAAACTGGGCTAGAACTACTAAGATAGAACTGGGTTAGACCTGGGCTGGAGCTGGGCTTGAATTGGGTTTGACCAGGGTTTGTGTTTGGTCTTGGTTTACTGGGTTAAACCTGGACTAGAACTGGGTTATTTGGGTGTTGTTTAGAACTGCTTTAGATCCCGCTCAGGGTTTATCCACTTGAACACAGACCACATCAAAACTGGGATTAAACTGGGTCTAAAGTAAGACTAAAACTGGACCAAACCAAGTCTACATCTGGACTAAACTTTGCTCTAACCAAGACCTAATAAAGACAAGTGTGAACGCACCCTTAACAGCATGTATAAACTGAACTAAGATCTGGTTCCGACCTGGTTGAGTCCCAGTTTAGTCTTGGTGGAGCGCTTGTATAGGTTCCTCATTCTGCCCTGGTTTAGACTTGGTTCAGTCCTGGTACAGGCCTGGTTTAGACCTGATCAAGACCTTGTTTAGACCTGGTTCATTGCTGGTTCAAATCCACTCCAGACCTGATTGTGCAGACTTTGTGCAGAACCTGATGAAGACCTTGTATAAACCCCAGACCTGGTTCAGACCTGCTCCAGACCTGGTTCAGACCTGCTCCAGACCTGGTTCAGACCTGCTCCAGCCCTGGACTTGGACGGGGTCTCGACAGCAGGTGGAGGGGCCTGAAGTGCGTCACTCGGAGTTTCCACTGCGTGACGTGGTTTGTCTGTAAACAGAGCAGAGCCGCTTATGTAACGGCAGAAGACAGCGGACCCCGGGGGGATCGAGGCGGGGAGGGTCCAGGGGGGACTGAGGGGGGTCCAGGGGGGACTGAGGGGGGTCCAGGGAGGGTCCAGAGGGGGGCTGAGGGGGTCCTGGGGGGGACTGAGGGGGTCCAGGGGGGACTGAGGGGGTCCAGGGGGGACTGAGGGGGGTCCAGGGAGCATCCAGGGGGGGACTGGGGCAGGGAGGGGTCCAGAGGGGGGCTGAGGAAGGTCCAGGGAGGGTCCAGGGGGGACTGAAGGGGGTCTAGAGGGGGACTGAGTGGGGTCCAGGGAGGTCCAGGGAGCATCCAGGGACTGGGGCAGGGAGGGGTGTAGAGGGGGGCTGAGAGCGTCCAGGGGGGACTGAGGGAGGTCCAGGGAGGGTCCAGGGGGGACTGAGGGGGTCCAGAGAGGTCCAGAGTGGGACTGGGACAGGGAGGGGTCCAGAGGTGGACTGAGGGGGGTCCGGGGAGGTCTGGGGGGGCCCAGGGGGGGACTGGGGCAGGGAGGGGTCCAGAGGGGGACTGAGGGGTGTCCAGAGGGGGACTGGGGCAGGGAGGGGTCCAGGGGGCGACTGAGGGGTGTCCAGAGGGGGACTGTGGCAGGGAGGGGTCCAGAGGGGGGCTGAGGGGGTCCAGGGGGCGACTGAGGGGTGTCCAGAGGGGGACTGTGGCAGGGAGGGGTCCAGAGGGGGGCTGAGGGGGTCCAGGGGGCGACTGAGGGGGACTAAGGGGGACTGGGGCTGGGAGGGGCCAGAAGGGGACTGGGGGGGGACTGAGAGGGGTCCAGAGGGGTACAGGGTCTCTTGGGGAAGAGTAGGTCTGTAGAGGAGCCTTAAGGACTAACTATGCAGGAATTTGCAATATTTACCTAAAAACGACCCTGAACATTCCCCTGAGTGACACGGAATGTTTTTCTTGGCTTTTTGCCTCCATGGAGCTTTTGTTTCACTCAAATGAGAATTAATTTCAATAATCTGTGGCCCATCGAGGAAACTGTTAATAAATTTAACTGAAAAAAATGTATTGAGCTCGGATCATAAAGTCACACAACAGAATTTTTAGTCCGATGTTAAATGAATGGAGGTTTTAAGATGCTAAACACTAAACG
Source organism: Rhinogobius similis (assembly GCA_019453435.1). NCBI lineage: Eukaryota > Metazoa > Chordata > Actinopteri > Gobiiformes > Gobiidae > Rhinogobius > Rhinogobius similis. The sequence continues at coordinate 4,939,140 of CM033631.1, read as the reverse complement.
TAGCGTCAATTCAACAGTATTCTAACACTACAATCTGAGATCCAGCTCCAGCTCCAGCTCCAGCTCCTGCCGAAGACCAGACTTAAAACCAGGGGGACAGGGCTTTGTCTGTGGTCATAAACATTTTACCTATTTGTCCCCAGTTTGACAATTTTCATAATGTTTATTGCAACCATTTTGAAAACATGGGCCAAAACCCATCTAAATTACACAATAGTTATGATTTGACGAATAATAAAACCTGATAACACCTTTATTTTGTTGAATGACTGTTTAAACTGTCAGTAATATGTGTCACTTGAACGTTAACTGTCTGTTTATTTTCAACTGTGCGTCACATTTTGATGACATCACAGAGGGATTCCATTTTAGAACTCAGCACTACTTCCTGTGATTTTAAACTTTTATTTATCAAAATTTCTTCAGGAACTGCAATTTCAAAAATGTAAAACTATGCTGAATATTTTCCACAGGTGCCTCCCACCAAACTAAGCTATAATTTGAATATAATGAGAACTTTCATGTAGACTTTAATTAACTAACTCTAATGACTTCAACTGTGTGTGATCTCTTTCATAAATTTGAGCCTAGTTAATCTGCTTTTCCAACATTTACTTACTTTTCAGTTGTTGTTGTTTTTTTGTTTTAGATTTCTGATACAAATAAAGAATTTTCATATTACTTTACAGGCTGTAACATCTTTGTTCACATTGTAGAGTTTTCTTACAGGAGAACATTTCCATCCTCGACCACAGACAGACCTGGGTCAGTCCTTAATCCAGTTTTGGGGCCGGTCCCTGTTTCAAGGCTTGTGCACCATTAAATGCATTATTATTTTTTACATCATTATTAAAGAATTAGTTACTAGTTTGAGCAGAATGTGCACTACAAAAATGAATTTCTAGATGAGTTAAAATGTCTTGATTTCAGGATATTAATCTGAATTTCAGACGTTTTGACTCGTTAAGATCAGTGTAGACTATTTATTTGATGACTATTTTTGTTTCAAACCATTTCTGACTTGTTTCAACACATTATTTCTTACTTCAATCCAAATGATCTAAAATGTAAATCTATTTGAGCTTAAAATGGCTTGAATTTATCATTTTTATCTGGATTTGAGAAGTTTTGACTTGATGAGATTTAATTGTTGATGTGATGCAGAATATTTCTCTGGTTTAAAGATATTTCTGATGATCATGAGATAATTTTGCTCAAAATAAGAAAACACATTTGTCAGTGGTAAGTAAAATGATCTTAACCCATTTACAGATAATTTGGATTGAAGTAAGAAATAATGTATTGAAACAAGTCAGAAACGGTTTGAAACAAGTAAAATAATCTAGTTCCATCAAATAAATCGTCTCCACTGATCTTAACGAGTCAAAACGTCTCAAATTTAGATTAATATCCTGAAATCAAGACATTTTAACTCGTCTAGAAATTCATTTTGTGCAGTGTGTTTCCATTAAGTTTATTCATGTTCTGTTCATATCTGATACAAAACTAATATTTAATCCAACTCAACGCTGAACTCTAGATTCAAAAACATCAAAATTGCAAAAGCGGAGCGTCACAGCGGCAGAGCCTGGGCTGGACTCTGTTTATCTCTCTGTATCACTTGGCAGGAAGTCGGGACCCACTCGGAGCGTTACAAAACAACTGGAACGAGGAGCGAAAACATGTGGAGCGGACGAGGATTGAGAAAGAGAAACAGAACGCTAACAGAAACAGGCTGCACCTCCTCCGCGAGAAACAGAAGACAGACGACCGGGGCAGAGGACGGAGAGGGGAGATAATCAATCCAGTGTGTGTCTTCAGCGGGTTTAATGATGAGGAGGACGAGGACGCGCTGAAGCATGGGCCGAGAAATGGATCAGCTGAGTTCACCTCCCGTCAGTTTGAAATCAAGCTGCAGGAGAGGCCAGTGATGGTGGAATTTACTGTTAACTGTACACTTTTTGTGCAATGACTGGGTTTATCCACATGACACAAAAAACGATTCAAAATTCTAAGTATTCTCTGTCGGAATAAAAAAAAAGAGAGAGAAACTTTCTTTTTTCATGTCAGAGCCAAAGTCATAATTATTGTCAGCTGGAAGGACTTCAAAAAGAACAGGACAAGTTTATGGAGCAAACATATGAATGACAATGATGAGGTTCTTTCGTTCTCCTTTGGTGTTAAACAGTCCTCTGCTCCTTCTGACATGATGCTGTGAACGTGATCTACTGCAGGCCAGGCTTAAAGTCACTGATCAAGTTATCAGATCATAAAGACTTGATGTAGGGTGTGTCTGGGTTTAGTCCTGGTTAAAGCTCAGTTTAGGCCTGATGTAACCAAAATAAGAATGCATTTTCAGCCATCAGCCCCTGAGACCAAACACTCACTCACCAGATTCATACTGGCAATGTGTGAAGAGTCTTGTCTAACACAAAGTTGGGACTAAATCCTTGTTTTACTTGATTAAGTTCAAATCAAGTCCCAAGTCAATTTCCTTGACTTTCAGTTTCAAGTCTTTTCAAGTCAGATCGTCAAAAACATCTCATATCAAATAAAATCAAATCAATTTATTTTTATAATGCCCAAAATCACAACAACAGTTGCCTCGATGGGCCACAGGTAAAAGCAGTTCATATAACTGTCCCAGAATGCCCCTGTCCTTTGACCCTCCTTCAGGAAAAACTACAAAAAACCCCATGGGAAAAAGTAGAAACCTCGGGGAGAACCACAGTGAAGGAGAGATCCTACTCCCACGGACGGACAGGCTGCAGATGAACTAGGACTGACGCATCCACTTGGACTGAACCAGAACCACTCAAGAGGGAGGTGGCTTTAAAGAGTTCCTCCAGGCGGACGAGGAGCAGTCCACCAGTGTAGAGAGATCCTCCAGGAGGACGAGGAGCAGTCCACCAGTGTAGAGAGATCCCTCCAGCATTGGAATGGTTCATCTAAAGTAGAAGGAGTTCGTCCAGGCAGACGAGGTGTGGCTAATCCAGCTGTCCAGGCGGGTGGCGCATAGATCGTCCAGACAGGTGGGGGTGGGGGGGTCGTCACTGGAGCAGCCGCCGCAGTGCCTGAAACAGTCTCCACTCCCCGGGGGAAGTGGAGAGAAAGAGAAACATGTGAACAGCAATGAACAGACTACAGTTGAAGTAATATTAAATATTGTTGATAGATAAAGTAGGAAGAACCAGAGGATAGCATATGTTTGTAACGTATGATTTCTGTGAATGGCCCTTCGTTAAAAATGACTGTAGAGAGGAAACTGTTTTAAAAATGCATTTATTTTTGGAGGAGAAGCTTCAAGTCGTTTCAAGTCACAGGCTCCAAGTCGAGTCCCAAGTCTGAGTCCATTTGATCAAATCAAGTCTCAAGTCTGTCTGAGTCCAGTCACTGCCTGCAGGTCGTTCCACTGCGGCGCCTGGTTTACAGAGTCTTCATGTTCTAACCAGGTCCAGCCTTTGAGATGAGGTGACCAGGACGTGGACTCTGTTCTGGTGTGGTTTTGGTTTAGTCCAGCTTTATTCCTGGTCTAGTCCCAGTTCTGCTGCGATGTGTGTGAATGTGTCAGTCTTCAGCAGAAGTAAATCATTTGTCTTAAAATGAGAAAATGAATGACACAAACTAAGCTAATGAACTATAACTGAACCACATTATAAAGGAAAAAATTATGCCGGACTATACATGGTTTGGACTGGAAGTGTTTGCATGTTCTCTCTGTGTCTTGATCTGTGTTATGTCATTTCTTACTGAAAAGAAAATAATTAATAAAAAAGAAAAAGAAAAAAGTAAAGAAGAAGTAGATATTTGAGAAAATCTTAGTCCATCAAGTGAATAAATGTTAAACTACTTAAATGGTGTAACTTTAGCTTGTCTTCAGTCGCAGCTCTTTACGTCTGGTTTGTTGTAATAAGCCCCGACTTCTCTGCAGCTGTGTAAAGTCTGAGCGTCTGGCTTTAGTCGTGTCAGGGTCACAAAAGGCTGTTATGTTTGAGGATCTGCGGGACACTTCCTCTCCTCCTGTGCGCTCAAACGCTCTCAAATGCTCTCAGACACTCTCAAACGCTCTAAAACGCTCTAAAACGCTCTCAAATGCTCCAAAACGCTCTAAAACGCTCTCAGACCTTCTGCTGTGCCTTTTTTCAGAGGGTTTGTGTGAATGGGCTCAGGGGGACCTGGATCCGGCCCGGACTCGGACGGGTCCACATCATGCGACTCCGCTCCGCTGCGCTGCGCCACGCACTGCGCAGAACTTACGCAGCCATCGAAATGAATGAAGCCCGTTCCACATCCCGCGTAAGCGCTGCGCAGGTCTGCGCCTCAGCTCCGCCACTCCGCCGCTCTCCGACAGAATTGCGGATCAAGTCTATTTTCTTTTGCGCCAGAGTCCGACCGGATCAAGTCACGCAGTTTAGATCGAACCAAACAGGAAAGAGAACACGAACTACATCTGGGTTTCCAAAACAAAAACTTTTAACTCAGACCTAATGACGTACATTAAACTTTTTGTTACCCAGAAGGCAAATGTTTACGATCAATACCACCCCAAACATGTAAATGGTTGTAAATCTCTTAAGTACAGTTTTAGGCTGTCGTTTTATTAATGCTCTATTCATGTGCTGTGTTGACACGGTGAAAAAAGCGATTGCAGTTGCACAAACGACAAACTTTCAGTGAATCTGCATTTGTTTTCTCTGTCCGATACTTTTGGAGCGCTTTCTGATCACGAGTTCTCGCGGATCCCGCGGATCCCGCGAGTCCCGCTCCTCGGGACTTCGCAGCCCTGCGCTGCGCGGACTGGCGGAGACAAATTGCATCCAGTAGGCGAGGGTCTGCGCACTAAATCGGAGGCGGTCTGCGGCGCAGCGCAGCGGAGCGGAGACGCATGATGTGGAATTCAGCCTGAGTGGAGCTGACGGCGTCCGGAGGGTCCAGCGCCGGGGATGACGTCAAACACAAAAGAGCGAGGAGGAGCGAGGAGCGACTGGGGGAAAGGTGAGAGGGGCCAGACCAGCTGTGGATGAAAAGGCCAATCAGTCATTCACGTGCGAGGAATGTTTGAGTGAATGAAAATGAAGACGAAGTGTACTTTTATCTGAATAAATTAAGTTAAAGGGCGTATGACAGGTTTTCATGATTTTCTAATATTGACTTCATTTGGTGTATTAATACCAGTTGTACATGTGCATTTTAGTTTTACGCCAATCAAGCAGCCATTTGTGGAGAAAAGTAGAAAAATATGTTGAAAATTGCAGGAAGTAAACAGACTGATGACATCACACAGTGGAGACAAAGGTTATGCATAATTTACACACAAAAAAAAACCTACTATTTTTGATCCTTTAAACATTGATTCAACAAAATAAAGATGTTTGCATGTATTTTTATTTGTAAAATAAAAAATCGGTGACATTCAATGAGTTTTGGCCCCGTGTACAAGATGGTTGCCAAGTAATTTCCTAGTGTGATGTCATCATTTACAACCAGGAAGTAAAACAAAAAAACAAAAAAAATTGCTAAGCTGTGATGAAATTTGTGAAATATTTTAACCAAATTTGAAATATATTTATCTTAACTACATTTTTGTCAAATGAGTGTCCAACCTGTCAAGGACACTTTAATTAACATATTTTTGGCGTATCGAGGACCATAAATTTAATTAACATAACAAAATATCATTGTAATAAATTACTATATTCAAATAATAAACCCATTTATTTGCCTGAAACTGAAATTAAGGGGTACTCTGAGCGTAAAACAAAGGACACAGTGCCTTTTTTAGCTTTTAACTGTTCTAACAATGTTTTGTTTCAAAAACACACCAGGAGTAGTATTCAGTTGCATTCACACTGTTTTGAGGAATGTTTATTCAAAAATCCTTACTCTCCGAGCGTGAAACACACTTCCAGCTGAACTTCCTCGTTCTGGGACGTATTTTCAGATCATCTACGTCATTTATCCGAGAATCTTCTGCTGTTTTAAGTCCTTAAATCATCTCGAGGCATTTCTGCCTCTAAAAACGATAACTGCTGCTGCAAATCAAATCAAAGCGTCTCTTCAGTGCTAACATAACAGCATATTGTCTTTTTCTCTTGCTTCTTTTTGGAGCTAATGTATAACTGAAATGAACTTTATACAGCAAAATGACTCACAAAATGCAAAACCTTTCTAAATGTAGATGAGATTCTAAATGAGATTCTACAGGCAAAACTGTCCAAATTTTAGTTTTTTTGACTCGACTTTCATGTGGAAACAACAACCTTGTTCAATCTGCTCCTAAAGATGTTTGAATCCACTTCATCCATAGATTTCTCTGGAACATTGTAACTTAAAATGCATTTTTCTCCCTCGAGACATAAAGATCAGCCTTAAAGTAGATCCTACACCAAACTGTACAATCTGGACTCAACAAGATTTTGAAGTAACGCAGCGGACGCAGCGCAGGATTTTTAATATCTAATTCTAAACTTAAGTCAAGAAACCAAGGCTAAATTTATATTTTTTGCCAAATTTTACTCAAAAACTAAACAAGATCCAAACTCCCCTCTGTACATTTTTTGTAACCAATATGTTACAAAATTAACCAATACATTTAAACCTGGTTCTGTCCATTTTATTAGATGTAAAAGTTACAAATATGTGCTTTTTTTGCCATTTTTACACATAAAATGCCTTATTTCTACATGAAAACATGACATGATGAAAAAAATATTTTTAATAATAATAATAGTAATATTTTTTTTCTTATATTCATGCGAGTAAACAACAGGAAAAGTTCCAAATGGATACATTTTTATTTAAGATTAAAAGACCTGCAGAGTCTCGTCTTATTCTCCATTTCTAACTCTATTATGTTTTTTTCAGGTTCATTTTCTTGTCTTTGATGTTGTCTATTCACTTTTAACATTTTGTGTTTTTAATTATGTTTAACGATGTGTTACAGCTTTCCTTCTCTCTCCTCTCGCTGTCTTGACTCTCTTCTTCTCATCTTTCTTTTCTCCTCCCAGAAGGTTATGTTTTGAGTTACGTTTTGTGTTTTCAATTACGTTTCATCATTTGTCACAGCTTTCCTTCTTTCTCCTCTCGCTGTCTTGACTCTCTTCACCTCGTCCCTTTTGTCCACATCTTTTTAATCTCATTTCCTCCCGTTTTCTCGCCCTCTCTCGTCCCTTTTGTCCACATCTTTTTAATCTCATTTCCTCCTGTTTTCTCGCCCTCTCTCGTCCCTTTTTCCCCTCTTTCTCTCGTTTCCTCCTGTTTTCTCGCCCTCTCTCGTCCCTTTTTCCCCTCTTTCTCTCGTTTTCTGCTGTTTTCTCGCCCTCTCTCGTCCCTTTTTCCCCCTCTTTCTCTCGTTTTCTGCTGTGGTCCCTTTTTCCCCCTCTTTCTCTCGTTTTCTGCTGTTTTCTCACCCTCTCTCGTCCCTTTTTCCCCTCTTTCTCTCGTTTCCTCCTGTTTTCGCGCCCTCTCTCGTCCCTTTTCCCCCTCTTTCTGTCGTTTTCTCCTGTTTTCGCGCCCTCTCTCGTCCCTTTTTCCCCTCTTTCTCTCGTTTTCTGCTGTTTTCTCGCCCTCTCTCGTCCCTTTTTCCCCTCTTTCTCTCGTTTCCTCCTGTTTTCGCCTCTCTCGGGTTCCTTTTTCCCCTCTTTCTCTCGCTTTCTGTTGTTTTCTCGCCTCTCTCGTCCCTTTTTCCCCCCTCTTTCTCTCGTTTCTCCTGTTTTCTCTCACCTCTCTCTCGTCCCTTTTTCCCTCTTTTCTCTTCTCTGCTTTTTGCTGTTTCGCTGTTTTCCCTCTCTGAGTCCCTTTTTCCCCTCCTCTCTTGTTTCCTGTTTTTCGCCTCTTGAGTCCCTTTTTTCCCCTCTTTCTCTTTGGGTTTTCTTATTATTCGCTTTTTCTTTTTTCCCCTTCTTTTCTCTTTCTGCTGTTTTCTCAGCCTCTCTCGTTCCTCTTTTTCGTTTTTCTCCTGTTTCTAGCTGTTTCCTCTCTCGTCCCTTTCTTTTCCCTCTTTCTCTCGTTTTCTGCTGTTTTCTCTCCCTCTCTCGTCCCTTTTCTCCCCTCTTTCTCTCGTTTCCTCCTGTTTCCTCGCCCTCTCTCGTCCCTTTTCCCCCTCTTTCTCTCGTTTCCTCCTGTTTTCTCGCCCTCTCTCGTCCCTTTTTTCCCCTCTTTCTCTCGTTTTCTGCTGTTTCCTCACCCTCTCTCGTCCCTTTTTCCCCTCTTTCTCTCGTTTCCTCCTGTTTTCTAGCCCTCTCTCGTCCCTTTTTCCCCCTCTTTCTGTCGTTTTCTCCTGTTTTCGCGCTCTCTCTCGTCCCTTTTTCCCCTCTTTCTCTCGTTTTCTGCTGTTTTCTCGCCCTCTCTCGTCCCTTTTCTCCCCTCTTTCTCTCGTTTCCTGCTGTTTTCTCGCTCTCTCTCGTCCTTTTTCCCCTCTCTCTCTCGTTTTCTGCTGTTTTCTCGCCCTCTCTCGTCCTTTTTCCCCTCTCTCTCTCGTTTTCTGCTGTTTTCTCGCCCTCTCTCGTCCTTTTTCCCCTCTCTCTCTCGTTTTCTCCTGTTTTCGCCCTCTCTCGTCCCTTTTTCCCCTCTTTCTCTCGTTTTCTGCTGTTTTCTCGCCCTCTCTCGTCCCTTTTCCCCCTCTTTCTCTCGTTTTCTGCTGTTTTCTCGCCCTCTCTCGTCCCTTTTTTCCCCTCTCTCTCGTTTTCTGCTGTTTTCTCGCTCTCTCTCGTCCTTTTTCCCCTCTCTCTCGTTTTCTGCTGTTTTCTCGCCCTCTCTCGTCCCTTTTTCCCCTCTTTCTCTCGTTTTCTGCTGTTTTCTCGCCCTCTCTCGTCCCTTTTTCCCCCTCTTTCTCTCGTTTTCTGCTGTTTTCTCGCCCTCTCTCGTTCCTCTGCAGAGCGTAGGAGCCGGGCGTGCCATTCCGTCTTAAACTCAGCTGATTCAAACCTTCAGATTTATGTCCGAGGGGCGTTTCACATTCTCACATAAATCACATCCAGAAGTGTTGCTCTCCAAACGCTGCAGCTCTAAGTCGACACAGATGAGGTCCAGCCGAGTCCAAGTGCCATTCACAGCAACCGCTCCACCTCAGATTCATTTATATTAATAGTAACGGCTTTGATTCTTCCTGTTTTGGAAATTGTGTTTGTATTTTATGTGTGAAAAGCCCACAATATGCAAAAAATGTAAGAAATAATGTATTGAAAGGAGTCGAAATTGGTTTGAAACAAGTGACATAATTTAGTTCCATCAAATAGTCTCCACTGATCTTAACGAGTCAAAACATCTGAAAATCAAAACATTTTAGCTCATCTAGAAATTCATTTTTGCAGTGTATGTGGTGTGAAAAGCCTATACCACAGTGAAAAAAATAAATAATTAGATGAGTTAAAATGTCATGATTTCTGGATATTAATCTTTATTTCAAGCATTTTAAGGTGAGACTTTTCACACATATAAAACTAAATAAAGGTTAAATCTGGACTGAAGTTTGTAGACAGAATATTTATGAATAAAGTTTATTAAATAAAATTGTGAGTTTATTCTTTTTCTCATATTGATGTAATAATATAATACAGCCGTGAGGATGATTCTGATAAATCACAGCGGCTTGAGTTCAGTCATCAGCTCTGGCTCGTGTCTGAGTGCACTGAGCTACAGCGTTATTACCTGTGTCTCCAGAATCTGTGTCTCCAGAACCTGTGTCTCCAGAACCTGTGTCTCCAGAATCTGTGTCTCCAGGACCTGTCTCTAAGACCTGTCTCCAGGATCTGTTTTCTCCAGGACCTATGTCTCCAGGACCTTTTCCAGGATCTGTCCACAGGATCTGTCCCCAGGACCTTCTCCAGGACCAGTCTCCAGGACCTGTGTCTCCAGGACCTGTGTCTCCAAGACCTTTCTCCAGGACCTTTGTCTCCAGGACCTTCTTCAAGACCTGTCTCCAGGACCTTCTCCAGAACCTTTTCCAGTACCAGTGTCTCCAGGACCTTTGTCTCCAAGACCTTTGTCTGCAGGACATTTTCCAGGATCTGTCTCCAGGACCTTTTCCAGGACCTGTGTCTCCAGAACCTTTTGCAGGACCTGTCTCCAGGACCTTTTCAAGGATCTGTCTCCAGGACCTTTTCAAGGATCTGTCTCCAGGACCTTTTCAAGGATCTGTCTCCAGGAGCTGTGTCTCCAGAACCTGTGTCTCCAGAACTTGTGTATCCAGGACCTTCTCCAGGACCTGTGTCTCCAGGACCTGTGTCTCCAGGACCTTCTCCGGGACCTGTGTCTCCAGGACCTTCCCCAGGACCTGTGTCTCAAGGACCTGTGTCTCCAGGACCTTTTGCAGGACCTGTCTCCAGGACCTTTTCAAGGACCTGTCTCCAGGACCTGTGTCTCCAGAACCTGTGTCTCCAGGACCTTCTCCAGGACATGTGTCTCCAGGACCTGTGTCTCCAGGACCTTCTCCAGGACCTGTGTCCCAAGGACACAAGAAGATAAGACAGCATGTTTGAGACTTTTTTTCTTTCTCTTATCAATTTTTCTTTCTTTTCAGAAACAGTTATGACTTAAACTTTTAAAATTGAGGCTTAAAACCTATTTATTCAAACTGGCCTTAAACACTCAGTAATGTAGAGACACTTGTTGTGGATTTATGCATTATGGTTCACTCTTTCTTTCTTTCTTTCTCTCTAGTTTCTCTCTTGTCTTTTTCTCTCTCCTCTTTCTTTCTGGCTCCATTCCATTGCACTCTTGCGCAAAACTTTTTTGATCTGCTCATGATGTTGAAAAAACACAATTACACATTGAGGGTGTTTCTATAAAATTATGAAGGGGATAACAAGTGGTCTTTACAAAAGATTGTTATTGTTGGAAATGATAAGAAAAAGATCATGCATGGATACAGATGTACTGTTATATGTCCTGTTTGTCCAGCGAGTGTGTCTACATTGATCTTTCTATTAGCTTGAGTGAGTGCTCTTTTATTCCCAGATAAACTGCAGATTCATGTCTCCAAGCCTCTCCTGCAGGATTCGGTCCACTCTTTCACTCTGAGCAACAGTGAATGTGTTCTTCCAGTCTCCAATGCGACCTGGAAAGTGACACAAAACCGACAGAAAATGGATTTGTGGCTCTGAGAACAAGGACACATCACAGCCACAGCACTTCAGGAGTCAAAACTAATCCCTCCATGTTCACTCGAGTCACGGGGTCAGACTGTGGAGCGTTCTGTTTCTAACCACCAGAGGGGGCTGTTGTCTCAGTCTTTTTCCTGACTCCTCCTGTGCCTCAGTTTCTATCTGGAATTGAGGGATGAGGAAGTCCCAGCCACAGAAGAGACACAGTGAGGAGGAGGAGCCGAGGAGAGAGGAGCAGAGGAGGAAGAGCAGAGGAGAGAGGAGGAAGAGCAAAGGAGGAGAAGAAAGGAGCAGAGGAGGAGGAGCAGAGGAGGAAGAGCGAGGAGCAGAGGAGAGAGGAGCAGAGGAGAGAGGAGCAGAGGAGAGAGGAGGAGGAGCAGAGGAGCAGAGGAGAGAGGAGGAAGAGCAGAGGAGGAAGAGCAGAGGAGAGATGAGCCAAGGAGGAGGAGAGAGGAGGAGGAGAGAAAAGCAGAGGAGCCAAGGGGAGAGCAGCAGAAGAGGAGGAGCCGAAGGTGAGGAGCTGAGGAGAGAGGAACAGAGGAGAGAGGAGCAGAGGAGGAAGAGCAAAGGAGGAGGAGAGAGGAGCAGAGGAGGAGGAGCAAAGGAGGAGGAGAGAGGAGCAGAGGAGGAAGAGCCGAGGAGAGAGGAGCAGAGGAGAGAGGAGCTGAGGAGGAGGAGAGAGGAGCAGAGGAGGAGGAGCAGAGGAGGAGGAGAGAGGAGCAGAGGAGGAGGAGCCGAGGGTGAGGAGCCGAGGAGAGAGGAACAGAGGAGAGAGGAGCAGAGGAGCAGAGGAGGAGAGGAGCCTGGGAGAGGAGGAGAGAAATGCAGAGAAGGAGGAGCCGAGGAGGAGGAGCAGAGGAGAGATGAGGAGCAGAGAAGTAGGAGCAGAGGAGGAGGCACAAAGGAGAGAGGAGCCGAGGAGAGAGGAGCAGAGGTTATTGTGAAGAATTTGAGTGAAGTCTACCATTGCTTTCCATCCCCTTCATAAAAAATGAGCAAAGGTCACCTGACACAGGACGTTGCGCTGAACCCATGAATTCATCCAACATAAAGTACTTTGTTAAATGTTACCTTTGCGCAGGAAGTCTCCGCTCAGTCTGTCTTCTGGTAAAAACTTATAGTTGGCTTTCGAGTCCTTCTTCATCGTTTCAAAGGTGGATTTTTCGACAACTTTGTCAATGTCTGCATCACTGAGCTTTTTACCCAAGAAATGACAGATTTTCACCACTGCCCCTCTCAAGTCCTAGAAACAAAAGTGAAGTGATTACATGAGAAAAGGCCCATTGTTCTGGTGTTTTCACAGATTCCTCACCAGTATCATGTCTTCATAGGTCAGATAGAGGATGTTGTACTGGTCACAGACTGAACGCCACAGACGGATGTGATCAAACCAGGACGAAGCCCCAACTGGGAAGAACAAATATTCTAAATTACCTCAAGTTAGTGTTTTATAACAGCATTTAACATCAGTTAGTTATTTTACTAAAGCTCTGAAAATATTCCAAAGTACAGCGATCCCTCGCTATATCACGTTTCATCTTTCACGGCTTCGCTGCTTCACGGATTTTTTTTTTACAGTGCGGATATTTTTACAGTGCATTGTGCTCTGAATCCTGATTGGCTCAGGGGCTTTACTGTCGTCTAGTTCTCAAATATAATCGAAGGTGGCATATCCGTTTATAAAAATCTTCTTGCTCAGAAAAAGAAAGAGCGCCAACAACTAAAGAAAGAGTCGTGCACCTTCAGTAGAAACAGAGGCTACAGGGGGCGGAGTCAGGACCAAGAGGCACAGACTGTGAAATACACCAGTGACAATGTTTACAACCTTGTATTACTATATTCAAATGATTGTTTTAAACACATTTTGGGCTTTAAAACAGGTTTTGATTTTTGGTTTCATTCCATAGTTCAGTATTGCATTGTAAAATAATAAAAAATAAAGCTGTGACTACTTCACGGATTTCACTTTTCGCGTGTTATTTTTGGAACGAAACTCCCGCGATAAACGAGGGATCACTGTAAACTAAAATAATTTCTAAAATATGTAATCTTTTCCTTGTGTTCCAAAAATTGCTAGATGTTTGTGATAAGGTCTTAAAGATTCACACAAACGTCTTAAAAATGTTTTAAAACTGACTTTGGGATCCCCCTGTAAAATAATTATGTTTGTACAGTAATACAGTAAGATTAATGATTCTTTTCAGTTTTTGAAGCACATTTAAAAGTGAGTGTTTAAACTCGACGCAGCTTGGTTTTGCAATTATTAACGTTTCTTTTTCATAACAGTGGAAAAGAAAACATTTTTACCGTCCTACGTGACTCTAAACTGTCCACTAATGTGTGATTACAGCAAGTGATCCGAGTGTACAGCCTTCCCGACGGCACCTTCAGCTCCGACGAAGAGGAGGAGGAAGAGGAGGATGAGGAGGACGAGGAGGAGGAAGGTCTGCTCTCATTAAAACAAAAAGCACAATACTTGACAATATATATCTGTGTAAACTGTGACAGACGCTCAGTTGAAATCACACTATGCACAATTACACACGTCCTGTAAAATACCACTCTGTTTGCAAAAGCAATTTATTCTTAACTCCAAGTTTACATCTAAATTTTCTAAAGATGTTGAACTTGAAAGCCTCCAGAGCGTAGAGAACATCCCAAAGCTACTTTCATCACTTTTAGGCACAGTTTGTTGTTGGTTTTCAACACTTTATTTGACTTATTTGCAATCAAAATGTCTATATAGAATTGGCACTTTGAGCACTCCATGCGCACTCTCTCAAAGTAACTTTGTTAAACCCTGGAATGTGATTTTTAAAATTATAAATTCATGTTTTTATTGCAGAGAAAACTGTTATTCATTGTGTGTTTTGGTACTTTTCAGATGCACATATCAGTTGAGGTTAAGTCTTTGCTAGTAGTTTGAAGTTAGAAAACACGACAGGAGAAAAAGCAGGTCTATTTGAAAGTTTAGCGTTGTTTTATCAAAGCACTGAAACCAGTTAATCGATCATAACTTATCGATTATTGAGCTAATCATTAACTAATGCTTGCTATCTGGGTTATACACAGACTTCAAAACGTGCCTTTTACTGTGAAAAGACGTTTTATCAAGACACCGTGCACAATGCAACATGTACAATTCTTGTTTTGTCTGTAAATAAGAAAAAAGAAATGAATAATCACTGAACAAATCGATAAGTAAAATGCTCGATAGACTTTTTGCTGTGGCACAAATACACCACCTTCAGGCCAAATGCTGTAAAGACATTATATTGTGGATGTCTGTGGTTCAGATTACTAATGCTGTGTTTGTGTTTTTTCATTTCAGATGAAGAGAACTGAAGAAGAAATACTCATGTGACCAAAAACTAGCCTCTCACAGATTGACACATTTTGGCATAAATAAAAACATGTTGGCCTAAATCTTCAGTTTTGTGTATTTTTATTATTACTCAAATGTATATGATCAACTTGAAGTTCAAAGCTGCACTATATATCTTTTCTGGTCTGCCATGGGCATGTAATGGCTTTCTCTGAAATGCTCCACAGTATGGCATTAAACTTCACTGTCAAAGTTACAGGTTAGGTCTGTGTGAGGCTCATTGTGCTCTACATTCCAGACGCACTCGGATAGACAAAGGCTTTGGTCCATCCCTGCGTTGTCTGTCTGTGATTTGTCTGTTCGGGGCTTATGGATGTGTAGTGCTGGAGCTGTACATGAGCTCACCACTGGGGGCAGCAGTGAACAGTTAATTACTAGTTTAATTAACAAGTTGTCAAACAAATTATTTTCTCGGCTCTTTTTCAACAAATCATGTCATGTCAGTGTCATCTAGAAAGTCTAGTTGCACTTTTGTTTTGATCATTTCTCTAACTTGACTTTGGGCGCCCTGATGTTTTTTTAGCCGAACACAGCTTTGACATAAAGCGTTGGAAGTGTAAATAAATGAAGTTACAGTATCCATGCTTCGAATGCACAGAGTTCACTTACACCTGCCACTGTCACGACTTCCAAAGAGGACGCAAAGACTGAGGCGGACTTGTCCATCACCCGAGCTGAAGGCGCTGAGGTTGTTAGTGTTATGGCCCTAGGCCTACAGTTCCTCCCTTCTTCTGCTGTGATTGAATACTGTGTTTCTCTTCATGTAAAATGGCTGCACAAAGTTCTTTCTGGAGAGTGGAGGCGGTCCTGTCAGCGGTCATGGCTGGCTGATTCTGGCGGCTCCTTTAATTGACGGGTGTTATGACCCAGAATGAGACAAACATATTTAAAGGACACGTGAGACCAGAGTAAAAGTTCAAATGTTTTTATTTTCAACTTTTCATAGTTACTTGCTTCTTTCGTTGAATTTAAATATAAAGATTAGTTTAAGCTTGAACCCTTACCAGATCCCGTCAAAAAAAAAATGAACTGAAAGTAATAAACAGAAAGGTGGACCTGGTGAGCCGCAGCAGAGAGAGAGCGAGCACGCAGCAGCTCGCTCCATTTAAAGGCTCCAGGGTGCGCAAAGAAAAAAAAGAGCGTGGAGCCAAGACTAACAAAAATATAATTTTAGAGGAAGAAAAAGGTGCACAAACCTAACAACGGGCCATTCCAGAGTCTCCACCTATCCCCTCCCAGTATTTCAGGACTCTTGTTGCCCCTGTTGAGGGCGTCTGGCCAGGATGCCACGTTTGTGTCTCATGGTTGTCAGGGCTGTAGAGGCAGTGCCTGACTGTGCGTTTTGAGACACTTGTGGTTTTGTTCTGTGGATCTCTTCATATTTGTCACTTTGATTCAGTTCATGGGCTTTTGTTTTGGTAGCCCTGTGTGACTCATGCCTTTTGAGACACATACGTATTTTAATATTTAGTCATTGTTCTTTTGTCTTTTTTTTCTATTTCTAGGGATGCTGTGGGACTGTCTTGGCTGACACGTCTCTGCAACATCACAAAGCAGTCTGGGACGGTACCTCTGGACTGGCAGACTGGGGTTGTGGTCCTTCTGTTTAAGAGGGGGGACCAGTGTGTTCCAATCAGGGATCACGCTCCTCAGCCTCCCCGGTAAGGTCTGTTCCAAGGTACTGGAGTGGAGAATGATCAGGAGGAGCAGTGTGGCTGGGATAAAGATCACCAGCTCTAAATATGAGGCCATAGTTCAAAGGTGGCTTGCCCTGTCCGGGTGGGTGGAGAGTCCTTGACTCATGAAGAGAAGTTCAAGTATCTCAGGGTTTTGTTTTTGTGTGTACATTTCAGATGGATTGTTCATACTTCTTCTACTCCTTTTTGAGCATGAATACACCACAGCAGTAAAATGTAACGGAACTTGTATGTTGCTCAAATAGATAAAATAAATGAAACTATAATCAGATTTTTGTCATAACTTCCAAAAACATTGAGATATTAATTTCTGTAAACAACTTTTTTTTATCTATTTTATGACTTTTATTTAAACCCCATTGAGATAACGTTCTTTTTCCAGGGTGAACTGGGCCCTCAAGTGTGAAACATTCCCCAGCGTTTCACACTCGAGGGACATTGCCCTTCAGTAGTTACCAGACAACCCTGCCCTGATTTGACCAAAGACACATTGTGACACATTCAGCTCTTATAAAATAGCGCAGGAAATGGAAGCCTTTGAAATGGTGGAGTCTGACATTGTGTCAAGAAAAGATTAACTGGAGTTTAAAGGTGTGTAGGTCATCATGACCTGTACAAACAACACCAGATTATGAAGTAAAGCCTACTTTGCATGTTTTGGGTTGAAGGTGTGGAAACCATAAACCAGATGAAGCCTAGACACACGGAGAAAACAGGCTCCACACACAAAGGCTTCTCATAGAAAGGAGACAGAGCTGGTGATGGAAGAAGTACAGATATGGGAGTAAAAAAAGAAGTAAACATATCACATTAAAAATCTACTTAATTATTAAAGTACACCTTAAAAAAAAAGACTTTAAGTACTTGCAATGATATAGTTGTACTATTATATGTGACAGCAATAATAAATACATCTGTCTGCTATAATACCAAATTCACCCGATGCAGACACAAAAGCTTTGACCTGATGAATAGAGACAGGAAAGTTGAAAGATGAAAATTCAACACTAAATGATAAAAATTACATTTGATTGCAATTACATCATCAGGACATCAAAATTTACCAGATTCACAACATTATTTACACATTTACTTTAATGTGAGGGTTTTTAAATGTTACTTTGAATGAACTGCCCCTCTGCTTTTGTTCTCTCCACCAGGGGTTCCCAAACCTTTCTGGCTGTGACTCAAAACAGCCATGCAACTGATGGACTCCCAAAGTGAAATGAATAATAATTTTAAGTGTCAATCGTGATGTTAAATCAGGTTTAGTATTTGTTATTTGAATAGTTTATTGTCTTCAGACCCTATTTCACTAAAATATACAGTTTTTAATAAAAAAATAGAGCAAATACAGTGTTGTACATCATCTTGCAAATCTCCCACTTTGGAAACCACTACTAGACAGCGATGAAACGGCCCGCTTTTTCAACAAAATGGCAATTTTTGAAAAATTAAAAAAGTCTATCTTTACAAACATTGTCGGATTTGAACGGACTAATGAGCTGAGTGCAAATTTGCGAGCTGGACGAATGATATACTCAAGGCTCTGTCTCATGAGATGGCTCTCTAGCTCTTGTCATGAGCTGTGAATGGGGAGTGTAATGGGGGACAGTGTCAAGGTTAAATAATTTACCATTTATCGCTTTGAGCGTAAAAATAACAGAAGGAAAATATTATTATAATCCCTCAAATAAATCTCAGTTTTTAAACCCAACATGTGCACAAACTATGAAAATTGGCACAAAATTAGAGCTCGGCTCAAATGTAAGTTATTTAACGTTGTCAAGAATGTCTGTTAAAAGACGACTCAAAAAGAAAAGAAAATCAAAATACATTACAAGATAGGAGGGGGTGGAGCCTATTTTTTCATTGTAGACACATACAATTCAGTACATACATTCAGCCTCTTAAGGTGGATAAAAACGTATGTTATGGCCCCGCCCTAAACCACACAAGGCGTCGGTCATTTTGGTTCAAAGTTGCGACGTCCAAAATCCAACGCCCACATTTGAACGAACTAGTCCCAGGGTTTTTATCCAACGGACTCCAAACTGAGTCAGCATCATCAGGACATATCTGGGATCAAAAGTTGGTCACAGAATTAGCATAAGTCTTAGGGTGTGGTCATAACGAGCGCTTAACGAAGCGGCCATTTTGAAAGAAGAAAAAGCTTGGTAACTTTTGCTAATTTTGTCAGATCAGGATGGACCCAATGAGGCATTTGTGTATTTTTATGAGATCGACATAATGATGAAAATGAAAATGGCTCTCCAGCGCCCCCTACAAAGTTAAAATGGGACAAAAAAATTGTTGTTTGTCCTAAACATATAAAATTTGGTACACACATTCTGTATGATTCTGAACTAAAATGCCAATGAAGGCTACATCCTAGCTCCACCCACATTTGCATAGCCACGCCTTAAAAAAGTCAAGTGGGAAGTGAAAAATGTTATTTGTGGTAATCCAATGAAATTTGGTACACACATTGTGTATGTGGCCATGAGCAAAAATGTGGACCACATGCTACTTTCAACAGGAAGGCAGCCATTTTGAATCAAAATCAGCATTTCTCCAAAATTCAGCCCTCGTACTTTAGCAAACTTGTCCTAGGGTTTTCATCCGATGGCCTCCAACTGAGTCAAATTCATCAGGACATTTCTGGGATAAAAAATTTATCAAATAATTAGCATAAATCTTAGGGTGTGCTCATAACGAGCTCTTAACGAAGCAGCCATTTTGACTATAAAAATCCTTGTAACTTTTGCAGACACAGATTTAGACGGGCCCACTGAAGCTTTGTGCATTCTAAAGCACTGGACATACTCATGTAAAAAGAAGACTCTCCAGTGCACCCTGTGAAGTCATAGTTGGACCGAACCATATCTCCAATGTGACGCTTTAGAATCACGTGTCACGGCAGGGCAGATATGCAGCCCTCCCACTGAAGCGTGCCCTTACACGGCCGCAAGGTTTGCAGGGGCCCTTGATCACTGCTTGCAGTTTTAATCTAAACTGCTTTTCTACTAATGACTGTTTTATTGTTGCCATCGAAGCAATTGCTGTTTTGACACAACCTTTTTCTTAACATCAAATTCTCAATAAATAACTTTTGTTAACCTTTTGTGATTATCATCAGGTGTTATGTCATTGGAACACTGCCCTCTAGAGACAGACACAAAAACAGCACCCAGGTTTATGCACAAGTACGTCCCTGTTTTTATTGTTTGTTCAAGAATATGTATTCTCCAAATATCCCCCAACATCCACTTTTTATTATATGTTTGGAGTATAATCTTCACATTAGTCTGAATTGGCTGTTATTCCCAAATAAACTGCAGATTCATGTCTCCAAGTCTCTCCTGCAGGATTCGGTCCACTCTTTCACTCTGAGCAACAGTGAATGTGTTCTTCCAGTCTCCAATGCGCCCTGCAACAATACAAAACAGCTTTTTATTCATCATTTAAATAGTAATCTGAGTCAAGTTTACTGAACGACCAAGTTTTTTTTTTTTTTTTTTGGCACAAGTGTATTCCATGATGACAAGATTCATCAGGCTTCCTCTGCATTTAAATTTGACTTTAATTTAGTCGTCCTGAGAAGCAAGTTATCTAAATTATAGGTTAATTACAACAATGTTAATTTTGCGGGTTCATAATAATAATGAAGTGTGCAAGCACTTCCAACATATTGTTGTCTGTTTGGGGACAAACTTCTAATTCGCCCCTAAAACATAAAGACTGAGGGTGCGTTGGCGCTGGGCTAGTGGAGGACTACGTACGGCCCTGAGGGAAATTCAATTTTAATGTTTCTTTCTTGTTTTAATAGCTTAATTTTTTAAGGTTTTTAATTCACAGTGTCTAGTTGTTTCTTGGTATTTTTAGTGATTTGTAACTTGCTCCATTGGTCATTTATGTTGTTGTTTTTTAATGTTTTACTGTGGAGCTTATTACACAGGTTTTTGCTATGTAGTTTTAAACTACAGATGGCAAATAAACTTAAGTAAACTAAAACATGAAGAGGACCCGAAAAAAACCCCATGTATACACTGACTCCTTTCCGAGGGTCCTGCAAGATTTAGAAGGTGCTTAAAAGTAATGCTCCCTGTTACCTGAACCTTCGGTATTTCATTACAGCAAGTTTTATTACAGAGTTTATCTATTATTGTTTAAGATCAAAATTGCAGTTTACAATTAATTAAACAGTATATACAGTATACTGATCGTGTTAGCTGCAACAATAAACACAGGATAAAGAATAACATGTCGTCTTTAAATGGCAGCCTACGCTCAAAGTAAAAAAAACAAAAAAACACATCTGTTACCTTTGCGCATGAAGTCTCCCTCGAGCCTTGCTTTTGAAAAAAATGTATAATTGGCTTTCGAGTCCTTCTTCATCGCGTCAAAAGTTGATTTTTCGACAACTTTGTCAATGTCTGCATCACTGAGCTTTTTACCCAAAAAATTGCAGATTTTCACCACTGCCCCTCTCAAGTCCTAGAAACAAAAGTGAAGTGATTACATGAGAAAAGTCTCATTGTTCTGGTGTTTTCACAGATTCCTCACCAGTATCATGTCTTCATAGGTCAGATAGAGGATGTTGTACTGGTCACAGACTGAACGCCACAGACGGATGTGATCAAACCAGGACGAAGCTCCCACTATGAAGGACAAGACAGATCAGTTTAAAAAGCCCATTCATCTTTGTTATTTATTTAAAAATCCTTTTCTGCTGCTATTACTAGAGGATTTTGTATTTATTTCGTGGTTTACTATCTTCCCTTTTATTTATTTGGAATCCTGAACCCATCCACCGCGTATGATGATGATTCTGATTATTAGGACGATTGATGATTATTATTAATCATAGTGATCATGATGATTGATGATGATGATCATGGTTATGAAAAATATGATGATAATTTTGAAGATGATGATGACCATGGTAACGATGATGCATGATTATAATACCCCTCCTTAAACCGCCACCTTAACTTGGTGGAGGGGTTTGAGTACCCGAATGATCCTGGGAGCTCTGTTGTCTGGGGCTTCATGCCCCTGGTAGGGTCAAACAGGCTCTGGGTGACGGCTCAGACCAATAGCGCTTCAGAAGCCCCTTATGAATAGCAAAACAACAAGGTCGGTTATGTCCCCCAGACTGATGTCACCGGGGCCCCACCCTGGAGCCAGGCCTGGGGTGGGTGCTCGACGGCGAGCGCCTGGTAGCCGAGCCTTTCCCCACTACCCAGCGCCTATGAGCGACGTCAGGCCGTCCTCCTGTAGACCTGTGGGAGGATCTAGAAGGGGCCGGTGCAGAGAGATCCGGGCGGCAGTCGAAGGCGGGGGCCTCGACGACTAGATCTCCGAACACAGAAACTAGCTCTAGGGACATGGAACGTCACCTCGTTGGGGGAGAGGAGTCTGAGCTTGTTCGAAGTCGAGCGCTACCGACTAGATATAGTCGACCTCACCTCCACACACAGCCTGGGCTCTGGAACCCGGAGAGTCCAGCCCCTCTCCGAGAAATGGAGAGGGGCTGGACTCCATTTCTCTGGTGTTGCCATCAGGGAGAGGCGGCGGGCTGGTGTGGGCTCATAGCCCCACAGCTCAGCTGTCACGTGTTGGAGTTCACCCCGGTGAACGAGAGTTTTGCGTCCCTCCGCCTTTGGGTGGGGGACAGGTCTGTCACTGTTGTGGCGGCCTACGGGCCGAAACGGCGGTGCTTAGCTTCCTGGAGTCCCTGGGAGGGGTACTGGACAGTGCACCGCCCAGGGATTCCATTGTTCTACTTGGGGACTTCAACGCCCACTTGAGCAACGACACTGACACCTGGAGAGGGGTAACTGGGAACCCAAGCGGTGTTCAGCTATCAGACTTTTTTGGTAGTTACAGTTTGTCCAAAACTAACACCATGTTCAAGCACAAGGGTGTCCATCAGTGCACGTGGCACCAGGACACCCTAGGCCGGAGGTCGATGATCGACTTTGTTGTTGTGTCATCTGACCTTCAGCCGCGTGTCTTGGACACTCGGGTGAAGAAAGGGGCAGAGCTGTCAACCGATCACCACCTGGTGGTGAGTTGGGTCCGCTGGCAGGGGAGGAAGCCGGACAGACATGGCAGGCCCAAGCATATTGTGAGGGTCTGCTGGGAACGTCTGGCAGAGACCTCTCTCAGCAGGGTCTTCAACTCACACCTCCAGGAGAACTTCTCCCAGATCCCGGGGGAGGCTGGAGACATTGAGTCCGAGTGGACCATGTTCTCCACCTCCATTGTCGATGCAGCGGCTGGTAGCTGTGGATGTAAGGTCTCTGGTGCCTGTCGTGACAGCAATCCCCGAACCCGGTGGTGGACACCGGAAGTAAGGGATGCCGTCAGGCTGAAGAAGGAGACCTATCAGGCCTTGTTGGCTTGTGGGACTCCAGAGGAAGCTGACAGGTATTGGCAGGCCAAGCGTACTGCGGCCTGTGTGGTCACAGAGGCAAAAACTCGGGATTGGGAGAGGTTCGGAGACACCATGAAGGAGGACTATCGGTCAGCCTCAAAGAAATTCTGGTAAACGTCTGGTGCCTCAGGAGGGGGAAGCAGTGCTTCACCAACACAGTTTGCGGTGCAGGTGTGCAACTGTTGACCTCGGCTGGGGATGTGGTTGGACGGTGGAAGGAATACTTTGAGGATCTCCTCAATCCCACTGTCGTGTCTTCCAAGGAGGAAGCAGAGACTAAGATCTCAGAGGCGGACTCATCCATCACCCTGGCTGGAGTCACTGAGGTTGTTGGCAAGCTCCTTGGTGGCAAGGCTCCGGTTGTTGATGAGATCCGTCCTGAGTATCTTAAGTCTCTGGATGTTGTGGGACTGTCTTGGCTGACATGTCTCTACAACATCGCGTGGCGGTTAGGGACGGTACCTCTGGACTGGCAGACCGGGGTGGTGGTCCCTCTGTTCAAGAAGGGGGACCGGAGGGTGTGTTCCAATCACAGGGGGATCACACTCCTCAGCCTCCCCAGTAAGGTCTATTCCAGGGTACTGGAGAGGAGAATGCAACTGATAGTCGAACCTCGGATTCAGGAGGAGCAGTGTAGTTTTCATCCCGGTCATGGAACACTGGACCAGCTCTATACTCTCCATCGGGTGCTGGAGGGTTCATGGGAGTTTGCCCAACCAGTCCACATGTGCTTTGTGGATTGTGTGCCCCGGGGCTTCTTGTGGGGGATGCTCCGTGAGTGTGGGGTCCAGGGTCCTTTGCTAAGGGCTGTCCGGTCCCTGTATGACCGGAGCAGGAACTGCATTGCCAGCAGTAAGTCAGACCTGTTCCCAGTGCATGTTGGACTCAGCCAAAGCTGTCCTTTGTCACCGGTTCTGTTCATAATTTTTATGGACAACAATTCTTGGTGCAGTCAGGGCCCGGAGGGCGTCCGGTTTGGGGACCACAGGATCTCATCTCTGCTGTTTGCAGACGATGTCGTCCTGATAGCTTCTTCAAACCAGGAAGACAAGAGCAAGAGAGGAGCTCAGTCACACAGGAGGACCTCTGAGTAGAGCCGCTGCTCCTCCACATCAAGAGGAGCCAGCTGAGGTGGATGCCTCCTGGATGTCTCCCTTGGGAGGTGTTCTGGGCATGTCCCACCGAGGCAGCCCCGTGGTAGACCCAGGACACGCTGGAGGGACTATGTCTCTCGGCTGGCCTGGGAACGCCTTGGGATCCCCCCGGAGGAGCAGGAGGAAGTGTCTGGGGTGAAGGAAGTCTGGGAATCCCTGCTTACACTGCTGTCCCCGCGACCCGGCCCCAGATAAGTGAAAGAAGATGGATGGTACATTTTATTAGAATGTTTTATGTATATTTCCTATATCCTGTTTATATCTGTTCTAACCAGAAAATAATGATAAAAATGTATCATAAAATTTTAAAAAGGCATTAGTTTTCGCTGCATCCCCATCCCTATACATGCAGTGCCACCTGCTGGTAAACTGAGAACTGTAGGATTGGACTAATAGCTTGGGCAATACCACACTCAAAAACATAAATAAATGTTTTGTGTCTCTGTTAAAAATGCACTGTGTAATTTTTCTAGTGGTGGGTGTAATACCCCTGTAATGACATAAAGGCTGTGTTTACTGCCCTGTGGAACATTCATCAAGTAAAGATGTTCACTTACTCACATTTCCAGCCAAGTAGTCCTCTAAGAACTCCTCAAAACTGTTATGAGTTTTAAGGTCTTTAGAAACAAAGCTGAAGTGATAATAAGACACAATGTTGTCCTTTGGATTCCTCATCACGTGAATGATCTAACCAGGAAATCCAGAGAAAAGTTTGAATTAAAATCAGAATTACTTTTTGAAGGGAAAAAGATTTTTGTTACAGACAAACAGCCGACCAGTAGGACGAAAAGTCATCAAAAATAAACTACAAAATTCAATATCTGTATCTAATAAGAATATTTTTACAATATAAATTTATTGACAATAAATATGTGTTTTATTAACAAACTCCCCAGGCTTAACAGCATGAATTAACAACCCTCAAATATATATTTACATGTTAATGTATACATTTGAAAGTGAACTTTTGAAGTTTTGTAAGACCAGAACATGCAGTGCATTGGAGATGAAACAATGCTTTATTTACCTGTGTTTCTGGATCATTTTTGGACACATAATCAAGATTTATGCATGCTCTGGTTTTTATGAATTGATTATAGACTGTATGGTGTTTGAAGTGTAAAGTCAGCCAGACCCTAAAATATCAGAGAGACACCAAAATGGTGCATCTGTGTGTCAATAAATCACTGATCAACCAAATTGTGCATAAACGCTCTTGTCGACACCAGTTTGGTGTAAGTTTTATCTTATACATGAAATTCCTGCGCTTCAAATCAGACGCTCTGATAGAGATAGAGATGCTGCATGTGTACATGCACTTTCTCGTTATACTTATTCACAAACACGTGCACAACTTACAAACTCGTGCACATGAGAAAGACTATGGGGTCAAATTCCTGCCAAAACGTTGTAAAAGCGTAACAGTACTTGCAAATACACCTTGTGTTTTGCAAATACACCTTGTGTTTTGCAAATAGGCAAAATGATTTGTACAAATAAACAAATAGTTTTGTGGAAATATAATTAAAATTTTCATTTGCAAATATATTAATCTACAGCTGATGGTGATGGACTCATCAGCGTCTTTTGCACCAGCGTTCTAGCTCTCGGAGTGATCGTGTCAGCGTGTGATTTGTACATATTTTGCGCCATCATCAGGCCGCGTCAGGCACAGCACGCCAAGATATTAATAAAAACTTGTGCCTGACGTGATAAAAATCAATCCACTGGCAATCGATACTAAAGTAAATGAAGGCTTAAAAGTGCACACGACTTGCCTCATTTATAACAGCACAAAGACTGATCAACCAAAAATAAGTGGGTTGGGTGGGTCTCGAACCCACATCACCAACGTAAAAGCAAATTTGTCACACAGCCGCCTTAACCACTTCGCCACATCATCTGTCAAAGGCTGGTTTAAAACTTGTACTTGACCAACACGACACGCTGCCGTCGTTCGGTCATTTATGTGGTATTAGTGCAGTTCTTTTTTTCGTTTTTGTTTGAAAGCAACTCTTTACATCGGACAAGTATCAAAAGCGCGAATACCGGCACCACCGGAGGCGCAAAGCGTCCTGGCACTGTATTGCCATTATAAAAACCCAACACAGTGTAGATTCTACAAAATCTGGATACATCACTGAGCAACAGGGCGGACCTGCTTCAGCCAATGAGAGCAGCTTGGCTTGTCACGTGACTTTTGGCAGGATTCTACCGCAGTTTGGTTTTGCAAAGACATCCAGTGTGTTTTGTATACAAAGAGAGCCTGTTTTGCAAGAGCAAAGTAAGATGCGTACACAAAGGAGAAAAAGATTTGTACAAAGGAGAAAAAGATTTGTACAAAGGAAAACAGATTTGTAAAAAAGGAAAAACAGATTTGTAAAAAAGGAAGAACAGATTTGTAAAAAAGGAAGAACAGATTTGTACAAAGGAAAACAGATTTGTACAAAGGAAAACAGATTTGTAAAGATGTAGATTAATATATTTGCAAATGAAAATTTTAATTATATTTCCACAAAACTATTTGTTTATTTGTACAAATCATTTTGCCTATTTGCAAAACACAAGGTGTACTTGCAAAACACAAGTTGTATTTGCAAGTACTGTTACGCTTTTACAACGTTTTGGCAGGAATTTGACCCCATAAAAGACCCCTTTTTTAAATGTACAAACAGAACTTGGTGGGTTGAGTAGTACAGCAGTATATTGCACTTCAAAATGTTTTGTGACAAGCCTAGTTCCTTAGTGTTTACCACATCTGAGTTACCTTTGCTCTTTTGTCCTTCACCCCACGAGGCATGAGGCCGGGAGGGAGGTGAGAGCTGAACAGACGAGGAGAAGGACGTTTTGAATGATCCATCTTGAGCTCTTCCACCTCCAGCCATGGCATCTGCATGAAGTTATTGGGGCACTCCTCCAAACCTCCAGCAAACCTATGGATGGAGATGATGATCTGCTGGGCCCAGATTGTACCTGCATGTGCCGAAAAACCTGCTGTAAACCAAACTGCACACAGCAAACACTATTGTCACCATTAAAGGTCCTGTACTTGATTTTTACTGTTGTGAAACGGGAAAAACAGAACTAGTCCATGTTCCTAATTTTTGCATATAATAAAGTAAAACCTGTGTTGTTCCAGGACAGATATGTTGTAAAAGGATAAATTTGGGTGAAAATGAGACCACAAAATTTGCTCTGCATGTATTTATAGACCGTTTTATCCGACGAGAAGCAGGAAGAGCGCCAGTAGCATGCTAATTTTTGTTAGCTTTACTCGGGATGTTATGGGCTCAAAAACTTGTGAAAAGTGCTTCTAAACTCTTGGAAGTGAATTTTTAGGATGCTGGGACTACATTAGGAAAGTGAGCGATACATGTGACTTATGTAAAGACTTTAAAATGAACTAGTTCTGTTTTTCACGTTTCAAAACAATGAAAATCAGGTACAGCACCTTTAATGATGGGATCGGCGAGGCTGACAAAATGAATTATCTTAATATGCAAAGTTGAAAAAAGCTGATGCACTCAAAAGGATCAAAATGTTATTTAAAAGCCTTTGGTATCACACCGACACGGCAGGTTTTGATAAAAAGACGGGAACACATATCAGCCCTTCGGCCTTCAATGGGGCTCGAGACGGCTGTTTGAGGGCAGATTAGACATGTCACATGACCAAAGTGCACTGGCACACAGTCACCTGGTACATGACGCAGCAAGGAGGGCAGCCTTTACAACACAATTAAATTCCATGATTCTTTTTATATCGTGGAAAGGGGTTCAGAGGTTGTCATCCGGACGCCGTTTAAAGATCGAGACGTTTCGACTTTTATCCAAAAGTCATTGTCAATCAGAGCTGGTATGGGAACTTGGGCTTATATGCTCCTCTAAGTACTGGGAGTCCTGCCCCCAGGGAGGAGTCACTGAATATCTGTCTTTGTTAGAAAATTGTTTGTTTGTCGCCTGGGACTTGATTAATTGGTCTATCTTGTTTGATTAATGGTTGGCCTCACCTAGTTTCACCTGTGACTTAAGGTCTATTGTTATTGATAGCTGGCTGTTGCTCCCTCCTCACTACTGATTGCCTCATTAGCATTTGACTGGTCTATTGATCTAGACCAAGGTGTCAGGATGCTGTCATAAATTTTGGCTAAATTAAATCTTAAATTAAATCTAGCCAAAATTTATGACAGCCTCCTAACACCTTGGTCCAGATCAATAGACCAGTCAAATGCTAATGAGGTAATCAGCAGTGAGGAGGGAGCAACAGCCAACTATCAATAACAATAGACCTAAGACAATAATAGATTGTCAGCACAAACAATGCAAAAACATTCACAAATTTAAAAGCGTGTGTGTGTGTGTGTGTGTGTGTGTGTGTGTGTAGGTGTGTGTGTGTGTGTGTAGGTGTGTGTGTGTGTGTGTGTGTGTGTGTGTGTGTGTGTGTGTGTGTGTGTGTGTGTGTAGGTGTGTGTGTGTGTGTGTGTGTGTGTGTGTGTGTGTGTGTGTGTGTGTGTGTGTGTGTGTATGTGTGTGTGTGTGTGTGTGTGTGTGTGTGTGTGTGTGTGTGTGTCTGTGTGTCTGTGTTCATTTAAAACATGTTTTCTTTTTTCTTGTTTTTTTTTTTTTTTTGGTTATATTTAATGAATGTCTTTATGTACATTACGAGAAATCTACATGATTGATTCATTGCTCGAATAAAATATTCTCCAATATACAAATGTTTAATATTGTAAATATACAATATATGTTTTAAATGTAAAATTTACAAAGTACTGTAAACTACTGACCTGATTTGGGATAAGTGACCAAAAACACATCATCCTCTCGGACCTCGAGGCTCTGCAGAGACTCAAGGTGTTCAGGTGATGAAACATTGCTGGGAAAATGGAAGCCTTTGTAACGGAGGAGGTCTGACATCGTGACAGGGAAGAAGCTCAACTTGTGTCACAATCAAATGGCAAGTTTTAGTTTGACCTCTTCCTGGATTTAAAAAGCAAATAAAAAAAAAAATACTGCGAATTTCCAAGAGAAGCAGTTCATCTAAATTGAGTAACTGATCATCACCCTTTAATGCTGTTGGTTAAAGATCGACTTGGTGTTATGTAGTTGGCATCTCCTGAGTACCTATGGCACACTGAGCAGTTTTGAAACCGTTTGAGCTTTGTGCTCAGTTTTTAACATAACATTTTGGGGTTTTAACCAACTAAGAAGTGTGGCTTATACAGCTCAAAGGACAGACATTACTGACACATTGTATGAAATGAGCTGTTTTGTCTTAACCATAGAGACCGTGCAAGGAGCTAGCTATGAGCCTCTGAAATGCTCCAGACTTTACACACCAAATGCAGCACATGACCCTCAAGAGGAATGACCATGTCATCACCGACTGAAACAACAGAGCGAGCTGCCAGACACTGAGTAGGGCCTGTTTTGTCCTGAGGGCTGTTATTCTCCTCAAACTGCCCTGACATATGATCTTCTGACTCTACCAGACAATCCTCCTGCTAAATCTGCATTAACACCTTAGACTGAGACAAAAAGGCGACTGAGAATGAGGGAATGATAGATCCTTTAATTGTCCCACAATGGGGGAATTCTAGAAGAAGCAGCTGTTTCCAGCGCCTACAAAACTCTCAGAAAAGAAAAACAAGAACAGTATAGCCAACATTAATACACAGTATACAACAGATATTGTGAGTACGGTACACGTGGTCATGTGATGGATTTTTTTCAGTGGATATAGGGCAGGGTCACAAACAAGAAGATAGAGGGAAGAGCGCGGGCGGTGTGTGCAAATGTTATCTCATGTTTATGTTGCAAGGTCGGTCTGACCCGGGTTCTTCCAGCCAGCTGCATTTCTCAAGGTCCGGGATAAGAGGAAAACCAAGGGAGGGAGGGCAGAAAATACATTTTAATACATTTGTAGATCAGGAATTTGTACAGATCAATAAACCAATCATTTCTGGTCTTTCCGAGTAACGATTTGTTGTTTCATTGAGTTAGTCCATCTTTAATCGTCTCTCTCTAATTGTCCAACGGCTTTCAGCACCTCCGTGGTCCGAGACAAGATGTTACGATTCAGATCCAGGAGCTGTGCCAGTCCGTGGGCCAGTCTTTGCTCAAGTCTTAACATCCTTTCACTCTCACTCAGAAGTGCAGCGGAAATGCTTAAGATGCTGAATCTGAATTTCATTTGGGATCAATAAAGTATCTATAGTAAGTAAGTAAGTAAGTAAGTAAGACAACCAAGGAAATGCAGAAAAATGACAACACACTTGCTATTCTTAGTTAATAATTATTTGTTTTGTTGATTCTTGTTTAAACAGATTATTATATGATTGTGTTTTTCTTATTTGTATATGTTTAAACTTCAGAGCTATTTTTTCTAAAACATCTGACTAAAATGAGCTCCAGTTCAAATAGGAGTTATTTCTGAACCCTTTGGAGCACAAACTATTGTCTGGACTCTTTGTGAAGCTGAGGCTCTGGTGTCTGATTTACTCTAATTACAATTGGAAACAAGCTCTACTCAGAGGAATGTCACATTATGAATTTAGCTTTATATGTAATAAATAGTAACATTTGACAATCCCAGACTATTTTGCTGTTGTTTTGGGACGTGTTATGGAAATGGGTTGAATAATGGAGTGGAGGAAAACTATTGCAACAAATGATTCATGACTGGGTGAGAGTACACTTTGGGATTGCCAAGAAGGACAAGAGCAGGATCGTTTAAATTTTTTTTTTTTTTACAATAACGATGTGTTAAAACAAGATAAGACAAGATAAAATGCCCACAATAAAAAAGGTAAAAGTCCAACACTAAAATACTAAATGTCCAATAAAATCAGGTGGACTAAGATGAATAAAAACAGACTAAAAATGAGGCAAGTTAAAGTGCTATGTGCTTCTTACAGGTGAACAGTTCCCCTCTTTGGATCTCCTTTGGTCACAGGTCACCTGCAAAGTGCAGAACACATAGGCCAGCCCAGGAGTGCAGTGATGCCTCAATACTTACACCGTCAGGCAGAGTTCTCCTTCCTTTCCTTTCTTTTCATTTTATTTAGTTTTCCATTTAAATCATTACTCCATTACAGATGTGTTACTTCTCTGTGTAACTGTGTTACTACACATTTTTGGAATATCAAGACTTAAGTAACACAAATTAAATGTACAAAAAATACAACATAAAAACCCCATCTCCTACATGCATTCTCAACATTCAGCCATGAACAGTTAACATTTACAATCACACCCTTCCGCTCACACTCTCACTCACTCACTTCGGGATCTTCACTGGTTTCAGTTGTTATATATAGATGCATTTATACGTGCACATATATAACTTTTACCTGTGTATTTGTACATATATATATGCCTACACACACAAGTGTGTACATGTATACACATACATACAGCTCTTCATATAATGGCAAATCCTTTCATTGTTGTTGGGTTCCATATTTGAAAAAACACATTGACATTTCCTTTCAAAATATAAGTTAATCTTTCCATTGTAATGTCTTCATTTTGGATCTCTAGTTGGTAATCCCAGGATGCATTGGAGAGGACAGGGCTTTACAGATTGATTTACAATTTTAGAAATAATATGACATACCGTTTTGTCTTTGGACACACCCACATTAGATGGACATATGTACCCATTTGATGTTTGCATTGTTTACATACGAATGAGCAGTTCTTGTCATACTTACTACGTTGGTAAGGAGTAGTTTGTAATGTATGTATTATCTTGAATTGAATTTCTTGTGATTTATAGCTACAGCATATTTCTTTTGAACTGAGCATAATTGTAGACCATTTTTCATTTGTTATTTTAGTGTCAAGATCATGTTCCCAAGATCTCTCACTCTGGGTAGTTACACCATCTAACATGATCAACTGACTATAAATATATGACATTTTTTAGCTTTCTGTAAACTGATTTAAAAAAGCATTTTTTCTAGACAGTGGAGCCCTAAACCATGTTTGTGTTGTGGGGTTGAGTTTAGAAAATTTCTAATTTGCAAATATCTGAAGAAGTTATTGTTTGGCAGGTTACATTTTTCTTGTAACTCACTAAATGAACATATAATATTACCTTCATATAAATCGTGAATGGTGTTTATTCCCAATTCCCCCCATTCCTTGAAACCAGCGTCTATGATGGAGTGAAACTGGGATTGTCTGCTATAGGAGCTAAGAATGAATATTTTGGGTAGATATAAAACTTCTTTATTGTACTCCATGTATTTAGAATATTGTTAGCTATGAAATTATTTTCTACTACTAATTGTTGTTTCAGACTTGGTACTTTTATATTTTCAAAAGGTACTTTTGAGAGGAGCAGTGGATTATGTCCTAATGATTCCATTTGTAGATTAAAATTCCCAGTATCTTGTACAACCCACTCAGATAGATTCTTCAGCTGTACTGCATAGTAATAATACTGGAAATTCGACACAGCAAGACCTCCCACTTTCACAGGTAGCTGTAGTTTAAGATAAGATGAGATAAGATAAGGTAAGAGATCCTTTATTTGTCCCACAAAATACAATATAAAGTATAAAGTGCACTCTCTTATTTACAGTAGGTGTGTGCGTGTGTGTGCGTGCGTGTGTGCGCGCGTGCGTGTGTGCGTGCGTGTGCGCGTGCGTGCGCGTGTGTGCGCGTGTGTGCGTGCGTGTGTGTGCGTGCGCGTGTGCGCGCGTGCGAGCGCGCGTGCGTGTGCGCGTGTGCGTGCGTGTGTGCGTGCGTGCGTGTGCGTGCGTGCGTGTGCGTGCGTGCGTGCGTGCGTGCGTGCGTGTGTGTGTGTGTGTGTGTGTGTTCCTATGCCGTATTATAGGCCAATTCAAGTGAAGCAAGGCTGTCTCTGCAGTCAGAGCTGCCATAAGGCACTGCTCGTAGGGCAACCACACCCTAGCTCCACCCACATTTGAATTGCCACGCCTCAAAAAAGTCAATGGGAAGTGTAAAAAATGTAGTTTGTCAGAATCCAATGAAATTTGGTACACACATTGTGTATGTGGCCCTGAGCAAAAAAGTCTTGGGACCACAACCTGCCATTAACGGGAAGGCGGCTATTTTGAATTTAAAAATCTAGCCCTCGTATTTTAACAAACTTGTCATAGGGTTTTTTATCTGATGGACTCCAAACTTAGTCAGTATAATCAGGACATATCTGGGATTGTTGATATTTGTTGTTTATGGAGCTATCAAACTTTCAATTATGTGCAGAGAGGTAAGATAGTTTGTGTATTATTGAATTAACAATAAAAGATAGAGATTGATCAACTCGCAAAACAGAATACACTCACCAGGAGGGGACGACACAGGAGGTCCCAGTGTTCAAACGATGGACTAATGTCCAGTCTTGGGGGTCCTCTTCCTCTGCTTTCCTTTCACAGGAAGCATCTTTAATGAAAATCTTCCAGACCAGCGCCGTGTCGTCAGTCGCAGATCTGACGCTCTGCAGCATCTGACCTTCAGGTCTCACATGGGACTCATGGCTGGAGAAACTCAGATTTCACAGACACAAACTGGCTTTGACACAGTTTTAACTCCAGCACATAACCAGACAGACCCAGAACAACCTTGTCTAGTTTTATACCTGTTAATGACAAATTTGCATTCCATGGTTACTTTCTTACAAACCTTCTGACTGACCTACATAAATGATTAATAATAATAAATGTACAACTGTTTATTAACGAGTGTGATTTTGATAATTGACTATGGTGCCCTGAACAAATAAAAATACATAAATGTCAACATTTCCTCTCATTCCATCTCAAGAGGACATGAGAGCACCACGTGTTTGGTGTGAGGGGATTAAGAAAATACATCTTCAAACATGTACAGTACATTGTTTATGTGGTGTTTATTGTAGACAACAGTAGAGGATAATTACTGTATAACCCTAATCAACACTGCCCTCTAGAGACAAACACAAAAACAGCACCCAGGTTTATACACAAGTCCCTGATTTTATTGTTTGTTCAAGAATATGTATTCTCCAAATATCCTTCAACATCCACTTTTTATTATATGTTTGGAGTATAATCTTCACAAAAGTCTGAATTGGCTGTTATTCCCAAATAAACTGCAGATTCATGTCTCCAAGTCTCTCCTCCAGGATTCGGTCCACTCTTTCACTCTGAGCAACAGTGAATGTGTTCTTCCAGTCTCCAATGCGACCTGGAAAGTGACACAAAACCGACAGAAAATGGATTTGTGGCTCTGAGAACAAGGACACATCACAGCCACAGCACTTCAGGAGTCAAAACTAATCCCTCCATGTTCACTCGAGTCACGGGGTCAGACTGTGGAGCGTTCTGTTTCTAACCACCAGAGGGGGCTGTTGGAACACATAAAACTGTCTCAGTCTTTTTCCTGACTCCTCCTGTGCCTCAGTTTCTATCTGGAAATGAGGGATGAGGAAGTCCCAGCCACAGAAGAGACACAGTGAGGAGGAGGAGCCGAGGAGAGAGGAGCAGAGGAGGAAGAGCAGAGGAGAGAGGAGGAAGAGCAAAGGAGGAGAAGAAAGGAGCAGAGGAGGAGGAGCAAAGGAGAAGGAGAGAGGAGCAGAGGAGGAAGAGCAGAGGAGAGGAGGAGCCAAGGAGGAGGAGAAAGGAACAGAGGAGGAAGAGCCGAGGGGAGAGCAGCAGAGGAGGAGGAGCCGAGGAGAGAGGAACAGAGGAGGAGGAATAGAGGAGAGAGGAGCAGAGGAGGAGGAGCCAAGGAGGAGGAGAGAGGAGCAGAGGAGGAAGAGCCGAGGGGAGAGCAGCAGAGGAGGAGGAGCCGAGGGTGAGGAGCCGAGGAGAGAGGAACAGAGGAGGAAGAGCAGAGGAGCAGAGGAGGAAGAGCAAAGGAGGAGAGAAAAGCAGAGGAGGAGGAGAGAGGAGCAGAGGAGGAGGAGCAGAGGAGAGAGGAGCAGAGGAGACATATTTCTTGTTTAAATGTCCATTTAACACTGATAATCCTCCTCCAACAATTACATTTTATTATTTTATTGCACTTCATTGCATTTCATTGTGCGTGTTTCCTCTGTGGTTTCCTTCACTTGACTCCTCTGAGCTTTGGGACAACACTAAATATGGTGCACTTGATAGATGTGAAGTTTAAAGGCACCATGACCCCATCTGGTGTTACACTTTTTGCCAATGCGTGACAAAAGAGCCACCAGTGAGAAAAAGGCTCTTCACTTTGGGACAGTTGAGTCCACTGGCATTTGTACGCAAACTAAACAGTGCCAAACCAGCAGCTTCAGGTGTCAAAGTCCACAACCTGAATCCTCACAAGGATTTCTGTGAATGGGCTTCCCACAGCCACAAGTGTGAGTCCTTTAGAGAGAAAAATAAAAAGTCTGATCATATGATACAACCTAAAGACTTCAGGAGAGTGGAACATGGACCTGCACCATGGCCAGGTGAGTTCTTCACTTCAATGCAGTCTCTGGTGTTTATTCTAAGGTTGTGTGCTGTTTGGGCTCATTTGTGGCAGTTATTGTGGAGAATTTGAGTGAAGTCTACCATTGCTTTTCATTGTAGTTTACCCCTTCATAAAAAATTAGCAAAATGGTTCACCTGACCTGCCACAGGACGTCCCACGAACCCATGAATTCATCCAACATAAAGTACTTTGTTAAATGTTACCTTTGCGCAGGAAGTCTCCGCTCAGTCTGTCTTCTGGTAAAAACTTATAGTTGGCTTTCGAGTCCTTCTTCATCGTTTCAAAGGTGGATTTTTCGACAACTTTGTCAATGTCTGCGTCACTGAGCTTTTTACCCAAGAAATGACAGATTTTCACCACTGCCCCTCTCAAGTCCTAGAAACAAAAGTGAAGTGATTACATGAGAAAAGGCCCATTGTTCTGGTGTTTTCACAGATTCCTCACCAGTATCATGTCTTCATAGGTCAGATAGAGGATGTTGTACTGGTCACAGACTGAACGCCACAGACGGATGTGATCAAACCAGGACGAAGCTCCCACTATGAAGAACAAATATTCAAAATTACCTCAAGTTAGAGTTTTATTAAAGGGAACGTATTTTGCTACAGTGACATTTTTGAGCTTTTAATGTTCTGCCATCAAAAACATCCCCAAAGTAGCATTCTGTGGCATTCACGCTGTTTTGAGGAATGTTTATTCAAAAATCCTTCCCCCTCCGAGCGTCAGCCACAACACATAAAAAACATATTTAATATTTAGTGCAGCACTTTTACTGCACACAGGAAATGTTTCTGACACTTACAAGCCATGTTTCTGTTATTCTTGGAGTTAATTATGTTTGACCTGTAGCTAATCACTAATGCTAATCATTTATTAGCATTTACTCCATAACCACAGCTGACAGTAAAGATCAGGACTGTTCTGATATCTGAGCAGTTTGTGCAGGTTTTCTTTAGAGTTTACGTTTACATTAGCGGCCAGAATCAAGATGGCTGCTGAAGGTGTACAGGTCACATGTCTGGCAGGAACCAATTCTACGAGAAGCAGGAAGTGCACCGTTAGTATGCTAATGTTTATTGTTTTCTTCCATCCATCCATCCATCTTCTTTCGCTTATCCGGGGCCGGGTCGCGGGGGCAGCAGTCTAAGCAGGGACTCCCAGACTTCTTTCACCCCAGACACTTCCTCCAGCTCCTCCCGAGGGATCCCGAGGCGTTCCCAGGCCACATAGAGGCATAGTCCCTCCAGCGTGTCCTGGGTCTACCCCGGGGCCGCCTCCTGGTGGGACATGCCCAGAACACCTCCCGAGGGAGGCGTCCAGGAGGCATCCGGAACAGATGCCCGAGCCACCTCAGCTGGCTCCTCTCGACGTGGAGGAGCAGCGGCTCTACTCCGAGCTCCCCCCGTGTGACTGAGCTCCTCACCCTATCTCTAAGGGAGTGCCCAGCCACCCGGCGGAGGAAGCTCATTTCGACCGCTTGTATCCGCGATCTCGTCCTTTCGGTCATTACCCAGAGCTCATGACTCCGTGAAGGAGGAACGTAGATTGACCGGTAAATCGAGAGCTTTGTCTTTCGACTCAGCTCTCTCTTCACCACAACGGTTCGATACAACGCCCGCATCACTGCAGACGCTGCACCGATCCGCCTGTCAATCTCACGCTCCATCCTTCCCTCACTCGTGAACCAGACCCTGAGATACCTGAACTCCTCCACTTGAGGCAAGGACTCTCCACCCACCCGGAGAGGGCAATCCACCTTTTTCCGGTCGAGAACCATGGCCTCGGATTTGGAGGTGCTGATCCTCATCCCAGCCGCTTCACACTCGGCTGCAAACCGTCCCAGTGCATGCTGCAGGTCCTGGTTTGAGGAAGCCATCAGGACGACATCATCCGCAAACAGCAGAGATGAGATCCTGTGGTTCCCAAACCGGACGCCCTCCACGCCCTGACTGCGCCTAGAAATTCTGTCCATAAAAATTATGAACAGAACCGGTGACAAAGGGCAGCCCTGGCGGAGTCCAACATGCACTGGGAACAGGTCTGACTTACTGCCGGCAATGCGAACGCAGCTCCTGCTCCGGTCATACAGGGACCGGACAGCCCTTAGCAAAGGGCCCCGGACCCCATATTCCCGGAGCACTCCCCACAAGGCGCCCCGGGGCACACGGTCGAATGCCTTCTCCAGATCCACAAAGCACATGTGGACTGGTTGGGCAGTCCACATGAACCCTCCCATGAACCCTCGAGCACCCGATGGAGAGTATAGAGCTGGTCCAGTGTTCCACGACCGGGCCGAAAACCACACTGCCCCTCCTGAATCCGAGGTTCGACTATCGATCGGATTCTCCTCTCCAGTACCCTGGAATAGACCTTACCGGGGAGGCTGAGGAGTGTGATCTCTCTGTGGTTGGAACACACCCTCCGGTCCCCCTTCTTATACAGAGGGACCACCACCCCGGTCTGCCAGTCCAGAGGTACCGTCCCTAACCGCCACGCGATGTTGCAGAGACGTGTCAGCCAAGACAGTCCCACAACATCCAGAGACTTAAGATACTCAGGGCGGATCTCATCCACCCCCAGAGCCTTGCCACCAAGGAGCTTGCCAACCACCTCAGTGACTTCAGCCAGGGTGATGGATGAGTCCGCCTCCAAGATCTCAGCCTCTGCTTCCTCCTCGGAAGACGTGACGGTGGGATTGAGGAGGTCCTCAAAGTATTCCTTCCACCGTCCGACCACATCCCCAGTCGAGGTCAACAGTTCTCCACCCGCACCATAAACGGTGTTGGTGAAGCACTGCTTCCCCCTCCTGAGGCGTCGGACGGTTTGCCAGAATTTCTTTGAGGCCGACCGATAGTCCTCCTCCATGGCCTCCCCGAACTCCTCCCAATCCCGAGTTTTTGCCTCTGCAACCGCACTGGCTGCAGCACGCTTGGCCTGCCGGTACCTGTCAGCTGCTTCAGGAGTCCCACAAGCCAACAAGGCCCGATAGGACTCCTTCTTCAGCCTGACGGCATCCCTTACTTCTGGTGTCCACCACCGGGTTCGGGGATAGCCGCCGCGACAGGCACCAGAGACCTTGCGACCACAGCTACAAGCCGCCGCATCAACAATGGAGGTGGAGAACATGGGACTCGATGTCCCCAGCCTCCCCCGGGATCTGGGAGAAGTTCTCCCGGAGGTGCGAGTTGAAGACCTTGCTGACAAAGGGCTCTGCCAAACGTTCCCAGCAGACCCTCACGATACGCTTGGGCCTGCCAAGTCTGTCCGGCTTCCTCCCCCGCCAGCAGATCCAACTCACCACCAGGTGGTGATCGATTGACAGCTCCGCCCCTCTCTTCACCCGAGTGTCCAAGACACGCGGCCGAAGGTCAGATGACACGACAACAGTCGATCATCGACCTCCGGCCTAGGGTGTCCTGGTGCCACGTGCACTGATGGACACCCTTGTGCTTGAACATGGTGTTCATTATGGACAAGCTGTGACTAGCACAGAAGTCCAATAACTGAACACCACTCGGGTTCAGATCGGGGGGGGCGTTCCTCCCGATTACCCCTCTCCAGGTGTCACTGTCGTTGCCCACGTGGGCGTTGAAGTCCCCCAGTAGAACAACGGAGTCCCCAGGCAGTGCACTGTCCAGTACCCCTCCCAGGGACTCCAAGAAGGCCGGGTACTCTGCACCGTTGAGAGACCTGCCCCCCACCCGAAGGCGGAGGGACGCGACCCTCTCGTTCACCGGGGTAAACTCCAACACGTGACGGCTGAGCTGTGGGGCTATGAGCAATCACACACCAGCCCGCCGCCTCTCCCCGCGGGCAACGCCAGAGAAATGGAGCGTCCAACCCCTCTAGAGGAGATGGGTTCCAGAGCCCAGGCTGTGCGTGGAGGTGAGGTATATATATCTAGCCGGTAGCGCTCGACCTCCCGCTCAAGCTCCTTCCCCCCCAGCGAGGTGACATTCCATGTCCCTAGAGCCAGTTTCTGTGTCCGGAGATCCAGTCGTTGAGGCCCCCGCCTTCGACTGCTGCCCAGATCTCTTTGCACTGGTCCCTTACGGATCCTCCTGCAGGTGGTGGGCCCACGGGACGGCGGCCCCACGTCGCTCGTTCGGGCTGGGCCCGGCCGGGCCCCGTGGGGAAAGGCCCGGCCACCAGGCGCTCGCCGTTGAGCACCCACCCCAGGCCTGGCTCCAGGGTGGGGCCCCGGTAACGCCAATCCGGGCGACGTAACTGGCCTTGTTGAAATACTACTCATAAGGGGCTTTGGAACCACTCTTGGTCTGACCCGTCAACTAGGACCTGTTTGCCATGGGTGACCCTACCAGGGGCATAAAGCCCCCGACAACATAGCTCCCAGGATCATTCGGGTACTCAAACCCCTCCACCACGTTAAGGTGGCAGTTCAAGGAGGGGCTTATTGTTTTCTTTTCTTTTACAAATTTACTTATGTATTTATTTCTCAGTTAAATTCACTGCGATACAGAGGGTGTATAGGGCCAAATACTGTGCAATAAATTATTACTTAGTTCATAATTTTTCTTTTCTTTAAAAGAAAGTCCTGTATCATTTCATAGATTTATTCACCTTATGCTGTCCCGTCCACTTTTGCCTCTTTTTATGTCTATGATCCACACTCGTGGACTTCTGGTTTGACGTAAACGGTGTTCACACGAATGGCGATCAAGGGAAAAGTCTCTCACTAAAACATTATATAAAGTAGATTGCTTTGTCTAAAATGTTTAATGAACACGAGCACAAAACAAGTCACAATGCACTGATTTCCTGGGCGGCCTGAAAACTGTTTTTAATCCGTGTAGAACTTACTTTCTGCTGAACTTGTCTACTCCATGTAAACTACAACAGAAAAAGATGGCAGCGCATACGGCAACTTCCGGAATAAGGTGAATAGAATTATTTAAAACTTAACAACCCATTCCTTAACAAACCCCACCCCGTCATTTGGGATTTTCTTTTGTAGAAGTTTGCCAAGGTGTTATATTTATATATTATTCCAATATACTTCCAATTTGCTCCTGGGAAAGCATGACATGCTCTGATAGAATTGGTTTAGTTTATTGGGCAAATAATATGTGCACTTTAATAAATTAAGTTGAATAAGTCAATACCTGGTGTTGAAAGGATTGTTTGAGAGTCTCTGATGATGTGTTCCCATCTTTCTGTTTGAAAGTTTTCCCCAGATCTAATTCCCATTTTTCTTTTTTTATTAAATGCTCATATGGTTGTTGCTTATTTATAATTGAGTAGAATTTTGAAATCAGTTTTTAAGATGAGGACAACAAGTCAAGATCATTCTGCAAAGGGTTTTTGAGATTATGTAATTAGTAAGAATAAAACTGATGAGTGGAAAGTGAAGGGCTTTAAGCGGTCTGATGGCACTGAGAAACAGAAATAATTATGCTAAAGAAAGAATGATGTCCAAAGAGACAAAAACAAACAAATAATTGAAATAAAAAGGCATGTGGAAAGACTCTGCTGCAGTAAGGAGGGAAAAAACACAAAAATAGAGAAAGGAATATGAAAAATGATCATTTTGAGACACACAACTTGATTTTTGCACTTTTATCTTGTAAAATAATATATAATATAATAATAATTCGATTTTGTACGTTTGTTTTGTGATTATAATGTAATTTTTATTCTGTTGTATAAAGCACTTTGAATTTCCTTGTGTAAATTGTGCCTTGTTTTTACCGTTTCAAAGTAGAAAAAATCAGAATCTGAGAGTGACACAAAAACGATATAACAAAGTGCAACACAATTCAAAATCATCATGCATCCATCCATCTTCTTTTGCTTAAATCAAGATCCGGGTCGCGGGGACAGCAGTCCAACCAGGGACTCCCAGACTTCCTTCACCCCAGACACTTCTTCCAGCACTTCCGGTGGGATTCCGAGGTGTTCCCAGGCCACAGAGAGACATCCCTACAGCGTGTCCTGGTCTACCCCGGGGCCGCCTCCCAGTGGGACATGCCCACAACACCTCCCGAGGGAGGCGTCCAGGAGGCTCCAGAACAGATGGCTTTTCTCGACGTGGAGGACCAGAGCAAACTCCCATGAACCCTCCAGCACCCGATAGAGAGTATAGAGCTGGTCCAGAGTTCCACGACCGCGACGAAAACTACTCTGCTCCTCCTGAAGCCGAGATTCGACTATCGGTCGGATTCTCCTCTCCAGTACCCTGGAATAGACTTTACTGGGGAGGCTGAGGAGTGTGTTCCCCTTGTGATTGGAACACACCCTCCGGTCCCCCGTCTTATACAGAGGGACCACCACCCCGGTCTGCCAGTCCAGAGGTACCGTCCCAGACCGCCACGTGATGTTGTAGGGACGTGTCAGCCAAGACAGTCCCACAACATCCAGAGACTTAAAATACTCAGGACGGATCTCATCAAGAACCGGGGAACACACACCAAGGAGCTTGCCAACAACCTCAGTGACTCCAGCCAGGGTGATGGATGAGTCCGCCTCTGAGTCCTCAGCCTCTGCTTCCTCGTAAGACACGACAATGGGATTGAAGAGATCCTTGAAGTATTCAAGGATCTCAAACTTGTAGACAAACAATTCATAATGGGCTTCAGAACCGCTCACCCAGGACCTGTTTGCCAAGGGTGACCCTACCAGGAGCATGAAGCCCCGGACAACATGAAGCCCCAGGAGCATTTATACTCAAACCTCCCCACCACGTTAAGGAGGCGGTTCAAGGAGGGATCGTACAGTGGAGATTATTACAATAGTTTTTAAAGGTCCCATAACATGCAAAATCGACTTTTCAGAGGTTTTAACCTTCCTACAGTGCTATTTGGGCCTCGTATGTTGTGCCCAAAGTGGTTTTTTGATTGATTCCCGCATGCTTTCGCTAGAGAACTGTCTTTTTTGTCCCCCTCAGCTGAGCAGACAGACGGGGGCTCCTCACTAAGATGACGCGGCTTCCCATGGATGACGCGGTGTTTAAGCCACACCTCCAGGAAGCGCGCAGCCGCAGAATAAACACAGCTAATGCTAATGCTACACAGTAATTACACGATGGATACGACAGATCGAAGAGTTAGCTTGTTATTTACCAAATGGCAATGTCCGTCGTTGAGGCCCTGGAGCACGTCAAACTCCAGGTCAGATCCAGGACGTAGGACTCAGCACGACGCACCGTCAGGACGATAAAATGTTTATTCAGTGTTTGTGTATCGCTGTTTACCGGAGCACACGGCGCATGCACCATCTCCGCTCTAGGCTTCGGCACGAGTTGGGCGGGGGAGCAGTCTGCTCTCTGTTCGGGGGGGTCAGATCTCAGAGTGAGCCGTTTGCTTTTGCAGGAGGGGGGCCAGTCCAAGAAATGGGTGTTTTTTGGAAACTGTTATGTTATGGATATTGTACAACGCAAAATTTTATCAACAAAGCCCTTAGAAAAGACTGTGTAAAGGGGAAAATAGCAGAATATGGGACCTTTAAAGAACTTGGTAAAATGGGATTCAAATTTACAAAAAGTTTCTTACCATTTCCTGCTAAATACTGTTCCAAGAATTCCCCAAAGCTGTTTGGAATGTCCAGCACATTGAAAACTTTGCTGAAGTGATAGTAAGACACAACGTTGTCCTTTGGGTTTCGCATCACATAAATAATCTGGAAAGACATGCAGAAAAATGTAAAGATGTAAAAAAAAAAGAGAGAATATTAATTGTATTGTATTTTGCCTATAATTTATCCTTTGTTTTAATGTCAAAAACTTATCTAAATGATTTGTGCAATATGGATTTAGGCCACAAGAGGCACTAACAACCTCAGCTTCTTTGAAATGAGGAACTATTTTTCCTGAAACGCCTGACTAAAATGAGCTCTGATTCAAACTAAAGCTGTTTATGTTCCCTTTGTAGTTTAAAGAAATGGCTTTGACGCTTTGTCAAGCTGAGACTCCCTCGTTTTGGCCTCTGGTGTCTGATTTACTACAATTATAAGTGGGAAAAAGGAATATAAGATTCACCTCGTTCAGCCCCGCCCACTTTTGCCTCTTTTTATGTCTATGATCTGCACTCTTGTAGTAAAGGGACTTCCAGTTTGACACTAATGGTGTTCGCGCTAATGGTCAACGAGGGAAAAGTCTCTCGCTAAAACATTATATAAAGTAGATTCATTTGTCTAAAATGTTTAATGTACACGAGCAACAACAAGTCACAACGCTAGATTCAGTCTAGGCGGAATTCATATAAAAGTCCTTTTCATTTTTATTTAAATTTTAGGATTCTCTATTTTTTGTAGGTTTGGAGTTCAAAACTGAGACAGATTTATATCAGGATGGTTGATTTGACTGAAAATCAGAAGGTTTCAGCTTTATTGTTGTCTGTCCAGCTGATAGTTTCCTTTTATCAGGGGGTTGTGGACAAAAAAGAATACATTAAGAAAATGTCCCACCTCACCTTGATTAAAGAATATAATCTGTGTTGAGTCAAAACAAATGATGTATTCTTATTGTAACACAATCTGTTCTGTGGTATTTTTACATTTTTATGATAAAAGAATTAGTGAAGCGTTCAATTGCAAAAACAGAGCTCTCCCCTTTAATAAACTGTTGACCTGGTCCTTGTACAAAGTATAATTCATTTTTTTCTTGTTCAAGTTCAGAATGGAAATACTCATCATAAACAGCCTTTTCTAACTTAATTCTTCGACTTGGAGAAACACACTTTGAAAAAGGAAGCTGACGAACATAAACAAAGTTCACTGGCCTTCAAAATAAAAGCTCAAAGATAGTTAATTAAAAGAATAAAGTTGTGAAATATTATTAAAAGACTACTTTGATGATAAAAGTGATGATTAGAAGATGCAGTTTAAATAAGTTGAAGATCACCACGAGACTCCTGCACCTGTCTGCACCTGTCTGTGGCTCGGGGCACAGTCCGTGCTGAGCTCAGACCACTTTATAACCCTATTTATTATGTTTTAATAAGCCCTACGTCAAACTAATTTAGCAATCAATCATCTAAATAGTCTATTGATACCATTTCACGACTTTATTCTAGTAGTTAATTATCTTTTCCTTTCAAAGTGTTTTCAAAGTGTGTTTCTCCAAGTCAAGGAATGAAATTAGAAAATGCCGCTTTCAACAACTAAATCCATTTTGCACTGAACAGTCAAAAATGAATTATAGGCCTACTTTGTGCATGGACCAAAACTTTTTTTTTCTGTCAAACTGTTGTTTTTTTTGTTACCATCTTCTACAGATATTATCAAAGAATATAACGTTGTGTTGATTTTCTCAACACTGAATGGGATACTATTTCGATTGCATTAAAATACATTGCTTTACAAACCATAAACTGCAAGCAAACAAACACTTTTTAAAATGGCATTTATCTACTTTTGTTCCTCAAGTATTTTTAAAGAGCCGGTTAGAGACGTCAATAGAAAAGTTAAATTACAAATGTCATTATCCATGCATTTACTAAAGCTGTTTTCAATTCTAATCTATTCCATTGAGAAGCGTCTAACGTGAGGCTGTAGTCGACTAGAGGAATTCTTGGTCGACTAAAGACCTGTCCAATCGACCGATGAGTCGACT
Source organism: Rhinogobius similis (assembly GCA_019453435.1). Lineage (NCBI taxonomy): Eukaryota > Metazoa > Chordata > Actinopteri > Gobiiformes > Gobiidae > Rhinogobius > Rhinogobius similis. The sequence goes on along the minus strand of CM033631.1, from coordinate 4,894,342 downwards.
AAAGGGGGTGTGGCAAAAATGTATCAATGTGTATCTGTATATATCTGACCCAAACTGCACTCAAACGACCACCACTGCACAGGAGTTCATGCAAAAACAAACTATGTATACAGAAAATTACTGGGAAACAGTGTATTTATGTTAGATCTATAAAAGTTAGATTCAACTCATGATTCCTTTTTTTTTTTTTTTTTCTGTTTTTAGATATAAATCCCTTAATAAATTAAATCATTTGTCGATTTATAAAAATGTTGTTTGACTAAAATTTCATCGACCGATTAAGGAAGACAGTACAGGGGAATAGCAAAAAAATTGTAAATTTAAACTTCTTCTGTAGTTTACTCACATAAATGTAAGAATTAATTTATTACAGGTTTTTCATCATGTCATGTTTTCATGTAGAAATTAGGCATTTTATGTGTAAAAACGTCCAAAATTGCACATATCTGGGACATTTAAGTCTGAAAAAAAGAACAAAACCAGGTTTAAATTTCTTAGCTCATTTTGTACACATATTACTTACAAAATATTTTACCGAGGGGATTTTGGATTTCTTATTTAGTTTTTGAGTAAACTTGATTTGACAGAAAATTGTCATAAAAATGTAAATTTTTGGAAAACTTAAAACAATAAATCTGTTTTAGAATTAGATATCAAAAAATTCTTCTGTACGTTTCGTCAATCTTGTCGAGTCCAAGACTGTAAAGTTTGGTTTGTGTAGGAGCTACTTTAAGGCTGATCTTTATGTCCTGAGGGGAGAAAAGTGAATTTGAAGAAAACAGCCTTTAAAGTTACAATGTCCCAGAGAAATCTATGGATGGAGTGGATTCAATGAAACAATAAAACATATTTAGGAGCAGATTGGACAGAGAGACCAAGTGCCTCGTCTTCATCGACTAAACGACCACAGCTCTCGTCTAACCTGAGCCTTGTTGTCCCTGAGCCCCGCGGGCATCAGGGCCGGGGGCAGGTGAGAGGCGAACAGTCGAGGAGAGGGTCTGAGGGCGTAGTCCGGGCGTCCCTCTGTGTACTCCAGCCACGGCATCTGCTCCAGGTTGTTGGGATACTCATTCAGACCTCCAGATAACTCACAGATGGAGATCAGGATCTGCTGCGTCCACACTGTGCCTTAAAGGAACACGGCAAATGGAAAAGTAGTTCATACAGATATTCTCTTCATATCCAGGGGGCGGAAGAAGGGCGCACTTTTGTCACTGAAGTAAAAGCACAGATGCACGTGTGTCCATGTGTGCATCCTTGTGTGTTCATGTGTGTGTTTATGTGTGTCTTGTGTGTGTCTTGTGTGTGTTTTATGTGTGTGTCTTGTGTGTGTCTTGTGTGTGTCTTGTGTGTGTCTTGTGTGTGTTTTGTGTGTGTCTTGTGTGTGTCTTGTGTGTGTCTTGTGTGTGTCTTGTGTGTGTCTTGTGTATTTCTGTGTGTGTCTTGTGTGTGTCTTGTGTATTTCTGTGTGTGTCTTGTGTGTGTCTTGTGTGTGTCTTGTGTATTTCTGTGTGTGTCTTGTGTGTGTCTTGTGTGTGTTTTGTGTGTGTTTTGTGTGTCTTGTGTGTGTTTTGTGTGTGTCTTGTGTGTGTTTATGTGTGTCTTGTGTGTGTCTTGTGTGTGTCTTGTGTATTTCTGTGTGTGTCTTGTGTGTGTCTTGTGTGTGTCTTGTGTGTGTTTTGTGTGTCTTGTGTGTGTCTTGTGTGTTTTATGTGTGTCTTGTGTGTGTCTTGTGTGTGTTTTATGTGTGTGTCTTGTGTGTGTTTTGTGTGTCTTGTGTGTGTCTTGTGTGTGTCTTGTGTATTTCTGTGTGTGTCTTGTGTGTGTCTTGTGTATTTCTGTGTGTGTCTTGTGTGTGTCTTGTGTGTGTCTTGTGTGTGTCTTGTGTATTTCTGTGTGTGTCTTGTGTGTGTTTTGTGTGTCTTGTGTGTTTTATGTGTGTCTTGTGTGTGTCTTGTGTGTGTTTTATGTGTGTGTCTTGTGTGTGTTTTGTGTGTCTTGTGTGTGTCTTGTGTGTGTCTTGTGTATTTCTGTGTGTGTCTTGTGTGTGTCTTGTGTGTGTTTTATGTGTGTGTCTTGTGTGTGTTTTGTGTGTCTTGTGTGTGTCTTGTGTGTGTCTTGTGTATTTCTGTGTGTGTCTTGTGTGTGTCTTGTGTGTGTCTTGTGTATTTCTGTGTGTGTCTTGTGTGTGTTTTGTGTGTCTTGTGTGTGTCTTGTGTGTGTCTTGTGTATTTCTGTGTGTGTCTTGTGTGTGTCTTGTGTGTGTTTTGTGTGTGTCTTGTGTGTGTCTTGTGTGTTTTATGTGTGTCTTGTGTGTGTTTTGTGTGTGTATTGTGTGTGTCTTGTGTGTTTTATGTGTGTCTTGTGTGTGTCTTGTGTGTGTTTTATGTGTGTGTCTTGTGTGTGTCTTGTGTATTTCTGTGTGTGTCTTGTGTGTGTCTTGTGTATTTCTGTGTGTGTCTTGTGTGTGTCTTGTGTGTGTCTTGTGTGTGTCTTGTGTGTGTCTTGTGTATTTCTGTGTGTGTCTTGTGTGTGTCTTGTGTATTTCTGTGTGTGTCTTGTGTGTGTCTTGTGTATTTCTGTGTGTGTCTTGTGTGTGTCTTGTGTGTATTTCTGTGTGTGTCTTGTGTGTGTCTTGTGTGTGTTTTGTGTGTGTTGTGTGTTTTGTGTGTGTCTTGTGTGTCTTGTGTGTGTTTTGTGTGTGTTTTATGTGTGTGTCTTGTGTGTGTTTTGTGTGTCTTGTGTGTGTCTTGTGTGTGTCTTGTGTATTTCTGTGTGTGTCTTGTGTGTCTTGTGTATTTCTGTGTGTGTCTTGTGTGTGTCTTGTGTATTTCTGTGTGTGTCTTGTGTGTGTTTTGTGTGTCTTGTGTGTGTCTTGTGTATTTCTGTGTGTGTCTTGTGTGTGTCTTGTGTGTGTTTTGTGTGTGTTGTGTGTGTATTGTGTGTGTTTTGTGTGTGTCTTGTGTGTGTTTATGTGTGTCTTGTGTGTGTCTTGTGTATTTCTGTGTGTGTCTTGTGTGTGTTTTGTGTGTCTTGTGTGTTTTATGTGTGTCTTGTGTGTGTTTTATGTGTGTGTCTTGTGTGTGTTTTGTGTGTCTTGTGTGTGTCTTGTGTGTGTCTTGTGTATTTCTGTGTGTGTCTTGTGTGTGTCTTGTGTGTGTTTTATGTGTGTGTCTTGTGTGTGTTTTGTGTGTCTTGTGTGTGTCTTGTGTATTTCTGTGTGTGTCTTGTGTGTGTGTGTCTTGTGTGTGTCTTGTGTATTTCTGTGTGTGTCTTGTGTGTGTTTCTTGTGTGTGTCTTGTGTGTGTCTTGTGTATTTCCCAGGTGTTAGGTGTGTCTTATCTGTGTCCTGTGTGTGTCCTAGGTGTCTTGTAGTGTGTCCTATGTGTGTCCTTGTGTGTGTCTTATGTGTGTCCCTATGTGTGTCTTGTGTGTGTCTTGTGTGTGTTTATGTGTGTCTTGTGTGTGTCTTGTGTGTAAGTGTCTTATGTGTGTCCCAGGTGTGTCCTGTGTGTGTCCTTATGTGTGTTTATGTGTGTGTCTTGTGTGTGTCTTGTGTATTTCTGTGTGTGTCTTGTGTGTGTCTTGTGTGTGTCTTGTGTATTTCTGTGTGTGTCTTGTGTGTGTCTTGTGTATTTCTGTGTGTCTTGTGTGTGTCTTGTGTGTTTCTGTGTGTGTCTTGTGTGTGTCTTGTGTATTTCTGTGTGTGTCTTGTGTGTGTCTTGTGTGTGTCTTGTGTGTCTGTGTGTGTCCTAGGTGTGTCTGTGTGTGTCTGTGTGTGCTTGTGTGTGTCTAGGTGTGTCTCTAGGGTGTGTTTGTGTGTGTCTTGTGTGTGTTTATGTGTGTCTTGTGTGTGTCTTGTGTGTGTCTTGTGTGTGTCTTGTGTATTTCTGTGTGTGTCTTGTGTGTGTCTTGTGTGTGTTTGTGTGTCTTGTGTGTGTGTGTGTGTGTGTGTGTCTTGTGTGTGTTTTATGTGTGTGTCTTGTGTGTGTCTTGTGTGTGTCTTGTGTGTGTCTTGTGTCTTGTGTGTGTCTTGTGTGTGTCTTGTGTGTGTCTTGTGTGTGTCTTGTGTGTATTTCCTGTGTGTCTTGTGTGTGTCTTAGGCATTTCTGTGTGTGTCTTGTGTGTGTCTTGTGTTTTTCTGTGTTTTTTTTGTGTGTTTCTTGTGTGTGTCTTGTGTATTTCTGTGTGTGTCTTGTGTGTGTTTTGTGTGTCTTGTGTGTGTCTTGTGTGTGTCTTGTGTATTTCTGTGTGTGTCTTGTGTGTGTCTTGTGTGTGTTTTGTGTGTGTTTTGTGTGTCTTGTGTGTGTTTTGTGTGTGTCTTGTGTGTGTTTATGTGTGTCTTGTGTGTGTCTTGTGTGTGTCTTGTGTGTCTAGTGTGTGTCTTGTGTATTTCTGTGTGTGTCTTGTGTGTGTTTTGTGTGTCTTGTGTGTTTTATGTGTGTCTTGTGTGTGTCTTTTGTGTGTTTTATGTGTGTGTCTTGTTTGTGTTTTGTGTGTCTTGTGTGTGTCTTGTGTGTGTCTTGTGTATTTCTGTGTGTGTCTTGTGTGTGTCTTGTGTATTTCTGTTTGTGTCTTGTGTGTGTCTTGTGTGTGTCTTGTGTGTGTTTTGTGTGTCTTGTGTGTGTCTTGTGTGTGTTTTGTGTGTCTTGTGTGTGTTTTGTGTGTGTCTTGTGTGTGTTTTATGTGTGTGTCTTGTGTGTGTCTTGTGTATTTCTGTGTGTGTCTTGTGTGTGTCTTGTGTGTGTCTTGTGTATTTCTGTGTGTGTCTTGTGTGTGTCTTGTGTATTTCTGTGTGTGTCTTGTGTGTGTCTTGTGTATTTCTGTGTGTGTCTTGTGTGTGTCTTGTGTATTTCTGTGTGTGTCTTGTGTGTGTCTTGTGTGTGTCTTGTGTATTTCTGTGTGTGTCTTGTGTGTGTCTTGTGTGTGTTTTGTGTGTGTTGTGTGTTTTGTGTGTGTCTTGTGTGTCTTGTGTGTGTCTTGTGTGTGTTTTATGTGTGTGTCTTGTGTGTGTTTTGTGTGTCTTGTGTGTGTCTTGTGTATTTCTGTGTGTGTCTTGTGTGTGTCTTGTGTATTTCTGTGTGTGTCTTGTGTGTGTCTTGTGTATTTCTGTGTGTGTCTTGTGTGTGTCTTGTGTATTTCTGTGTGTGTCTTGTGTGTGTTTTGTGTGTCTTGTGTGTGTGTCTTGTGTGTGTCTTGTGTATTTCTGTGTGTGTCTTGTGTGTGTCTTGTGTATTTCTGTGTGTGTCTTGTGTGTGTCTTGTGTATTTCTGTGTGTGTCTTGTGTGTGTCTTGTGTATTTCTGTGTGTGTCTTGTGTGTGTCTTGTGTATTTCTGTGTGTGTCTTGTGTGTGTCTTGTGTGTGTCTTGTGTATTTCTGTGTGTGTCTTGTGTGTGTCTTGTGTGTGTTTTGTGTGTGTTGTGTGTTTTGTGTTTTTCTTGTGTGTCTTGTGTGTGTGTTTTGTGTGTGTTTATGTGTGTGTCTTGTGTGTGTTTTGTGTGTTTTTGTGTGTGTCTTGTGTGTGTCTTGTGTATTTCTGTGTGTGTCTTGTGTGTGTCTTGTGTGTATTTCTGTGTGTGTCTTGTGTGTGTCTTGTGTATTTCTGTGTGTGTCCTTGTGTGTGTCTTGTGTATTTCTGTGTGTGTCTTGTGTGTGTCTTGTGTGTGTCTTGTGTATTTCTGTGTGTGTCTTGTGTGTGTGTGTGTGTTTTGTGTGTCTTGTGTGTGTTTTGTGTGTGTCTTGTGTGTGTTTATGTGTGTCTTGTGTGTGTCTTGTGTGTGTCTTGTGTGTGTCTTGTGTATTTCTGTGTGTGTCTTGTGTGTGTTTTGTGTGTCTTGTGTGTTTTATGTGTGTCTTGTGTGTGTCTTGTGTGTGTTTTATGTGTGTGTATTGTGTGTGTTGTGTGTATTGTGTGTGTCTTGTGTGTGTCTTGTGTATTTCTGTGTGTGTCTTGTGTGTGTCTTGTGTGTGTTTTATGTGTGTGTCTTGTGTGTGTTTGTGTGTCCTAGTGTGTCTTGTGTGTGTCTTGTGTGTGTCTTGTGTATTTCTGTGTGTGTCTTGTGTGTGTCCTGTGTGTGTCTTGTGTATTTGTCTTGTGTGTGTCTTGTGTGTGTCTTGTGTATTTCTGTGTGTGTCTTGTGTGTGTTTTGTGTGTCTTGTGTGTGTCTTGTGTATTTCTGTGTGTGTCTTGTGTGTGTCTTGTGTGTTTTATGTGTGTCTTGTGTGTGTCTTGTGTATTTCTGTGTGTGTCTTGTGTGTGTCTTGTGTTTCTTGTGTGTGTCTTGTGTGTGTCTTGTGTGTGTCTTGTGTGTCTTGTGTGTGTCTTGTGTGTGTCTTGTGTGTCTTGTGTGTGTCTTGTGTGTGTCTTGTGTGTGTTTTTTGTGTGTGTCTTGTGTGTGTCTTGTGTATTTCTGTGTGTGTCTTGTGTGTGTCTTGTGTGTGTCTTGTGTGTGTCTTGTGTATTTCTGTGTGTGTCTTGTGTGTGTCTTGTGTATTTCTGTGTGTGTCTTGTGTGTGTCTTGTGTATTTCTGTGTGTGTCTTGTGTGTGTTTTGTGTGTGTTTTGTGTGTGTCTTGTGTGTCTTGTGTGTGTTTTGTGTGTGTCTTGTGTGTGTTTATGTGTGTCTTGTGTGTGTCTTGTGTGTGTCTTGTGTGTGTCTTGTGTATTTCTGTGTGTGTCTTGTGTGTGTCTTGTGTGTGTGTCTGTGTGAGTGTGTGTGTCTTGTGTGTGTCTCTAGGTGTGTGTCCTAGTGTGTGTGTTTTGTGTGTGTCTTGTGTGTTTCAGGTGTGTCTGTGTGTGTCCTTGTGTATTTCTGTGTGTGTCTTGTGTGTCCTGTGTGTGTCTTGTGTGTGTCTTGTGTGTCTTGTGTGTCTTGTGTGTTTTTTATGTGTGTGTCTTGTGTGTGTTTTGTGTGTCTTGTGTGTGTCTTGTGTGTGTCTTGTGTGTGTCTTGTGTGTGTCTTGTGTATTTCTGTGTGTGTCTTGTGTGTGTCTTGTGTATTTCTGTGTGTGTCTTGTGTGTGTCTTGTGTATTTCTGTGTGTGTCTTGTGTGTCTTGTGTGTGTATTTCCTGTGTGTGTCTTGTGTGTGTCTTGTGTGTGTGTATTGTGTGTGTCTTTGTGTGTCTTGTGTATTTCTGTGTGTGTCTTGTGTGTGTTTGTGTGTATTGTGTGTGTCTTGTGTGTGTCTTGTGTATTTCTGTGTGTGTCTTGTGTGTGTCTTGTGTGTGTTTTGTGTGTGTTTTGTGTGTCTTGTGTGTGTTTTGTGTGTGTCTTGTGTGTGTTTATGTGTGTCTTGTGTGTGTCCCAGTGTGTCTTGTGTGTGTGTCCTTGTGTGTGTCTTGTGTATTTCTGTGTGTGTCCTTGTGTGTGTTTTGTGTGTCTGGTGTGTTTTGTGTGTCTTGTGTGTCTTGTGTGTGTTTTTTGTGTGTGTTGTGTGTGTTTGTGTGTCTTGTGTGTGTCTTGTGTGTGTCTTGTTTTTTTCTGTGTGTGTCTTGTGTGTGTCTTGTGTATTTCTGTTTGTGTCTTGTGTGTGTCTCTGTGTGTGTCTTGTGTGTGTGTGTGTCCTGTGTGTGTCTTGTGTGTGTTTTGTGTGTCTTGTGTGTGTTTTGTGTGTGTCTTGTGTGTGTTTTGTGTGTGTGTTGTGTGTGTCTTGTGTATTTCTGTGTGTGTCTTGTGTGTGTCTTGTGTGTGTCTTGTGTATTTCTGTGTGTGTCTTGTGTGTGTCTTGTGTATTTCTGTGTGTCTTGTGTGTGTCTTGTGTATTTCTGTGTGTGTCTTGTGTGTGTCTTGTGTATTTTTGTGTGTGTCCTTGTGTGTGTCTTGTGTGTGTCTTGTGTATTTCTGTGTGTCCTTGTGTGTCTTGTGTGTGTCTTGTGTGTGTTGTGTGTTCTGTGTGTGTCTTGTGTGTCCTTGTGTGTGTCTTGTGTGTGTTTTATATGTGTGTCCTGTGTGTGTTTGTGTGTCCTTGTGTGTGTCTCTAGTGTATTTCTGTGTGTGTCTTGTGTGTGTCTTGTGTATTCTGTGTGTGTCTGTGTGTGTCCTAGTGTGTCCTCTGTGTGTCTCTGTGTGTGTCCTAGTGTATTTCTGTGTGTGTCTTGTGTGTGTGTTCTTGTGTGTCTTGTGTGTGTCTTGTGTATTTCTGTGTGTGTCTTGTGTTTGTCTTTGGTTTTCCTGTGTGTGTCTTGTGTGTGTCTTGTGTATTTCTGTGTGTGTCTTGTGTGTGTCTTGTGTATTTCTGTGTGTGTCTTGTGTGTGTCTTGTGTATTTCTGTGTGTGTCTTGTGTGTGTCTTGTGTGTGTTTTGTGTGTCTTGTGTGTGTTTTGTGTGTGTGTTGTGTGTGTTTTATTTGTGTGTTTTGTGTGTTGTGTGTGTGTCTTGTGTGTCTTGTGTGTGTTTTGTGTGTGTTTTATGTGTGTGTCTTGTGTGTGTGTGTCTTGTGTGTGTCTTGTGTGTGTCTTGTGTATTTCTGTGTGTGTCTTGTGTGTGTCTTGTGTATGTTTTGTGTGTCTTGTGTGTGTCTTGTGTTTCTTGTGTTTGTCTTGTGTGTGTTTTATTTTTTTGTCTTGTGTGTGTCTTGTGTATTTCTGTGTGTGTCTTGTGTGTCTTGTGTGTGTCTTGTGTGTGTCTTGTGTGTGTTTTGTGTTTGTGTGTGTCGTGTGTGTGTTTTTGTGTGTCTTGTGTGTGTCTTGTGTGTGTCTTGTGTGTGTCTTGTGTATTTCTGTGTGTGTCTTGTGTGTGTTTTGTGTGTCTTGTGTGTGTCTTGTGTGTCTTGTGTGTGTCTTGTGTGTGTTTTATGTGTGTGTCTTGTGTGTGTTTTGTGTGTCTTGTGTGTGTCTTGTGTGTGTCTTGTGTATTTCTGTGTGTGTCTTGTGTGTGTCTTGTGTGTGTTTTATGTGTGTGTCTTGTGTGTGTTTTGTGTGTCTTGTGTGTGTCTTGTGTATTTCTGTGTGTGTCTTGTGTGTGTCTTGTGTGTGTCTTGTGTATTTCTGTGTGTGTCTTGTGTGTGTTTTGTGTGTCTTGTGTGTGTCTTGTGTGTTTTTGTGTGTCTTGTGTGTGTGTTTTTGTGTGTGTTTTGTGTGTGTCTTGTGTGTGTCTCTTGTGTGTTTTTGTGTGTGTCGCGTGTGTTTTTGTGTGTGTCTTGTGTGTGTCTTGTGTGTTTGTGTGTGTCTTGTGTGTGTCTTGTGTGTGTTTATGTGTGTGTCTTGTGTGTGTCTTGTGTATTTCTGTGTGTCTTGTGTGTGTCTTGTGTGTGTCTTGTGTATTTCTGTGTGTGTCTTGTGTGTGTCTTGTGTATTTCTTGTGTGTGTCTTGTGTGTGTCTTGTGTATTTCTGTGTGTGTCTTGTGTATTTCTGTGTGTGTCTTGTGTGTGTTTTTGTGTGTGTTTTTGTGTGTGTCTTGTGTGTGTGTGTGTCCTTAGTGTGTGTTTTTGTGTGTGTCCTGTGTGTGTGTTTTATGTGTGTCTTGTGTGTGTCTCGTGTGTGTCTCGTGTGTGTCCTGTGTCTCCTGTGTGTGTCTCGTGTGTGTCTCGTGTGTGTTGTGTGTGTCTCGTGTGTGTGTCCCGTGTGTGTCTTGTGTGTGTCTTGTGTGTGTTTATGTGTGTGTGTCTTGTGTGTGTGTGTGTGTCTTGTGTGTGTCTGTGTGTGTGTCTTGTGTGTGTCTTGTGTATTTCTGTGTGTGTCTTGTGTGTGTCTTGTGTATTTCTGTGTGTGTCTTGTGTGTGTCTTGTGTATTTCTGTGTGTGTCTTGTGTGTGTCTTGTGTGTGTCTTGTGTATTTCTGTGTGTGTCTTGTGTGTGTTTTGTGTGTGTTTTGTGTGTCTTGTGTGTGTCTTGTGTGTGTCTTGTGTATTTCTGTGTGTGTCTTGTGTGTGTCTTGTGTGTGTTTTGTGTGTGTTTTGTGTGTCTTGTGTGTGTTTTGTGTGTGTCTTGTGTGTGTTTATGTGTGTCTTGTGTGTGTCTTGTGTGTGTCTTGTGTGTGTCTTGTGTGTGTCTTGTGTATTTCTGTGTGTGTCTTGTGTGTGTGTTGTGTGTCTTGTGTGTTTTATGTGTGTCTTGTGTGTGTCTTGTGTGTGTTTTTTGTGTGTGTCTTGTGTGTGTTTTGTGTGTCTTGTGTGTGTCTTGTGTGTGTCTTGTGTATTTCTGTGTGTGTCTTGTGTGTGTCTTGTGTATTTCTGTTTGTGTCTTGTGTGTGTCTTGTGTGTGTCTTGTGTGTGTCTTGTGTGTGTTTTGTGTGTCTTGTGTGTGTCTTGTGTGTGTTTTGTGTGTCTTGTGTGTGTTTTGTGTGTGTCTTGTGTGTGTTTTATGTGTGTGTCTTGTGTGTGTCTTGTGTATTTCTGTGTGTGTCTTGTGTGTGTCTTGTGTGTGTCTTGTGTATTTCTGTGTGTGTCTTGTGTGTGTCTTGTGTATTTCTGTGTGTGTCTTGTGTGTGTCTTGTGTATTTCTGTGTGTGTCTTGTGTGTGTCTTGTGTGTGTCTTGTGTATTTCTGTGTGTGTCTTGTGTGTGTCTTGTGTGTGTTTTGTGTGTCTTGTGTGTGTCTTGTGTGTCTTGTGTGTGTCTTGTGTGTGTTTTATGTGTGTGTCTTGTGTGTGTTTTGTGTGTCTTGTGTGTGTCTTGTGTATTTCTGTGTGTGTCTTGTGTGTGTCTTGTGTATTTCTGTGTGTCTTGTGTGTGTTTTGTGTGTCTTGTGTGTGTCTTGTGTGTGTCTTGTGTATTTCTGTGTGTGTCTTGTGTGTGTCTTGTGTGTGTTTTGTGTGTCTTGTGTGTGTTTTGTGTGTGTCTTGTGTGTTTATGTGTGTCTTGTGTGTGTATTGTGTGTGTCTTGTGTGTGTCTTGTGTATTTCTGTGTGTGTCTTGTGTGTGTTTGTGTGTGTCTTGTGTGTGTCTGTGTGTGTCTTGTGTGTGTCTTGTGTGTGTCTTGTGTGTGTCTTGTGTGTGTTTTGTGTGTCTTGTGTGTGTCTTGTGTGTGTCTTGTGTATTTCTGTGTGTGTCTTGTGTGTGTTTTATGTGTGTGTCTTGTGTGTGTTTTGTGTGTCTTGTGTGTGTCTTGTGTATTTCTGTGTGTGTCTTGTGTGTGTCTTGTGTATTTCTGTGTGTGTCTTGTGTGTGTTTTGTGTGTCTTGTGTGTGTCTTGTGTATTTCTGTGTGTGTCTTGTGTGTGTTTTGTGTGTGTCTTGTGTGTGTCTTGTGTGTGTTTTATGTGTGTGTCTTGTGTGTGTTTTGTGTGTCTTGTGTGTGTCTTGTGTGTGTCTTGTGTATTTCTGTGTGTGTCTTGTGTGTGTTTTATGTGTGTGTCTTGTGTGTGTTTTGTGTGTCTTGTGTGTGTCTTGTGTGTGTCTTGTGTATTTCTGTGTGTGTCTTGTGTGTGTCTTGTGTATTTCTGTGTGTGTCTTGTGTGTGTTTTGTGTGTCTTGTGTGTGTCTTGTGTATTTCTGTGTGTGTCTTGTGTGTGTCTTGTGTGTGTTTTGTGTGTGTCTTGTGTGTGTCTTGTGTGTTTTATGTGTGTCTTGTGTGTGTTTTGTGTGTGTCTTGTGTGTGTCTTGTGTGTTTTATGTGTGTCTTGTGTGTGTCTTGTGTGTGTTTTATGTGTGTGTCTTGTGTGTGTCTTGTGTATTTCTGTGTGTGTCTTGTGTGTGTCTTGTGTGTGTCTTGTGTATTTCTGTGTGTGTCTTGTGTGTGTCTTGTGTATTTCTGTGTGTGTCTTGTGTGTGTCTTGTGTATTTCTGTGTGTGTCTTGTGTGTGTCTTGTGTGTGTCTTGTGTGTGTCTTGTGTGTGTCTTGTGTGTGTCTTGTGTGTGTCTTGTGTGTGTTTTGTGTGTGTCTTGTGTGTGTTTATGTGTGTCTTGTGTGTGTCTTGTGTGTGTCTTGTGTGTGTCTTGTGTATTTCTGTGTGTGTCTTGTGTGTGTCTTGTGTGTGTTTTGTGTGTCTTGTGTGTGTCTTGTGTGTGTCTTGTGTGTGTTTGTGTGTGTCTTGTGTGTGTTTTGTGTGTGTTGTGTGTGTCTTGTGTGTGTCTTGTGTGTGTCTTGTGTATTTCTGTGTGTGTCTTGTGTGTGTCTTGTGTATTTCTGTGTGTGTCTTGTGTGTGTCTTGTGTGTGTCTCGTGTGTGTCTCGTGTGTGTCTTGTGTGTCTTCCGTGTGTCCTGTGTCTCCTGTGTGTTTTGTGTGTCTTGTGTGTGTTTTGTGTGTGTCTTGTGTGTGTTTATGTGTGTCTTGTGTGTGTCTTGTGTGTGTCTTGTGTGTGTCTTGTGTGTGTCTTGTGTATTTCTGTGTGTGTCTTGTGTGTGTTTTGTGTGTCTTGTGTGTTTTATGTGTGTCTTGTGTGTGTCTTGTGTGTTTTATGTGTGTGTCTTGTGTGTGTTTTGTGTGTCTTGTGTGTGTCTTGTGTGTGTCTTGTGTATTTCTGTGTGTGTCTTGTGTGTGTCTTGTGTATTTCTGTTTGTGTCTTGTGTGTGTCTTGTGTGTGTCTTGTGTGTGTTTTGTGTGTCTTGTGTGTGTCTTGTGTATTTCTGTGTGTGTCTTGTGTGTGTTTTGTGTGTGTTTTGTGTGTGTCTTGTGTGTGTCTTGTGTGTGTCTTGTGTGTGTCTTGTGTGTGTCTTGTGTGTGTTGTGTGTGTCTCGTGTGTGTCTTGTGTGTGTCTTGTGTGTGTCTTGTGTATTTCTGTGTGTGTCTTGTGTGTGTCTTGTGTGTGTCTTGTGTGTGTCTTGTGTGTGTCTTGTGTGTGTCTTGTGTATTTCTGTGTGTGTCTTGTGTGTGTCTTGTGTGTGTCTTGTGTGTGTCTTGTGTATTTCTGTGTGTGTCTTGTGTGTGTCTTGTGTGTGTCTTGTGTGTGTCTTGTGTGTGTCTTGTGTGTGTCTTGTGTGTGTCTTGTGTATTTCTGTGTGTGTCTTGTGTGTGTCTTGTGTGTGTCTTGTGTGTGTCTTGTGTGTGTCTTGTGTGTGTCTTGTGTATTTCTGTGTGTGTCTTGTGTGTGTCTTGTGTGTGTCTTGTGTGTGTCTTGTGTGTGTCTTGTGTGTGTTTATGTGTGTCTTGTGTGTGTCTTGTGTGTGTCTTGTGTGTGTCTTGTGTATTTCTGTGTGTGTTTTGTGTGTCTTGTGTGTGTTTTGTGTGTGTCTTGTGTGTGTCTTGTGTGTGTCTTGTGTGTGTCTTGTGTGTGTCTTGTGTGTGTTTTGTGTGTGTCTTGTGTGTGTCTTGTGTGTGTCTTGTGTGTGTCTTGTGTGTGTCTTGTGCCCCGGTGCACCTGACTTTGTGTCGGCTGCTGCCTGTGTGTGGTCAGTGTGCGTCTCTTTCTTTGTCAGGGCTGCATTGCCAGCGCTTAACTTGTGTGTGTTGAGGCACTTGTGATTTTATATATTTTTTTCATGTGTCTTCTTTTTATTTGTCACTCGATTCTGTTCATGGGCCTTCGCCTGTATGACATTTTGGAGACGCATAAGTATTTTGTCATTTGTTGCTTGTTTTCCTTCTTATTTTGTGTTGATTCTGTTCATTTACCATTACTTCCCTGTTCATTAAATTACATCTCTATTTAAACCTTTACATCTTTGGTTTTTGTTACTTCCCCTATCCTTAGCTGAGCTGGTTGGAACAGACTATACCACATACTTGTAACATGACAGAATGAGGGTCTGACTTATAATTTCTTGTAGATTTGTTGTTTAAGCTGATCTGTGAAGGAGATTTACTGACCTGATTTGGGGTAAGTGACCAGGAACAAGTCGCTGTCTCGGATCTGAAAACTCTGAAGTGAGTCGAGGTACTCTGGGGTCGCCCATCCGGCGGCGAAGTTATAACCTTTGTATCGAAGCAAGTGCTCCGAGATCTGCTCCATTTTGAAACGTGAAGTCAAACAGAAAGCTCTGAAAAGATCCCACGACTCACAGAGAGCTGGACTTTGGACCTCACAACCTCATGTTATCTGCAACGCTCTAATGTAAATGGTGCGTGACCCTAAATGACTGTAATAAACGTTTGAAAGAAAAGGGAAACATTTAGATAATTAGAAGTTTGCAATAAAAAAACTATATAAATGTATTAACAATTTGGACAGTCATTCAACTAAATATATCAAAAATAAATAGGATAAGGATTGCAATTTTGTTGGAAAAGCATATCCTGTTTTTTCATTACACCGTGTCAAAGTGCACACTATTCACAGGGAGGAACCGTGGCTGTCAGGAGGTTCACCGCTACCATGTTTTTTAGGACTGTCCTGTTGTTCATAAATACTGGACTGAGATCAACGAGGCACTACGGTCCATCTTCAACACCAATATTCCATCTGACTTCAAAACAATGTACTTTGGTTGTTGGGGTCCAGCGATGGAGAGGATGGATGGATACCTGTGGAACATACTCTTGGCCGCAGAAAAAAAGACAATAACGAGAAAATGGATGACTGGGACAGAACAGACTCTTGAGGACTGGACTGATATAACTTTGGATGTTTATAAAATGGAAAAACGTGCCTTCAGATTTAACTCAAACATAGACAAATTTAGAAATCACTGGAACAGATGGGTTAATTATAAAGGGGGAAATGAGTCATGACCGATTTTACTTTTCTCGGATGCGTAGAAAGGGTTTCAGGGGTTGTCATCCGGACGCCGTTGAACACCTGTCTTTGTTTGGAAAATTGTTTGTTTGTCACCTGGGACAATTAATCAAGTCCCAAGTGACAAACAAACAATTTCCAAACAAAGACAGGTTTCAGTGACTCCTCCCTGGGGGCAGGACTCCCAGTACTTAGAGGAGCATATAAGCCCAAGTTCCCATACCAGCTCTCAGATTGACAATGACTTTTGGATAAAAGTCAAAACGTCTCGATCTTTAAACGGCGTCCGGATGACAACCTCTGAACCCCTTTCCACGATGGACCACACCTGGACGAATGAGGGTTTACATCGACGAATTTTCTCGGATGCCCATTTTCATTTGTATCTTTGCTCTCTGGTCAACATTTGTTTTGTTTGTTCTGTTTAATGTGTTAAAAAGATAAGATTTGCCTGAAACATTTGTAAGAGATTCATTTGATTATTTATTTGACTTTTGCAGCAATATTTGTGTGTAAATGTAGTTCAGACAGATCCTAGTTCAGCATCAGTCTCGTGGGAAATTTGCTTCATCAGCATAAAATACACATAAAACCAATTCCGAGAGCTGTTTTGGAGGCCTGAGAGGATGTGGCAAGACCGTCTGCAACTGTGAGTGCGTCTAACCCAACCTTGACCTTTTCATAAGGACTGACATGTTTATGTAAAGTGAAAACAAAAAGTGATGCAAGAAACCACAGAAAGTAAACTTGTACATAAAGGGACCGAATTTGACAAGTCGACTTTTTGTGGTTTTTTAGGGGTCAATCAAAATGTCAAAGATCACAAAGTAACAGGGGTTCAAGGACGTGGACCCAAAATGCACAACTTGAACAGAATTTATCAAAAATTTTACTAAATTTAACAAAAAATCAATCTGAAAAACAAAGGACATGCAAAACCATTGAGAAAAACAAGTAAATGAGGCTGCAACGTGGATAAAAAACTAAACTGGGCTTCAATAATTTGGGGAGTGGAGACACTTCCCAAATGTCTGAAACCGCGTTTGCGCACACACCGGTCGATGACATCAAAGTTGACGAGTCCACTGGCAACATAATGACAATAATCATGAGCTCAGGAGGAAAGGTGTTTGGGCCACAGAAAAGGTCGGAGTAAAACAAAAAATGACTTGTGAAGTCAGAGAGAGTCTGGGTAAAGTCGGACACAAACAGGGTGACCCACATTGGGATCAACGTTGATCGGCACTGATCGGATCTGGAGGTCTTGCTTAACCTGAACGCGTCTAATAACATCACATCACATAAGGAGGGCAACCGAATACAGGAAAAGACACCTGGAATGAGACATATAGAACCAAAATAAAACAGGAAGTACAAACATAACTCAAACTGTGCTGGATGTGACACACAATTTGTTTTTAGACATCATTCTATTTATTTATAGATATTTCCCTATGAAATCATCTTTTTTTGTTAATATGCACATAATTGTATTTGTTAAGAATTGCTCTCTGGATTTAGTACTATTGGTTCCATTTTCAGAAAACACCAAGTCAAGAAGCAGCTCCTTCGTCAGAGTTCAGGCCCCTGAGAGCGTTGACCAAAGTGGATTTGCCTGAGCCAGTCTGTGACTGCGATGGTGAGTGGAACATTGTTTAAACTCTCTGTTAACTCCAGTGCTTTTTGAGCAGCTTGACCAGGGTCATTGTTTTAGAGTGTGACCTTTATTTCTTAAAACAGACGGATCATAGTGATTCCTGGAAATAGAGTTATTTAACAGTATAACGGTGGTGATACTTTATGTACAAATGAACCAGCAATATTTGTGTGTAAATGTAGTTCAGACAGATCCTAGTTCAACATCAGTCTCGTGGGAAATTTGCTTCATCAGCATAAAATACACATGAAACCAATTCAGAGAACTGTTTTGGAGGCCTGAGAGGGTGTGGCAAGACCGTCTGCAACTGTGAGTGCGTCTAACCCAACCTTGACCTTTTCATAAGGACTGACATGTTTATGTAAAGTGAAAACAAAAAGTGAGGCAAGAAACCACAGAAAGTAAACTTGTACATAAAGGAACCAAATTTGACAAGTCGACTTTTGTGTTTTTTAGTGGTCAATCAAAATGTCAAAGATCACAAAGTAACAGGGGTTCAAGGATGTGGACCCAAAATGCACAACTTGAACAGTTAAACAGAATTTATTGAAAAAACTGAACAAAATAAACTCTATCCGAAAGGAAATGAAAAACCATAGAGGAAAACACCAAGTAAATGAGGCTGCAACTTACTGTAGATAAAAACTAAACTGGGCTTCAATAATTGGGGGAGTGGAGACACGTCTGGATGGTCCATGAGCGTTGATGGCTGTAAAGGAGACGGAGCTAAAAGTCAGCAGTAAAGACAAACAGCAACTTCCCAAATGTCTGAAGCTGTGTTTGCGCATGCACTGGTTGATGACATCGAACTTAACGAAATAGTCAACTGGCAACTTAATGACGATAATCATGAGCTCTGGAGGTAAAGTGTTTGAGCCCGAAAAAGGCTGGAGGAAAAAATGAAAAAAGAGTTTAAAATTAGAATCTTCATTGCTCAAGCCAAAGTGAAAAAGGATCAAACTCTATAATCCACTAAATTTCCACCTGTTTATGCGCCATCACAGTAACCATTTATTCACACAAGAGTTGCGGCGGCGCTTCAGCTGGTTGATCCTGTTTGGATTTCATGGTTTTAACTCGTGATGTCAGAGAATCAGAGAGAGAGAGGTAAAGTCGGACACCACTTTCTAATCAATGTTCGGGACTGATCGGATCTGGAGGTCTTGCTTAACCTGAACGCACCTAAGAACACACAGTTGGGCCTCTTTCTTTAGTTAAATAATGTGATCGCACAAGACGGGCAACCGAATACAGGAAAAGACACCTGGAATGAGACATACAGAACCAAAATAAAACAGGAAGTACAAACATAACTTAAGTGCTGCATGTGACACACAATTTGTTTTTAGACTACTTTGTATTTATTTATAGGTATTTACCTAAACTTGAAATATTTTTTTATGTGAATATCATACACATAATTTCATTTCTTAAGAATTGCTCTCTCGATTTGCTGCTATTGGTTCCATTTTCAAACACCAGGTGTCTATTTGTGCCTCAATGTTCTTCCCAGTAAAGAAGCAGCTCCTTCATCAGAGTTCAGGCCCCTGAGAGCGTTGACCAAAGTGGATTTGCCTGAGCCAGTCTGTGACTGCGATGGTGAGTGGAACATTGTTTAAACTCTCCATAAACTCCAGTGCTTTTTGAGCAGCTTGACCAGGGTCATTGTTTTAGAGTGTGACCTTTATTTCTTAAAATGGACGGCTCATGATAATTCCTGGAAATTTTTATAATAAATAATATAACAACAGAAAGTCAACATTAAGAAAATAAAGACTAGAATTATTTAACAGTATAATGGTGGTGATACTTTATGACTTTGACAGGTTCAGCAGATCTGTCATAGTGTCAATGCTTGATAATGTATGTGTGAGATAAGCAGATGTCACATCCTCTGATGCTTTTTCATTTTACTTTCACTTACTGTATTCTCTAGGCTGTATATTTGACTTGCCAAATGTTTTGTGTTGTTTGTTTCCCAATCACACTTCTGATCATGATCATGAGACATTATTCGCCAGTTTTTTTTTTTAAAAGGCATATGTTTTTTATGTTTAGTTTCATGGGAAAAGTGTATAATACCAAACACTAATAACTAAAGCAAATATGACCTCAGTGGTTTGCAGGCCAAAGAAAATGTGAACACATTTGACAGAAACACTTAGTTCATACATGTTTTCATTTTTCCAGATTTAGTTTTATGATGACATCCCAACATATAAATAATATGAAAATTTAATGTGATGGAAGCAGACCAAATGTGTTGCTAAAATGTTGATATTTGTTGTAATACAGCAGTTGTAGTTGTATGGTCTAGTCAAGATAAATGATCAGGTTCAATATTTCTGGACTGGAATATCAAGCGGTTGCTGTAAACGCTTTAGTTCAAATTATGTATTGATAATGTAAAGAATCTGTCACGTCAAGTCAAGAATGCTCCTCTTGGCTCTGTCTCAGTAAGAAGAGCAGCTCCACCAGTTTGTTGTATTTAGTTTGTTGTTGGTAACAGCTCTTGGCTATTTTTTGATCACCGATATGAATTTTTACTTCCTGCCTGCATTCCACGTCTGATAATCGTCCTGCCTGCAACCTGTCTCCACTCTACGTACCATCCTCCAACTAACCCTCTATTATTCCTGTTCAAAAGGCCAAATAATATCCAACTAATGCAGTCTGTAGAGCGCACAGGGTCTTTGACATTGAATGAAAGGAACAATTTATTAAATACTATTTAATGTATGCATTTTATAGATGGCTGGAATTGAATGGGCCTTCATAGCGATAATGTATGTCATAGCCCTAATTTAACCTGTTTAGAATTGTTTTTGCATTTTCAATGTCTAAACTGTGCTGTTAACACTTGTGTTTCATATACTTCATGTCATTTTAACAAAGCGGCTGCTGCTATATCTGTTCTGGAATATAATGTATGATAAAGATGTGTGATTGAATGACTCACTGAGGGTTTGACTGTAGGAGAACTGTTGCACTAAAATAATGCTTTGCCGCTCTTCATTTTTAAGGTTTGTAGATCGAAATTTGTCTTCACAGTTATAACACAATGGAACAATCATCTTTGCACCTCTGGCACTATGTAACTGTACATTGTTGCCCTGTAAATAAATAATTGAAAGATCATTCAAGTATTTAAAAACTAAACATTTTAGTCCATTGAGTTCATGAATTGTAATTATTGCAAATCCCCAAAGTAAAGAATGGTCCAAACCTGTCCAGCCAAGTGAATTCTCGTGATATGTTTTAAGAAAATGTGTTCATTCACTGACAATCTCAGATGATGCAGATAAGCAGCCTGCCTTCAGTTAGTCCAAAGACAGCTGTGAAACAAAGTACTCTGAAGTGGTCAATGCAGTGGCAAGTTATAATCTTTTATTGACACAAGTGCTCAGAAATGGGCTTCATTTACAACTTCATTTATCAACTACAAAACTCTGTAAAGATCCCACAACACAGTAAGAGCTGGACATTGGCCCTCATGTGTGACCATTAATGAATGTAGATATAGTTTTCAAATGGCAGTCGAGAAACAGAATAATTGATGCTAAAAAAGAGAATTCTGTCCTAAAAGACAAATACAACAAATAAAAAGACAAAGGCAAATGTGAAAAAAGCACTTACAGAAAAGAAGGAAAAAGAAAGTGAAAAAAGTTCAATACACAAAATATTATTTCTCTGTTTTGTATATTGTATTTGGGTGATTTTATTCTGTTGTGTCAAGCACTTTGAATTGCCTTGTGTACGAACTGTGTTCTACAAATAAAAAGCCTTGCTTATAAGAAAAGGAAATCACATTTGTTGTTTTTATTCAAACTCAAACAATATGGTTTAAAAGTTTGATCATTTATTAGTTCATTACAAGTGAAACAGTGACAGGGAAAAGTTAGTCAGACACATCAAATGACATATTAGATGTAAGACAATATTTCATATAGGAATAATTGTATTCATGTATTCATTTGTTGATTAGATAGAATATGTATACAGTAAAATAAAAATTTAAATATTGCCATGTGAAATTTAAAGCACTTGTGGGAACTGATAAATATTTGCCATAAATTCACGTCACACGGATGAATTCAACCCCATGGCTTTTGTGTAAACCCTTTGTGCATCCTCAGCCAGAGTTTTCAGTAAGTATTTGAGCGCTAGGTATGTCGACAAACCTGAGAGACCCATTGAAACAGGTATTCCAACAATTGGGACAAATCTGGCTCCCTCCTCTAGTGCCACTGCCCCGATCACACTAATACACCCTCTCAGGACTCCCATCAGGAGCTGTTTAGTTATTTTGACCCCCGTCAGTGGAGACTTTATCTCTTTCTTGAGCTCCTCCATCGGGACCCCTGTGGTTTCAGAAAGACTCTGCAAAGATTCAGCTCCAAGACCTAGAGATTTCTGACACTGAATTACAAATGTCATAATGATGGCAAGATCAACAGCGATAGAACTACCTGGAATCGGTACAGCAGCCCCTAGTGCAGATGTCAAAGCAAGCAATTTAATTTTTGCCTTTAAAACCTCTTTCTTCTTGTTGATGACGTCCAGACTGATGTTGGGCAAAGCCAACAGCAGAGCATCTCTTTTGTGTTCAGGCAGTTCCTTCTCCAGAATTTCACCCAAAGCATAAAAGTCGTACAGGTGAAGATCAAAGCTGGAGACCAGGAAGACTTTTGGAGACTCAATCCCCAACTCCTCAAGTCCTGCATTTTAATAAAGGTACATTATAATCCACTAAAATGAACAAAAAATAAAACAAAACAAGTAAGAACATAAAAAGTGTAAAAACTGTGATTACCTTTGATACAGTTGTCTCTGATACGTTTAAGAGTTTCTTCCTCATTAAACTCTTTCTTGCTTCTTTTTTCATCTTGGATATTGTGGTCAATCTTGGATCGAAGAAAGTAGAACTTTTTCTTCATCTTCTGAATTTCTTCAGCCAGTTTTGCATCATTTTCTCTGAATCGAGTGTCAGAGACGATGATGAAAAAATCAAACTTCTCAAACTCAACTTTCTCCAGGTATTCGTCAGCTGTAAACCTGGTTGTCCCAACCCCAGGCAGGTCCCATATCTTAACGTTGGGATGGTTTGGATGGACGTACTCAGTCAGCACCAGAGTGGTCTCCACAACACCAGTTGGAGCAGCTCCATCGTCAGAGTTCTTCAGGCCTCTGAGGGCGTTGACCAAACTGGATTTGCCAGAGCCCGATTCTCCTGTGACTGCGATGTTGAGTGGAGCATTGTCCAGCTTTTCTAAATGTTCTTTTGCCAGTTTAGCAGCAGTGGCCAGGTCATTGTTTTGAAGAGCAGCTTTTATGTTTTTAGAGAAGTTGTCCATCTTGGTCTCTGGAAATAAATAAATAAAAATAAAACAACATATCACACCCACAATATATATATATATATATATATATATATATATATATATATATATATATATATATATATATATATATATATATATATATATATTTTTTTTTTTTTTTTTTTTTAGGACAGTTATCAGCATTTATTCAAACAGTACACTTTTGATTGCCTAGTTTTTGGTCTTAATCTTGAAGAAATAATTACCTTGCGGGAGCTGAGGCTTTGTTAGTAGAAGTTTCTGAAGTGGATGAAGGACGCTGAGCTGGAGCTCTTAAGACAGTTCTCTGCTGGTTCACTCCACCCACAGCAGAACTTTGTATCAGCGCTGAAGAGGCGTTTGAGGAACTGATACTCAACCTCCTGTTTTAGACCTTTTGATGTACTTGTTGTAGACTGTAAGAAAGGTTCACGGCCTTTTCCTGTACATCGGTCAGCCAGCCACAAATAAAAGTAAAAAATACAACTTTAATTGTTATGATCATATTTTCTAAAAGATGCATCCTACAGTTAAGGTAATTCTGACCAATCCTATTTCAAAATCCAAAGTGAATGGCTGCACTGCTCCTGACAGGTTTCCTGAGCTGTGCCACAGGGAGTGGGTTAAATATCTGCTCACAGTTAAACTGGTGATTACAAAGCTCATATTATGGTGACAATAGAGAATGGTGTCTAAAGCTCACACTGATACTGACCGTTGCTGTTTTGGACGTCTAACAGGATGTGACAGAACAAGCTGCAACTGTGTGTGCGTCTAACAAGCTGTGCAACCAAACCTTGATCTTCTCATAAAGACTGAAATTTTTATGCAAAGTGAGACAAGAAACCACAAAATGAAGTAAACTCATGATAATATATTAAGGAACCCATTTTGCCAAGGTGACTTTTTATATTTTTTAAGAATCAAACAAAACATCAACACCACAATTTGGGTTTTTTAGGACGTGGTTGAGTTTATACATTGGTATTTCCTTACACTAGAAATAGTCTTTTTGTGTGAATGCGTTAACACTTTATCTCTTGTGACAAACCCAAGGAGATAGTCCAAGATGGCGCCGCTGACGGATGCCCTGGCGTTTTGGTGCGCTTTATGTTGTTTGTTTTTGTGCGTTAATCGTGTGTCCGCGTGCTCTTACACCCGTGAAGAGCTCTTAAACATCAAAACTTCTGCCCCCACGGACTTATTTCCAGTTTTTTTAGTGTCTGCTGCAGATTTGGCGCTAGTTTTAGAGTGAGACGCCGCAGAAGAGGAAAGCGGGCGGGGGCTCTCGTGCGCCGAAACGCTTGCGCGTGACGCCTTACCTGGGATTTTCCTCTCCAACGTCCGCTCACTCAGCAACAAGATGGATGAACTGGCGCTGCTGATGAAGAGGAACAGAGACTTTTCTTCGTCTTCTGTTTTGTGTTTCACGGAGACGTGGCTCCGCGAGTCGATCCCGGACTGCGCGCTCCATTTGGAGGGATTCCAGCTCCTCCGCGCCGACAGACAAAGGGATCTCTCCGGGGGAAAAACAAAAGGCGGTGGAGTCTGTTTCTTCATCAACAACGCTTGGTACTCCGATGTGGCATGTTGGCGGAGCGGGTTGTGAATACGGAGCAGGACTTCCCGGACTCCTTGTTGATCATCCTCGGGGATTTTAACAAGGGTAATCTCAGCCAGGAACTACCAAAGTACAGACAGTTTATTAAATGCCCGACCAGAGAGCAGAACACGCTGGATCACTGTTACACTACAGTGAGTGGGTCCTTCCGCGCGGTTCCTCGCGCTGCCCTAGGGCTCTCAGATCACGCCATGATCCACCTGATCCCCACGTACAGACAGAGGCTGAAGCTCTCCAAACCTGTAGTGAGGACTTCTAAGAAGTGGACCAGAGGCAGTGGAGGAGCTACGCACGTGTTTGGACATTACAGACTGGGATGTGTTCAAAACTGCCACGGATGGTTTGGATGAGTACACGGACACTGTGACGTCATACATCCAGTTCTGTGAGGACAGTATCATCCCCACACGCACCAGGGTGATTTATAACAATGACAAGCCCTGGTTCACACCCAAACTGAGGCAGCTCAGGCAGCAGAAGGAGGCAGCTTTCAGAGCAAGGGACAGAGAGAGCTACAAAGGCGCAAAGTACAGATTTAGCAGGGAGGTGTCAAGAGCTAGATCTCTGTACAACACGCACCTAAAGGAATCTTTTTCTGCAAACAATGCTTCGGCGGTTTGGAGGAGACTAAGGCAGATCACCAACTACAAGCCCAAAGCCCCCCATGCTGCCGACGACCAGAAACTGGCTGAACAGCTAGCCTCCTTCTATTCACGGTTCGAGACCTCAACCCCCTCCCCCACCCATCTCACAACAATCGACACTTCTGCCAATCACACCCCGGGTCCCCCCACCTCCCCTAAGACACTGTGCGGATGAGCTGACTCCTGTCTTCACAGACATTTTTAACACCTCCCTGGAGTCATGCCATGTCCCAGCCTGCTTCAAGTCGTCCATCATCGTCCCTGTCCCCAAGAAGCCCCGGATCACTGGACTTAATGACTTCAGGCCTGTGGCGCTGACGCCTGTCGTCATGAAGTCCTTTGAGCGCCTGGTCCTGCCCCATCTCAAGTCCTTCACCTCCTCCGCCCTGGACCCACTGCAGTTCGCCTACAGAGCCAACAGATCTGTAGACGACGCCATCAACCTGGCCCTCCACTTCATCCTGCAGCATCTGGACTCCCCGGGAACCTACGCCAGGGTCCTGTTTGTGGACTTCAGCTCTGCATTCAACACCATCATCCCTGCTCTGCTCCAGGACAAGCTCTCTCAGCTCCACGTGCCTGACTCCATCTGCAGGTGGATCACTGACTTCCTGACGGACCGGAGGCAGTGCGTGCGGCTGGGGAAGAATGTCTCAGAGACTCGGACTATCAACACAGGAACTCCACAGGGCTGTGTACTTTCTCCTCTGCTCTTTTCCCTGTACACCAACTGCTGCACCTCCAGCCACGACTCTGTAAAACTGATCAAGTTTGCAGACGACACCACCCTCATCGGACTCATCTCGGACGGCGATGAGTCTGTCTACAGGAGGGAGGTGGACCGGCTGGTGTCCTGGTGCAGCACCAACAACCTGGAGCTCAACGCCCAGAAGACAGTGGAGATGATCGTGGACTTCAGGAAAGTCTCAGCCCCCCTGCCCCCCCTTGCCCTGACAGACTCTCCCATCACCACCGTGGACTCTTTCCGATTTCTTGGCACCACCATCACTCAGGACTTCAAGTGGGAGCCGACCATCAGCTCCATCATCAAGAAGGCCCAGCAGAGGATGTACTTCCTGCGGCAGCTGAGGAAAGCCAAGCTGCCGGCGCAGATGATGGTGCAGTTCTACACGGCCATCATCGAGTCCATCCTCACCTCCTCCATCACCGTGTGGTACGCTGGAGCCACAGCCAGGGACAAACAGAGACTACAGCACATTGTGCCTCTGCTGAGAAGGTGATCGGCTGCAGCCTTCCATCTGTCCAGGACCTGTACGTCTCCAGGAGTCGGGGACGAGCAGGTCGGATCACAGCTGACCCTTCTCACCCTGGACACGGACTATTTGAGCCACTCCCCTCGGGCAGGAGGCTACGGTCCATCCGGACCAGAACCTCCCGCCACAAGAACAGTTTCTTTCCCTCTGCCGTTGGTCTCATGAACACTTTGTAACACCCGTCACTTTAACTATATATTATATAAGAACAATCTATTTGCACTACTCATTTGCACATTGCACTGCATTGCATCAGCCAACTGTACATTCTGTATATAATCTGAGTCAGTCTATCTTAGTCTATTTTATTTTATTCTAATTTTATTTTATGCATGCCTTTTTATATATATCTTAGTTTATCCTACTGTATGTTGCACCTACGCCAAAGCAAATTCCTATGTTTGTGAATTTCACTTACATTGGCAATAAACCGCTTTCTGATTCTGATTCTGATATCAACCAACATGGTGGAGTTCTTAAAGGTGGAATGGAGGATTTCTCGCCGATTTGAAAATCTGCGACTGTTGGTCCTTTTTTTTTTAAAAAGCGCATGCGCAGGTTCCCCCTCCCTCCCGCCCCGTTTCTCCTGACTGAACGCCTAGCAAACCTCGTGAACGAGCACGCCCAGCAGCACTGCCCATGCACATTTGTTTACAAGACGATTGGTGTCGCTTTCTCACGACAACCTCCGCGAAGAAGATTTAATAATACACTCCACATACAATAAGCTAAAAAAAGAGTCAGATAAACAGTTACCTGTCCAGCAGAAAGTTTGCAGCGGAGGCATCAGCCTGTTTTGCGCTTTCAATGCTCGCCAGCCGTAAACGATTCCCCCAGAATAACACGCGTTTTGTTTCTTTCCTCTGCAGACTTTCGTCTCTTCTGTGAAAGCTCGAAAACAGTCTTTCTCTTTCGTCCCTCCGCCATTTCGGTACTTCGCGGATGAAAGTTTGGACTTACAATGACGGAACTCGCCGCTAACCTGCTACATAAACACACTAGCATATCAACCACGCATGCGCGGCCAGGGGAGCGAGCGTTTCCCCTGGACGAGCCTGCGGGTGTGCACTAGCACGCACAGAATGATTGACACCTGAGCGGACCAGTTATTTGTGCTACCCACGAGGAAATGAGATTCTGATTTGTTGCCCGAAATCCTCCATTCCACCTTTAAGATATTGGGTTTTAAAAGAAGTATGAATAAATACAAATAATAATAATAAATGCACATTAAAAATAACATTTAAAAATAAAATTTTGTGATTTTTTTAAGAACAGGGAGTACCTGAGTGAGAAGTTTTTTTAGATTCTTAAAATCTAGACTTTTTTGGGACAAAACCAGACCAACCAACTCATGATTGGTCACCCACAGCCTAAATAGAAGCAAGAAAATAATAATTTTTATGTTTTTAGTTTTTTAAGTTAATTATTATTATTTTTTTAAACATGTATCTAGTTGTCTTTTGTGGCATGAAATGAATGCAATAAATGTTTAGTGGGAAAAACAAAACAAATGTCCAACAATATATAGCACGTCTCTTAAGCTTTTTTTTTTTCTTCTTCTTCAACTGAATGGGAAAAGTACCTCAAAGCTCAACAGGTTAGCCTAACCATGTGTAATAGATGAGAACAAATCAAAAATAACACACAATTGATCATTATTTTTTACAGATAAAAACTGAAAGCACATAATCCACCCTCATGTTTTACTGGATTCAGCCGTGATGAAACCTCCAGTGCATCTTTGCCCTTGTTGTCTACCATCACACGGCGTCTAGTACGTTGTAACAAAGGCACGAGTCTTTGCCACAGGTATTCCTGCTCTTTAGTCAGAGTTCTTCTAAGTCTGTGACTGCGATGGTGAGTGGAACATTGTTTAAACTCTCTGTAAACTCCAGTGCTTTTTGAGAAGCTTGACCAGGGTCATTGTTTTGGAGTAGGACCTTTATTAAAGACGGCTCATGATTATCCCTGAAAATACTTAACTGTAAAAATCAATCATAACGTCAATACAAAAGACAAGACTAGAATGAAACAAGTCCAGCGGATTGGCGGAGCTACTTTTACCTTATTACCTCTCTGTCATTCAAGTGTGGAGTTGTGTTTGTCTGATGACGCTCACGTAGCTGTGATAAACACTGCAGATGACACACCACATGCTGCTTTTTATTTTACTTTCACTTTAAACACTTATTGGAACCTCATTTATTAAATCTAAAGCACTAAATACATGTTTTGTTTGTTTGCAGCTGTATATTTGAGTTGCAAAAGGTGTATGTTTTTCTCCAGACATGGTGGTGTTGTTTACTCTTCACTGGAGCCCGATTTTATTGTCGCTGTCACATTCTGATCCTGAGACGATTCACACCTGTTTTTATCGGCCACAAGAAATACATCCAGCAACACTGAGGGTCCAGAGTGTAACATCTGTTTATTTTTCACACTGAACTAAACGCAATATTTTAGTTTTTACTTCCGTTTTTGCTTCCATTTGTCACGAGCTGAACTCAAAGATATAAAACATAGTGGGATCTAAAAATATGTTTTATGGGATCAAAAATATTTGAATTTATGGTTAACTGTTACAGAAGATCTTCACTCTGACGCCTCAAATAAACATGTCACAAAATAACAAATAAAAGTAGAACAAGAACGAATGAAACAAGATTTGTTATAATAAATTGTCTGTACAGTACAATATAACATGTTAGGAGAAAAAAAAATCTCTTTGGCACAATCGATCATTATTACCTTAGAAATGAAGTGCTTTACAGTTCCCTTTGACCCTAAACGTGCAAACAAGAGGAACCTTCAGGGGTCAAAAGTGCAAATATTAGAAAATCTGCTCCCACAGCATTTTTCATTTCCCTAAAATACATTCATTCATTCATTTTCTACCGCTTATTCCCGTTCCCAGGGTCGTGGGTGACTGGAGCCTATCCCAGTGACTTTGGGCCTTAGGCGGGGCACACCCTGGACAGTGGTCACTCATCACTCATCCCAGACAGACAAGGACAGACAACCATTCACTCTCACATTCATACACTGCGGGCAATTTAGAGTTCTCAATTAACCTACACAGTCATGTGTTTGGACGGTGGGAGGAGCCGGAGAACCTGGAGAGAACCCACGGTAACACGGGGAGGACACGCAGACTCCACCCAGAGAGATCGTGTGATGTTGGGGTTTGAACCCACGATCTCCTTATTGAGAGGCACCCCCATTTCCCTAAAATAAAATAAAAAACTACACAAAAACCTTTAGTGTGGCGTTTGAGCCCTTGTTTTACGTTTACAAAACAGGATGAAGTTTGCTTTAGGCTCAAGTATATTCCTTTTATTCAACAGTTTGTGCACTTACCACAGTTAAGTAATTTGTAATAAATAACTTTTCACATCAATAAAAAATAATCATCTGTTACTTGGTTACCACAAAAAGGCCATATTAGCAGATACTGATAATAAAAATACAGATTTATGTTAAGTTATAGTTCAAAGTTCAAAAATTAACTCACCTTAAACGTCCCATAACATGCAAAATGGACTTTTCAGAGGTTTTAACCTTCCTACAGTGCTATTTGGGCCTCGTATGTTGTGCCCAAAGTGTTTTTTTGATTGATTCCCTCATGTTTTCACTAGAGAACTGTCTTTTCCGTCCCCCTCGGCTGAGCAGCAGACGGGGGCTCCTCACTAAGATGACGCGGTGCTTAAGCCACGCCTCCAGGAAGAGCACAGCCGCAAGAATAAAAACAGCTAATGCTAATGCTACACAGTAATTACACGATGGATACGACAGATAGAAGAGTTAGCTTGTTATTTACCAAACGGCACGTCCGTCGTCGAGGTCCTGGAGCACGTCAAACTCCAGGTCAGATCCAGGACGTAGGACTCAGCACGACGCACCGTCAGGACCATAGACATAAAAAATAATGGACAGACTGTTGTCGCTCCGCCCCATTCATGAAAATGCGGCTCAGTCATGGAGAATTCAAAATGGCCGTGGGTTAGCCCCCACCACTCCCCCCTCGGTGGGGAGGCGGGGAGAGGGCGACTTTGGGGCGGCCTTTTGCTGACGTACTGCCGTCGTAGCCTCTATGGTTACCGCCCACTCGTAGGTGTTTGGCTGCGCCGTGACATTTCCGGCGCGTAAAGCCCGCCTTCTTCATTACATATGCAAGAACTTTAAAAAATCACAGCGGCTAAACCAGCCTGGTTCACCCCCCTCAGCGTTGTCACAAAGCCGTAAGCTAACGTTTGAGACCAAAGCCGTATTTTGAGCCAGGCTCTAAAGTAGGTTTTGAAACGTCTAACTCCCCATTGACTTGCATTGAATAATTCTACTTCCGCAGCAGCCCCTAGCGGTCAGCAGCAGATTGCAAACATGGCAGCCTGCAGTCGGCGGCTCAATTTGAGCGCGGTAGCCTCGCCCACTGGTCAGGACGCATAAAAGGTTTGTGTATCGCTGTTTACTGGAGCACACTATCTCCGCTCTAGGCTTCGGCACGGGTTGGGCGGGGGAGGCGCGCAAGTCGGGCGGGGGAGGCAGACTGCTCTCTGTTCGGGGGGTCAGATCTCAGAGTGAGCCGTTTGCTTTTGCAAGGAGGGGGGCCAGTCCAAGAAATGGGTGTTTTTTGGAAACTGTTATGTTATGGATATCACACAATGCAAAATTTTATCAACAAAGCCCTTAGAATAGACTGTGTAAAGGGGAAAAGAGCAGAATATGGGACCTTTAACCTAAAAATAATCACAAAATCTATTTATCATTCCTATGATAAAATGATTGATTGTGTGTAAATATACAGCCATGTTTTTTTTTTTCAAATTTTCTTCCATATTATTTTTTTACTCACTCATTTGTTCAAAAAGGCAAATCTGACCGAGGACAAAGTGTGAATGACACAAAGACTGGGACAATGAACAAAAAATATCAGTGACAAATATCGGTTTTCAATATCTGACCAATACCAATATCTGTGAAAACCTACAACATCAAATATAACCGATATAAGATATAAGAATAAAGCCAAGACTAAACCAAACGAAGTAAACCGACTCTACGCTTCTCAGACATTATGAATCTTGTCTCAAAGAATATGTAAAATAAAATTAATTAAAACACAACTCTGTAAATCTTGGTGGTACCTGAGTGAGTATATATTGAACCGCTGAAGTTAAAAGTGCATTCAGGGCAATTTTCTACAATCATTTCCTTTACTGAACAAAAATGGCAACACAAGGCATTACATTTTGATTGAGCCATTTTTTAAAAAATATTAAAAATGATCTGCAAAATATTCCACTGAGCGTGAGATTCTAGTCTTCATTGGTCTGAGTTTTTTAAACATGTTGTTTTTGTTTTGTCTTTTTTATAAAAAGGCAAAGTTAAATAATTTTTTTCTATAAAAAAGGAGAAAGTGGAAGTAAAGCTGATATAGATCCTCTGTCAAATGGGATATTGTTGACAATTATGTTTCAAAACAAACTGAATTTTGGTCATTTCCTTTATAGTCTTAGTTCATAATTCAGTGCCTATGACAGGTCGGTCTAGTCATTTGACTAAAATGGAGTTAGGATAAATATATTTCAAATTCTGCTAAAATCTTTACAAATTTTACCCCCAGTTTAGCTATTTTTTCAGATTTTAATGGGGGAAATTACCGGGAATTACTGGAAAATTACCAAGAAACCATCTTATAGAGTGCAGCGAACTCTAATGTCACAGATTGTTTTATTTGACAAAAAATAATACATGTGAACGGCTTTATTTTGTTAAATCAATGTTTAAAGGATCAGCTTCTTGTGTGTAAAAGATGCATTAACTTTGTCTCCCAAGTGTAATGTCATCAATTTGTTTATTTCCTGTAATTTTCAACATGTTTTTCAACTTTTCTCCACAAATAGCGACCTGATTGGTGTAAAACCATAATTTATATTTACAAGAGGTATGAATACACTGAATAAAGTCAAAATTAGAAAAAAATTAGAAAAATAAAAACCTGTCACGCACTTTAATGCTTCGGGATGAGACCGGCTAATATTATTTATCAATCACTTTTAAAATCGAGGTTGAATAACAATGTATTCTTCCAAACTTAAAAAGCCCTGCCATAATCACTGCAATCTGTGAACAATTTGATCATAAAATTCGATCAGTTACACAGCACTATTTCTGTATTTGTTATACTGTGCATTTGAACTAAATATTAAGGCTGGTTTATCTAATGTTTGATAGAAATAATCTGGTTTATCATGTTAATAATTCAGACTCCTTCTTTCCATCTGTCTCTATCTTTCTCTCTAGTCTTGTCAGTCTCTTTCATGTCTCTGTCTTTCTTTCGTTCTTGTCCTTACAGTCCGAGTGTCTTGCAGGAGGACAGCGTGTGTGCACGACGCCTTCACAGACCTCAAGTGTCCTGAGGTGGGAAT
Organism: Rhinogobius similis; assembly: GCA_019453435.1. Taxonomy (NCBI): domain Eukaryota; kingdom Metazoa; phylum Chordata; class Actinopteri; order Gobiiformes; family Gobiidae; genus Rhinogobius; species Rhinogobius similis. The sequence goes on along the minus strand of CM033631.1, from coordinate 4,862,810 downwards.
AAGGCGTGAGCGGCACTAGCATCGTCCATTTTTGACAAATGCATTGAAACGTAATTCATTGTCCTTCAAGAAGATAAGACAGCATGTTTGAGACTTTTTTACTTTCTTTTATCAACTTTTCTTTCTTTTCAGAAACAGTTATGACTTAAACTTTTAAAATTGAGGCTTAAAACGTATTTATTCAAACTGGCCTTAAACACTCAGTAATGTAGAGACACTTGTTGTGGATTTATGCATTATGGTTCACTCTTTCTTTCTTTCTTTCTTTCTCTCTAGTCTCTTTCTTTGTCTCTCTAGTCTTTCTTTCTCTCTAGTTTCTCTCTTGTCTTTTTCTCTCTCCTCTTTCTTTCTGGCTCCATTCCATTGCACTTTTGCGCAAAACTTTTTTGATCTGCTCATGATGTTGAAAAAACACAATTACGCATTGAGGGTGTTACTATAAAATTATGAAGGGGGGGGGGGTCTTTACAAAAGATTGTTATTGTTGGAAATGATAAGAAAAAGATCATGCATGGATACAGATGTACTGTTATATGTCCTGTTTGTTCAGCGAGTGTGTCTACATTGATCTTTCTATTAGCTTGAGTGAGTGCTCTTTTATTCCCAGATAAACTGCAGATTCATGTCTCCAAGTCTCTCCTGCAGGATTCGGTCCACTCTTTCACTCTGAGCAACAGTGAATGTGTTCTTCCAGTCTCCAATGCGACCTGGAAAGTGACACAAAACCGACAGAAAATGGATTTGTGGCTCTGAGAACAAGGACACATCACAGCCACAGCACTTCAGGAGTCAAAACTAATCCCTCCATGTTCACTCCAGTCACGGGGTCAGACTGTGGAGCGTTCTGTTTCTAACCACCAGAGGGGGCTGTTGGAACACATAAAACTGTCTCAATCTTTTTCCTGACTCCTCCTGTGCCTCAGTTTCTATGAGGGATGAGGAAGTCCCAGCCACAGAAGAGACACAGTGAGGAGGAGGAGCCGAGGAGAGAGGAGCTGAGAAGGAGGAGCCGAGGAGAGAGGAGGAAGAGCAAAGGAGGAGAAGAAAGGAGCAGAGGAGGAAGAGCCGAGGGGAGAGCAGCAGAGGAGGAGGAGCCGAGGGTGAGGAGCCGAGGAGAGAGGAACAGAGGAGGAGGAATAGAGGAGAGAGGAGCAGAGGAGGAAGAGCAAAGGAGGAGGAGAGAGGAGCAGAGGAGAGAGGAGCAAAGGAGGAGGAGAGAGGAGCAGAGGAGAGGAGGAGAGAGAAGCAGAGGAGGAGGAGCCGAGAAGGAGGTTGAGAGGAGCAGAGGAGGAGGGGCGGAGGAGGAGGAGCAGAGGAGGAGGGGTGAGGAGCAGAGGAGGAGGAGCAGAGGTGGAGGAGAGAGGAGCAGAGGAGGAGGAGCAGAGGAGAGGAGGAGCAGAGATGGAGGAGAGAGGAGCAGAGGAGAGAGGAGCAGAGGTGGAGGAGAGAGGAGCAGAGGAGGAGGAGCAGAGGAGGAGGAGAGGAGAGAGGAGCAAAGGAGGAGGAGCAGAGGAGGAGGAGAGGAGAGAGGAGCAGAGGAAAGAGGAGTAGGAGCCGAGGAGAGAGGAGCAGAGGTTATTGTGAAGAATTTGAGTGAAGTCTACCATTGCTTTCCATTGTAGTTTAATCCCTTCATAAAAAATGAGCAAAATGGTTCATCTGACCTGCCACAGGACGTTGCGCTGAACCCATGATTTCATCAACATAAAGTACTTTGTTAAATGTTACCTTTGCGCAGGAAGTCTCCGCTCAGTCTGTCTTCTGGTAAAAACTTATAGTTGGCTTTCGAGTCCTTCTTCATCGTTTCAAAAGTGGATTTTTCGACAACTTTGTCAATGTCTGCATCACTGAGCTTTTTACCCAAGAAATGACAGATTTTCACCACTGCCCCTCTCAAGTCCTAGAAACAAAAGTGAAGTGATTACATGAGAAAAGGCCCATTGTTCTGGTGTTTTCACAGATTCCTCACCAGTATCATGTCTTCATAGGTCAGATAGAGGATGTTGTACTGGTCACAGACTGAACGCCACAGACGGATGTGATCAAACCAGGACGAAGCCCCAACTGGGAAGAACAAATATTATAAATTACCTCAAGTTTGTGTTTTATTAACAGCATTTAACATCAATTTGTTAATTTACTAAAGCTCTGAAAATATTCCAACTATTTAAATCACAATTCATTTTATTTTAATATTAATTTAGTGATATCTGAAAATCAAAATGGGATCCCAGTCGAGTAAAGATCGTCCTCCAAAAGATTTTTGTAAGAAAACATAATTTTTATGAATAAAATTGATAAGTGGAAACTAAGCAAAGGGGTTTAATGGAAGGATGAGTCTGCAGTCTGATGGCATCGAGAAACAGAATAAATGATGCTGAAAAAGAAATTCTGTCCAAAAACACAGTGCAAACAAAACAATTAACTGAAATAAAAAGGCATTTTAAATGTTTAGAAATGTGGGGGAAAAGCAGCTGCAGAAAAGGAAGGAAAAAGAAAAAAATATATATGTATGTATGATTTTGTCTGTTTTGTGATTTGGATGTCATTTTCTTCTGTCATATAAAGCACTTTGAATTGCCTTGAGTACAAATTCTGCTCCACAAATAATCTTGCCTGGATCTGTTTTTATGTCATTACTGTTTAAAATACTAAAAATCAGGCAGTGATACAAAACCAATATAACAAAGTGCAAACACAATTTAAAAATCATCAATCATCATTGAAATCAGAATTCAAGTTGGATAACACAGATTTATTTAGATACCTCCAAGTGTGAAATTTTTACAACACAGAAACAGGCACAGATAAGAGCAGTAATGATTTTTGTTTAAATATTCACGGATGCTTACAAAATTCTACCTAGAAAAATTGTGTCTAAACTTTATAAAGAATTGCAGACACAAAAAAGTAATAACACATTTTATGTTAAAACTAAATGGGAGGAGGAACTGAATATTTCTTTAACTGAGCGTGATTGGCTTGTAGCCTTCAGCTCACAGCAAACATCAACAAGTTCAAAAAGATGGAGGGAATTTGGGTGGAAATGCCTCATTCGATTCTTTATCACTCCTCAAATTACTTCCAAAATGCAGGGGCATGACATCCCATGTTGTAGACGGTGTGGGGAGGTGAATGTCAATCATTCTCATATATTTTGGTCTTGTGACAAAATAAGGAATTTCTGGGACAATGTGTTTAGGCTAACCAACAATATTTTGACATACAATATCCCCCAAGACCCTAAAATCTTTTTGTTTGGCCTTTTGCCGGATGAAGCACACAAAAAAGAGGACAAATATCTACTCAGAATCCTTTCAATTGCAGCAAGAAAGACAATCACAAGGAACTGGCTCAAGGCTGCTACCCCTCAAGAGAACCAATGGTTGGAACTTATCGAAGAAATACACACCATGGAGAGAATGACTTTTTGTCTTCAGCTCAAGGGACATATTTTTAATAAATTCTGGAAAAAATTGAGAGAATACAAATGTAAAGAAGCAGAATCTTTATTATTATAATAATTGTAAGCATTTGAACAGAGCCCCAATTGTGTTTTGTTTCTGTTCTGGTTTGTCTACTGTTTTTGTTATAAAAACTAAATAAACATTAAGTTAAAAAAAAAAAAAAATCATCAATCATCAAAATGATAAACTAAATAATTAAAGAAAGAAGTGTTCAAATGATTGGACTTTGACATAGCATGAATGTCAGTCATAATCTACCTTTTTATCACAAACAATATTTAGCGCTTTTCCACCTTCGAGGCGGGTTAAGTGTCTTGCCCAAGGACACAACGGCAGTATTCACCTGCAGGAGCAATTGCACCACCAACCTGTGGGTCAGTGGATCTGAGCGTTCAACCAAGGATGTTTATGTCAGGATCGCTCTGCCGACTGAGCTACTGCCGCCGGATATTTATTATTTTGATTCCCATATAATTAATACCGCTCGTTGTGGAGGCTCAAATATGGACGGCTGATTCTTTAATTGCGTAATCTTTTCACGTTCACTAATTTGATGTTGACCCACATACTGTAATTTACATTTCAAGCATCAAAATCGGTACGTTCAAGTAAAATAAAATATGGAAATAATGTTGTAACTCATTTAAGGTGGAGATTTCTAAACTTTTTGTGATTATTACAGTACTTTTTAAAGGTCCCATATTCTGCTATTTTCCCCTTTACACAGTCTGTTCTAAGGGCTTTGTTGATAAAATTTTGCATTGTGTAATATCCATAACATAACAGTTTACAAAAGACTGGCCCCCCTCCTTGTAAAAGCAAACGGCTCACTCTGAGATCTGCCTCCCCCGCCCAACCCGCGCACCTCCCCCGCCCAACTCGTGCCGAAGCCTAGAGTGGAGATGGTGCATGCGCCGTGTGCTCCGGTAAACAGCGATACACAAACACTGAATAAACATTTTCTGGTCCTGACGGTGCGTCGTGCTGAGTCCTACGTCCTGGATCTGACCTGGAGTTTGACGTGCTCCAGGGCCTCGACGACGGACGCTGCCGTTTGGTAAATAACAAGCTAACTCTTCTATCTGTCGTATCCATCGTGTAATTACTGTGTAGCATTAGCATTAGCTGTTTTTATTCTTGCGGCTGTGCTCTTCCTGGAGGCGTGGCTTAAACACTGCGTCATCTTAGTGAGGAGCCCCCGTCTGCTGCTCAGCCGAGGGGGACGGAAAAGACAGTTCTCTAGTGAAAACATGAGGGAATCAATCAAAAAAACACTTTGGGCACAACATACGAGGCCCAAATAGCACTGGAGGAAGGTTAAAACCTCTGAAAAGTCGATTTTGCATGTTATGGGACCTTTTAAGAACTCGGTAAAATGGGATTCCAAAGTTTCTTACCATTTCCTGCTAAATACTGTTCCAAGAATTCCTCAAAGCTGTTTGGATTCTCCAGGTCAGTTACAACTTTGCTGAAGTGATAGTAAGACACAACGTTGTCCTTTGGGTTTCTCATCACATAAATAATCTGGAAAGACATGCAGAAAAATGTATAGAATATGTAAAAATATATGTATATTAATTGTATTGTATTTTGCCTATAATTTATCCTTTGTTTTAATGTCAAATCTGTATCTAAATGATCTGTGCAATATGGATTTAGGCCACAAGAGGCACTAACAACCTCAGCTTCTTTGAAATGAGGAGCTATTTTTCCTCAAACGCCTAAAACTAAAATGAGCTCTGATTCAAACTAAAGCTGTTCCCTTGGTTTGGACGCTTTGTGAAGCTGAGACTCTCTCGTTTTGGCCTCTGGTGTCTGATTTACTCTTATTATAAGTGGGGAAAAAGGAATATAAGATTTTAAATATTGTATAAGGAGCTGGTGTCTGGAGGATGGTCTGATCCACATTAGTTTGAGCAATTGTTGGATTTTAGCGATGCCTCTTTAAAAGCTGAAGCTAATGTCACCAAAGCTGAGATTTGTCCTTTTCATTTTTGTTTTGAATTTTGGGGTTTTTCTTTATTTTTTGTTTGGAGTTCAAAACTGAGCCTGATTAATCTCAGAATGCTTGATTTGACTGAAAATGAGAGGGTTGTGTATGTCCAGCAGCTGATAGTTTCCTTTTATCAGGGGGTTGTGGACAAAAAAGAAAAAAGAAAATGTCCCACCTCACCTTGATCAAAGAATATAATCTGTGTTGAGTCAAAACAAATGATGTGCTCTTATTGTAACACAATCTGTTCTGTGGTATTTTTACATTTTTATGATAAAAGAATTAGTGAAGCGTTCAATTGCAAAAACAGAGCTCTCCACTTTAATAAACTGTTGACCTGGTCCTTGTACAAAGTATAATTCATTTTTTTCTTGTTCAAGCTCAGAATGGAAATACTCATCATAAACAGCCTTTTCTAACTTAATTCTTCGACTTGGAGAAACACACTTTGAAAAAGGAAGCTGACGAACATAAACAAAGTTCACTGGCCTTCAAAATAAAAGCTCAAAGAAGAATTAAGTTGTGAAATGTTATTAATAGACTATTTTGATGATAAAAGTGATGATTAGAAGATGCAGTTTAAATAAGTTGAAGATCACCCTGAGACTCCTGCACCTGTCTGCACCTGTCTGCACCTGTCTGTGGCTCGGGGCACAGTCGGTGCTGAGCTCAGACCACTTTACAACCCTATTTTATTATGTTGTGTTGAGCCCTATGTCGCACTAATAACTAACCTGAGCCTTCTTGTCCCTGAGCCCCGCGGGCATCAGGGCCGGGGGCAGGTGAGAGGCGAACAGTCGAGGAGAGGGTCTGAGGGCGTAGTCCGGGCGTCCCTCTGTGTACTCCAGCCACGGCATCTGCTCCAGGTTGTTGGGATACTCATTCACACCTCCAGATAACTCACAGATGGAGATCAGGATCTGCTGCGTCCACACTGTGCCTTAAAGGAACACGGCAAATCCAATAATGTCAGATCATTTCCTGATTACCTTTCAGTTTATTCTTAACTATCCAGCCCCTAAAACTAAAACTATAATGAAAAAGACAATATCTGAAAAATCTATCTTAAAGTTCAAAGAAATAATAGAGCCTATATTCAGTGACATGTCATGTTAACCTGCTGTTAACAGCATTTGTTCCAGTGCCATTGATAAGTCTGTTGACTCAGTGGTTAACTCTCTGAAATCTGTTGCAGCTCCACTGCAAGTCATCAGGTCAAAGTGACCTTCCTGTGATACAATGAAGAACCACTTTATCACAAACAAAGAGTAAGAAAATTAGAGATCTTTATGCTGCTCCCGCACCGAAGAATCCCTGAAAGAATGGAAAATCTGTCTCCTGTCGAATAAGCAGGCTCTGCGTAAGGCCAAACCAGACATTATTTAAATCTAACAGAAGTAAACAAAAACAACACTAGGTTTCTCTTCAGTTCTGTAGCCAGGTTGACAAACTGTCACAGCGCTGTAGAACCCTTAATACCAGTTACTCAGAGCTGTAATGACTTCCTTCAATTCTTTAACAGCAAAATCACAACTATTAGGGTTAAGATAAATTAAATTATTCCCACTATTAGTATTGCACAAGCCCAACAGGTAAAGTCGGTGTCCCATACTAATCCTTTAGTAATATTAGAGATAACTTCAGTCATTTTGTCCTCTAAAACATCAACTTGAATTTTAGACCCAATCTTGAGCAGACTCCTCAAATAAATTCTCCCCTAATTAGGCCCGAGCCCCTACAGGGCGTAGGGCCTATTGCTTCCGCAACGATGCCGAAGGCATCGTTTGCAACTGTCTCGCCAAACTTTCACAGCGCGAAAGTTTGGCAGCCTAGTCGGTTCTATGGTCGGACAGTGAAATAGCCCATGCCGAAGGCATGGGACCTGCATATTTACTCCTGCTATGCGAAAGAACCCTTTCAACTGTCTTGGCGAACTTTCGCGCGCAGCGCGAAAGTTCGGCCCCCTCCAACGCCCCAAACATTGACAGTGAACTGTCCCACACCCCTGGCATCAAGCCCCACTCAGTAACCATACTTGTTCCTGCTAAAATACATGGAAACCAATGGGGAGCCCATGCGCGGGCCCGACTCGGAGGTGAGTGACGAGCGCGTAAGCGCTCGTAATCCTAATTTGACCCCATGGCGACCTGGGGAACGATCAGAGCTTTCAAAAAACGTATAATATGCCGTTCTCAGTAAAACGGATATATTGTTTTTGCTAAAAATATTATTAGGCCCGAGCGCCACAAGCTGGCGAGAGGCCTATTAAGCAGCAGTGCGAAGCACGGCCAAAGTGCGCACGGCGCGCACGAATCGAAGCGCTAAGGCGCCGACGCTTCCAAACACTCACTAACGATTCTCAAATCATGCACGTTCCGTGCATACCAATTAGTAGTGGAAAATTGAACATTATCGCTGTAAACAGGCGAAGCCCGCGCGGCAAAGACGGCAAGACTAACGAAGTACGTGGGGATGACGCCGCCGGTCGCCATCCCCACGCAAAGCGCCGCCGTGCGCCAGTCGCCACTAATGCGTTCTCAATTCATGCACGTTCCTGCGCATATAACAAATGTAATGCAAAAACTGAACATTACTATTGTAAATAGGGCAAATAACAGAAAGTGGGCGGAGCCCACTAAAAATCTCGAAAGTGTCTCCCAGTGACCAGGGACCCATACTAAAACATAGGAAAGCGCTGCGGCGCTTTCCGAAAATGTATAGTTTGTGAACTAAAAGCGGAAACATTGTTTTTGTATCGAATATTTAGGCCCGAGCCCTACAGGGCGTAGGGGCCTGCTCAACGATGCCGAAGGCATCGTAACTGTTTCTCGCCAAACTTTCGCAGCAGCGAAAGTTTGGCAGCCTAGTCGGTTCTATGGTCGGACAGTGAAATAGCCCATGCCGAAGGCATGGGACCTGCATATTTACTTCTGCTACGCGAAAGAACCCTAACAACTGTCTTGGCGAACTTTCGCGCGCAGCGCGAAAGTTCGGCCCCCTCCAACGCCCCAAACATTGACAGAGAACTGTCCCACACCCCAGGCATCAAGCCCCACACAGAAACCATACTTGTTCCTGCTAAAATACATGGAAACCAATGGGGAGCCCATGCGCGGGCCCGACTCGGAGGTGAGTGACGAGCGCGTAAGCGCTCGTAATCCTAATTTGACCCCACGGTGACCTGGGGAAGGGTCAGAGCTTTCAAAAAACGTATAATATGCCGTTCTCAGTAAAAGGGATATATTGTTTTTGCTCAAAATATTATTATTTTTTTTTTTATTTTTTTTATTTTTCTTTTTTCTTCTGCTCTTTGAGCTCTAATTTGACCCCCTGAACATGCTCAAAAACTCACCAAATTTTGCCCAAAATTCAGAATCGGCGAAAAATTTAGTTTTTTATAGGTGTCATGTTTGGGGAAAAAATAATGGCACGACAGCGCCACCTACAAAAGTCAAAATACATTGCGCCTATGGGAGGCGTCCCGACGTCAACTTTGTCGTACAGCCACGAAATTCGGAACACGCATTCCTCTCCCGAGGACAAAAAAAAAATATTATTATGACCACGCCCCCTGACTCACCGTATAGCCGCCATATTGGATTTAAAGTTCCGAAACGCTGAGTCAGCTGCCACGCGTCGAACTTGAACGAACTCCTCCTAGGGCGTTTCGCCCACCGCGCTCAAAATCGCTGCACATGCTCTAGACAAGTGGGGCATCTAAAGTTATCCAATTCGTTAAAATAACTTTTACGGTCTCTGCGCGGCGCAGCCCCAAAGTTGACAGACGATTTTTTGGATAATCAAAATTTAAAAAATGCTCCCGTTTTGGTAAAACAAGTCCGATTATGCCGAAATTTTAATAGGTTGTTTAACTTTCTTGCCTGGACCTACTTTAGGTGGAATTTTTTCATTTGGCGCGATAGCGCCCCCTACAGAGTGAAAAAACTTTTTGTATGGGGAGCAAAAAATTTACTTTTTTAGAATTTTTTGAAATTTTGCACAAAATTCCATTTTGGCCTACCGATCAAAAAAGCCAACCAGACCCATGTCATATGTCGTACGGCGAAGCCGTACCAATGACCGAAACATCCCATGTTATTCCTATGGGAAAATCAAAAAGTGTCTCAAATTTGGATATTTTTTGACTACGCATTTTAACGAACTCCTCCTCGGGCGCAAGCCCGACCAACCTGAAATTTGGTGCACATCTTCCTGAGGAGTGCGGCACCAAAAGTTATCCAAATTATCAGGATAGGTATTACGGTCTCTGCGCGGCGAAGCCGCATTTTTTGTCAACATTTTAGAGAAGACAGAAAAACCCCATGTTATTCCTATGGGAAAAACTCAAAGTCGCTCAAATTAAACTTTGTACTTTAACGCACTCCTCCTCGGGCGCAAGCCCGACCAACCTGAAATTTGGTGGACATCTTCCTGAGGAGTGGGGCACCAAAAGTTATCCAAATTATTATGATAAGTATTACGGTCTCTGTGCGACGAAGCCTCAAATATTGCCCAAACTTGTACAAATGACAGAAACATTCCCTGTTATTCCTATGGGGAAAATCACTCAAATGAAACGTTGTTCTTTAACGAACTCCTCCTCGGGCATAAGCTGAAATTTGGCGAAAATCATCTGGAGGAGTGGGGCACCAAATGTTGTCAAATTCCTGTTGGACTGTAACAGTCTCTATGTGGCAATAATTGTCCAAAATATTTCATAAAATTTTTATTGTATTGTCAATAGAGTGCGCAGGACTGACATGACCCACATTACAAAAAAAAAATATATATATATATATATATATATATATATATTTAGGCCCGAGCCCCTACAGGGCGTAGGGCCTATTAAAGTTTCGGCAGAACGATGCCGAAGGCATCGCTAGAACTGCTCGCCAAACTTTGCGCGAAAGTTTGGCAGCCTAGTCGGTACTATGGTCGGACAGTGAAATAGCCCATGCCGAAGGCATGGGACCTGCATATTTACTCCTGCGCTGCGAAAGAACCCTTACAACTGTCTTGGCGAACTTTCACACAAGAGCGAAAGTTCGCCCCCTCCAACGCCCCAAACATTGACAGTGAACTGTCCCACACCCCTGGCATCGACCCCACTCAGTAACCATACTTGTTCCTGCTAAAATACATGGAAACCAATGGGGAGCCCATGGGGGCCCGATTTCGGATAGGTGAATGACGAGCTGTAAGCTGAATCCAAATTTGACCCCATGGTGACCTGGGGAAGGGTCAGAGCTTTCAAAAAACGTATAATATGCCGTTCTCAGTAAAAGGGATATATTGTTTTTGCTAAAAATATTATTATTATTATTATTTTTTTTTTTCTTCTTTCTTCTGCGAAATGATCTCTAATTTGAACCCCTGAACATGCTCAAAAACTCACCAAACTTTGCCCAAAATTCAGAATCGGCGAAAAATTTTGTTTTTTATAGGTGTCATGTTTGGGGAAAAAATAATGGCGCGACAGCGCCACCTACAAAAGTCAAAATACATTGCGCCTATGGGAGGCGTTCCGACGTCAACTTTGTCGTACAGCCACGAAATTCGGAACACGCGTTCCTCTCCTGAGGACGAAAAAAAAATATTATTATGGTCACGCCCCCTGACTCACCGTATGGCCGCCATATTGGATTTAAAGTTCCGAAACGCTGAGTCAGCGTTGGCCACGCCGAACTTGAACGAACTCCTCCTAGGGCGTTTCGCCCACCGCGCTCTAAATCGCTGCACATGCTCTAGACAAGTGGGGCATCTAAAGTTATCCAATTCGTTAAAATAACTTTTACCGTCTCTGCGCGGCGCAGCCCTAAAGTTGACCGACGATTTCTTTCATTTTCAAAATTTAAAAAATGCTCCCGTTTTGGCAAAACGAGTCCGATTATGCCCAAATTTTAATAGGTTGTAGAAATTTCTTGCCTGGACCTACTTTAGGTGTAATTTTTTCATTTGGCGCGATAGCGCCCCCTACAGAGTGAAAAAACTTTTTGTATGGGGAGCAAAAAATTTACTTTTTAGATTTTTTGAAATTTTGCACAAAATTCAATTTTGGCGTACCGATCAAAAAGCCAATCAGACCCATGTCATATTTTGTACGGCGAAGCCATACCAATGACCGAAACATCCTATGTTATTCCTATGGGAAAATCGAAAATTGTCTCAAATTTGGATCTTTTTTTACTACGCATTTTAACGAACTCCTCCTCGGGCGCAAGCCTGACCGACCTGAAATTTGGTGGACATCTTCCAGAGGAGTGGGGCACCAAAAAGTTATCCAAATTATCAGGATAGGTATTACGGTCTCCGCAGGCTTGAAGCACATTTCGCAAACATTTTAGAGAACACGGAAAAACCCCATGTTATTCCTATGGGGAAATCTCAAAGTCGCTCAAATTAAACTTTGTACTTTAAAGAAATCCTCATCGGGCAAGCCCGATCAACCTGAAATTTGGTGGACATCTTCCTGAGGAGTGTGACACCAAAAGTTATCCAAATTATAGGGATAGGTATTACGGTCTCTGTGCGGCAAAGCCGCGAATATTGCCCAAACTTGAACAAATGACAGAAACATCCCATGTTATTCTTATGGGAAAATCTCAAAATCGCTCAAATGAAACTTTGTACTTTAACGAACTCTCGTCCCTCGGGCGTAAGCCCGTCAATCCCAAACTTGGTGACAATCATCCTGCGGAGTGGGGCACCAAAAGTTATCCAAATTATTAAGATAGGTATTACGGGTCTCTGCGGCGAGCCGCAATTTTGCCAACATTTAAAAAAAACACAGAAAAACCCTATGTTATTCCTATGGCCAAATCTCAAAGTCGCTCCAATTTAACTTTGTACTTTAACGCACTCCTCCTCGGGCGTAAGCCCGACCAACCTTAAATTTGGTGAAAATCATCTTGAGGAGTGTGACACCAAAAGTTATCCAAATCATCGGGACAAGTGTTACGGTATCCATGCGGCGGAGCCGCAACAATTGGCAACATTTCTGCTCATTCATAACAGCAGTTTTGGGACACAGCTTTGTTCCACCACAAAGCCCCAGTAAAGGAAAGAATGTGGGCGCGTCAGCGCCCTTCCTCGACCTTTGCGAGAGCGGAGTACGAGCGCGGCCCGCGAGGGCCGTTCGATGCCGCTTGCGGCTTTAATTATACTTGTTCTTTGAAGGCCAAGTTCACCAGTTTTTCTTCTGCTCTTTCGTCTCTAATTTCACCCCCTGAACATGCTCAAAAACTCACAAAAATTTTCCCAAAATTCAGAAATGGTGAAAAATTTTGTTTTCTATAGGTTTCCTCAATAGAAATCATAAAATTGCACAACAGCACCACCTACAAAAATCAAAATACATTGCACCTATGGGAGCTGCTCAAAGTCAACTTTGTCATACAGCCATGAAATTTGGTACACGCATTCCTCTCAAGAGGACAAACAAAAAATTATATTATGGCCACGCCCCCTGATTAATCAGAACTCCACCATATTGAACTGAACATTTCAAAACGCAAAATCTGCATTTTTTTTCTTTGTTTGTACTTTAACGCACTCCTCCTCAGGCGCAAGCCCGACCAACCTGAAATTTGGTGGACATCTTCCTGACAAGTGGGGCACCAAAAGTTATCCAAATTATTGGGATAGGTATTACAGTCTCTGTGCGGCGAAGCGGCGAATTTTGCCAACATTTTACAAAACACAGAAAAACCCCATGTTATTCCTATGGGAAAATCTCATAATATCTCAAATTAAACTTTGTACTTTAACGAACTCGTCCTCGGGCGTAAGCCCGATCAATCCCAAACTTGGTGACAATCATCCTGAGGAGTGGGGCACCAAAAGTTATCCAAATTATCAAGATAGGTATTACGGTCTCTGCGCGGCGAAGCCGCGAATTTTGCCAACATTTTACAAAAGACAGAAAAACCCCATGTTATTCCTATGGGAAAATCGCAAAATCTCTCAAATTTAACTTTGTACTTTAACACACTCCTCCTCGGGCGCAAGCCCGATCAACCTGAAATTTGGTGAACATCTTTCTGAGGACTGGGGCACCAATAGTTATCCAAATTATTGGGATAGGTATTACGGTCTCCGTGCGGCAAAGCCACAAATATTGCCCAAACTTGAACAAATGACAGAAACATCCTATGTTATTCCTATGGGGAAAATCACTCAAATGAAACGTTGTACTTTTATGAACTCCTCCTCGGGCGTAAGCCCGACCAAGCTATAATTTGGTGAAAATCATCTTGAGGAGTGGGCCATCTAAAGTTATCCAAATTGTCGGGACTAGTGTCACGGTATCCATGCGGCGGAGCCGCAACAATTGGCAACATATTTCCTCATACATAACAACAGCAGTTTTGGGACGCAGCTTTGTTCCACCACAAAGCCCCAGTAAAGGAAAGGATGAGGGCGCGTTAGCGCCCATCCTCGACTGTTGCGAGAGCGGAGTACGAGCGCGGCCCGCGAGGGCCGTTCGATGCCGCTTGCGGCTTTAATATTCTTTCTTCTTCTTCTTTCTTCTTCTTCTTGGGACCAACCCCCCTATTTTTCACCCAGTGAACATTGACGAAAAGTCAGGAAAATTTGCACACCTCTAAAAATCGTGCCTCTCTACATTCTGGCTATTTCCGATTTCAGAAATTCAAAAATATGGCGCGTCAACGCCCCCAAGTGTACAAAAAATGCATTACGGGATAGGAAAGTGCCAAAAAAAAATTTGATCGTAGAATCATGAAATTTGGAAGAGAGGTAGATAGTGACAAGAGAAGCAAAAAATATTATTACGGCAACGCCGTCCGCCCAACCAATTGTCGGCCATATTGGATCAAAATTCGCTAAACCTGATTCAGCGTTTTTTTAAAACTTCGTACTTTTACGAACTCCTCCTAGGGCGTTTGCCCGAACGAGCTGAAATTTGGTGAAAATGAAGTTGAGGAGTGTGGCATTAAAAGTTATCCAAATCAGGAACCTACGTTTTACGGTCTCTGTGCGGCGAAGCCGCAACATTTGCCCACAATTCCTGAAATTTTCAAATTTTTAATTTTGCTCCCATTTCCACATAGAAAGTCCGAATTGCATCAAATTTAAATCAGTTGTTAAACTCCCTGCCTGAAACCTACTAGAAGTGAAATAATTAAATTCCGCGCGTTAGCGCCCCCTACAGATTAAAGCAAACTTTTATATGGGGAGCAAAAAATTTAGTTTTTTAGAATTTTTTGAAATTTTGCACAAAATTCCATTTTGGCCTACCGATCAAAAAAGCCAATCAGACCCATGTCACATTTTGTACGGCAAAGCCCTATCAATGACCAAAACATCCCATGTTATTCCTATGGGAAAATCAAAATTTGCATATTTTTTTTACTACGCATTTTAACGAACTCCTCCTCGGGCGCAAGCCCGACCAACCTGAAATTTGGTGGACATCTTCCTGAGGAGTGGGGCACCAAAAGTTATCCAAATTATCAGGATAGGTATTACGGTCTCCGTCTTGTGGCTTACATTTCTGCAAACATTTTACAAAAGACCGAAAAACCCCATGTTATTCCTATGGGAAAATCGCAAAATCTCTCAAATTTCACTTTGTACTTTAACGAACTCGTCCTCGGGCGTAAGCCCGATCAATCAGAAACTTGGTGACAATCATCCTGAGGAGTGGGGCACCAAAAGTTATCCAAATTATTAAGATAGGTATTATGGTCTCCGTCTTGTGGCTTCAAACTTTGCCAACATTTTACAAATGACACAAACACCCCATGTTATTCCTATGGGAAAAACTCAAAGTCGTTCAAATTAAACTTTGTACTTTAACGCCTCCTCCTCGGGCGTAAGCCGACCATCCTGAAATTTGGTGAAAATGATCTTGAGGAGTGGGCCATCTAAAGTTATCCAGGATTTGTGTTTCACAGTCTTTGTCTTGGCGCAGCACAAACTTTGACCAATTTTTACACATTTTCAATGAAATATGAGCAGTAGGAGGCGCGTAGCGCTGCGGTCGGCAGCAGGTATTTTATGAGGAGGGAAATTGGGCGTAAGCGCCCCTTTGGCGTTGCGAGGCGCGGCGTGGCGGGCGAGGGCGATCATTGCCGCTGCGGCTATATTTATTAGGCCCGAGCCCTACAGGGCGTAGGGCCTATTGCTTTCGCAACGATGCCGAAGGCATCGTTGCAACTGTCTCGCCAAACTTTCGCGCGCAGCGCGAAAGTTTGGCAGCCTAGTCGGTTCTATGGTCGGACAGTGAAATAGCCCATGCCGAAGGCATGGGACCTGCATATTTACTCCTGCTATGCGAAAGAACCCTTTCAACTGTCTTGGCGAACTTTCGCGCGCAGCGCGAAAGTTCGGCCCCCCCCAACGCCCCAAACATTGACAGTGAACTGTCCCACACCCCTGGCATCAAGCCCTACTCACCAGCCATACTTGTTCCTGCTAAAATACATGGAAACCAATGGGGAGCCCATGGGGGGGCCCGACTGGGAGGTGAATGACGAGCGCGTAAGCGCTCGTAATCCAAATTTGACCACATGGTGACGTGGGGAAGGGTCAGAGCTTTCAAAAAACGTATAATATGTCGTTCTCAGTAAAACGGATATATTGTTTTTGCTAAAAATATTATTATTTTTATTTTTATTTATTCTTTGTTCTTCTGCTCTTTGAGCTCTAATTTGACCCCCTGAACATGCTCAAAAACTCACCAAACTTTGCCCAAAATTCAGAATCGGCGAAAAATTTTGTTTTTTATAGGTGTCATGTTTGGGGAAAAAATAATGGCGCGACAGCGCCACCTACAAAAGTCAAAATACATTGCGCCTATGGGAGGCGTCCCGACGTCAACTTTGTCGTACAGCCACGAAATTCGGAACACGCATTCCTCTCCTGAGGACGAAAAAAAAATATTATTATGGCCACGCCCCCTGACTCACCGTATAGCCGCCATATTGGATTTAAAGTTCCGAAACGCTGAGTCAGCGTTTTTGCTCACCTCGAACTTGAACGAACTCCTCCTAGGGCGTTTTGCCCACCGCGCTCAAAATCGCTGCACATGCTCTAGACAAGTGGGGCATCTTAAGTTATCCAATTCGTTAAAATAACTTTTACCGTCTCTGCGCGGCGCAGCCCCAAAGTTGACTGACGATTTTTTGGATAATCTAAATTTTAAAAATGCTCCCGTTTTGGCAAAACGAGTCCGATTATGCTGAAATTTTTATAGGTTGTTTAACTTTCTTGCCTGGACCTACTTTAGGTGGAATTTTTTCATTTGGCGCGATAGCGCCCCCTACAGAGTGAAAAAACTTTTTGTATGGGGAGCAAAAAGTTTACTTTTTAGAATTTTTGAAATTTTGCACAAAATTCCATTTTGGCCTACCGATCAAAAAGCCAATCAGACACATGTCGTATTTGTAATGGCGAAGCCGTACCAATGACCGAAACATCCCATGTTATTCCTATGGGAAAATCGGAAATTGTCTCAAATTTGGATATTTTTTTAATACGCATTTTAACGAACTCCTCCTCGGGCGCAAGCCCGACCAACCTGAAATTTGGTGGACATCTTCCTGAGGAGTGGTGCACCAAAAGTTATCCAAAATATAGGGATAGGTATTACGGTCTCTGTCGTGAAGCACTAAAATTGCTCAAACTTGAACAAATGACAGACACATCCCATGTTATTCCTATGGGAAAATCTCAAAATATCTCAAATTAAACTTTGTACTTTAACGAACTCCTCCTCGGGCGTAAGCCCGATCAATCCCAAACTTGGTGACAATCATCCTGAGGAGTGGGCCACCAAAAGTTATCCAAATTATCAGGATAGGTATTACGGTCTCTGCGTGGCGAAGCCGCGAATTTTGCCAACATTTTAAAAAAGACAGAAAAACCCCATGTTATTCCTATGGGAAAATCGCAAAATCTCTCAAATTTAACTTTGTACTTTAACGCACTCCTCCTCGGGCGTAAGCCCGATCAACCTGAAACTTGGTGACAATCATCCTGGGGAGTGGGGCATCTAAAGTTATCCACATTTTTGGGACAAGTGTTACGGTCTCCATGCGGCGAAGCCGCAAACATTGCCCAAACTTTAACAAATGACAGAAACATCCCATGTTATTCCTATGGGAAAATCTCATAATATCTCAAATTAAACTTTGTACTTTAATTAACTCCTCCTCGGGCGTAAGCCCGACCAACCTGAAATTTGGTGAAAATCATCATGAGGAGCGTGCCACCAAAACTTATCCAAATCTTCGGGACAACTGTTACGGTATCCATGCGGCGGAGCCGCAACAATTCGCTACATTTTTGCTCATTCATAACAGCAGTTTTGGGACACAGCTTTGTTCCACCACAAAGCCCCAGTAAAGGAAAGGATGACGGCGCTGGCCAGCGTCTTCCCTCGACCTTTGCGAGCGAGTCTGGCGCTGGCCCGCGAGGCCGTTCGATGCCGCTGCGGCTTTAATTAGGCCGAGCCTACAGGGCGTAGGGCCTATTGCTCGCAACGATGCGAAGGCATCGTTGCAACTGTCTGGTTAAAGCGTTGGCGCCAAGCAGCGAAAGTTTGGCAGCCTAGTCGGTTCTATGGTCGGACAGTGAAATAGCCGATGCCGGAGGCATGGGACCTGCATATTTACTTCTGCTATGCGAAAGAACCCTAACAACTGTCTTGGCGAACTTTCGCAGCGCCAAAGTTCGGCCCTCCAACGCCCCAAACATTGACAATGAACTGTCCCACACCCCTGGCATCAAGCCCCACTCAGTAACCATACTTGTTCCTGCTAAAATACATGGAAACCAATGGGGAGCCCATGCGCAGGCCCGACTCGGAGGTGAGTGACGAGCGCGTAAGCGCTCGTAATCCAAATTTGACACCATGGCGACCTGGGGAAGGGTCGGAGCTTTCAAAAAACGTATAATATGTCGTTCTCAGTAAAGCGGATATATTGTTTTTGCTAAAAATATTATTATTTTTTTTATTATTTTTATTTATTCTTTTTTTTTCTGCTCTTTGAGCTCTAATTTGACCCCCTGAACATGCTCAAAAACTCACCGAATTTTGCCCAAAATTCAGAATCGTGAAAAATTTTGTTTTTATAGGTGTCATGTTTGGGTAAAAAATTGCAACAGCGCCACCTACAAAAGTCAAAATACATTAGCCTATGGGAGGCGTTTCGCCGTCAACTTTGTCGTACAGCCACGAAATTCGGAACACGCATTCCTCTCCTGAGGACTAAAAAAAAATATTATTATGGCCACGCCCCCTGACTCACCATATGGCCGCCATATTGGATTTAAAGTTCCGAAACGCTGAGTCAGCGTTTTCGCTCACGTCAAACTTGAACGAACTCCTCCTAGGGCGTTTCGCCCAACGCGCTCAAAATCGTTGCACATGCTCTAGACAAGTGGGGCATCTAAAGTTATCCAATTCGTTAAAATAACTTTTACGGTCTCTGCGCCGGCGCAGCCACAAAGTTGACCGACAATTTTTTGGATTATCAAAATTTTACAAATGCTCCCGTTTTGGCAAAACGAATCCGATTATGCCCAAATTTTAATAGGTTGTTTAACTTTCTTGCCTGGACCTACTTTAGGTGGATTTTTTTCATTTGGCGCGATAGCGCCCCCTACAGACTAAAAAAACTTTTTGTATGGGGTGCAAAAAATTTACTTTTTTAGAATTTTTTGAAATTTTGCACAAAATTCCATTTTCGCTTACCGATCAAAAAAGCCAATCAGACCCATGTCGTATTTTGTACGGCGAAGCCGTACCAATGACCAAAACATCCCATGTTATTCCTATGGGGAAATCGAAAATTGGCTCAAATTTGGATATTTTTTGACTACACATTTTAACGAACTCCTCCTCGGGCGCAAGCCCGACCAACCTGAAATTTGGTGGACATCTTCCTGAGGAGTGGGGCACCAAAAGTTATCCAATTTATCAGGATAGGTATTACGGTCTCCGTGCGGCAAAGCCGCACATTTCGCAAACATTTTAGAAAAGACAGAAAAACCCCATGTTATTCCTATGGGAAAGTCGCAAAATCTCTCAAATTTAACTTTGTACTTTAACGAACTCGTCCTCGGGCGTAAGCCCGATCAATCCGAAACTTGGTGACAATCATCCTGAGGAGTGGGGCACCAAAAGTTATCCAAATTATTAAGATAGGTATTACGGTCTCTGCGCGGCAAAGCCGCTAATTTTGCCAACATTTTACAAAAGACAGAAAAACCCCATGTTATTCCTATGGGAAAATCTCAAAATGTCTCAAATTTAACTTTGTACTTTAACGAACTCGTCCTCGGGCGTAAGCCCGATCAACCTGAAACTTGGTGACAATCATCCTGAGGAGTGGGGCACCAAAAGTTATCCAAATTGTTGGGATAAGTATTACGGTCTCTGTGCGGCCAAGCCGCAAAAATTGCCCAAATTTCAACAAATTACACAAACATCCCATGTTAATCCTATGGGAATATCGCTGAAATTAAACTATGTACTTTAACAAACTCGTCCTCGGGCGTAAGCCCGACCAAGCTGAAATTTGGTGAAAATCATCTTGAGGAGTGGGCCATCTAAAGTTATCCAAATTGTCGGGACTAGTGTCACGGTATCCATACCTGGCGGAGCCGCAACAATTGGCAACATATTTCCTCATACATAACAACAGCAGTTTTGGGACACAGCTTTGTTCCACCACAAAGCCCCAGTAAAGGAAAGGATGAGGGCGCGTCAGCGCCATTTGCAGCGAGTTGCGAGAGCGGAGTACGAGCGCGGCCCGCGAGGGCCGTTCGATGCCGCTTGCGGCTTTAATTATCCTTGTTCTTTGAAGGCCCAGATCACCAGTTTTTCTTCTGCTCTTTCGTCTCTAATTTGACCCCCTGAACATGCTCAAAAACTCACAAAAATTTTCCCAAAATTCAGAAATGGTGAAAAATTTTGTTTTCTATAGGTTTCCTGAATAGAAATCATAAAATTGCACAACAGCGCCACCTACAAAAATCAAAATACATTGCGCCTATGGGAGCTGCCCAAAGTCAACTTTGTCATAGAGCCATGAAATTTGGTACACGCATTCCTCTCAAGAGGACAAACAAAAACTTCTATTATGGCCACGCCCCCTGATTAATCAGAAGTCCACCATATTGAATTGAACATTTCTAAACGCAAAATCTGCATTTTTTTCTTTGTTTGTACTTTTACGCACTCCTCCTCGGTCGTACACCCGACCAACCTGAAATTTGGTGGACATCTTCCTGAGGACTGGGGTACCAAAAGTTATCCAAATTATTAAAATAGGCATTACGGTCTCTGTGCGGCAAAGCCGCTAATTTTGCCAACATTTTACAAAACACAGAAAAACCCCATGTTATTCCTATGGGAAAATCTCAAAATATCTCAAATTAAACTTTGTACTTTAACATACTCGTCCTCGGGCGCAAGCCCGACCAACCTGAAATTTGGTGGACATCTTCCTGAGGAGTGGTGCACCAAAAGTTATCCAAATTATAGGGATAGGTATTACGGTCTCTGTGCGGCGAAGCCGCGAAAATGGCCCAAACTTGAACAAATGACAGAAACATCCCATGTTATTCCTATGGGGATAATCACTCAAATTCAACTTTGTACTTTAACGCACTCCTCCTCGGGCGTAAGCCCGACCAACGTGAAATTTGGTGAAAATCTTCTTGAGGAGTGTGACACCAAAAGTTATCCAAATCTTTGGGACAAGTGTTACGGTATCCATGCAAGTGGAGCCAAGCAACAATTTAACAACATTTTTCCTCATTCATAACAACAGCAGTTTTGGGACACAGCTTTGTTTCACCACAAAGCCCCAGTAAAGGAAAGAATGTGGGCGCGTTAGCGCCCTTCCTCGACTGTTGCGAGAGCGGAGTACGAGCGCGGCCCGCGAGGGCCGTTCGATGCCGCTTGCGGCTTTAATTGTAAATCCTATTCTTAATATAATAAATACTTCTCTAGAGTGTGCAGCAGTCTTTCAAATATGCAGTGATTAAACCACTTTTGAAAAAGTCCAATCCAGACCCCGACCTATTGGCAAACTATAGACTTGTTTCTAATCTTCCCTTTTTCTCTAAAATCCTTGAAACAGCTTTGCCACCATCTACAGGACAATGACTTATTTGAAGTTTTTCAGTCAGGGTTCCGTGCGTACCACAGCACTGAAACTGCACTCATTAAAGTCACAAACAATCTGTTACTAGTTGCTGATGATGGACAGGTCTCAATCCTGGTTCTGTTGGACCTCAGCGCAGCGTTTGATACCATCGACCACAACATTCTACTGCAGAGGTTAGAATGTGATGTAGGTGTCAGAGGGACTGCCCTCAGCTGATTTAAATCCTATTTATTGGAGAGGTACATGTACATGTAAACCAGAGCTGCTCACCTTGCTCTAAAGTAACCTACGGTGTGCCGCAGGGTTCAGTACTCGGTCCAGTCCTGTTCACCATTTATATGCTGCTGTTAGGTAAGATTATTAAAAAGCATGGCATTAACTTCCACTGCTATGCAGATGACACACAGCTCTATTTATCAATGAAACCTGATCAAAAGGACAGACTTAGTACCTGCATGAAGGATATAAAGACCTGGATGACTCTTAATTATCTGCTCCTTAACCCTGAAAAAAACAAGGTCATTGTGCTTGGCCCTAAGCACCTGCAAGACTGTCCATCTGACCAGATTCTCTGGACAATATCACTGTAGCCTCCAGCTCTACTGTAAGAAACCTTATTTGACCAAGATCTCATATAAGCCCATATAAATAAAGCCTGTAAGACAGCCTACTTTCACCTGCATGACATAGCTAGAAAGATAGGTAAGATAAAAAAATAAAAATCCTCCCTAAAAGTGATGCTGATAAGCTCATCCAAGCATTTATCACATCCAGATCAGACTACTGTAATGCCCTGCTTGCAGCGTGTCCTAAAAGCGCTATAAAAAGCTCAAAATGCAGCAGGAAGATTATTAACAGGTACTACAAAAAGAGATCATATCACCCCAGTGTTAGAATCCTTTTACTGGCTTCCCATTGAGTTTAAAATCAAATTTAAAATCCTCCTCTTGACTTATAAAGCCATACATTTTATGGTCCCATTCGACCTCAAAGATGCGATAGTAGAGTACCATCCAAGCAGTGCACTTTGCTCTCAAAATGCTGGACTATTGTTGGTCCCCAGAGTCTCTAAAAGCACAGTAGGAGGTCGAGCATTTAGCTACCAAGCTCCTGTGTTATGGAACCAGCTCCTCTTCATGTTAAAGAGGCCGACACAGTCTCTACATTTAAGACCAGGCTCAAAACGTTCCTCTTTGAAACAGCTTATAGCCAGGCTAGTTAGGAACTCAAATAAAAAACAACAGTTTTAGCTACGCTAGGAGAAACTCTGCTGGAGGAAGTATAGAGCTTGAACACTGTCCTCTGGTTCTTTGTACTTTCCCATCAACAATATTTAAGATTAGTTCATCTGTAGTCATTGCTGTTCACATTATTTTCTTGCTCTCCACTCCCCTCTCCACTCTGCCTGGAGGAGCTCTCCTTGATCTGGATGAACTGATCCTCTTCTTCCTGGAGGAACTACTTCTACTCTACTCTAGATGAACTGTTCGTTGTCTGCCTGGAGGATCTCTCTGTGCTGGATGGACTGTCTAGAGGAGCCATCTGTCCAGAGGAACTCTCCCTCATTAGATGATCCACCTTCCTTCCTCTTGGGTGGCTCTGGTCCAGGTGGATGTGTCAGTCCTGGTTCATCTACAGTCTGTCCGTCTGTGGGAGTAGGATCTCTACTTCACTGTGGTTCTCCCCAAGGTTTATACTTTTTCCCACAGGGTTTTTGCAGAAGGAGGGTCAAGGATAGGGGATGCTCCTAGACATTTATCCACTTTCTAAATTATGATCTAAAATTGTTTAATTGAACTGCTTTCTACCTGTAGCCCATCAAGGAAACTGTTGTGATTTTGGGCACTACAGAAATAAATTGAATTGAATTGCGTCCCAGTGTTTTTCAATATTCTTTTGAGTTGCAACTTTTGGGGTTTTAAAAATGAACATGGCACACCATTTACTTCTAAAACGTTACCAACATGGTATATAATGAGGCAAATAATGTTTGGTTCCTTAAATTGGAATATAGCAATGGCTCTGTCTTTTGGTGTTTTCCAAAATCGTAAACTTGTCCAGTTTTTTTCAACTTAATGAGGCAAATAATGTTCTTGCCACTGTATGGTTCATTTAAATTTGACAATAGTGATTGATTTGCAGAGGTTGTACAGGTAAGTTACAAAAATGTGAAATTAGTCAATGACATCCGTATTTGTGACTCTATGAAAGGGATTTACTGACCTGATTTGGGGTAAGTGACCAGGTATAAGTCGCTGTCTCGAATCTGAAAACTCTGAAGTGAATCGAGGTACTCTGGGGTCGTCAATGCAGCCGCGAAGGTGTAGCCTTTGTATCGACACAAGTGCTCCGAGATCTGCTCCATTTTAAAGTCAAGTCAAAGTCAAACAAAAAGCTCTGAAAAGATCCCACGACTCACAGAGAGCTGGACTTTGGACCTCACAACCTTATGTTACCTAACTGTCATGTGTCAATATAACTAGTGAGCGACTCTAAATGACTGAAATAAATGTTTGAAAGAGAAGGGAAACATGTAGACATAGAAGTTTTCAATAAGATTTGCCTGAAACATTTGTAAGAGGTTCGTTTAAGTATTTATTTGTCTTTTGCAAATAAGCCAGCAATATTTGTGTGTCAATGTAGACAGATCTTCGTTCAATCATCAGTCTCGTGGGAAATTTGCTTCATCAGCATAAAATACACATGAAACCAATTCAGAGAACTGTTTTGGAGGCCTGAGAGGATGTGGCAAGACTGACCCAACCTTGACCTTTTTCATAAGGATTGACATGTTTATGCAGAGTGAGGCGAGAAACCACAGAAAGTAA
Source organism: Rhinogobius similis (assembly GCA_019453435.1). Taxonomy (NCBI): domain Eukaryota; kingdom Metazoa; phylum Chordata; class Actinopteri; order Gobiiformes; family Gobiidae; genus Rhinogobius; species Rhinogobius similis. The sequence continues at coordinate 4,838,377 of CM033631.1, read as the reverse complement.
ACTTGTACATAAAGGGACCGAATTTGACAAGTCGACTTTTTGTGTTTTTTAGGGATCAATCAAAATGAAAAAGATCACAAAGTAACAGGGGTTCAAGGACGTGGATCTAAAATGCACTTAAACAGTTAAACAGAATTTATTGACAAAAAAGTGAACAAATAAACTCAATCTGAAAAACAAAGGAAATTCAAACTCATTGAGAAAAACACCAAGTAAATGAGGCTGCAACTTACTGTAGATAAAAACTAAACTGGGCTTCAATAATTGGGGGAGTGGAGACACGTCTGGATGGTCCATGAGCGTTGATGGCTGTAAAGGAGACGGAGCTAAAAGTCAGCAGTAAAGACAAACAGCAACTTCCCAAATGTCTGAAGCTAACGAAATAGTCAACTGGCAACTTAATGACGATAATCATGAGCTCTGGAGGTAAAGTGTTTGAAAACACTTTACCTCCAGAGGTTTTTGAAAAATAAAAAGTGAAAAAAGAGTGTAAAATCAGACTCTTCATTGCTCAAGCCAAAGTAAAAAAGGATCAAACCATATGGTTCACTTAATTTCCACCTGTTTATACGACATCACAGTAACCATTTATTCACACGAGACGGCGCTTCAGCTGGTTGATCCTGTGTGGATTTCATGAGGTTTTAACTCGTGATGTCAGAGAGTCAGAGAGAGAGGGGTAAAGTCGGACACAAACAGGGTGCACCACATTCTAATCAACGTTGATCAGCACTGATAGGATCTGGAGATCTTGCTTAACCTGGAAATGCCTAATAACACTCAGTTGGGCCTCTTTAGTTAAGGTCATGTGATCACACACGACGGGCAACCGGATACAGGAAAAGACACCTGGAATGAGACATACAGAACCAAAATAAAACAGGACACAACTCAAACTGAAGTGCTGGATGTGACACAATTTATTTTTGGATTTTTTATTTATAGGCATTTCCCTATAAAATTGTTTTATGTGAATATTATACACATAATTGTATTTATTAAGAATTGCTCTCTCGGTTTTCTGCTACTTGGCTCAATTTTCAGAAAACACCAGGTGTCTATTTGTGCCTCAACGTTCTTTCCAGAAATCTCTTCAAGAAGTCAAGAAGCAGCTCCTTCATCAGAGTTCAGGCCCCTGAGAGCGTTGACCAAAGTGGATTTGCCTGAGCCAGTCTGTGACTGCGATGGTGAGTGGAACATTGTTAAAACTCTCCATAAACTGCAGTGCTTTTTGAGCAGCTTGACCAGGGTCATTGTTTTAGAGTGTGACCTTTATTTCTTAAAATGGACGGTTCATTATGATCCCTGGAAATGTTTATAATAAATAATACAACAACAGAAAGTCAACATTAAGAAAATAAAGACTAGAATTAGCAGATGTCACGTCCTCTGATGCGTTTTTATTTTACTTTCACTTACTGTATTCTCTGATAGATTGCATTAATTAGATGTATTAGGCTGTATATTTGACTTGCGTTTTGTGTTAATTTTTCCCAATCACACTTTTGTTCATGTTCAAGAGACAGCATTTGTTCTGTTTTTTTAAAGGCACATGAGACCTAGTCAGAAACACTGGGGACCCACAATGTTATGTTTGAATGTTTTTTCCAACTGGGCTCCTGGAAATGCCTTGACATTTCCACATAAATGTTTTGGTTTTGTGACAGATGTTTTTTTATGTTTAGTTTCATGGAAGAAGTGCATACCAATACCTCTCCCACTACCAAATCCAAACACGTAATAACGACAACAGATATGACCTCAAAGGTTTGCAAGCCAGACAATTGTGGCCGAAGTGACTAAATGTGGACACCTTTAATATACTTTGTTCATACATCTTTTCCTCTTTATTTTCCCAGATTTACTTTTATGATAATATCCCTACATATAAATAATATGAAAATTTAATGTGATGGAAGCAGATGAAATATTGATAATTTGTTGTAATACAGCAGTTGTAGTTGTATGGTCTAGTCAAGATAAATGATCAGGTTCAATATTTCTGGACTGGAATATCAAGCGATTGCTGTAAACGCTTTAGTTCAAATTATGTATTGATAATGTAAAGAATCTGTCACGTCAAGTCAAGAATGCTGCTCCTCTTGGCTCTGTCTCTCCCTCCCTTGTGTGTTCCCTTCTTCCTGGGCATGGCCTCTCCAGCTTGCAGTCCTCACTCCTGGCTCCTGTTAGCGTCAGTCCCAGTAAGAAGAGCAGCTCCACAGCCACTCCTCACCAGTTTGTTATATCTACAGTTGTTAGTACCAGCTCTTGGCTATTTTTTGCTCACCGATTGGAATATTTACTTCCTGTTTTCTTATCTGTCCAGATCCTACTCAGAATTGTTCTTGAATTGTTAATGTGTAAATTGTGCTATTAAAACTTTGTGTTTCATTGATAATTGTGCAATTCTTTTAACACAAAGCGGCTGCTTCTATATCTGTTCTGGAATATAAAGTATGATTAAGATGTGTGAGTGAATGACTCACTGAGGGTTTGACTGTATGAGAACTGTTGCACTAAAAATAATGCCCTTTACCTCTCATCCTTTTTAAGAACTGCAGATGGAAATTCATTTTCATAGTTATAATCTGTACATTTGTAAACACAAAAGAGTGATGCTAACCTGTCCAGCCAGGTGAATTCTCGTGATATGTTTTATTAAGAAAATGTGTTCACTCACTGACAATCTCAGAGTGATTCAATAACAACAATAAAGTCCTTTTAGATGATGTAGATAAACAGCCTCTTCCATTAGTCCAAGGACAGCTGTGAAACAAAGTACTCTGAAGTGGTCAATGCAGTGGCAAGTTATAATCTTTTATTGACACAAGTGCTCAGAAATGTGCTTCATTTACAAACAATCAACTACAAAACTCTGTAAAGATCCCAAACCATATTTGTTTATATGTTTTTATTAAAATGTATGATTTGCCTCAAACAATATTAGCAGAGTGAACTAGAAACAGAAAAAAGAAAACATCACATCATTTATTAGATGTTAGAGAATGTTTTATGTCGCTGTATATGTATCTATTTCTTGCTTAGATAAAATATGTATAAAGTAAAATGAAAGCTTTATTGTTGTGTGAAATTTAAAGCACTGACTTTGATCATGAATTGATTACTGCATGAATTGGAAAATACTTGTAATAAATTCATGTCACACAGAAGAAGTCTACCCCAAGGCTTTTGTGTAAACCCTTTGTGCATCCTCACCCAGAGTTTTCAGTAAGTATTTGAGCGCTAGGTATGTCGACATAGCTGAAAGACCCATTGTAACAGGTATTCCAACAATTGGGACAAAACTGGAAACCGTCTGTGCGGTTATTAGTCCGATCACAGTAACAGACCCTCTCAGGACTCCCATCAGGACCTCTGTAGTTACTGTGACCCCTGTCAGTGGGGACTTTATCTCTTTCTTGAGCTCCTCCATCGGGACCCCTGTGGCTTCAGAAAGACTCTGCAAAGACTCAGCCCTAAGACCTAGAGATTTCTGACAATCTTTTACAAATGTCATAATGATGACGAGATCAACAGCGATAGAAGTACCTGGAAGTGGCACAGCAGCCCCTGCAGCAGATGCCAAAGCAAGCCATTTTATTCTGTCCTTTAAAACCTCTTTCTTCTTGTTGATGACGTCCAGACTGATGTTGGGCAAAGCCAACAGCAGAGCTTCTCTTTTGTGTTCAGGCAGTTCCTTCTCCAGAATTTCACCCAAAGCATCAAAGTCGTACAGGTGAAGATCAAAGCTGGAGACCAGGAAGACTTTTGGAGACTCAATCCCCAATTCCTCAAGTCCTGCATTTTAATAAAGGTACATTATGATCCACTAAAATGAACAAAAAGTAAAACAAGTGAAGAATATTAAAAAGTGTAGAAAGTATAATTACCTTTGATACAGTCGTCTCTGATAAGTTTAAGAGTTTCTTCTTCATTAAACTCTTTCTTGCTTCTTTTTTCATCTCGGATATTGTGGTCAATCTTGGATCAAACAAAGTAGAACTTTTTCTTCATCTTTTGAACTTCTTTGGCCAGTTTTGCATCATTTTCTCTGAATCGAGTGTCAGAGATGATGATGAAGAAATCAAACTTCTCAAACCCAACTTTCTGCAGGTATTCGTCAGCTCTAAACCTGGGGCTCCCAATCCCAGGCAGGTCCCATATCTTAACGTTGGGATGGTCTGGATGGACGTACTCAGTCGGCTCCAGAGTGGTCTCCACAACACCAGTTGGAGCAGCTCCATCGTCAGAGTTCTTCAGGCCTCTGAGAGCGTTGACCAAACTGGATTTGCCAGAGCCCGATTCTCCTGTGACTGCGATGGTGAGTGGAACATTGTCCAGGTTTTCTAAATGCTCTTTTGCCAGTTTAGCAGCAGTGGCCAGGTCATTGTTTTGAAGAGCAGCTTTTATGTTTTTTAAGTTGTCCATCTTGGTCTCTGGTAAAAACAGTATCAAATTAAAACCAATATATCACACACACAAAAATGTTTTGTTTTGGGTTTTTTTAACTGTTTTTAGCATTGATTACAATAATTAAAGGGAAAATATTATGCAATTTTTGTTTTGTTATAAACCTTTAAACATGCTTATGAGTACCTTTTAATTTGCCATCTCATCTCATCTCTCAAAGAAAATAAATGTTTCTAATTCATTGTGGGACATGGAGTTGTCAGCCACTATGAGATTACACTTACTGCACTGTACTGAGTGCATCCAGCCAGCAGATGGCGCCAGCACTATATATAAAATCTAGTGACATTAGAGGCTGAAAGGACGCTATAGTGCAGATTTGCTGCAGCAGTTATCGTGTTTAGACGCCAGAAATGCTCAGAACGAGTTTAGGACTTAACACAGTGGAAAATTCTCTGATAAGTGACATGGGCAGGGCAAACTATTAACCTGACAAAAAACAGGACGTTATCAGGGTCAGGTGATACTAGGCAGGGCAAACGATTAACAAAACAAAATCAGGCGTTCAGTGATTCCTCCCTGCAGAGTTCCCAGACCAGCTCTATGACTGACAATGACTTTTGGATAGAAGTCGAAACGTCTCGATCTTCAAACATTGTCCGGACGAGTTTATTGTGGCGGGACAACTTCCTTTAAAACATTCCACGTCACTTGCCAAACTGTCTCCTGCTCCTCCGGCTCTGCTCACGCTGTGGCTGATCTCCTTTGATGGCATTGCTCCAACTGCAGTCTCACACCCGAACTACTCGACAGATACCTTCGCTTTGATCTTAAGTAACAACCCGCTCATCGGTCAGGTTTTTTTCCCACCACCTATACACCTTCTGCCCTACTCTGCACTGTTCTGAACCCCGAAACACAACTGGATGGCGAGCTAAGACAATCACCCAATCACTGCATCAATGCGGTAGGACAAATGAACCTTTACACACACACTCGGATTACAAAAACACTGGATTACAACCTCGAACTATAACTTTGAAACTTTAAAACTGAAAACCGAACTGGACCCACTTGAACGTTGTCTGTTGTTTTTTTGTTTTGTTGCATTTCTATTTCTATTGTGTTATTAATAATATCTCACTGTATTATAATATAAATATTATAAATTCATAGCTACACGTATTATTCCATACCTAAACTAACTATAAACAATATTTGATCCTATCATTTTCAATACAACTTTATTTGAATGAAAAGTTTTGTTGTTGCGTTTTATTCACACACCTTGGCTCCCTGTCGTTCCTACTTCTGGTCGCCCCCTAGGTTGCAGTCAAATCCTTAGCCCCTAGCGCGTTACATGAGGTATGTCTGGGTCTCCTGCCATAGTGTTTAATTTAATTCAAATTTCGACAGAGTTGGTGCTGATACTGATGCACCTTGAGCTTGCAGGACAGCTTGAATTTCTTTAGAAGTTGTCTGGGGCTGCCTATCTACCTTCTACTATCCTGCGTTGGATCCTTTCATCAGTTTTTCTCTTCCGTCCACGTCCAGGTAGATTAGCTGCAGTGTCATAGGTCGCAAACTTCTTGATTATGTAGCGCACTGTGGTCAAAGGAACGTCAGGATCTCTGGAGATGGACTTAACCTTGAGATTGTTGTTTCAACACAATTGTGGTTCTCAAGTCCTCAGACAGACCTCTTCTCCTCTTTTTGTTTTCCATGCTTAGTGTGGCACACACATACAATGTGAAGAGTCAACTTCTCTCCATTTTATCTGCTTTTCAGGTGGGATTTTTATATTTCCCTCACACCTGTTACTTGCTCCAGGTGGGTTGAAACAAGCATCAAATGCTTAAACAAAATTATTTACCCATAATTTTGTCCGGCAGGAGTTTTGTGTGAAATTATGTCAAATTTTCTTTTTTATTCTGTTTTTTGTTTTGCTTTTTTGTGTTAAGCACAGTGGCTAAGACTTATTTAACTTTTCGCCAGGAAGTTCAAATCCCAGTCACTTCCATAGTCTGATCTAAATGTTTTAGCAACATGAATTTTATGCTTTTTAAAATCCTCATATAATGACCAAAGTATTATCACATTCAATAAGAGACAACTGCAATACATTGAAATGTTTAATTAATAAATACTAGTGCTCAGACGTCCAAACTGGTTTGGTTTGTGCTAGTATCGTACATTGGAAAGTACGTGTTCTTACATTAAAAACAACCCCACAGGCATTTTATAAAAACAAAGACACAACAACCTTATCTTTAGAAACTCATCAGTGCATATCAGGTGCATGTATTTCAATATTTTAAGATGTGTGTATCATTGAGTCAGAAGATTTGCACAACATAATAGTTGGATGGTCATGACCTTCTGATCACTATTATTTATTATTTCAATATTTCACTGCATTGCAGTTGTCTCTAATTGAACCTAATAATACTTTGGTCAATTATATGATACATATGATAAAATTGAATATTCAAAACATTTAGCTTGATGATGGGTTTCAAACCAAGTGGTGAAAAGTTAAAATATTCATAGCTACTGTCCATAACCAGCCAATCTATCAAAGGTCTAAGTAGAAAGGACATTTTTCACAGTCGTATAAAAGAAACAAAAGTTGACAAAATGCATAAAAGAGATGCTTTTTTTCCAGAGAGTCCGGATTTGCATTTGGCAAAAACATAATGCTTTATTTATATTTGGAGTTTATGTGCATCAGTAAACCTGTGAAGGGCGAGAAATGTGACATTTATTTACATATAAAACACGTATACATGTAATAAATATAATATAGGCTTAAGACGCGCGTTGTTTATGTGACAGAGCATTGAAAAGGGGAACGGGGAAGGCGCTTTTTACACGTGTTCAGAACGGGGCATCAAAACAGGACCGAACATACTCTTCTGTCACATACACGGAGGTGAAAGTTGAGTGCGCCTCAGAGCTGTTTATTGCCGCTTGCAGCTGTATATTACCGTGTCCGCGCCGCTCTCACTCAGATTCAGCGATGCTCGGACCCATCGACTCACGACAAAACTCAAAAATGTCTCTGCAACCATCCATACAATCAGCAGTCATGAGCTCATCATGAGCAGATGATCATAGCTCGCAGCCCTGACACGACCCAGACGCACGGAGTAGCACTTTTGAAATTGTCGTGTGACTGAGATTAGTGTCAAAATCAGCCCAAAGATTGCACAGTGTAAGCCCAGTTTAAAGGTTTCTTGTGTTTTGTCCCTGATCAAATACATAACCTCAAAATATGGTGACAGAGTTTAAGAATGTGTGTTACCTTTCAGGAGAAGCTCAAGATGACCCAGTTTTTTGTGAAATGAAATGCTGCCATCCTTTAAATTTAATGTTGGTTAAACCACACCCACCAGGAACTATTAAGTGAATGCGTCAGTAAGTCATCCGAACAACTGTGGAATAAAAGAACTTACCCAATGTGTGAAAAATGAAAGTAAAAATTCAACTAAATTGAAAAATAAAACAAAAGATTTTTTTTTCTTCTTTTTTTTTAAAGCAGTTATTGTTTGAATGTTTGAAATTTTCATAAAATATTAGTCTTGTATTTTGTTGAGAGAGTTATTGATTTAACTTTTAACATGTTAATGATATAGGCTTGTATGTATTGCCTGGTATCCAGAAAATACAGCTCTTCAATTCTTCACTGTGAGTCTGGTCACCAGTCCCTCTTAAGTCAAACTCAAACTTGTTAATTTCTGTTCATTGGTTATCTAACATTTGGAACAAAATCTAACTTTCCTCACGTCAGATTAACAGCGTTTTAAGCTTTGCCAATTGATCCTCTAAAAAACTTGATCTTTTTCAGTCCCCTGTGATATTTTTTGCTTCTTTATTTTGTTTTGATACGAATGGACCCTGTCAATGATTGTCTAATCCACCTGTCAATCATGTCCATCTGAACTCGCGGAGATCATAATGGTGACCAAACTGATATTGACGTGTATAAAATACAAAAAGATATAATCCTTAAATACACACAGCAAGGGAGCTCACCAGTCCTTCCCACCCACATGTAAGACACAGGTCCGGGTGTAAATTTCTCATTGATTTTGGCAATAGGGATTTAATATTTAATTAGGGAAAAATCAAATATGAGTTAAGCATGATGGAGGCTAACCAGCTCTGTGGTAACAAATGTCTACAACAAGAAAGCACACACAAAACTTACAGTTCCACAAAATGTTTAATAACTTAGCTGTTTAAAACATTTCAGAAACACATTTTAAATAAAATTATAGGTCACACCAAGGGGTGGGCGGTCACCGGGGAGGTAGATTCCCCTTTGTCTGACTCCGAACCCACCTCCATCCATCCATTCATCCATCCATCTTCTTCTGCTTATTCGGGGCCGGGTCGCGGGGGCAGCAGTCTAAGCAGGGACTCCCAGACTTCCTCCGCCCCAGACACTTCCTCCAGCTCCTCCGGAGGGATTCCGAGGCGTTCCCAGGCCACAGAGACATAGTCCCTCCAGCGTGTCCTGGGTCTACCCCGGGGCCGCCTCCTGGTGGGACATGCCCAGAGCACCTCCCGAGGGAGGCGTCCAGGAGGCAGAGGCCCGAGCCACCTCAACTGGCTCCTCTCGACGTGGAGGAGCAGCGGCTCTACTCCGAGTTCCTCCCGTGTGACTGAGCTCCTCTCTATCTCTAAGGGAGCGCCCAGCCACCTGACGGAGAAAGCTCATTTCGACGCTTGTATCCTCGATCTTGTCCTTTCGGTCATTACCCAGAGCTCATGACCATAGGTGAGGGTCGGAACGTCATTTTCAGAAAACACCAGGTGTCTATTTGTGCCTCAATGTTCTTTCCAGAAATCCCTTCAAGAAGTAAAGAAGCAGCTCTTTTATCAGAGTTCTTCAGGCCCCTGAGAGCGTTGAACAAAGTGGATTTGCCTGAGCCAGTCAAATGTTGTTATTTGTTGTAATACAGCAAGTTGTATGGTCTAGTCAAGATAAATGATCAGGTTCAATATTTCTGGACGTGGAATATCAAGGGGCTGCTGTATTGTAAAAGCTTAATTTCAAATTATGTTCTGATAATCTCAAGAATCTGCCATGTCCTGCAAGAATGCTCCTCTTGGCTCTGTCTCTCCCCCCCTTGTGTGTTCCCTTCTTCCTGGGCGTGGCCTCTCCAGCTTGCAGTCCTCACACCTGGCTCCTGTTAGCGTCAGTCCCAGTAAGAAGAGCAGCTCCACCAGTTTGTTGTATTTAGATTGTTGTATTTACAGTTGTTGTTAGTAACAGCTCTTGGCTATTTTTTGATCACCGATTTGAATTCCATTCTACTTCTGATAATCGTCCTGCCTGCAACCTGTCTCCATTCTACGTACCATCCTCCAACTAACCCTCAGTATTATTCCTGTTCAAAAGGCCAAATAATATCCAACTAATGCAGTCTGTAGAGTCTTTCACATTGAATGAAAGGAACAATTTATTAAATACTATTTAATTTTTGCATTTTATTGATGGCTGGAATTGAATGGGCCTTCATAGCGCTAATGTACTTGTGTTTCATATACTTCATATCATTTTAAAACAAAGCGGCTGCAGTATTTGTTTTGTATTTAAATACTAAACCTTTTATTCCATTGAGTTCATAAATTGTAATTATTGTAAATCCCCAAACATTCTTCTGATAGAAGTACATTTGTAAACACAAAAGAATGGTCCTAACCTGTCCAGCCAGGTGAATTCTTGTGATGTGTTTTATTAAGAAAATGTGTTCACTCACTGACAATCTCAGAGTGATTCAATAACAACAATAAAGTCCTTTGAGATGATGTAGATAAACAGCCTCTTCCATTAGTCCAAGGACAGCTGTGAAACAAAGTACTCTGAAGTGATCAATGCAGTGGCAAGTTATAATCTTTTATTGACATAAGTTCTCAGAAATATAACATAATATAACATAAACAATCAACTACAAAACTCTGTAAAGATCCCACAACTCAGAGAGAGCTGGACCTGGCCCTCATGTGTGACCATAAATGAATGTAGATATAGTTATCACACGGTAGTCGAGAAACAGAATAACTGATGCCAAAAAAGAGAATTCTGTCCCAAAAGACAGTGCAAATACAACAAATAACAGAAATAAAAAGGCAAAGGCAAATGTGAAAAAAGCACCTACAGAAAAGAATGAAAAAGAAAGTGAAAAAAGTTCAATACACTGAATGTGATATGTATATATATTTGTGTATATATTGTATATTGTATTTGTGTGATTTTATTCTGTTGTGTCAAGCACTTTGAATTGCCTTGTGTACGAACTGTGTTCTACAAATAAAAAGCTTATAAGAAAAGGAAATCACATTTGCTGTTTTTATTCATATTTGCCTCAAACAATATGGTTAAAAAGTTGGATAATTTATTAGTTCATTACAAGTGAAACAGTGACAGGAAAAAGTTAGTCAGACACATCCAATGACAGATGTAAGACAATATTTTATATAGGAATAATTCTATTTATGTATCCATTTGTTGATTAGATAGAATATGTATAAAGTAAAATAAAATTTTAAATATTGTCATGTGAAATTTAACACATTTGTGGGAACTGATAAATATTTGCCATTACTTCACGTCACACGGATGAAGTCAACCCCATGGCTTTTGTGAAAACCCTTTGTGCATCCTGACCCAGAGTTTTCAGTAAGTATTTGAGCGCTAGGTATGTCGACAAACCTGAAAGACTCATTGTAACAGGTATTCCAACAATTGGGAAAAATTTGAATCCCTCCTCTAGTGCCACTGCCCCGATCACACTAATACACCCTCTCAGGACTCCAATCAGGAGCTCTTTAGTTATTCTGACCCCTGTCAGTGGGGACTTTATCTCTTTCTTGAGCTCCTCCATCGGGACCCCTGTGGCTTCAGAAAGACTCTGCAAAGACTCAGCCCTAAGACCTAGAGATTTCTGACATTCAGTCACAAATGTCATAATGATGGCAATATCAACAGCGATAGAAGTACCTGGAAGTGGCACAGCAGCCCCTGCAGCAGATGACAAAGCAAGCAATTTTATTCTGTCCTTTAAAACCTCTTTCTTCTTGTTGATGACGTCCAGACTGATGTTGGGCAAAGCCAACAGCAGAGCTTCTCTTTTGTGTTCAGGAAGTTCCTCCTCCAGAATTTTCCATAAAGCATCAAAGTCGTACAGGTGAAGATCAAAGCTGGAGACCAAGAAGACTTTTGGAGACTCAATCTCCAGCTCCTCAAGTCCTGCATTTTAATAAAGGTACATTATGATCCACTAAAATGAACAAAAAATCAAACAAGTGAAGAATAGTAAAAAGTGTAGAAAGTATAATTACCTTTGATACAGTTGTCTCTGATACGTTTAAGAGTTTCTTCCTCATTAAACTCTTTCTTGCTTCTTTTTTCATCTCGGATATTGTGGTCAATCTTGGATCGAAGAAAGTAGAACTTTTTCTTCATCTTTTGAACTTCTTTGGCCAGTTTTGCATCATTTTCTCTGAATCGAGTGTCAGAGACGATGATGAAGAAATCAAACTTCTCAAACCCAACTTTCTGCAGGTATTCGTCAGCTGTAAACCTGGTGGTCCCAATCCCAGGCAGGTCCCATATCTTAACGTTGGGATGGTCTAGATGGACGTACTCAGTCGGCTCCAGAGTGGTCTCCACAACACCAGTTGGAGCAGCTCCATCGTCAGAGTTCTTCAGGCCTCTGAGAGCGTTGACCAAACTGGATTTGCCAGAGCCCGATTCTCCTGTGACTGCGATGTTGAGTGGAACATTGTCCAGGTTTTCTAAATGATCTTTTGCCAGTTTAGCAGCAGTGGCCAGGTCATTGTTTTGAAGTGCAGCTTTTATGTTTTTAGAGAAGTTGTACATCTTGGTCTCTGGAAAAAAACAGTATCAAATTAAACCAATATATCACACACACAAAAATGTTTTGGTTTTTTTACCGTTTTTAGCATTGATTACAATAATTAAAGGGAAAATATTATGCATTTTTTGTTTTGTTATAAACCTTTAAACATGCTTATGAGTACCTTTTAATTTGCCATCTCATCTCATCTCTCAAAGAAAATAAATGTTTCTTATTCAGTGTGGGACATGGAGTTGTCAGCCACTATGAGATTACACTTACTGCACTGTACTGAGTGCCAGCAGATGGCGCCAGCACTATATATAAAATCTAGTGACATTAGAGGCTGAAAGGACGATATAGTGCAGATTTGCTGCAGCAGTTATCGTGTTTAGACGCCAGAAATGCTCAGAACGAGTTTAGGACTTAACACAGTGGAAAATTCTCTGATAAGTGACATGGGCAGGGCAAACTATTAACCTGACAAAAAACAGGACGTTATCAGGGTCAGGTGATACTAGGCAGGGCAAACGATTAACAAAACAAAATCAGGCGTTCAGTGACTCCTCCCTGTAGGCAGGCCTCTCACTTAAATCAAGCCATTTTATTTTTGCCTTTAAAACCTGTTTCTTGTTGTTGATGACGTCCAGACTTGATGTTGAGCAAAGCCAACAGCAGAGCATGTCTTTTGTGTTCAGGCAGTTCCTTCTCCAGACTTTCACCCAAAGCTTTGAAGTCGTACAGGTGAAGATCAAAGCTGGAGACCAGGAAGACTTTTGGAGACTCAATCCCCAGCTCCTCAAGTCCTGCATTTTAATAAAGGTACATTATGATCCACTAAAATGAACAAAAAATAAAACAAAACAAGTAAGAACATAAAAAGTGTAGAAAGTATAATTACCTTTGATACAGTTGTCTCTGATACATTTAAGAGTTTCTTCCTCATTAAACTCTTTCTTGCTTCTTTTTTCATCTTGGATATTGTGGTCAATCTTGGATCGGACAAAGTAGAACTTTTTCTTCATCTTTTGAACTTCTTTGGCCAGTTTTGCGTCATTTTCTCTGAATCGAGTGTCAGAGACGATGATGAAGAAATCAAACTTCTCAAACCCAACTTTCTGCAGGTATTCATTAGCTGTAAACCTGGTGGTCCCAATCCCAGGCAGGTCCCATATCTTAACGTTGGGATGGTCTGGATGGAGGTACTCAGTTGGCTCCAGAGTGGTCTCCACAACACCAGTTGGAGCAGCTCCTTCGTCAGAGCTCTTCAGGCCTCTGAGAGCGTTGACTAAAGTGGATTTGCCTGCGCCCGATTCTCCTGTGACTGCGATGGCGAGTGGAACATTGTTTTCTAAATTCTCTTTAGCGGCAGAGGCCTGGTCATTGTTTTGAAGTGCAGCTTTTATGTTTTTAAAGAAGTTGTCCATCTTGGTCTCTGGTAAAAACAGTATCAAATTAAAACCAATATATCACACACACAAAAATGTTTGTTTGTTTTTTACCGTTTTTAAACATGCTCATGAGTACTTTTTAATTTGCCATCTCATTTTCTGAAACTAAAAAATAAATGTTTCTAATTCATTGTGGGACATGGAGTTGTCAGCCACTATGAGATTACACTTACTGCACTGTACTGAGTGCATCCAGCCAGCAGATGGCACCAGCACTATATATAAAATCTAGTGACATTAGAGGCTGAAAGGACGATATAGTGCAGATTTGCTGCAGCAGTTATCGTGTTTAGACGCCAGAAATGCTCAGAACGAGTTTAGGACTTAACACAGTGGAAAATTCTCTGATAAGTGACATGGGCAGGGCAAACTATTAACCTGACAAAAAACAGGACGTTATCAGGGTCAGGTGATACTAGGCAGGGCAAACGATTAACAAAACAAAATCAGGCGTTCAGTGACTCCTCCCTGTAGGCAGGCCTCTCACTTAAATCAAGCCATTTTATTTTTGCCTTTAAAACCTGTTTCTTGTTGTTGATGACGTCCAGACTTGATGTTGAGCAAAGCCAACAGCAGAGCATGTCTCTTGTGTTCAGGCAGTTCCTTCTCCAGACTTTCACCCAAAGCTTTGAAGTCGTACAGGTGAAGATCAAAGCTGGAGACCAGGAAGACTTTTGGAGACTCAATCCCCAGCTCCTCAAGTCCTGCATTTTAATAAAGGTACATTATGATCCACTAAAATGAACAAAAAATAAAACAAGTGAAGAATAGTAAAAAGTGTAGAAAGTATAATTACCTTTGATACAGTTGTCTCTGATACATTTAAGAATTTCTTCCTCATTAAACTCTTTCTTGCTTATTTTTTCATCTTGGATATTGTGGTCAATCTTGGATCGGACAAAGTAGAACTTTTTCTTCATCTTTTGAACTTCTTTGGCCAGTTTTGCGTCATTTTCTCTGAATCGAGTGTCAGAGACGATGATGAAGAAATCAAACTTCTCAAACCCAACTTTCTGCAGGTATTCATTAGCTGTAAACCTGGTGGTCCCAATCCCAGGCAGGTCCCATATCTTAACGTTGGGATGGTCTGGATGGAGGTACTCAGTTGGCTCCAGAGTGGTCTCCACAACATCAGTTGGAGCAGCTCCTTCGTCAGAGCTCTTCAGGCCTCTGAGAGCGTTGACTAAAGTGGATTTGCCTGCGCCCGATTCTCCTGTGACTGCGATGGCGAGTGGAACATTGTTTTGTAAATTCTCTTTAGCGGCAGAGGCCTGGTCATTGTTTTGAAGTGCAGCTTTTATGTTTTTAAAGAAGTTGTCCATCTTGGTCTCTGGTAAAAACAGTATCAAATTAAAACCAATATATCACAAACACAAAAATGTTTGTTTTTTACCGTTTTTAAACATGCTCATGAGTACTTTTTAATTTGCCATCTCATTTTCTGAAACTAAAAAATAAATGTTTCTAATTCATTGTGGGACATGGAGTTGTCAGCCACTATGAGATTACACTTACTGC
This sequence comes from Rhinogobius similis, assembly GCA_019453435.1. Lineage (NCBI taxonomy): Eukaryota > Metazoa > Chordata > Actinopteri > Gobiiformes > Gobiidae > Rhinogobius > Rhinogobius similis. The sequence goes on along the minus strand of CM033631.1, from coordinate 4,823,130 downwards.
ACTGTACTGAGTGCATCCAGCCAGCAGATGGCACCAGCACTATATATAAAATCTAGTGACATTAGAGGCTGAAAGGACGATATAGTGCAGATTTGCTGCAGCAGTTATCGTGTTTAGACGCCAGAAATGCTCAGAACGAGTTTAGGACTTAACACAGTGGAAAATTCTCTGATAAGTGACATGGGCAGGGCAAACTATTAACCTGACAAAAAACAGGACGTTATCAGGGTCAGGTGATACTAGGCAGGGCAAACGATTAACAAAACAAAATCAGGCGTTCAGTGACTCCTCCCTGTAGGGAGGCCTCTCACTAGTAGCATATAAGCCAGAGTTCCCAGACCAGCTCTATGATTGACAATGACTTTTGGATAGAAGTCGAAACGTCTCGATCTTCAAACATTGTCCGGATGACAACCCCTGAAACTTTTTTTAGTTTTGGTCTAACTTCTTTAACCCGTTCATGACTCTAGTTGGTGCAGTAAATGTTAGGAATATGGCCTCTTCTTTATGTAATACATAACATTAAATTTACATTCTGTTTCTGTATCTTGGCAACATAACAGAAACGTTTCCCTTAAAACTTCAGGTAAACTTTCAGGCTTTCTTGTGTGTGATGATTTCTTCAGAAAGCGTGTTGTCCCCAGTCACCTCTGACTCTCTGGCTATGGATGGCTAAAAAGGGCAAATAACGTCCTTTCCACAACACGTTTGTGTGTTAATAATGTGTTTTCTCAACAAAGTCATGTCAGTCATGGCCAAAAGTGTTGGCAACCCTGGATTTTTTCTAGAAAATACAATATCTCCCAGAAAAATACTGCAATTACATGTAATGGTGTACTGTACTTTTTTGCCTTATTCCGTTTTTTGGTGAACAGTAGAATGATGTGATTTGCCAAAAGGTTCTACCTTGGTCTCAGGATGTTTTCCCAGAATTATTCTGGCTTACTCACATACATTTTGGAAAACTGCAGTCTTGCTGAGTAAGTGAGAATGAGTGTAACCCACATAATCGAGTAGCACTTCCGGTGACGAGTTTATTGTGGCGGGACAACTTCCTTTAAAACATCCCACGTCACGTGCCAAACTGTCTCCTGCTCCTCCGGCGCTGCTCACGCTGTGGCTGATCTCCTTTGATGGCATTGCTCCAACTGCAGTCTCACACCCGAACTACTCGACAGATACCTTCACTTTGACCTTAAGTAACAACCCGCTCATCGGTCAGGTTTTTTTTTCCCACCACCTATACACCTTCTGCCCTACTCTGCACTGCTCTGAACCCCGAAACACAACTGGATGGCGAGCTAAGACAATCACCCAATCACCGCATCAATGCGGTAGGACAAACAAACCTTTACACACACACTCGGATTACAAAAACACTGGATTACAACCTCGAACTATAACTTTGAAACTTTAAAACTGAAAACCAAACTGGACACACTTGAACGTTGTCTGTTGTTTTTTTGTTTTGTTGCATTTCTATTTCTATTGTGTTATTAATAATATCTCACTATATTATAATATAAATGTTATAAATTCACACCGCGAACGCTGATCATGAAGTTTCTCAATTACAGACAGAAGGAACTAGTGACTAGAGCCGCAAGATCAAAAAAGGAAATCATGTACAAGAACCAGCGGGTAAGATTCTACAACGATGTCGCAACAGAGGTACACAAGCAGCGCAAACAGTTTGACACCGCGCGCCAGCATCTGCGCCAGCTTGGGCTGAGACATGGCATCATACCCCGGCAACCTTGGTGGTAACATATAAGGAAGCTGTGTACAAGTTTACCGCTGCAACGGAGGCCCAGAGCTTCATTGAGAAGATCCAAGAAGTCACGGAGTAATGATAGACTGGTGAATAGACCGCTTTTTGCCATTTGTTCCAGGCATACAGGGTAAGATCATAATAATTGTCTGAATCGTCTTGACTTTTTTTCGTTCCTACAAGTCACTTAAGTCATGATTAACAAAAGTACTATTTGAAAAGGAGCAGATGCTTATAGTACTCAAAGGATAAATTGATTTTATATTATAGCAGGGAAGGTTGAAAGACAAATACATTTACAGTTGTTACAACAGACATAGTCTGTGGATGACTGCGGTAGGAAGCAACGCTTTTCAGGGGATTGCCCAGTTAGCTGGGAAAGGGGACTCTGTGTTTTATGTAGTTCATTGTTTGTTCAAGTTATTGTTTCAGTGTTGTTTTACCTCTCAGACACGTTTCCATGTGCTACAAATGTTATTTTATATTGTTTAAATGACACAAATTATTGAACTGAAATGCACTTCTTGGAATTGCAGGGGCTTAAATAGACCAAAAAAAATAAAGCAGGTCATGAACAAAATAAAAGACATGGGGTCTGAAATAGTTTTCTTGCAGGAGACTCATGCCTTAGAAGAAGAAAAAATAAAAATGGGCAGGAGGTGGCAGGGATCTTTATACATGGCTCCATATACCTCGCGGGCACGAGGTGTTATTACACTAATTCACAAATCAGTGCCGCTCCAAGTGACAAACGTTATTAAGGATAAAGGTGGCAGATATCTCATCATTCAAGGATCTATCTTAAGGGAAACTATCAATTTAGTGAATGTTTATGGTCCAAACATAGATGATGAACATTTTTTCACGAATCTTTTCTTAACCATCTCATCTCTCCCAGGAAACAATATTATAGGTGGAGACTGGAATTGTGTTCTAAATCCTGCCGACGATAGATCAACGGGGACTGACCAGTCTCACCACAAAAGCAGGGATGTTATCCAGCACTTTATGAAGGAGTTGAATATGGTGGATATATGGCGCCATTTTAGACCCACTGATACAGTGTATTCCTGCTACTCTAAGACTTTCAATACGTACTCTCGTATAGATTATTTCCTTATCTCAGCAGAGTTACTATCCAATGTAATAGAGTGTTCATATGACAGTATAACAATTTCAGACCACGCTCCATGTAGTATTTTGTATTCTCATAAAGATCTTAAGATAGACCCTCCCAGATGGTGCTTACACCTCAAATGGCTTAAAGATGACAATTTCATAGAATATGTAGGGAATAGAATAGATGAATATTTTAACATAAACACTACACAAACAACAGCCTGTATTCGATGGGAAGCATTTAAAGCCTATGTAAGGGGGCATATAATTTCCTTCACTTCAACGAAATCTAGAGAATTACGCAAGAAAAGAATACAGTTGGAAGAAAAATTAAAAAGCTAGAGGAGCAGGTTTTTAAAAATAAAGATTTTATGGCAGGAAAAGAATTAGAACTTTTAAAAGCGGAATATAACAAAGAATCTGCAGATCGTGCAGCCTCTAATATTTTAAGGCTAAATCAAACCTTTTATGAACAAGGAGAAAAACCTGGAAAAATTTTAGCTTGGCAAATAAAGCAATTAGAAGCTCAAAAAAATATAACCTCATTAATAAACACAAATGGTGCAAGTATAGTGGACCCAAAGGAAATAAATATAGAGTTTAAGAATTACTATGAAAAGTTATATGATTCCGCAGAAGGTACAGACCTTGAAGTCCAAAATGCATTTCTTGACAGACTAACTATACCTACTATTCCTGATGATTTTAATCAACAATTGGAAGCCAGTATTAATGAAGGGGAAATAAGGACGGCCATTGACAATATGCGTTCTGGTAAAAAGGCTGGGCCTGATGGGTTCCCAATTGATTTCTATAAGAAGTTTAAAAATAAATTAATAAAACCAATATTAGAAATGTTTCAAGAATCATTCAATAATAGTAGCCTCCCTAAGTCTATGACATGTGCTCTAATTATATTATTGCCTAAACCAGGAAGACCTAGTAATAAATGCTTGAAAATATGAGACCCATAAGTTTACTTAACTCTGATTTAAAAATACTTTGTAAATTATTGGCAACACGGTTACAGGATTCTCTCCCATCTGTCATTCATAGGGATCAAAATGGTTTTATTTTAGGTCGCCAAGGTCTGCATAATGTACGCAGAGTTCTTAACATTATTCATGGATTAGAGGACTCTTCAGATCAGGCCCTGCTCTCTCTAGATGCCGAGAAGGCCTTCGATAAAGTTGAATGGCCTTTTCTTTTCAATGTTTTGGCAAGGTTTGGTTATGGAGAATCATTTTGCAAATGGGTTCGGCTACTCTATACAAATCCAACAGCTGAAATCTTGACTAATAAAAATGTTTCAACTCCATTTACAATTAAACGTGGGTGTAGGCAGGGATGCCCGTTGTCACCTTTGCTGTTCACCCTAGCAATGGAACCACTTGCAATAGCTGTGCGCGCACACTCAACCATTTCTGGAATTACAATTAACCATGTAGAACATAAGCTGTCATTATATGCAGATGACATCATTCTATTTCTCTCAGAACTAAATAGAACTATTCCTGCCTTACTGCAACTAATTGATGAATTCGGTTACATATCCGGTTATACCATAAACAGAGCTAAATCATCTATTCTACTATTGAATAAGAATGAAAGAGATAATCCACCAATTGTAACCTCACACTTTAGCTCAGTTCATATGTTTACATACCTAGGAATACAGATACTGCCAAGCATAGATCCTATAGTTCAGAACAATTATAATTCTGTAACTAAAAGAAATAACTGATAGTATTAATAGGTGGATGCTTCTTCCTATGTCTCTGATTGGTCGAATTAACGTGTATAAAATGAATATTCTGCCTAAATTATTGTATGTTTTCAGAATATTCCCTGCCACCTCCCATTGACTGGTTCAAGACAATTAAACAATTGATTTTGAGTTTTATATGGAAAAATCAAAAAGCTCGAGATAAGGCTGTCCTTTCTTCAATTGCCTTATAGCGAGGGAGGACTAAAATGTCCTAATATAATGTGGTACTATTGGGCTGTGCAACTCAGGTCAATTAGGTATTATTTTAATGCAAAGGACCCCCCCCAGTGGACAGAAATGGAAAATCACACCTTGAACCCCCCTCTACCTCTGTATATGTTTTCGGATTCGGAAGTTAATTTGGCTAAGAGAACAAGTAACCCAATAGTTCAGAACATGGTTAAAATATGGTGTATTGCAAAAATTTATGAATGAACAAGTTTCTTTATCACAACTAAGTCCGATATGGGCGAACCAGGATTTTAAACCAGGCAGGGCAGACGCTGTGTTTAGACAATGGGCGTTAAACGGTCTGGAAAAAATTGAGGATCTGTATCCAACTGGTTCGTCAGACATGATGTCATTTGAGTTGCTACAACGTAAATACAACATTAATAGAAAACACTTTTACAAATATCTTCAACTAAGAAGCTTCATTAGGACAAAACAAAACACACTTTTAAAACCACCTAAATCTAAACTAGAAGAACTGATTACTAAAGACAGTTCAAAAAAAGGAGCCATCTCAGAATTTTATAATCTATTACTTTCAAACTCCTCAGAGAACTCAATGATGAAACTTGATGCTTGGAGAAAGGATCTGGAAACAGATATTTCATTAGAAGAATGGCAAATGGTTTGTACCAAAGCCCAGAGGCAAACAATTAACTCACGGTTAAGATTACTACAATACAAGTGGTTGATGCGAGTTTATATCACACCTGTTAAACTGAACAAGTATAATCCAAACATTCCTGATACTTGTTCAAAATGTGGTGATGAAAGGGGCACATTGTTACATTGTATTTGGGAATGTAAAATAATAAAGCTATTTTGGACTGCAATCAATCAAATTTTAAAAGAAGTTATTTCAAAAAGCCTGAAAATGGAACCTACTTTCTTCATTTTAGGTATTTACCCCAAGAATACCAGATATACAAAAAGTGAAAAACTACTTATAGACATGTGTATATTGCAAGGTAAACGCCTAATTGCACTTCATTGGAAAAATTGCACTGGACCAAGTCTTAATCAGTGGGTTAACCAAATGCTGACAGTACTACTATTGGAGCGGATAACATTTCTTCTGAAAGGAAAAAAAGACTTGTTTGAATCTGTATGGAGACCGTTTATTGCTTTTGTGAAAAGCATGGATCTATCTGAGGACCCTAACGAAAACTCTTGAGCCTTCCACATGGACCTGTGACCTGTCTGCACAACTTTGAATAATTGAAGTCTCTGTATGGGAAGATAATTTTCTGTCTGTTTTTATTTTCCTTTTTGTATGTGTCAAAAGAACAAAGTACATACTGTGTCTGAGAGGGTGTTATGTTCTTGTGTAAAAATCTAAAAAATAATAAACATATTGTTGGAAAAAAAAAAAATGTTATAAATTCATAGCTACACGTATTATTCCATACCTAAACTAACTATAATATATATTTGATCCTATCATTTTCAGTACAACTTTATTTGAATGAAAAGTTTTGTTGTTGCGTTTTATTCACACACCTTGGCTCCCTGTCGTTCCTACTTCTGGTCGCCCCCTGGGCTGCAGTCAAATCCTTAGCCCCTAGCGCGTTACATGAGGTATGTCTGGGTCTCCTGCCATAGTGTTTAATTTAATTCAAATTTCAACAGACAGTTGGTGCTGATACTGATGCACCCTGAGCTTGCAGGACAGCTTGAATTTCTTTAGAAGTTGTCTGGGGCTGCTTATCCACCATCCGGGATATCCTGCGTTGGAACCTTTCATCGTTTTTCTCTTCCGTCCACGTCCAGGTAGATTAGCTGCAGTGTCTTCGTCTTCTTCCGCTTATCCGGGGCCGGGTCGCGGGGGCAGCAGTCTAAGCAGGGACTCCCAGACTTCCCTCACCCCAGACACTTCCTCCAGCTCCTCCGGGGGGATCCCGAGGCGTTCCCAGGCCAGCCGAGAGACATAGTCCCTCCAGCGTGTCCTGCGCCTCCCGGTGGGACATGCCCAGAACACCTTCCGAGGGAGGCGTCCAGGAGGCTCCGGAACAGATGCCCGAGCCACCTCAGCTGGCTCCTCTCGACGTGGAGGAGCAGCGGCTCTACTCCGAGCTCCCCCCGTGTGACTGAGCTCCTCACCCTATCTCTAAGGGAGCGCCCAGCCACCCGGCGGAGGAAGCTCATTTCGACCGCTTGTATCCGCGATCTCGTCCTTTCGGTTACCCAAAGCTCATGACCATAGGTGAGGGTAGGAACGTAGATTGACCGGTAAATCGAGAGCTTTGTCTTTTGACTCAGCTCTCACTTTACCACAACGGTCCGATACAGCGCCCGCATCACTACAGATGCTGCACCGATCCGCCTGTCAATCTCACGCTCCATCCTTCCCTCCTCCACTTGAGGCAAGGACTCCCCACCCACCCGGAGAGGGCAAGCCACCTTTTTCCGGTCGAGAACCATGGCCTCGGATTTGGAGGTGCTGATCCTCATCCCAGCCGCTTCACACTCGGCTGCAAACCGTCCAGTGCTGCAGGTCCTGGTTTGAGGAAGCCATCAGGACGACATCATCCGCAAACAGCAGAGATGAGATCCTGTGGCTCCCAAACCGGACGCCCTCCACGCCCTGACTGCGCCTAGAAATTCTGTCCATAAAAATTATGAACAGAACCGGTGACAAAGGGCAGCCCTGGCGGAGTCCAACATGCACTGGGAACAGGTCTGACTTACTGCCGGCGATGCGAACGCAGCTCCTGCTCCGGTCATACAAATACCCTTAGCAAAGGGCCCCGGACCCCATACTCCCGGAGCACTCCCCACAAGGCGCCCCGGGGCACACGGTCGAATGCCTTCTCCAGATCCACAAAGCACATGTGGACTGGTTGGGCAAACTCCCATGAACCCTCGAGCACCCGATGGAGAGTATAGAGCTGGTCCAGTGTTCCACGACCGGGACGAAAACCACACTGCTCCTCCTGAATCCGAGGTTCGACTATCGGTTGGATTCTCCTCTCCAGTACCCTGGAATAGACCTTACCAGGGAGGCTGAGGAGTGTGATCCCCCTGTGATTGGAACACACCCTCCGGTCCCCCTTCTTATACAGAGGGACCACCACCCCAGTCTGCCAGTCCAGAGGTACTGTCCCCGACCGCCACGCAATGTTGCAGAGACGCATCAGCCAAGACAGTCCCACAACATCCAGAGACTTAAGATACTCAGGACGGATCTCATCCACCCCCGGAGCCTTGCCACCAAGGAGCTTGCCAACAACCTCGGTGACTTCGGCCAGGGTGATGGACAAGTCCGCCTCCGAGATCTCAGCCTCTGCTTCCTCCTCGGAAGACGTGACAGTGGGATTGAGGAGATCCTCAAAGCATTCCTTCCACCGTCTGACAACATCCCCAGTTGAGGTCAACAGTTCTCCACCTGCACCGTAAACGGTGTTGGTGAAGCACTGCTTCCCCCTCCTGAGGCTTCGGATGGTTTGCCAGAATTTCTTTGAGGCCGACCGATAGTCCTCCTCCATGGCCTCCCCGAACTCCTCACAATCCCGAGTTTTTGCCTCTGCGACAGCCCGGGCTGCAGTACGCTTGGCTTGCCGGTACCCGTCAGCTGCTTCAGGAGTCCCACAAGCCAACAAGGCCCGATAGTACTCCTTCTTCAGCCTGACGGCATCCCTTACTTCCAGCGTCCACCACCAGGTTCGGGGATTGCCGCCGCGACAGGCACCAGAGACCTTGCGACCACAGCTACGAGCCGCCGCATCGACAATGGAAGTGGAGAACATGGTCCACTCGGACTCAATGTCTCCAACCTCCCCCGGGATCTGGTAGAAGTTCTCCCGGAGGTGTAAGTTGAAGACCCTGCCGACAGAGGGCTCTGCCAGACGTTCCCAGCAGACCCTCACGATGCGCTTGGGCCTACCAAGTCGTTCCGGCTTCCTCCCCCGCCAGCGGATCCAACTCACCACCAGGGGGTGATCGGTTGACAGCTCCGCCCCTCTCTTCACCCGAGTGTCCAAGACACGCGGCCGAAGGTCAGATGATACGACAACAAAGTCGATCATCGACCTCCGGCCTGTGTCCTGGTGCCACGTGCACTGATGGACACCCTTGTGCTTGAACATGGTGTTCGTTATGGACAAGCCGTGACTGGCACAGAAGTCCAATAACTGAACACCGCTCGGGTTCAGATCAGGGGGGCCATTCCTCCCAATTACCCCTCTCCAGGTGTCACTGTTGTTGCTCACGTGGGCGTTGAAGTCCCCCAGTAAAACAATGGAGTCCCCGGTCGGTGCACTGTCCAGTACCCCTCCCAGGGACTCCAAGAAGGCCTGGTACTCTGCACTGCTGTTCGGCCCGTAGGCCGCCACAACAGTGAGAGACCTGTCCCCCACCCGAAGGCGGAGGGACGCGACCCTCTCGTTCACTGGGGTAAACTCCAACACGTGACGGCTGTGCTGTGGGGCTATGAGCAAGCCCACACCAGCCCACTGCCTCTCCCCGCGGGCAACGCAGAGAAATGGAGAGTCCAGCCCCTCTCAAGGAGATGGGTTCCAGAGCCCAGGCTGTGCGTGGAGGCGGGGCCGACTATGTCTAGTCGGTAACGCTCGACCTCCCGCACAAGCTCGGGCTCCTTCCCCCCCAGCGAGGTGACATTCCATGTCCCCAGAGCTAGTTTCTGTGTCCGGAGATCCGGTCGTCGAGGCCCCCGCCTTCGACTGCCGCCCAGATCTCTCCGCACCGGCCCCTCACAGATCCTCCTGCAGGTGGTGGGTCCAGGGGAGGATAGCTGCAGTGTCATAGGTCGCAAACGTCTTGATTATGTAGCGCACTGTGGACAAAGGAACGTCAAGATCTCTGGAGATGGACTTAACCTTGAGATTGTTGTTTCAACACAATTGTGGTTCTGAAGTCCTCAGACAGACCTCTTTTCCTCTTTTTGTTTTCCATGCTTAGTGTGGCACACACATACAATGTGAAGAGTCAACTTCTCTCCATTTTATCTGCTTTTCAGGTGGGATTTTTATATTCCCCACACACCTGTTACTTGCTCTAGGTGGGTTGAAACAAGCACCATATGCTTAAACGAAATTATTTATCCACAATTTTGTCCGGCCCATTTTTGGAGTTTTGTGTGAAATTATGTCAAATTTTCTTTTTTATTCAATTTTTTGTTTTGCTTTTTTGTGTTAAGACAAGACTAATTTAACTTTTCGCCAGCAAGTTCAAATCCCAGTCACTTCCATTGTCTGATCTAAATGTTTTAGCAACATGAATTTTATGATTTTTTAAATCATCATATAATGACCAAAGTATTATCACATTCAATAAGAGACAACTGCAATACATTGAAATGTTTAATTAATAAATACTAGTGCTCAGACGTTGAAATTGGTTTGGTTTGTGCTAGTATCGTACATTGGAAAGTACGTGTTCTTACATTAAAAACAACCCCACAGGCATTTTATAAAAACAAAGACACATCAACCTTATCTTTTGAAACTCATCAGTGCATATCAGGTGCATGTATTTCAATATTTTAAGATGTGTGTATCATTGAGTCAGAAGATTTGCACAACATAATAGTTGGACGGTCATGACCTTCTGATCACTATTATTTATTATTTCAATATTTCACTGCATTGCAGTTGTCTCTAATTGAACCTAATAGTACTTTGGTCAATTATATGATACATATGATAAAATTGAATATTCAAAACATTTAGCTTGATGATGGGTTTCAAACCAAGTGGTGAAAAGTTAAAATATTCATAGCTACTGTCCATAACCAAGAAATCTATCAAAGGTCTAAGTAGAAAGGACATTTTTCACAGTCGTATAAAAGAAACAAAAGTTGACAAAATGCATAAAAATACGTTAAATAAGTTAATTCCTCAACTAGATGCTTTTTTTCCAACCAGACTGAGTCCGGATTTGCATTTGGCAGATCAACATATCTGGCAAAAACATAATGCTTTATTTATTATATTTGGAGCTTATGTGGATCAGTCAAACTGTGGAGGGCGAGAAATGTGACATTTATTTACATGTAAAACACGTGTACATGTAATAAACATAATATAGGCTTAAGACGCGCGTTGTTTATGTGACAGAGCATTGAAAAGGGGAACGGGGAAGGCGCTTTTTACGCGCATCCATGCGTCGCTTTTTACGCGTGTTCAGAACGGGGAACCGATAGTTGGACGCTCTGGCCACACATACTCTTCTGTCACATACACGGAGGCGCCTCAGAGCTGTTTATTGCCGCTTGCAGCTGTATATTACCGTGTCCGCGCCGCTCTCACTCAGATTCAGCGATGCTCAGACCCATCGACTCACAACAAAACTCAAAAATGTCTGAAATCTCTGCAGCTATCCATACGATCAGCAGTCATGAGCTCATCATGAGCAGATGATCATAGCTCGCAACCACGACGCGACCCAGATGCACGAAGTAGCGATTTTGAAATTGTCGTGCGACTAAAATTAGTGGCAAAATCAGCCCAAAGATTGCACGGTGTAAACCCAGCTTAAAGTTTTGTCCCTGATCAAATACATAACTTCAAAATATGGTGACAGAGTTTAAGAATGTGTGTTACCTTTCAGGAGAAGCTCAAGATGACCCAGTTTTTTGTGAAATGAAATGCTGCCATCCTTTAAATTTAATGTTGGTTAAACCACACCCACCAGGAACTATTAAGTGAATGCGTCAGTAAGTCATCCGAACAACTGTGGAATAAAAGAAGTTACCCAATGTGTGGAAAAAATGAAAGTAAAATTTCAACTACAATTGAAAAATAAAACAAAACAAATTTTTTTTTAAGCAGACAAAACTGAAATTGTATGTGGGGTGTTGCAGTTATTGTTTAAATGTTTGAAATTTTCATAAAATATTAGTCTTGTATTTTGTTGAGAGAGTTATTGATTTAACTTTTAACATGTTAATGATATAGGCCTGTGTGTATTGCCTGGTATCCAGAAAATACAGTTCTTCAATTCTTGCGTGTGAGTCTGGTCACCAGTCCCTCTTGAGTCAAACTCAAACCGTGCAGATTTATTATTTATTAACATTTGGAACAAAATCTAACTTTCCTCACGTCAGATTAACAGCGTTTTAAGGTGTGCTAATTGATCCTCTAAAAAACTTGATCTTTTACAGTCCCCTGTGATATTTTTTGCTTCTTTGTTTTGTTTTGATACAAATGGACCCTGTCAATGAAGCCTGTCAATGATTGTCTAATCCACCTGTCAATCATGTCCATCTGAACTCGCAGAGATTATAATGGTGACCAAACTGATATTGACGTGTATAAAATACAAAAAGATACAATCCTTGATTTTCCAGGTAACATAAATACACACAGGGAGCTCACCAGTCCTTCCCACCCACATGTAAGCCGGAGTTCCGGGTGTCAATTTCTCATTGATTTTGGCAATAGGGATTTTAAAAAAATCAAATATGAGTTAAGCAGCATGATGGAGGCTAACCAGCTCTGTGGTAATAAATATCTATAACGAGAAAGCGCACACAAAACTTACAGTTCCACAAAATGTTTAATAACTTAGCTGTTTAAAACATTTCAGAAACACATTTTAAATAAAATTATAGGTCACACCAAGGGGTGGGCGGTCACCGGGGAGGTAGATTCCCGTTTGTCTGACTCCGAACCCACCTATGAGAGAAAAAATAAGCAGCATTACTGATGTGGCCCTGCTCCAACACGGAGCATCCTTTTCTTATGTATTTTTTTCGTTTAAGGTTCGGGCTCAAAGACGCTTCACATTGCATTATTCATTCACTCCACACTCGATGGTGGTAAGCTACTACTGGAGTCACCACTGCCCTGGGGCAGACAAGACAATGGTGAGAAAGAGGGTAACGACATGCTAATCGGGGCCAGTAAGCAAAGCCATAATGCGGTGGTAGTAACCACACAAACCACTGAATCAGCAAGCATTCATGGGTACTTTTCTCTTATGCATAATACACAGTTTTAAAACATAAACTATGCACAGTCATCTGGACAAGTTGAACCCTAGGAAGATAAGTTTTACAAAAGAATTAACAAATAATGCACTATAAATCATCATTTAAAAAGTGCTTGAATGTATAATTATTAATGAGAGTGAGGAGCTGGAGCTACAAAAACAGTAAATTAAAGAAAATGTCTTATGCACTGTATAATGTGTGTTGTTATATATTCATATCACTGATCCTTTATTTTGTTATGTTCTTTGTATAGGCCTACTTATATTTTAATCAAATGCACATTCATTTTATTTTAGACCAGGCTAAAAACATTCCTCTTTAAAATAGTTTACAGTCAGGTTAGGAACAGAAATAAAATGTACAGTTTTAGCTTCGCTGCCCAGGAGCAACTGGGGAAGAACGGCAGCTTGAACACTGTCCTCTGGCTCCTCCTACTTTTCCCATCAATAATATTTAATACTTAAGTTCACCAGTGTTTGTGTTTGTGTTTCAGAAGCTGCTCCAGTGATGACTGAACCTCAGATGCCACGATCCCGACCTGTGGACCTGGACTCCTCCCATAACCCTTTTTGAAAAGCCCTCCGAGGCAACTGTGATGTGAGTGTTTGCAGTGCCTTCTCCTAATAAGTGGACAGGAATGATTAGTCTGGATAATAAAAGCACATCAAATAAACATACTGCTATGACCCTTCACTTTGTGCTTACTTGTATAGACTTAGCTGTACGTCATCCTGAATCATGAGAGGCGACATGTCTTCATCTTAAATCTTCCCGCAAATATTATTTTAATATACATTATTATATTTTTTTCTTACATGAATAAGGAATTAAAATGACATACAATGGTTCGTTTATCAAGGAGCAAACAACAGCTGAATAAATCAGATATAGACTGTAACAGTTTTTGAGAGTCTTTTTTGAGTTGCACCACACTTTTTGGAGTTAAAAAATACCATGGCACACCATATACTACTGAAACATTACCAAATCGGGCTAGACACAGCAAATGATGTGCCTCTCTCTTTAAATTTGGCAATAGTGATGGATTTGCTTTGTTTTTTTGGTGCAGAAGTTGCTCAGGACACTACAAAATGGTAAATTAGTCAATTACATTGGTGAATCTGTTTACTTAAACTGGACATTTTTTCATGGCACACTAGCTGAAAAATCAAGGGACTATACCACATACTGTATCTGTTAAATGAGAGAATTAGGGTCTGATTCATCATAGATTTCGTGTAGATTTGTTGTTTAAGATGATTTATTTATCGATCAATCAAACTTTATTTATATAGCGCTTTTCATACATGAAATGTAACACAAAGTGCTTTACAGCGCATTAAAAACATTTCCACATGCCGTTTCCCACTCAACCACCTCCACAGTCACTCGACCAAACCCCCCCATAGACACTCACTTATACATACCCGTACATTCATGCACACGTCTGCACACACACACACACACACACACACACGCACACACACACACACACACACACACACACACACACACACACACACACGCTCTAAGATACATGAGGCTGACTACAGATACACCAGTTGAAGAAGCACCATCAGAGCCGTCTGCACCAGGAGCAGAGAGTCGTCCGCAGCCGCAGGACACAGACTCAGGGCCCCGAGGAGAGAAGAGGCACCAAATCTCCTCCAGGGGCCCATGAGCCAGGGCCCAGCAGGCAGAGGGGCCCCTCAGAGGAAACACTGGAGAGTCTGAAACGGATTAAAGAATAGGTAAGTAAATATGAAGAAATAAGTCAAGAATTGGGTAAAAATAGAGTAAAACTAAATAAATACATAAATAAATACATCTAAAATGGTTAGCCTAAAATAAGTAAACAATAAATAGGATAAATAAATATAGTAAATGCATCAATTAAATTAAACATTGGTCAAAAGCTAAACTAAAAAGGTGGGTCTTGAGTCTGCTCTTAAAAACCTGAACGTTCTCTGCGGCCCTGAGGTTCTCCTCAGGCCGTTCCACAGACGAGGGCCGTAGTACTGGAAAGATGCCTCGCCGTGAGTGTGTCCTGACTTTGGGAATGACTAGGAGCCGGCTGCCGGAGGAGCGCAGGGGCCCGAGGAGGAGCGCAGGGGCCCGAGGAGGAGGGCAGGGACCCGAGGAGGAGCGCAGGGGCCGCGAGGGTTCATATGGTGAAAGCAGTTCTGAAAGATAAGAAGGCCCAAGACCATCAAGACATTTATAAACTAGTAAAAGAACCTTAAAATCGATCCTGAAACACACGGGGAGCCAATGCAGTGATTTTAAAACCGGTGTAATGTGGTCCCGCCCCCTGGTCTTAGTCAGGACAGGCGCTGCTGAATTTTGTAATAATTGTAAACCTGCAATACTCTTTTTGGGAGCAGGGCATTACAGTAGTCTATACGACTGGAGATAAAAGCATCAGGGTCTCCGTGTTGGCCCCAGAGAGAATGGGGTGGACTCTGGCTATGTTCTTGAAGTGATAAAAACCTGTTTTTGTGATGTTCTTAATGTGTGGAATAAAAGTGAGCTCAGAGTCAAAGATAACGCCCATTTTTTTATTTGTGGCGATGGGATTAAAAACTGTGCTTGTAGTTTGGATAAAAGTTTCTCTCTCTGAGCCTCAGGACCGATGACTCAAACCTCAGTTTTGTCCTGGTTAAGCTGGAGAAAGTTCTCTGCCATCCAGGATTCGATGTCTAAAATGCAGTTAAAAAGAGCATCCATTGGCCTGGTGTCATCAGGAGACATGGAGATGTAAAGCTGCGTATCATCAGCATAACTGTGGAAGTTGACTCCATGTCTCCTGATGACACCAGCAGAGAGCGCATGAACAGGTTAAAAAGCATAGGACCTAAAATCGAACCCTGGGGCGCACCAGATGTGATTTTATGGACCTTGGAGGAGCAGGTATCTAAACTTAGCATGGATGTTCATTCTGTGAGATAGGATGTAAACCATTTGTGCGCAGTACCAGAGAGGCCCACCAGGGGATGAAGGGGATCTGATTTGGGGTAAGTGACCAGGAACAAATCGTTGTGTCAAATCTGAAAACTCTGAAGTGAATCGAGGTACTCTGGTCATCCATGCGGCGGCAAAGTTATAACCTCCGAAATCTGCTCCATTCTAAAAGGTGAAGTCAAACAGAAAGCTCTGAAAAGACCCCACGACTCACAGAGAGCTGGACTTTGGACCTCACAACCTCATGTTATGCAACGCTCTAATGTAAATGGTGAGCAACTCTAAATGACTAGAATAAATGTTTGAAAGAGAAGGGAAACATAGACATTTAGAAGTTTTCAATAAGATTTGCCTGAAACATTTCTAATAGGTTCAATAGTTTGATTATTTATTTGTCTTTTGCAAATGAACCAGCAATATTGATGTTTAAATGTAGTTCAGACAGATCCTAGTTCAACATCAGTCTTGTGGGAAATTTGCTTCATCAGCATAAAATACACATAAAACCAATTCTGAGAGCTGTTTTGGAAGCCTGAGAGGGTGTGGCAAGACCGTCTGCAACTGTGAGTGCGTCTAACCCAACCTTGACTATTTCATAAGGACTGACATGTTTATGTAAAGTGAAAACAAAAAGTGAGGCAAGAAACCACAGAAAGTAAACTTGTACATAAAGGAACCGAATTTGACAAGTCGACTTTTTGTGGTTTTTAGGGATCAATCAAAATATTAAATTCCACAATGTAACAGGGGTTCAAGGACGTGGACCCAAAATGCACAACTCTTCTGAACAGTTTTTAGAAAAAAATTGAACAAAATAAACTCTATCCGAAAAACAAAGCAAATGAAAAACCATAGAGGAAAACACTAAGTAAATGAGGCTGCAAATTAGATAAAAACTAAACTGGGCTTCAGTATTGAGGGAGTGGAGACACTAGGCATGTTCACTTCGTCTGGATGATCGACAGGAGTTGACGGCATCAATGGAGACAGAGCTAAAAGTCAGCAGTAAAGACAAACAGCAACTTCCCAAATGTCTGAAGCTGTGTTTGCGCACGCACTGGTCGATGACATCGAACTTGACGAAATAGTCAACTGGCAACTTAATGACAATAATCATGAGCTCTGGAAGCAAGGTGTTTGAGCCAGAAAAAAGGCTGGAGGAAAAAATAAAAATGAATAAAGAGTGTAAAATCAGACTCTTCATTGCTCAAGCCAAAGTCAAAAAGGATCAAACCATATGGTTCACCTAATTTCCACCTGTTTATACGACATCACAGTAATGTTGACTTCCTGTTGTTTTATTATTTATTATAAATAATTGCAGGAATCATTATGAGCCGTCCGTTTTGAGAAATAAAGGTCACACTCTAAAACAATGACCCTGGTCAAGCTGCTCAAAAAGCACTGGAGTTTATGGAAGGTTTTAACAATGTTCCACTCACCATCGCAGTCACAGACTGGCTCAGGCAAATCCACTTTGGTCAACGCTCTCAGGGGCCTGAACTCTGATGAAGGAGCTGCTTCTTGACTGGGAAGAACATTGAGGCACAAATAGACACCTGGTGTTTGAAAATGGAGCCAAGTAGCAGAAAATCGAGAAAACAATTCTTAACCATTTATTCACACGAGAGTTGCGGCCGTTTGGATTTCATGGTTTTAACTCGTGATGTCAGAGAGAGAGGGGTAAAGTCGGACACCACATTCCGATCAACGTTGATTGGCACTGATCGGACCTGAACACGCCTAATAACACACAGTTGGCCTCTTTAGTTAAGGTCATATGATCACACATGATGGGCAACCGAATACAGGAAAAGACACCTGGAATGAGACATCCAGAACCAAAGTAAGACAGGAAGTACATTACTCAAACTGAAGTGCTGGTTGTGACACAATTTATTTTTGGACAACATTGTATTTATAGGCATTTCCCTATAAATTTGTTTTATGTGAATATTATACACATAATTGTATTTATTAAGAAACTAAAAATTAGAGTTATTTAATAGTGTAATGGTGGTGATACTTTAAGCCTTTTCTTTGACAGGTTCAGCAGATCTGTCATAGTGTCATTGCCTGATAATGTATGTGTGAGATAAGCAGATGTTGCATCCTCTGATGCTTTTTCATTTTACTTTCACTTTCTGTATTCTCTAATAGATTGCATTTATTAATTGTTTCAGGCTGTATATTTGACTTGCCAAATGTTTTGTGTTGTTTGTTCCCAATCACACTTCTGATCATGATCGTAAGACATTTGCATGTTTTTTTAAAGGCATGGGATCTAGTAAGAAACACTGGAGACCCACAGTGTTATATTTGACTAGTGTCTGTACTGACTGGGCTCCTGGAAATGCCTTGACATTTCCTCATAAACGTTTTGGTTTTGTGGCATATGTTTTTATGTTTGTTTTCATGAAAAGTGTATAATACCAAACACATAACAATAAATATGACATCAGTGGATTGCAGGCCAGAGAAAATGTGGACACATTTGATAGAAACACTTTGTTCATCTTTTCATTTTTCCAGATTTAGTTTTATGATGACATCCCAACATATAAATAATATGAAAATTGAATGTGATGGAAGCAGATCAAATTGTGTTGCTAAAATGTTTATTTGTTGTAATACAGCAGTTGTAGTTGTATGGTCTAGTCAAGATAAATGATCAGGTTCAATATTTCTGGACGTGGAATATCAAGCGATTGCTGTAAACGCTTTAGTTCAAATTATGTATTGATAATGTAAAGAATCTGTCAAGTCAAGTCAAGAATGCTGCTCCTTGGCTCTGTCTCAGTAAGAAGAGCAGCTCCACCAGTTTGTTGTATTTAGTTTGTTGTATTTACAGTTGTTGTTAGTATCAGCTCTTGGCTATTTTTTGATCACCGATTTGAATTCCATTCCACTTCTGATAATCGTCCTGCCTGCAACCTGTCTCCATTCTACGTACCATCCTCCAACTAACCCTCAGTATTATTCCTGTTCAAAAGGCCAAATAATATCCAACTAATGCAGTCTGTAGAGCGCACAGGGTCTTTGACATTGAATGAAAGGAATTTATTAAATACTATTTAATGTATGCATTTTATTGATTGCTGGATTTGAATGGGCCTTCATAGCGATAATGTATATCATAGCCCTAATTTAACCTGTTTAGAATTGTTTTTGCATTTTCAATGTGTAAACTGTGCCGTTAACACTTGTGTTTCATATACTTCATGTCATTTTAACACAAAGCGGCTGCTGCTATATCTGTTCTGGAATATAAAGTATGATAAAGATGTGTGAGTGAATGACTCACCGAGGGTTTGACTGTTTGAGAACTGTTGCACTAAAAATAATGCTCTTTGCCCCTCTTATTTTTAAGGTTTGCAGATCGAAATTCATTTTCACAGTTATAATCTGGAACAGTCATCTTTGCTCCTCTGGCACTATGTAACAGAACATTGTTGCCCTGTAAATAAATAAATGAAAGATCATTCAAGTATTTAAATACTAAACATTTTAGTCCATTGAGTTCATAAATTGTAATTATTGCAAATCCTCAGCCTTCTGATAGAAGTACATTTGTAAACTCCAAAGAATGGTCCTAACCTGTCCAGCCAGGTGAATTCTCGTGATATGTTTTAAGAAAATGTGTTCACTCAGTGACAATCTCAGAGTGATTCAATAACAACAATGAAGTCCTTTTAGATGATGTAGATAAACAGCCTCTTCCATTAGTCCAAGGACGGCTGTGAAACAAAGTCTGAGGTGGTCAATGCAGTGGCAAGTTATAATCTTTTATTGACATAAGTTCTCAGAAATATAACATAATATAACATAAACAATCAACTACAAAACTCTGTAAAGATCCCACAACTCAGAGAGAGCTGGACATTGTGACCATAAATTAACGTAGATATTGTTTTTAGACGGCAGTCGAGAAACAGAATAATTTATGCAAAAAAAAATAATTCTGTCCTAAAAGACAGTGCAAATACAACAAATAACAGAAATAAAAAGGCAAAGGCAAATGTGTAAAAAGCACCTACAGAAAAGAAGGAAAAGAAAGTGAAAAAAGTTCAATACACTGAATGTGATATGTATATATATTTGTGTATATATTGTATATTGTATTTGTGTGATTTTATTCTGTTGTGTCAAGCACTTTGAATTGCCTTGTGTACGAACTGTGTTCTACAAATAAAAAGCCTTGCTTATAAGAAAAGGAAATCACATTTGTTGTTTTTATTCAAACTCAAACAATATGGTTAAAAAGTTTGATCATTTATTAGTTCATTACAAGTGAAACAGTGACAGGGAAAAGTTAGCCAGACACATCCAATGACAGATGTAAGAGAATATTTTATATAGGAATAATTGTATTTATGTATTCATTTGTTGATTTGATAGAATATGTATAAAGTAAAATAAAATTTTAAATATTGTCATGTGAAATTTAACACACTTGTGGGAACTGATAAATATTTGCCATTACTTCACGTCACACGGATGAATTCAACCCCATGGCTTTTGTGAAAACTCTTTGTGCATCCTGACCCAGAGTTTTCAGTAAGTATCTGAGCGCTAGGTATGTCGACAAACCTGAAAGACTCATTGCAACAGGTATTCCAACAATTGGGACAAATCTGGCTCCCTCCTCTAGTGCCACTGCCCCGATCACAGTAATACACCCTCTCAGGACTCCCATCAGGAGCTCTGTAGTTATTGTGACCCCTGTCAGTGGGGACTTTATCTCTTTCTTGAGCTCCTCCATTGGGACCCCTGTGGCTTCAGAAAAAGTCTGCAAAGATTCAGCTCCAAGACCCAGAGATTTCTGACTCTCAATTACAAATGTCATAATGATGGCAAGATCAACAGCAATAGAAGTACCTGGAAGTGGCACAGCAGCCCCTGCAGCAGATGCCAAAGCAAGCCATTTTATTTTTGCCTCTTTCTTTTTCTTGATGACGTTGAGACTGATGTTGGGCAAAGCCAACAGCAGAGCTTCTCTTTTTGTGTTCAGGAAGTTCCTCCTCCAGAATTTTCCATAAAGCATCAAAGTCGTACAGGTGAAGATCAAAGCTGGAGACCAGGAAGACTTTTGGAGACTCAATCTCCAGCTCCTCAAGTCCTGCATTTTAATAAAGGTACATTATGATCCACTAAAATGAACAAAAAATAAAACAAGTGAAGAATATTAAAAAGTGTAGAAAGTATAATTACCTTTGATACAGTCGTCTCTGATACGTTTAAGAGTTTCTTCCTCATTAAACTCTTTCTTGCTTCTTTTTTCATCTTGGATATTGTGGTCAATCTTGGATCGAACAAAGTAGAACTTTTTCTTCATCTTTTGAACTTCTTTGGCCAGTTTTGCATCATTTTCTCTGAATCGAGTGTCAGAGACGATGATGAAGAAATCAAACTTCTCAAACCCAACCTTCTCCAGGTATTCGTCAGCTGTAAACCTGGTGGTTCCAATCCCAGGCAGGTCCCATATCTTAACGTTGGGATGGTCTGGATGGAGGTACTCAGTCGGCTCCACAGTGGTCTCCACAACACCAGTTGGAGCAGCTCCATCGTCAGAGTTCTTCAGGCCTCTGAGAGCGTTGACCAAACTGGATTTGCCAGAGCCCGATTCTCCTGTGACTGCGATGGTGAGTGGAACATTGTCCAGGTTTTCTAAATGCTCTTTTGCCAGTTTAGCAGCAGTGGCCAGGTCATTGTTTTGAAGTGCAGCTTTTATGTTTTTTAAGTTGTCCATCTTGGTCTCTGGTAAAAACAGTATCAAATTAAAACCAATATATCACATACACAAAAATTTTTTTTTTTTTTACTGTTTTTAGCATTGATTACAATAATTAAAGGGAAAATATTATGCAATTTTTGTTTTGTTATAAACCTTTAAACATGCTTATGAGTACCTTTTAATTTGCCATCTCATCTCATCTCTCAAAGAAAATAAATGTTTCTTATTCAGTGTGGGACACTTACTGGCAAAATCACCGCAATTACAGCTTACGGTAAGTTACTGGCAACAAATTTCCAGCAAGTTACTGCATTTATTTAGCTGCCAGTAATAGCGGCGAAAAGTCAGCGTGTCCAACAGTGTGGGCACCCCTGGTCTACAGCGCAAGCCGGGGTCTACAGCAGGGGGTCGACAAACCTTTTGGCTTGGGGTGCCGTGCCTTGGAGTGTGGCACCACTAGCTTTTATGTTGTTCTTTTATAAAGAAGCTCATTCATTCACCATTCTATTTTAAATGGTATCAAATTGTTACCCAACCTCACACAAACCCCAAAGAAATTTTGAAGTAAATCCTTGTATTCTGGTGCTGTTTTGCTTACATTTAATGTTCTCAGCTGCATGTTTACTCCCCAGAACGTATTCCTCATAATCTACTTCTAAAACACTTAATTACTCAAGAATATAATTATTTTATTTCTGTTTTAGTTTGAACTTAATAAGACCTATATGAGGGGAATATTACCTGCTTCCTCTCCTGTCAGTACTTAATGTATTTAATGCTGTGCTGCTCTCTGGCCTTTCAAAATAAGACACTTTTAGCAGTCACAACACTGTTACGGGCCATGCCCTTAGGGTGGGGTCTGTGTCGCTGCCTCTTGTTTGTGCAGGTGTCGTGGCCTGCGCACCTGTACTTCGCCTTCCTGCCGCTCCAGGTCACAGCGGCTTGGAGGGATGAGGAGGTCAAAGGAGCAGCGGGGGGACGTCCAAATAGAGTGGATCTGTGCGTACAGCGGAACAAACAATTATGAAGTACATCTAATACTTTCAATGTGTGTCTAATTTGATTCTTTTTCCTCTCAGGCTGGTAATGATAATTTTTTTTGCAGAGACTGACACAGTGCAGGTGGCATTCTGACAATATCACTGTAGCCCCCAGCTCTACTGTAAGAAACCTTGGGGTCCTATTTGACCAAGATCTCTCGTTCAAAGCTCATATAAATCAAGCCTGTAAAACAGCCTACTTTCATCTGCGTAACATAGCCAAAATTAGAAAAATCCTGCCCAGAGATGATGCCGAAAAACTCATCCATGCATTTGTGACATCCAGGTTAGACTATTAGTAGTTTTTCCTCGCCGCGAAGGAGGGTCAAAGGACAGGGGCATTCTGGGACAGTTATCTGAACTGCTTTTACCTGTGGCCCATCGAGGCAACAGTTGTTGTGATTTTGGGCATTATAAAAATAAATTGATTTGATTTGATTTGACGCACTGAGGGCCTGAGCCCGAAACGGGGGCTGTTGCAACAGTGTGTGTGTGTGTGTTATTTGTGATGTTTCCTATTAACAAGAAACAGCTTGGGACCAAGAAGACATGTAACGCATGACATTCATATGTGATCTTTGATTTGAATTTGCTCCGGATAAAACATAACCTGTCGTCTGCTTATCGTGCACAGAGTCACCCCGGGCTCATACGGCACGCTGTGCGGGAGCGGTCCGGTCGCAGCGTACCGCTTACACGGAGCGCGCTGCGGTGCTGTTACTGTGACGAGCGACAACACGGTTGTTAAGATTATAAGTACACAAAGTCACCGTCCACTTCAAGAACCTTTTTGACGTTATCCTCCATCAGACTCTGAAGTCCATGTTGCGTTCTTTTTGTGTCCAGGTGCAGGGCGACTGGGAAGAGGCCTTACCACGGATGCCGCCGTCTGCACGGGAGGGGGTCCAGGAGAGTACCCGGTCAGCCACACTTTGACTTCGTAAACGGTTTTTGGTACAGGTTGTGTACAGCCCCGAAGGTGGCTAAAAAGAGGTTGGCCGGCGTGCAGCGTAAAATGAAACAAATGTCCGATTGCCATTCTGCACGTAGAGAATTTCTCCTCGGTGACCAGGCGCTAGCCCCGTTACCATCGGTCACGTCTCCATTTCAAGCAAAGTTTTCAGGTCCATATTCGGTGGTGGAAAAGTTATCGGATCTGAACTATTTCAGATCCGTCTGACTCGGTGGCAGATGAGGTGGTGCTGAAACTGGCTAAAGGTCACCCTCAGTGTCTGTCTGTTTTCTCTTCAGCCGCGGCAGAGCTAGATGTGGAGGAGCCACCGAATCCTGAGGAGGCATCGGTGACTGTGGGCCTTAAGAACAAGGAGTTTTTGGAGACCTTAGAAGGTTTGTAATTGCAGTTATTAGTTTTGCATTGCCATTCTGACTTGTCCATTCTGGATTGCTAAGGTTAGCTTCAACTTTAACATAGTCACTTCTTTTATTAGCTCCCGGTCACAAAGTTGGAGAATGGGCATCTAATCCTTTTGTGACATCCTTTAACTCTTCAATAAATCAGACTCCTTCTCTTTGCATTTTGATGGCTAAGTTGTTTTTGAAATCCACAAGAGCAGTTCTCCCGTAACACTCAGCAGACGTGTACTGAAACACGTCACTGGTTTTTACAAGGCTTTATTAGACTTTCTTGTCTTTCTGAACTGCTTTTACTCAACACCTCCTCAAGACCCTGCTTAATAAACTTTCTTGTCTTTCAGAACTGCTTTTACTTTACAACTCCTCATGACTCTGAGCTCCTCCGGCAGACGTCTCCCGATCATCACCCAAGTCTGAAAACACACGGCGAACGTCATAAGGTAGGATACGCACTACACCACAGTACAGTACAGTACAGTACAGTACAGTACAGTACAGTACAGTACAGTACAGTACAGTACAGTACAGTACAGTACAGTACAGTACAGTACAGTACAGTACAGTACAGAACAGAACAGTACAGAACAGAACAGAACAGAACAGAACAGAACAGAACAGAACAGAACAGAACAGAACAGAACAGAACAGAACAGAACAGAACAGAACAGAACAGAACAGAACAGAACAGAACAGAACAGAACAGAACACTTCGCAGCTCTTAACCCTAACCTTTTTTTAGGGTTAGGGTTGGAGCTGGAGCTAGGGTTAGGGTTGGAGCTGGAGCTAGGGTTAGGGTTGGAGCTGGAGCTAGGGTTAGGGTTGCAGCTAGGGTTAGGGTTAGGGTTGGAGCTGGAGCTAGGGGTTGGGGTCAGGCGACTTTTTAACTTTTTCTTGCACTTTTTCCTTTTTATATGACTCTACTTTTAATTTTTTTTTTAGTTGCAGTTGTATTTAGTGCTCAAACAAACCTTGAAAAACATGTGTGACTGGGAAAGGGTTAATGCCATACGGTGGAACATTAAAAGTAAAGCATTCCGTGGGTTTAAAGAATGGCCAGAAACGGGGACAGTTGCTATAATTTATTAGTTTAGCTAGAAAGTTTGGACTAGACATTTTTAGTCATTTAGTGAGTATTTTTTACTTTTTAAAAATGACTTCTGACTGTTTCATACGTTCAGCTTTTTTTCTGAGATTAAGTAAATTAAATCCATTCAAAAGAGTCAGAGTGAAATGCTTGCTTCAAACAATACAAAACAAACAAACCAAAAGATATAATTTGATCATTTTTATGTCCTATAAAGTAAATTTTCCATGACATTTAATGATGTTCTGCTTCTTTTCAGGTGGCCATTAAGTACATACCAAGATATGACGTGACCTAACCCTAACCCTACCCCTAAACCCTAACCCTTACCCTAAACCCTAACCCTACCCCAAAACCCTAACCCTACCCCCAAACCCTAACCCCTAACCCTACCCCTAACCCTTAACCTACCCATAGCCTAACCCTGCCCTTAGCCTAACCCTTAACCTAATACATAACCTAACCCTACCCCTTAACCCTACCCCAAACCTTAACCCTACCCTTAACCCTACCCTAAACACTTAACCCTTAACCTAACCCTACCCCTAAACCCTAACCCTACCCCTAAACCCTAACCCTACCCTTAGCCTAACCCTACCCTAAACCTAACCCTACCCTTAACCTAACCCTACCCTTAGCCTAACCCTACCCTTAAGCCTAACCCTGCATGGCCTAGCCCTGCCTAAGTCTTAGCCTAACCCTTAACCCTACCTAAGGCCCTACCCCCTTAGCCTAGCCCTACCCCTTAGCCTAACCCTGCCTAGGCCTGGCCCTGCCCTAGGCCTGGCCCTAAGCCTGGCCTAACCCTGGCCCTGCCTAACCCTGGCCCTGCCTAGGCCCTGGCCCTTAAGCCTGGCCTGGCCTAGGCCTGGCCCTGCCTGGGCCTGGCCTAGGCCTGGCCTGGCCTGGCCCTGGGCCTGGCCTGCCTAGGCCTGGCCTGGCCTGGCCCTAGAGCCTGGCCTTGCAGGCCTGGCCCTGCCTAGGCCTAGGCCCTGCCTAGGCCTGGCCTGGCCTGGCCTGGGCCTGGCCTGGCCTGGGCCTGGCCCTGCCTAGGCCTGGCCCTGCCCTTGGCCTGGCCCTGCCTGGCCTGGCCCTGCCCTTGGCCTGGCCTGGCCCTTGGCCTAGCCCTGCCCTTGGCCTAGCCCTGCCTTAGCCTAGCCTGCCTAAGTCTTGGCCTGGCCTTAGCCCTGCCCTTGCCCTGCCTTAGCCTGCCCTTGCCTAGCCCTGCCTAGCCTAGCCCTGCCTAGGCCTAGCCTAACCCTGCCTAGGCCTAGCCCTGCCTAAGCCCTGGCCTGAAGCCTAACCCTACACTAGAGCCTGCCCTACCTAGGCTAGCCTGCCCTGCCTACCTTAAGCCCTAGCCTAACCTAACCCTTAGCCTAACTTGTAACCCTGCCTAAGCCTAACCACCTACAAGCCTAACCCTAAACCTAACCTACCTACCTAAGCCTAACCCTACCTAAACCTAACCTAACCCTTAACCCTACCCCTAAACCCTAACCCTAACCCTTAACCTAACCCTTAACCCTACCCCTAAACCCTAACCCTACCCCTAAACCCTAACCCTAAACCCTAACCCTACCCCTAAACCCTAACCCTAACCTCGACCTAGACTTGCTCAGATACTCTCTGAGGAACTCACTGCTGGAGGAACAAGCAAAGAATGCCTTTGCGTGCACAAAAATATTGAATTTAAAGAGGCAATATGTAACTTTTCTGGAGACGTTAGTACTTTTCCCAGAATGTTCCACAGTATGGCATATAACCTATCTACCTTGCAATTATTTCATTACAAAAGTAAGCGTTTTTATGGCTCAAAAACACATTGAAAGATATGAAAAAATGTGTAAGAATCATGTCCTCCGCCTGAAAAGATATAGTCCACCTTTAAACAATGCACTGTGTCTCATAATGTATTTCCAAAGAACAGACCGTAAACATTGGGAAATGTAAATGGAATCTAAAATGTTTTTATTACTGATGCTATTTGTACTCCCAGTGGGAAGAGTAGCCATTTGTATGAATCTCACTTCTTTTTTCTTGTTCTTTTGCAGAATGCTTTGACTCTCTTCAGACCTGTTTGGCCGTGGACGCAAAGCACGAAAACCGATTGGAGCAGCTGAGCCGGCATCCCTGGTTCAAGCTATAGAACTCACCGGCTCCAAGGGCAACGGGGCGGGTCCGTGTTGTGCCAGTGGTGGGCCGTCCCTCCAGGATTTTGTGAAGTTGCAATCGTATGACAAACCACCAGGACCTCACCACCTGGTACTGTCCTCACGTACCAGATCAGGATCTGTGCAACTTGGGAGCATAGAACTATAATAAAACTGGAAGATGAATCCAAAATGGCCGTCCTGTTTATCCCTATGGAGTGAGCTCATTGGTGCATGACCCCAAAAAAATTTCTTACTTCCGCATTTACTTCCTGATACGGAGGCGGCCATCTTTGTTTTACTTCCTGATACGGAGGCTGAACTCTTTGTTTTACTTCCTGAAACGGAGGCTGCCATCTTTGTTTTACTTCCTGATACGGAGGCGGCCATCTTTGTTTTACTTCCTGAAACGGAGGCTGCCATCTTTGCTTTAGGGCGCCACGTGACGACAATCCCCCACTTCATATAAAAACGGTAATTTCGGTGATTTTAGAAACGGTAGAAAAGAACATTTCCTTCTATTTTATTTAAATACTGATAATAATTCAGTCCTGTCTGCAATTATAATGTACAATTATAGAAAAAGGCTGGTTCCAAGAGGCTGCAGTACCTCGCACGGCCACAAATCAATCTGGGACACAGACAGAGGGGGCGTGTCTTATCCAGTTCTTTTAATACATCCATGCTTGGGAGGCTTTATTCCACACCGGCACCAGGCCCACACGACATTACAATAAAATTATAATTGGTGTCCTCACTGAGATTTTTATTGTGCAATTTAAATAAACACTGTCCTCAATGTGACAATGTGGTTTCTTCTTTTGAATCTGTATTAAATTCAAAGCATAATAATTAGGCCCCTAACAACATAGCCAGCACAAATGTAAGATAAGACTGTGTTTTATGGAGGCAGAGTGGTTCAAAGTTATAGACTAAACACAATGTGAACAACGTCAGACATGTCAGACGTAACACATGATTTCTGCAGCAATTTAAGATTTCTGGGCCGTTTCCTCTACAAAATGTGCGGAGAATTCATCATGAGCCAATATTCATGTAAATCAAAGTTAAACGTCGGAATCAAATTATGCGCAAGTGTGTGTAAATCCTTGTTGTTTTCCATTGCGTCGAGAGGAAATCACCTTCCACGTTTCCTCGACAGTAATGACAATTTTTATTTATTTTCTCAAACGTTACACACTTTCCGACGCACGGACATTTGCAGAAAGTCATTTGTTCATTTGCAAACACAAGTCCCGTCAGTGAAACGACTTTACGACGAGGAGAGTGACTTTGGAAAGATGCAAAAAACACAGAGGCATTTTAACCATTGAATATTCTCAAAATCAAAATGAGTTTGTTTATATTAAAGCATTTTAATTAGCACCTCAAAAATAAAATGTAAGGAAACAAAACCTGATTATGAGACATTTATTATAGAAACTGAACTGAAAAAAATATTGTACAAAAACTAAACCAGGCTCCAGACCAGAGAAAAAACAACTAGACAAGAACCAAAGCTAAGGCCTCAACTAGGACTAAACTGAGACTAGACCAGGACTAAAACCAGGACTAAATCAAGTCTACAGAGCTCCTGCAGTTGTGCTCACGCTATCGTCGGGAATTAACGTGCTATTTTGTGATGTGAAACTATGAAAAAAAAAAAAAAATATATATATATATATATATATATATATATATATATACAAATTCACAGCTGCTGTTTTCGCATTCCTAGGCGCTGTGTGTGCCACTTAGAGCTTAAATTCTTGTCCCGAGCCGAGCCGGCCCGAAACCGACCCGTCCGCTCTGCTGTCGGGCTGAGTCGGGAACTCGGCGGGAACGAAGCGCCGTGCGTCGTAACATGCGCTCCACGGCGAAAGAGCGCGGTGTTTAGCCAGTGCTGTGTTCTTTTCCTCCTCATCCTTGAATAAAGGGGTCAAGACACCTGACTGAAAGCCACGGATGCCTTCCCAAAAAGCTGAAGAAAGGAGCGAGGGAGAGAGCTCATGTGGGCCGGCGTCAGCGGAGGAACAGGCCCGTCTGGGACAGGAGACGTCCCGTTGGTGCAGGTAGAACACTAAACACTTGAAGCCCTGTCAGGCGCTTATTCTGCCTATAAACCTCTGCACGTAGTGCTGCTCCTCCAATAGAAACAATGTAACGTTTGATATTTGAATTAAATGTCTAAATGTAACATTTGTTACACACAGCTCGGTGCGTAGCTCCACAGCAGAGGTGGCGGCAGAATGGAATTCTGTTAGCGCAAGCTCTGGCCTGTGTTTGAGATCCACACGCAGAGCTGTGTGCCACAAATCTCATTTATTTTGACTCGGAAATGTTTCTATTGACAATGTTTAATTACCTCGTCATAATTTTTAATATTAATTTACATTTTAGACGTTTTCAATTTGCTTCCAGAGCTGTGTCCACAGAAATTAACCTATGTATTTACTCTTTATCATTTTTAGATTCCAAGATATAAGCATTTAAAATGTGTTCTGTATTTTTGGCCAACCCTGTATTTTATAGACATGAATACAACATTATTTAGTGTATTATTTAATGTCATAATTATTCAGTGTTTATTTGTTCACTTTGTTCGCTTTGTTCCACTTCTTGTGAAATAAATTCTTGTAGTTCTTACATTGCCAGTTGGTTTTTAGTTGATTTAGTTTGACAGAATGACAAAAACCTTTTGAGGGAGTGTCAATAACTATAGGTCTGCCCAAAATCGGCGTGGGAGAAATGTGGGGTCGCCGGACCTCACAAGATTTTTTTTGTGGGGTCCCAGACAAAAAGTTTAAGAACCACTGACGTAGATGAGCTGAAAATACGTCCCGAATCGAAGGAGTTCAGCAGGAAGTGTGTTTGATGCTCAGAGGGGGAGGATTTTCTAATAAACATTCCTCAAAACAGCGTGAATGCAGCTGAATGCTACTCCAGGTGTGTTTTTAAAGAAGAACATTGTGAGAACAGGGTTTAAGTCCCTGTAGCAGAGTCTGTGTGCTTTCATTTTGTGCTGCACTGAAACCGTGACTGTTCAACAAAAGACGAGCAGAACAACATTCACACGGTACATTTTCATCTTTCCTCAGCCAGAGTTTATTCCAGTGTTACGTGAACGCTCCCTCAGAGACCGGCGCTGGCTCCAGACTGATCCGGGCACAGATTGGAGCCGCTCGGACCGTCCCAGAACAATGTGGACCAGACGGAGCCTCAGCGGCACATCCTTTAGAGAGCGACATGTGCAGCTCCAACGGCTTCCATGTCCCTCAGAGAAAAACCTCGTCTGAAGAGCCCTGTCATCATTAAAACCTGCCAGACTCTACAGGCAAGGCTCATTTTTTTCTTTTTCTTTTTTGTTTTTTGGTCAGTTTTCTCTCTCACATGTCGACTTTCATGTGGAAACAACAAACGTGTCCAATCTGCTCCTAAAGATGTTTTATTCTTCCACTGAATCCACTTCATCCATAGATTTCTCTGGGACATTGTAACTTCAGTTTTCTTAAAATGCATTTTTCTCCCTCGAGACATAAAGATCAGCCTTAAAGTAGATCCTACACCAAACTGTACAATCTGGACTCAACAGGATTTAGACCAAACGTACACAAGGATTTATTGATATCTAATTCTAAAACTGATTTATTGAAGTTTTAAATAAAAAAATGAGGCGAAATTTGAATTGTTAGGACAATTTTCAGTTTAGTTAAAACTAAATAAGAAATCCAAAATCCCCTCTGTACATTTTTTTGTAACTAATATTTTATTTATTTAAATGGTTGCAATTAACAAATCACAGAGGCTGCAATTTTTAAAGTGCAATACTTTTTTCCACAAACAACAAAAAGCGCGACCAAAAACAATAAAGACGCATGAGTGACAAAGACGTGTTTAAATATGACAAACACAACTGAACGTGACAAAAACGCGACTAAAAGTGACAAAATTGTGTTTAAAATGGTTTAGAATGAATTTGTGTAATTCGGTCTTTAGCCAGTGGATGGCGCCAAAAGTCATTAAGATCTACAACTGTTCATGTTGATTTTTATTTTTTTTGGGTCTAAAACATGAGATTCCAAACTTAAGGCGCTCAAGAGCATGTTTAAAGGCTAATAACAATACATAACAACACTTTAAAGAGCCTATAGATCGAGGCATTTCTACAGCTGTTACCATAGCAACCAGACTTTAAACAAGGGCCAAAATCTATGTACGTTACACAATAGTTTGGAATTGACAAAAAATAACACACGACATCACCTTAAAGTGCGTATGACAGGTTTTTATGATTTTCTAATTTTGACTTTATTCAGTGTATTAATGCCTCTTGTAAAAATAAATTGTAGTTTCACACCAATCAGGTCGCTGTTTGTGGAGAAAAGTTGAAAAATATGTTGAAAATTACAGGAAGTAAACAAACTGATGACATCACACTGGGGAGACAAAGGTTATACACAATTTACACAAAATAAACCACCTTTTTGACCCTTTAAACACTAATTCAACAAAATAAAGATGTCCACATGTGTTTTTCTTTGTCAAATGAACAAATTCTGAGACATTAGATGAGTTTAGGCCACTGTACACTGTGGTTGCTATGGTAATTTCCTAGTGTGATGTCACACTTTACAACCAGGAAATAAAATTTAAAATCTACAAAAAAGCTAAACTGGGGTAAAGTGTGTGAAGATTCTAGCAGAAATTGAAATATATTAATCTTAACTGCATTTTAGTGAAATGAGTAGTTCAACCTGTCAGAGGCCCTTTAATCTTGATGAATGATGGTTTAAACTGTCAAAAAAAATGAATCAGTGGACTGTAAATTGTCCCTGTATTTTCAATGGTGCGTCTCATATTGATGACATCACAGGGGGATTCAGTTTTAGAACTCTTTGCTGTCTAATGTTTCTCCTTTCAGTGCGATTCTTTGGGAGACGTCCAGGAGCATCTGCCTCCCGACCCTCAGGACACGCTCAGACATCACCCGGAATAAAACAAAGCAAGAAATGACACGGAGTTTGCACTGGCAACATTTCCAAAAGACATAATAGACCCTTTAACGTTCTAAATCCAGAACGGAGGCGAAAGTGAACTGGAACATCATATGATTTCACTGGATTAACCTCAGAATGTCACAAAATATGACAAATGTAGATGATTTAGTGTCAGTAAAAGCCTCAGACACATGTGAGTGACACCAGAGCTGCTTTAAACACATTTATTATTGTATTTACATCATGTTTGAGGAAATTATGATAAACTCTTTGCATTTTTGATGAAGGAACAATCCAGATTTATGGGTTTTACTGGAAAAATACTAAACCAGGACTAAACCAGGACTAAACCAGGACTAAACCCGAACTAAAACCAGGACTAAACCAGGACTAAACCAGGACTAAACCCGAACTAAAACCAGGTCTAAACCCGAACTAAAACCAGGACTAAACCAGGACTAAACCCGAACTAAAACCAGGACTAAACCAGGACTAAACCAGGACTAAACCAGGACTAAACCAGGACTAAACCCGAGCTAAAACCAGGACTAAACCAGGACTAAACCAGGACTAAACCCGAACTAAAACCAGGACTAAACCAGGACTAAACCCGAACTAAAACCAGGACTAAACCAGGACTAAACCAGGACTAAACCAGGACTAAACCCGAGCTAAAACCAGGACTAAACCAGGACTAAACCCGAACTAAAACCAGGACTAAACCAGGACTAAACCAGGACTAAACCCGAGCTAAAACCAGGACTAAACCAGGACTAAACCCGAACTAAAACCAGGACTAAACCAGGACTAAAGCAGGACTGACCCAGAAACCAGGACTAAACAAGGACTAAACAAGGACTAAACCAGGACTAAACCAGGACTAAAGCAGGACTAAAGCAGGACTAAAACCAGGACTAAAGCAGGACTAAAGCAGGACTAAAACCAGGACTAAAGCAGGACTAAAGCAGGTTTAAACCAGGACTAAACCAGGTCTAAACCAGGACCGCGCCCTTTGACCTCTGCAGATGTCGCCCCTGGGGCTGTACAGTGGTGTCGTCACGGTGATGCCTCGCGCTGTGCTGTGATTGGCTGAGAGGAGTGCGTCAGGCGGCTCTTTATGTTCCACATTTATGAAACAGATTAAAGCAGAGGTCAAGGCTTCAGCCAAAGGTCAGAGAGGACTTTATGACGAGGGTTAAATGTGCACATGTTTTAAATATTTTTATTTTGTTTCATTAAAAATTGAGGTAAACGATCGCTGTTTTTAAGAACTATTAAATTAAATATCAATTGTATTCATGAGTTTAAATAACTGAGGTAAACTTTGTAAAATTTCATAAAGTGAAGTAAAGAAAAATGAGCACACGTTAATAAAAAATAATAAATATTCACATTTTTAGGTCTGTTAAATAATTAGGCCTATTTTGAATTAACTGCTTAATGTAATATATTTTATGTACTACTGGCATTTTAAAAATGTATTTACAGATATTAAAAAAAGGATTATAACTTATAATTTTAAAAAGTTAGACAACAATTTACCTCAAATGTTTAATTATTGCTAAACTGTTTGGATTTACAGTGACCGTTTCCATTTTAACTCGTTGTATTGACCTTATTCTGCCCCGCCCACTTGTGCTGTTTTTTGCACTTTTGTTGTAAACGCACTTCCATTTGACGAGAACTCCGTTAAAGCTAATGACGAACGAGGGAAAAGTCTCACCGCTAAAATGTTACATAAAGTAGATTGATTTGTGTAAAATGTTTAATGAACACGAGCAACAACCAGGTGCTATCTTTTTAGCAAGATTAACAGAAACTTATAATTATTGTTGTCCTCTTGAAACAATAACTTATAAAAGTAAAATCTCGAAACCATGGTTACATAGGTTGATTTATATATAATTAAATTTATGTTTTTAGTTATGCAAAATAAAATTCCTAAAATGTTACAAGATAAATTTACTTTGAGAAATAATAATTATAATTTAAGAGGAATATTTATGTTTGAAAAACCTAAAATAAGAACTAAACTAAAAGAACAATGTATTTCAAATATAGGCGTAAAACTATGGAATAAATGTAGTGAGGAATTAAAAAATGTCAAATCAATATATGAACTTAAAAGGGTATATAAAAAGAATAACATATTAGAAAATTATAAAGAAGAAATTTCATAAATACATGTAATTAAATGATATTATTTAGAATAAATATTCTTTATTATTTTATTCCTTTTCTTTTTCTTTCTTTCTTTCGTTATTATTATATATTATGATGCTTTTTTATCTTAATATTGTAAATTGTTGTGATTAGATGTTTGAGTTGGGTGCTGTGATGGTTGGGAGGGAAGGGTGGGGAAAATAAGCTTTGGCTTCCCCCAGACCTTGTTGATTAGCATAAGCTTGTCTTTTGTGTTTTTCTTTTCTTTTTATTATTATAATTTTTTGTAAATGTAAAGTGTGTGTTTAAATTCAAATTTATGCTGATCAACTAAATACATAAATAAATACATAAATAAATAAAACAAGTCAACAAAGCACCGATTTCCTGGTCAGTCTGAAAACGTCTTTTTAGTCCATGTAGAACTTATTTTCTGTTGAGCTCGTCTGCTCCGTGTGAACTACAACGGAAACAAGACGGCGGTGCGTATGACAATGTCCGGAATAAGGTGAATTGACCTGCTCTAAAGCCAAAAACACTCTGTCTCTATCAAACAAGTAAATACATAAATACTTTTAAGGTTCACTCATTCGATTGTCCCAGAATCGTATAAGAATCCGGTGTTTATTAATGTTAAAGACGTGCCTTTGTTTAATCTTCACTACAGCACGGTGCACACAGTAAAAAGGACAACACTGACGACAGCGAGGGCCACAGATGGAGTGATGACGTCAGCACGTGCAGAGTAAAGGCACGCTGCTGAGGTCAGTGCGGCTGAATGCTGCCCTCTCCTGGTGACAAGTGTGCAGTGTATCCAACAACAGCCCTGTCAACGGGCTTTACTTAAAAACAATAATGTTTATAATTCAAATTGTTTAAAGGTGCACTGTGTAACTTTTCTGGTCCATATGTTTGTTATGAGTGTCTTATTTGAGTCTTTTGTTTTATGTTACCCAGAGCAGTCAGATCTGGACCTATACTGATAACAACCATTCCAGTACATATATATCGTTTGTAAAAAAAAAAAAAAAAAAATCGTTCTTCATGAAACAACAAACATCTAGAAAATCTGTCCATAACTTAGTTATTTGATCCCAGTCCTTGACAGTTGTTTAATTAATGACTGGATTTACACAGACACTTTTCTTGACATCTTCGCGGTGCATCATTGATTTATTTCACGAGGCCAATCCGCACCATCGACCTCCCATCAATGCACACCACACAATGCAATGTGTGTGAAGTGTCTTGCCTAAAGACAAAACCACAGTTTCCTCCACTGACAATGGCAATAAACCGTTTCTGATTCTGGTTTTAGTCCTTGTTTAGTCCTGGTTTAATCCTGGTTTAGTCCTGGTTTAATCCTGGTTTAGTCCTGGTTTAGTCCTGGTTCAGTCCTGGTTTAATCCTGGTTTAGTCCTGGTTTAGTCCTGCTTTAATCCTGGTTTAGTCCTGGTTTAGTCCTGGTTTAGTCCTGGTTTAGTCCTGGTTTAGTCCTGGTTTAGACCTGGTTTAGTCCTGGTTTAGTCCTGGTTTAGTCCTGGTTTAATCCTGGTTTTAGTCCTTGTTTAGTCCTGGTTTAATCCTGGTTTAGTCCTGGTTTTAGTCCTGGTTTAGTCCTGGTTTTAGTCCTTGTTTAGTCCTGGTTCAGTCCTGGTTTAGTCCTGGTTTAGTTCTGGGTCAGTCCTGGTTTAGTCCTGGTTTTAGTCCTTGTTTAGTCCTGGTTCAGTCCTGGTTTAGTCCTGGTTTAATCCTGGTTTTAGTCCTTGTTTAGTCCTGGTTCAGTCCTGGTTTAGTCCTGGTTTAGTCTTGGATTTTTTACTTTCTTCATTGGCAAATTAATTTCCTTATTTCAAACTAAATTATTTGATAACCTGTCAAAATGTCCAATGGTATCCACCTATTGTGTCTATTTAATGAGTTTCATGTCCCAGATGCATCATTTCAAAGTGATGTGGGATGTTTATTTTATGTTTATTCTACTACACTACTACTTATTTTACTATATTACTACTCATTTTATCTTATTCTTAATTTTATGCATGCATCTTTTATATATTTTATTATATTTTATTCATTGTTTTATGTTGCACCTCACGCCGAAGCAAGTTCCTGTTTGTGAATTTTGACACTGACAATGGCAGTAAACCGATTCTGATTCTGGTTTTAGTCCTTGTTTAGTCCTGCTTTATTCCTGGTTTAGTCCTGGTTTAGTCCTTGTTTAGTCCTGGTTTATTCCTGGTTTAGTCCTGGTTTAGTCCTTGTTTAGTCCTGGTTTTAGTCCTTGTTTAGTCCTGCTTTATTCCTGGTTTAGTCCTGGTTTAGTCCTTGTTTAGTCCTGGTTTTAGTCCTTGTTTAGTCCTGCTTTATTCCTGGTTTAGTCCTGGTTTTAGTCCTTGTTTAGTCCTGGTTTAGTCCTTGTTTAGTCCTGTTTTAGTCCTTGTTTAGTCCTGCTTTAGTCCTGCTTTAGTCCTGGTTTAGTCCTGGTTTTAGTCCTTGTTTAGTCCTGGTTTTAGTCCTTGTTTAGTCCTGCTTTAGTCCTGGTTTAATCCTGGTTTTAGTCCTGGTTTAGTCCTGCTTTAGTCCTGGTTTAATCCTGGTTTAGTCCTGGTTTTAGTCCTTGTTTAGTCCTGCTTTAGTCCTGGTTTAATCCTGGTTTAGTCTTGGTTTTAGTCCTTGTTTAGTCCTGCTTTATTCCTGGTTTTAGTCCTTGTTTAGTCCTACTTTAGTCCTGGTTTTAGTCCTTGTTTAGTCCTGCTTTAGTCCTGGTTTAATCCTGGTTTAGTCCTGGTTTTAGTCCTTGTTTAGTCCTGCTTTAGTCCTGGTTTAATCCTGGTTTAGTCCTGGTTTTAGTCCTTGTTTAGTCCTGCTTTATTCCTGGTTTTAGTCCTTGTTTAGTCCTACTTTAGTCCTGGTTTTAGTCCTTGTTTAGTCCTGCTTTAGTCCTGGTTTAATCCTGGTTTAGTCCTGGTTTTAGTCCTTGTTTAGTCCTGCTTTAGTCCTGGTTTAATCCTGGTTTAGTCCTGGTTTTAGTCCTTGTTTAGTCCTGCTTTAGTCCTGGTTTAATCCTGGTTTTAGTCCTTGTTTAGTCCTGGTTTTAGTCCTTGTTTAGTCCTGCTTTAGTCCTTGTTTAGTCCTGGTTTAGTCCTGCTTTAGTCCTGGTTTAATCCTGGTTTTAGTCCTGGTTTAGTCCTGCTTTAGTCCTTGTTTATTCCTGGTTTACTCCTGGTTTTAGTCCTTTGTTTAGTCCTGCTTTAGTCCTGGTTTAATCCTGGTTTAGTCCTGGTTTTAGTCCTTGTTTAGTCCTGCTTAATTCCTGGTTTTAGTCCTTGTTTAGTCCTACTTTAGTCCTGGTTTTAGTCCTTGTTTAGTCCTGCTTTATTCCTGGTTTAGTCCTTGTTTAGTCCTGGTTTATTCCTGGTTTAGTCCTGGTTTAGTCCTTGTTTAGTCCTGGTTTTAGTCCTTGTTTAGTCCTGCTTTATTCCTGGTTTAGTCCTGGTTTAGTCCTTGTTTAGTCCTGGTTTTAGTCCTTGTTTAGTCCTGCTTTAGTCCTGCTTTAGTCCTGGTTTAGTCCTGGTTTTAGTCCTTGTTTAGTCCTGGTTTAGTCCTTGTTTAGTCCTGTTTTAGTCCTTGTTTAGTCCTGCTTTAGTCCTGCTTTAGTCCTGGTTTAGTCCTGGTTTTAGTCCTTGTTTAGTCCTGGTTTTAGTCCTTGTTTAGTCCTGCTTTAGTCCTGGTTTAATCCTGGTTTTAGTCCTGGTTTAGTCCTGCTTTAGTCCTGGTTTAATCCTGGTTTAGTCCTGGTTTTAGTCCTTGTTTAGTCCTGCTTTAGTCCTGGTTTAATCCTGGTTTAGTCCTGGTTTTAGTCCTTGTTTAGTCCTGCTTTATTCCTGGTTTTAGTCCTTGTTTAGTCCTACTTTAGTCCTGGTTTTAGTCCTTGTTTAGTCCTGCTTTAGTCCTGGTTTAATCCTGGTTTAGTCCTGGTTTTAGTCCTTGTTTAGTCCTGCTTTAGTCCTGGTTTAATCCTGGTTTTAGTCCTTGTTTAGTCCTGGTTTAATCCTGGTTTAGTCCTGGTTTTAGTCCTGGTTTAGTCCTGGTTTTAGTCCTTGTTTAGTCCTGGTTCAGTCCTGGTTTAGTCCTGGTTTAGTTCTGGGTCAGTCCTGGTTTAGTCCTGGTTTTAGTCCTTGTTTAGTCCTGGTTAAGTCCTGGTTTAGTCCTGGTTTAATCCTGGTTTTAGTCCTTGTTTAGTCCTGGTTCAGTCCTGGTTTAGTCCTTGTTTAGTCCTGGTTTAGTCCTTGTTTAGTCCTGGTTTTAGTCCTTGTTTAGTCCTGCTTTAGTCCTGCTTTAGTCCTGGTTTAGTCCTGGTTTTAGTCCTTGTTTAGTCCTGGTTTAGTCCTTGTTTAGTCCTGTTTTAGTCCTTGTTTAGTCCTGCTTTAGTCCTGCTTTAGTCCTGGTTTAGTCCTGGTTTTAGTCCTTGTTTAGTCCTGGTTTTAGTCCTTGTTTAGTCCTGCTTTAGTCCTGGTTTAATCCTGGTTTTAGTCCTGGTTTAGTCCTGCTTTAGTCCTGGTTTAATCCTGGTTTAGTCCTGGTTTTAGTCCTTGTTTAGTCCTGCTTTAGTCCTGGTTTAATCCTGGTTTAGTCCTGGTTTTAGTCCTTGTTTAGTCCTGCTTT
Source organism: Rhinogobius similis (assembly GCA_019453435.1). Classification (NCBI taxonomy): domain Eukaryota; kingdom Metazoa; phylum Chordata; class Actinopteri; order Gobiiformes; family Gobiidae; genus Rhinogobius; species Rhinogobius similis. The sequence continues at coordinate 4,784,116 of CM033631.1, read as the reverse complement.
ATTCCTGGTTTTAGTCCTTGTTTAGTCCTACTTTAGTCCTGGTTTTAGTCCTTGTTTAGTCCTGCTTTAGTCCTGGTTTAATCCTGGTTTAGTCCTGGTTTTAGTCCTTGTTTAGTCCTGCTTTAGTCCTGGTTTAATCCTGGTTTAGTCCTGGTTTTAGTCCTTGTTTAGTCCTGCTTTATTCCTGGTTTTTGTCCTTGTTTAGTCCTACTTTAGTCCTGGTTTTAGTCCTTGTTTAGTCCTGCTTTAGTCCTGGTTTAATCCTGGTTTAGTCCTGGTTTTAGTCCTTGTTTAGTCCTGCTTTAGTCCTGGTTTAATCCTGGTTTAGTCCTGGTTTTAGTCCTTGTTTAGTCCTGCTTTAGTCCTTGTTTAATCCTGGTTTTAGTCCTTGTTTAGTCCTGCTTTAGTCCTGCTTTAGTCCTGGTTTAGTCCTGGTTTTAGTCCTTGTTTAGTCCTGGTTTTAGTCCTTGTTTAGTCCTGCTTTAGTCCTTGTTTAGTCCTGGTTTAGTCCTGCTTTAGTCCTGGTTTAATCCTGGTTTTAGTCCTGGTTTAGTCCTGCTTTAGTCCTGGTTTAATCCTGGTTTAGTCCTGGTTTTAGTCCTTGTTTAGTCCTGCTTTAGTCCTGGTTTAATCCTGGTTTAGTCCTGGTTTTAGTCCTTGTTTAGTCCTGCTTTATTCCTGGTTTTAGTCCTTGTTTAGTCCTTGTTTAGTCCTGGTTTTAGTCCTTGTTTAGTCCTGCTTTAGTCCTGGTTTAGTCCTGGTTTAGTCCTGCTTTAGTCCTGGTTTAATCCTGGTTTTAGTCCTTGTTTAGTCCTGCTTTAGTCCTGGTTTAGTCCTGGTTTTAGTCCTTGTTTAGTCCTGCTTTAGTCCTGGTTTAATCCTGGTTTAGTCCTGGTTTTAGTCCTTGTTTAGTCCTGCTTTATTCCTGGTTTTAGTCCTTGTTTAGTCCTACTTTAGTCCTGGTTTTAGTCCTTGTTTAGTCCTGCTTTAGTCCTGGTTTAATCCTGCTTTAGTCCCGGTTTAATCTTGGTTTAGTCCTGCTTTAGTCCTGGTTTTATTGTTTTATGTTGCACTTTACGCCGAAGCAAGTTCCTGTTTGTGGATTTTGACACTGACAATGGAAATAAACCGATTCTGATTCTCATGTTAAAGCCCCACCAAACATGATTTCAGCCAAAAAAGCAACTTAAATAAATGTAATCACTTAATTACAAGCGTTTTAAAGTACAAACATGCATCCTTGCTGTGAAGGGGCTTGTTTTTCCAAAAATTTGACCTGTAACTTTTCCGGTGGAGGGTCTGCACCTGCTTGTTTCCTGGAGTCCAACAGTTGGTTTTCAGACACCAGTACGTCAACGTATTGCATTCATTTGAATAATAAAAGTTTTTGTTTTAACGAGAAAAGTTTCTGTTTTTATGAGAAAAATAAATCCTGTTTTTATGAGAAACGTTTCTGTTTTTATGACAATAGTTTCTGTTTTAACGAGAAAAGTTTCTGTTTTTATGACAATAGTTTCTGTTTTAACGAGAAAAGTTTCTGTTTTTATGAGAAAAATAAATCCTGTTTTTATGAGAAAAGTAAGTGTTTTATGAGCAAAACACGGTGTTTCCTCAGGGCTGTAAGTTTAGGCGGAGCTGGCTAGATGCTACTACCGAGGTGCAAATGTACGATTTAGCCAGTTTGATACACTTTTACTTTGATTTAGGCTCACGACGTTGGGAGATTTTGGTGTCACTGAGCAGTCTTGACGGTATTGTCATCAGCGTCAACTTTGCGACCGTTTATGCAGATTCCATATGGTTTAAGCTTGTCATGTGAATCTATGTGCCATAAGAAGTTTGGCCCTGGATTCTGATATAGACGGCGATGAAGGCCATTTCTGCGTCTCATTTGAACTCCATTGGGGTCCAAAATCTTCAGGAGGTTTCTGATTGTCTCCTGAGTCACCACGTAACCGGCTTGAATACACTTTAAATGCATAGTCTTGTATCCATGAAGCACGCCATATTGGTTTAATTGATCCTATACCGCACCGTCCAACAGGTCTGACTTGTTACTGCGTCTGAACAGGCGCAGATCCTTCAGATGTCGTCGCAAAGTTGACATGCTGATGACAATACCGTCAAGACTGCTCAGTGACACCAAAATCTCCCAATGTCGTAAGCCTAAATCAAAATAAAAGCGTATCAAACTGGCTAAATCGTACATTTGCGCCTCTGTAGTTGTGGTGTATTGTGATGAGCAATTACCACTATGATCACTGGGTGGCACTGTCACGTGTATGTACTAAAATGAGAGGTTGTAATAAATGACACAGAAGCTGTTCCAAGGTCTCGTCTCAATCCCTTGGTGTCAAAGACGTATAAATATGTAACCCACGTTATACTACGAATATATAGCCAACAAGACTAAAGGCTACAACAGTAGTAGCATCTAGCCAGCTCCGCCTAAACTTACAGCCCTGAGGAAACACCGTGTTTTGCTCATAAAACACTTACTTTTCTCGTTAAAACAGGATTTATTTTTCTCATAAAAACAGAAACTTTTCTCGTTAAAACAGAAACTATTGTCATAAAAACAGAAACTTTTCTCGTTAAAACAGAAACTTTTATTATTAAAACAGAAATTTTTCTCATAAAAACAGAAACTATTGTCATTAAAACAGAAACTTTTCTCGTTAAAACAGAAACTTTTATTATTAAAACAGAAATTTTTCTCATAAAAACAGAAACTATTGTCATTAAAACAGAAACTTTTCTCATTAAAACAGAAACTTTTCTCGTTAAAACAGAAACTTTTATTATTCAAATGAATGCAATACGTTTCCGTACACCAGCGATGCTTTAATGTTGAAAATAATTTGCAGCCTCCGTCCAATATTGATGAATCGTCGGACAATCCCAAACACACGGTGATAACGGGCTACAGGCACAATCCAGGGTTCAGTATTATCCTGTGAATAATGTGCACTTTGACACCTTGACATTAGAAAACAGTGGTTCCCAAAGTGGGGGTCGCAAGGGGATGAGCTGGGGGTCGCGAGATGATTTCAAGATCTCATTTGAATTAATATGACATTATATTTGCTCTATTTTTTATAACAGTTACTGCAAAAAAGGCCTATCAAAAATAAGAAAAATAAACTCAAAATAAGACCTTTTTACCCTAATTTAAGTTAAATTATCTGCCAGTGGAATAAGATTATTTTACTTATCAAGTTTACTTAAAACAAGTCAAATAATGTCAATTTGATGTAGTCCTGTCAAGTGAAAAAATCTTAAAATTGGACTTTTAAGATTAATTTGCTTAATTCAAGTAAATTTAACTAAATTAGATAATCCCTTTAGTGAAATAGGGTCTAATAAGACAATAAACTATTCAAACAACCAATATTAAACCTGATTTAACAGGCTTTGACACTTAAAATTATTGCTGCTGTCATTTTCATTTCGCTTTGGGGGTCCCGAGTCAATTGCGTGGCTAATTTGGGCGTCAAAAAAGTTTGGGAACCCCTGTTATAAAATATTTTTCCTACATTTTTTCCTCCATTTCTTTCCAGACACTTCCACGTTCCTCCAGTGAGAAGTGTGAATATGTTCCCGTTCTTCATCTGTCACAACAAAACTGCCCTCTTTTCCTTGTTATTTCTGCAAAGTATTTTCAATCCAAACTCCAGAACGAAGCCTAGTATCGCGCTTTTCGCCCGACTCCAGCGGCCCGTCGCTCCCTCGCGGCGTTAGCATGTTAGCCCTTGATCCGTGTGCAGCGCTGCCGGTCGGACAGATGGCTCGCTCGCCCAATAATCCCACTCACAATCAAGATTAGGACGCTCTCATCTCCCCGATTACACGCTCCTCTCTCTGCGCTGCTGCCGCCGCCGGCACAATATTCTGACCCGGATGATATAATCTAACCGCAAATCTGCAGGCCGGATTAAGTTATTATAGGGGAAGTTTGATCGCAGAATAACGCGCCGGACAGAGGAAAGAAGAGAGAGGAAGAGGAGGAGAGAGAAAGGAAAGAGGAGAGAGAAGGGATTAGAGTATTTTTACCTCAGTGTTTTGTGTCACGGCTCGTCTCACAGACTGGATTGAGGAGATTGAGGAGGACGGAGGCGGAAGAACCGAGTCAGCTTCACAAGGTTAGTCTCGCAGTCGTTATTTTGGTTCGTTCGTTCGTTATTTGCTTTATTTACGTTGGGTATTGTACTCAGATTCACGTCTTTGGTCGTTGTCAGATTGTAGAAAGAGGCCGTAGAAAGAGGCGATGTTCTTTCAAATGGAGACAAACGTGTCTTCTTATTGTTATTTTGTCTTATTTATTCTTATTTTTTCACGGGAAATGTTCACGTGGAAAGCTCAAAAATGTCAATAGTTTGTTGAAATATGGTGGAGATGTTGTGTTAATGACGACAATGTCCATTTTCTAACAATTTATCCACACGTTAATCTGCAAGAAGACTATTTTTCCTTCCCCACTGAGACTACACTGCAAAAAATGTATATCTATCGAAGCATAAAATGACTTGAATTTACCATTTGTATCTGGATTTGAGTAGACTTGACTCTTTAATTCCTTATGTGATGCAGAATATTTCACTGGTTTCAAGGTATTTCTGCCTGATTTAGCGATAATTTATCTTAAAAAAAGAAAATAAATGTGCCAAGGGGGTGAGTAAAATAATCTTAACCCACTGACAGATAATTTGGCTTGACGTAAGAAAGTAATGTATTGAAAGAAGTCAGAAACAGGTTGAAACAAGTGAAATAATCTAGTTACATCAAATAAAAACTAATCTAAACTTCTCAAATCCAGATAAAAATGATAAATTCAAGCCATTTTAAGCTTGGATAGATTTACATTTGAGATCATTTGGATTGAAGTAAGAAATAATGCATTGAAACAAGTCAGAAATGGTTTGAAACAAGTAAAATAATCTAGTTCCGTCAAAAAAATAATAGTCTCCACTGATCTTAACGAGTCAAAACGTCTGAACTTCAGATTAATATCCTGAAATCAAGACATTTTAACTCATCTAGAACTTCACTTTTGCAGTGTACTCCAGTGTATTCTGACCAGAGATTATATTCGTTTACCGATATAGTGACTAGTATTTGCACTTTTTCGAACATCGGCGACGGTTATCATCTTAAAGCTTAAGCAAAGGCCATTGTTTTGTTTGGGTGGAAAAAACTGACTGAATGAGATACAACTGCAGTTTGTTCTAACACTTTAGTTCAGCTTCAGCTCATATGAAGAGACTGTGACTCTTTTATTGGTTTGCAGTGAGACTGGGCTGTGGATGTTTAAAAATCACTGCAACAGAAAGAGTTTCTTTATTAAAAGCGCTGCATCTGATTTGTATTGTTTGAAATATGAAAAACAGAACTAGTTGATGTCAAACTCAGTCACATGTATCTCTCACTTTCATAATGCATCATAAACATTCACTATCATGAGTTTAGAAGCACTTTTCACCAGACTCTGAGCCCACATCGAGTTTTGCCGTCATGGGAAAAGCTAACAAACTTTAACATGCTAACGGTGCATTTCCTGCTTCTCGTAGAATAAACGCTCAGTAAATAGATGGAGAGTTAAAGTTGTGGTCTCATTTTCACCTGAATAGATGCTTTTACAATAAATCTGTGCTGGAGCAACACAGATTTCATTTTATTCCACGCAAAGAATTGAACATGAACTAGTTCTGTTTTTCTGGGTATATCTTTTTTTTTTTTTCATATGGCCTAATTTGAGGACAATTATAAAAACCGGTGCCTTCTTTATCAGCCTCAAAAAATCTGCAGTGAAAAACCTCATATTGGTGCCAATCGTGGTGGAGGGTCATGAGTTCAAATCCAGCTCTGACCAATTACTGCATGTCCTTCTCATCTACATTTCACTCCGTGCTGTTCAGTCACATGCAAGCTAAAGAAAATACTTAAAGGGGCTGCACCTGATTTTTATTGTTTTGAAACGTGAAAAACAGAACTAGTTGATGTCAAACTCAGTCACATGTATCTCTCACTTTCATAATGCAGTTCCAGCACCATAAACATTCACTACCATGAGTTTAGAAGCACTTTTCAGCAGACTTTGAGCCCAGCGCGTCACAATCAAACTATCAAACATTAGCATGCTAATGGTGCATCTCTTGCTTCTCTCGTAGGAGAAAACGCTCAATAAATAGATGCAGAGAAAGCATTGTGGTCTCATTTTCACTCGAATAGATGCACTTCACAGCAGTAAAAATCAGGTACAGCCCCTTTAAAGGACACATATTCCACTACAGTGACCTTTAACCCTGTTCTAACAATGTTCCATCATCAAAAACACACCCGGAGTTGCATTTAGCTTCATTCACGCTAGTTTGAGGAATGCTAATTAGAAAATCCTCTTCCTCCAAACGTCAAAAACACTTCCTGCTGAACTCCCTCGATCCATGACGTTTTTTCCGACTTTAGACATCACTTATCACAAATTTACGGTACTCAAGATCATGTTTAAACGCTGATAACGATATTTAAAAAATGCATAATGACAGAAAAACTCCACGCACCACCTCTAATTGTGACCTCCCTCTTCTCCCCCGCAGTCCTCGGCCCTCGCGGCTCTCGTCTCGGGGCGGCCTCGGCGGCTCCCTGCGCCATGGGCTTCCTGGAGAACTACCAGGAGATCGACCCGGTCACCCTGAACCTGTGCATCCTCATCGCCAGCTACGTCATCCTGCTGCTCGTCTTCCTCATCTCCTGCATCATGTACGACTGCCGAGGCAAGGACCCCACCAAGGAGTACGCCCCGGACCCGGCCCCCACGCAGTCGCCCATCCGCCTGGTGGTCATGCAGAGCTCGCCGGCCCCCGTGGCACGATGGGACGCCGCCAACATGATCACCACCTACCACGACCACGCCGACTTCAGGGAGAAGAAGTCCACCATGGTCTGAACTTTGAGAGGCTTTCTGTAAATATCGGACTGTTTTTGTAAAGATGGGACTCCGCAAGACCACGTTTTTATGATTCGTTTGGAACACGGATGGGAATTTTACCTTTACAACCTTTTCGTGAGGGGCTTTTTCGCCATTACAAGGTTTTTCACAAAAGATAAACCACAAATTATGGTCCAAAAGTGATCAAGTAAGAGTTGGAGTAAAGCTATCAATTTAAAGTGAAGAGAATCCACCATTGTCAGGTTTTCGGTAAATATTAATGTGTTTTTTTAACAATGGAACTTCGCAAGATCAAATTTCATTATGAACTGGAAGGTTAATTTTACCGTTACAACCTCTTTGACTAAAGAAAAAAACTCAAACCATGGTGAAAAGTTAGCATATCAAGCCCGGAGTTTGGCATGTTCTCCATTTAGTCTTTAAGTTTTGACCATCAGTTTCATGTGAAGGAAGTCCACCATGGTCTGAACTCTGGGAGGTTTTCTGTAAATATTGGACTGTTTTTGGGACGATGGGACTCCGCAATACCACGTTTTTATGATTCATTTGGAACACAGATGGGAATTTTACCTTTACAACCTTTTCCACAAAAGAAACAGCACAAACGATGGTAGAAAAATGATCAAGTCTGGTGTGGTGAGGGGCTTTTTTGCCATTACAACCTTTTTCACAAAAGATTAACCACAAATTATGGTACAAAAGTGGTCAAGTAAGAGTTGGAGTATGCATGTTCTCCATTCAGTCTTTAAGTTTTGACCGCAAAGCTATTAATTTAAGGGATTTAATGAATTTTAAGGAATTTTGTGAAGGGAATCCACAATTGCCAGGTTTTCCCTAAATATTAATCTGTTTTTTTAACGATGGAACTTCGCTAGACAAAATGTTGTACTTCATTATGAGCGTGAATGGGAATTTTACCCATACAACCTTTTTGACAAAAGAAAAAACTCCATGGTAAAAAGCAATCATATCAGGCCTGGAGTTTGCATGTTCTCCATTTAGTCTTTAAGTTTTGACCATCAGTTTCATGTGAAGGAAGTCCACCATGGTCTGAACTCTGGGAGGCTTTCTGTAAATATCGGACTGTTTTTGTAACGATGGGACTCCGCAAGACCACGTTTTTGTGATTCATTTGGAACGCGGATGGGAATTTTACCTTTACAACCTTTTCCACAAAAGAAACAGCACAAACGATGGTAGAAAAGTGAAGATCAGACATGGAAATTTCATGTTCTCCATTTATGTTTTGACCAATGAGACATCATAAGATCACGTTTTCATACTTCCTTAACAACGTGAATGGGAATTTTACCGTAACAACCTTTTCAACTAAAGAAAAAGCCCAAATCTTGGTGGAAAAATGGTCAAGTCTGGCATGGAATTTGTATATTCTCCATTTGATCTTTAAGTTTTGAGCACAAACTTTCACAGAACCATCAAATTCAAGATACATGTGGTAAAATATCAGACTGTTTTTGTAACCATGGGACACTGCAAGGCCACAATTTGGAGAAATTGAAGACTAAATATGAGAAATAGTCCATTGCAACCTTTTCCACACAAAAAGCACAAATGATGTTAGAAAAATGAAGGTCAGGCCTGAAAATTTGCATGTTCTCCATTTAGTTTTTAAGTTTTAACCACAAAGCTATCAATTCAAGTGAAGGAAGGTCACCTTGGCCTGAACTCTGGGAGGTTTTCAGTAAAAATTAGACTGTTTTTGTAACAATGGAACTCAGCAAGACCACATTTTTGTACTTCATAAAGAACGAGAATAGGAATTTTACCATTACAATCTTTTTTTTTTACAAAAGAAAAAACACAAATCATGGTTAAAAAAAGTGGTCATATCAGGCCTGGAGTTTGCATGTTCTCCATTTAATCTATAAGTTCTGACCAAAAGCCAAAACCATCAATTTCAAGTGAAAGAAATCCACCATTGTCTGAACTCTGGGAGGTTTTAGGTAAATCTTTTCTAACAATGGGACATTGCAAGAGCATAATTTTGATTTTTAATAAGAACCTTTTCTTCATTAAGACTGTGGATGGGAACTCTGCCATCTCTCCTTTTTTCACAAAACATGAAGCATTAACGATGGTAGAAAGCATTTATTTAAAACAATGGAACACCACAAGACCACGATTTTGTACTTGAATAAGCACATGAATGGGAATTTTGCTTCTATAATCTTTTCCACACAAAAAAGGACAAACCATGGTACAAATGTTCTCCATAGTCTTTTTGACCACAAGATCCATCAAGTGAAAGAAGTCCACCATTGTCAGAACTCTGTATTTTTTAAATTTAAATATCAGACTTTTTTTGTAACAATTGGAAACAGCAAGACAATTTACTTTTAATTAAATAGAACGTCTCTCTTGTTCTTCTTTGAGAACGTGAATGAGAAGTTTACGTCCATCGTTTTTTTCCACAGAAGAAAAAGCACAATCCATGCTAGAAAAATGGACAGATCAGACGTCGTGAGAACCTTTCAGGAAGGAATTTGCTTGTTCTCTTTAGATTTTACCTTAATCTTTCACAAACCCATCAGTTTCAAATGGAAGTGGGAGCATTAGTGTAAATATCAGACTGTTATTGTAAAAAGTGACACCACATGAACACAGTTTTAAGTAAGAAGAACATTTTTTGTAAGAACTTGAATGGAAACTGTACCATCCTTTTTTTTTTTTTTACAGAAGATTAAGCACAAATCTTAATGGAAAGCGCTCAAATCCGACGTCGTGAGAACCTTTCAGCGTGTTCTACATTTAATCTTCAAGTTTTGACCTCAAGTTTCACAAACCCATCGATTTCCAAGCGAAAGACGTCCATCGTGGAGTCACCGAAAGACATTTTAATCTTAATGTTTTGTTTTCTGTAAATATGAGAGTATTTTTCTACTGTTTTGTGTTTGAGCCCCTAGAGTTTGCATGTTCTCCCTGTGTCTGGACGGGTTTCTTCCCCATCATTCCCTAAAACGTGCACACGAGGCTCATCTTCACAAAGATTCAAATCTGGTGAAGAACTGAAATTTGGGTCCAAAAATATCAACCCCAACCTCAAGAGCTGCAAACCTCATGTAAACAAAAGATATTTGGATACATTTTGTAAATAAAGGACATTTTTCTACATCTTCCTTGTGCTTTTGGTGTTTTTTTTTCACTTTACTGCTGCTGCTCACTGGATTATGAAACATTTTGACCTACAACACCCGATTTTTGATGAGAAGTAAAGCTTTTTCAGTGAGGTGAGGTAAAGTTTTCAATATGTTCTTTTTCTTTGCGTTAAACAATCATTGTTTATCTGTTTTCTGCCCTGAGGCAAACTGACCAGCGATGTGGCAGTCGTTCTGTGCCTATTTAACTCGTTCAAAAGTACAGTAAAGGTGAAATGTCCAGTGTCTGTGCTTTTACGCAACATTTTTTGTGCGTTTAACCCATTCAAAAGATGTAATATTTGGTTTTAATTCGTTAATCGCTGTGGCAACCGTCCTAATTTCTCATAATTCTGAAACCTAAGCATATATTTCATTCTAAAAAGACCCTTCAACATTCCAAGAAGCAGAATTATGGGCAGCAAACTGATGAAGTGTGTTTCTTGCTTTTTTTGGTCTCATTTTTGTTCATGGAGACGTTGACTCACTTAAATTTACTTTCAGTTCCCTTTAGTTGTTTTTCTGTTGCTTGTGTAGCTTGTTTGCTAACGGCAGTGGGAGATATCGGCCCAAAACATCTCATTTTAAAGCGCGTATGACGTGTTTTCATGATTTTCTAGTTTGACTATGTTTGACCTGTTAGATGTAATAGTTTTACACCAATGAAGTTCTAAATTTTGAAGAAAAACTGTAAAATATGTTGAAAATGACAGAAAGAAGAGCAGAATTCCAAAGCATGTTGACAGGGAGAAGTTTGGGACAATTTACACACAAGAAACACATTTTTCTGATACTTTAAACGTTAATAAAACAAAAGAAAACTGTTCTCATGTATTTGTTGTGACATTAGAGCAGTTTTGCCATGGTTGCTAGGTAACAGTTACACGTGATGTCGTGATTTACAAACAGGAAGTAGAATTTCAACTCGACAAAATGGCCAAACTGTTTGTGACAAAGTGGGTCTTTGTCCCCTTTAATAATCTTTAATTTGTCTTAATTTTCAATTTCCCATATTCAATTGTAAACTTAATCCGGGGTTTGTTTTGTTTAGTTTAGTTATCACACAACACATAAGTTCCTTTCAATATGCTTTTATTTTTACAACGTACTTTCATTCATTCCCCATACTTACCTGGCTTACCACATGGTCTGGTCAAAGAGGGGGCAGGCCTTATGGCAGCCATTTTTGTAACCTCAGGAGGGGTTATGGGCCAGACCATGTGGCAGGGGAAACTGTTGGAGTTACATTGGTTTTCAGTTTATTTCCGTGAGCTAATTTGAGTTTATTTGTGTTTATAGTTTCTGTAAACCTTTATAAATGTTTTGGGGACTGGGGTCGTTTTGGTTGGTGATTGCACACCTGCTTGGGAAAGGTAAAGATCGTGTAGTTCCCTCCAGAGAGAATGCACTTCCCCAGGGGAGTAGCCTTGCTAGATAAAAGAGGCCTCCAGAAGCCATTTAGGAGAGAGACTTCAGTGCAGTTGTGTGCACATGTGTTTTGTTCGTTTTAATAAATCTTGTCTGGTACAAGACTTTTGTATGTCTGCCTCCTACTTCGACCACTTTGGCCAGCTTCCCCACACTGTTGTTATTTATTTATTATTCATTTTGTTGCGGCAAAATGTTTAATTTAATGATCTCAACTGTGTTTTTGTGAAATGAGGAGAGAAAGTTCAACTGTGTGTGACCCCAGCCTGAATCAGTGACGTAGCATGCAATCTGGTTAAACGTTTACTTGATTTTCTTTTTTTAGACGCCTCGAACAAACTAAACATCCAACAGAGTTAAAGACTTTTATATTTTAGTCGTGTTTTGAGCTTTTACGGGACACAATTCTGCTGCTCAATGCTAAAATATTTAAAAATGTTTATTATGTTATGATATGATCTGCACAACCTCTGCTGTCTAAACTTCCATCAACACCAACCAGACTTAAAAACTGCATGTATTTATTGTTTATCTGTTGTTTCTCCTGCTCCGTGACGTCTCTGTCCCTCGTGTTCCGTGTTTTGGACGATGTTTCGGTCGGATTTGTGTCGTGAATCGGTCCGAGTTCAGGGATTACTGTTGAACATTTGGGCGTGTTACGTAACATCAGCGGCGCAGCTCACACTCTGGATTACACTCCGTTTACAATCCTCGGTGGCAGAGTGGTTAGCCTGTGCTAGCGCCAGCGTCGGTCACAGTGAGATAAACGCACAAAGGCCTGATATCTGCAGGTTTACTCTTCATATCAGTCAAGTGTGGATTTAATCGATAGCACTGTTTAATGTGAACACAGCGGCAGAGAAACTGCTGTGGGCAACTGCTGGAAACTTGGAGTTTGTGTGTTTTTGTTTATGTGTGTGATTTTACATAGATATGTTTAGTAACAAATAGTTGCTAAATTCAGAATAATGATGTCGGGGATTCATGTAACAAGGCATTCAACCCCTAAAACTATCGGCCACAAACTGTAAGAGCGACAGATGGAGGTGAATTAGAGATGATTTTCTCTCAAACTCCTGACTAAAATTCAAACTTCAGCTTTTTCTGAATCGATAAACAAATGGCTGGGCTTTACTCTAATTATAAGAGTTTGAACAAACTGCACAGAGGATGATCTGATTTCAAATCCCACTTAGATATTTTGGTAAAAAAGGAAGAGAAAGTAAAGACGGTGTTGGAGGAATGGACTGACAGACAGTGGACTCAGACTTTGTTGGTTTTTGACCATTTCCATTTCGGAGCTGAACCATATATCTGAGTTGAAAAATGTCCATTGAAGAATGCAGATAGAAGGCCTTTTTAAATGTGTTTTTAATGAACTCTTATTTTTGTGGGTTTGTGAACAAACTGATCCTGATTCTATCATTATTTTATTTAAATGTGATGGGCACAAAGGTAAATGAAGAAAACGCACAATAATAATAATAATTCCTTCCTCAGAACTTCACAGTCTGTCGAAGCTTCTCAAAGCGCTGCCCTGTTGTCATTAAGTCACTGCTGTAGCCACATCTGCCCCAGGGCAGACTGAAGCCAGGCCAATCAACACTTTCAGCTCCTCCCACCACCTCCAACCCTTCACTCACACACCACTTTCACACCTGGCGCTGTGGGTGAAGTGTTTTGCCTAAGGATGAACAAATGCTTTACCGCTGAGCAATGAATGACCCTTGAGCCGCGACACGAGAGGGAGGTGAGTTTATGAAAAGGTTCCAACATATTTCCAGCTCTCACACAGACGTCTCAGTGATCGTTATGTACTCCTGTGTTGTAGAATTTAATGTGTCTCTCTCAAAAAGCTGGATTCTTTATTCTATGATGCATCAAAGAATACTTTCCCAGACAGATGTTCTGTCTCAACTACACAGGTGACCAACGGAGCAAAACGCAGCCCCACAATGAGAAACTCACTATTATATAGAGTTACAGTGGGCCGGCCCACGAGAGCCAATGAAAAGTGTCAGGTAGCCATAAGGAAGGGAGGACATTACAATATGAATTAGAGTGGTCACATACAGAGGGTCCAGAGGTGATCAAATTAGAATAGTGGTGTCTCTTTGAGTGGAGAAGCTCGTTAACTAGTCCAGGCACAAACAGAAGAATAAAGGAAGAATAACAAAGGTATCAGCTGTTACATTTCACGCGAGCAACCAAGAACAGGAGGCCGAGGAGCTCCTACTGTGAACAAGTAGTCAATGGTTATACAATACGATCATTACAGAACCACAAGCCATTTTCTTACAAGACACTTTCCATTACACCTGTCAGGAAGAAAGACTGCCAGCCTGTGCCACTGCGCCTTCTTCTCCACACAATCCCTGACGTAAAGAAGGCGAGGTTGAGCTGAGTCCACAGGTTGTGACACGGTTTTTCATGAATCCTTGGATCTAAAATAGTGCGGTGCTGTGAACGTAAAGCCTTTTCCCGGTGCAGGCTCAAAGGCCGAGCCCAGGGCGCAGACTCAAACCTTCTTTACTGTATATTTACTGTAGGAGCTTTACGCCGCGCCGTGTAATCCTCCAGTTCTGAGAAAGCTGATTCTCATCGACCCCATTCATAAAAACAGGACGGGGCTGGACAAAACAGAGTAAATAAAGAGGTCAGAGGGCATTATGTAACGGACACGGTGTTTTCAGGAGACGCCGCCAAAATCTGTCAGTCACTAATGCCAAACAGAACATACAGGATAAATGTTTTCTGTCTTAAGGCGAGACACTGCAGGTGAACAGGAGAAAATCTTAAATGTAAAGATTTTAAACTTCTCACTTCTTACATTCTCAAATGTAAGAAAAAAATATGCTACATGTTTTCATCATGTCATGTTTTCACGTAGAAATAAGGCATTTTATGTGTAAAAATGGTTAAAAATACATATATTTGGGACAGGTTTAAATTTCTTGCTTCATTTTGTACTCATATTGGTTACAAAAAATTTACAGAAGGGATTTTTGATTTCTTATTGGATTTCTTATTTTGTTTTTAAGTAAACTAGATTGGACTGAAAAATGAAAAAAAATTAAAATTTTGGTGTAGGATCTACTTTAAGGCTGATCTTTATGTCTCGAGGGAGAAAAATGCATTTTAAGAAAACGGCCTTTGAAGTTACAATGTCCCAGAGAAATCTATGGATGAAGTGGATTCAATGGAAGAATAAAACATCTTCAGGAGCAGATTGGACACGTTTGTTGTTTCCACATGAAAGTCGATATGATGAGAGAGCAAATTGACCTAAATACAAAAAATAAATAAAATAAAATAAAAAAGTGTTTAGCCTACCGTTAATGGACATGTTATGCAAAATATACCTTTTTTAGCTTTTGAACTTGTTCTAACATTGTTCGTTCTTCAAATTTCATCAAAATCATAGCTGGAGTTGTATTCAGCTGTTTTCACGCTTGTTTCATTAATTCTGTCAACAAGTTCGTCTTCTCTGCGCCTCACAAAACACTTGGTTGCAAAGTTCCCGGATTTGTGACGTCAAAGGCAGAGGTCCAGGGTTCTCCTTTGCTGTTTTTAAGTTCATAATTCATCATTGGACTCGTTCTGGTGTAGAAGAGCTCAAGATGTTTCTGCTCCTCGGTCCATCTGGAGCCCAAGAGAGACCGACCGCTTTGGATCCCTTTAACGGGTCGACAGGTAACCGCCTGGCCACAATGGATTTTTACACTTGCCCGGGCCGGACCATTTACAGTCTGGATGTTGTTAACTACAGTATATTACACACATACTATTACCATAGACCGTACATTTCACTGGACTGCCTTAGCCTGCTATCCGCCGTGTTCCAAATAGGAAGCAGCTATGGAGGCTCCTGGCTCCTTCAAGCCGAGCTGCCATTCACTTTCTATTGGGACATTGGTGCCTTTACTCTGTAACTGTTTTGGTCAAACTCACATCTGGAACTAAAATGTCTGTTTTGACACACTCTACATGATCCTAGTGTTTTTTTTTCTCGTTGGTTGTTCATAAATCAAGTTATTAGTAATAATAACTGACCAATCAGGTGCTTCCTTTTCCAGGGGTTGGTTTCGCTCGTGTTAGCAACAGGTAGCGCTGCACGTTGCCGTCCTCTCCTCTCCGCGGAAACCGTTAACAACCTCGCTCCTGATTAGTCCGTGTGGTTGCCATGATACGCACTCAGATTTCAAAATATGGAGTCTGGCTCCACTTTAGCCGCTATAACTGCTAGCCACGATGGGCTTCATTTGGCTGGAGCCATACGCTTTGGGTGGTGTCTGGATGACTATTACACATAGACTTAGTGCCTAAAATACACAAAAAACTACAACAGAACAGCAAAAATCATTACCTTTATTTATTTTAGTGGGAACAGTGCCGTTGGTCACTCTTTTTAGCCGATGCATCAGAGTTTGGTGTTATTCTAGCGGTGGCTTTTCTCAAAACTGAGATTAAATGAAGAAGAACTGCAGTCTCAAACTATAAAATGATAAATACACCATACTTTACTCATATATTTTTTATTAAATGCTTTGCGGGCCGGATCAAAATGCCAAAAGGGCTGCATTTGCCCAAAGACATGCTCCAAAGTGAACCGGTGGAAACGTGGCTCTGCTCTCCTGCTCCTCTCGACTCCTTCGAACCCGGCGCTCCCTCGTCCTCTGCTGCGGGGATAAGACTTTAATCAGGTCAATGAAGAGTTTAGAGAGGTTAAAGGGCGCCAACGAGGAAGGATCAGATCACACTCTAAAACGCTGGCAAGAAGAGACGGGAGAAGGAGCCGATTTACGACCACAAACAAATGTGTTTAAAGCATCAGAGCTGCTTTAAACACATTTATTTTACATTGTGTTTTAGGAAATTATGTTGAACTCTTTTTTGACGAAGGAACAATCCAGATTTATGGGTTTTACTGGAAAAATACTCACAGAAATATTGAGCCCACAATCATTTTTCATCTTATCTAGAGATATATTAGATACTGTTCCATAAATTACATTCTTTTGAAGCTAAAATACAATTTTATGGCTAGAAAATTGTATTTTGTCCATCGTTATAGAAAAGCAAACTAACTAACCTTTCTACTCTGGAAATTAACACTTAAAACCAGTAGAATTTAGATCTCATAATTTCCTTAAACACAATGTAAAATACAATAATAAATGTGTTTAAAGCAGCTCTGATGTCACTCTCATGTGTCTGAGGCTTTTACTGACACAAAATCATCTACATTTTTCATATTTTGTGATATTCTGATGTTAATCCCAGTTTCTCCAGTGAAATCACATTGTTTGCCTCCATTCTGAATTTAGAATGTTTTTGTCTACAAATTTTTAAAGGGTCTATTGTTACTTTTTAAAATTAATATCTAACTTTGACACTAGTTTTAGTATCAATTGTGCGTATCGATTTTTTACAACTACCTTATACTTTATCAGCAAACATTTCACTGAACCTGGACTGAACCCAGGACTGAACCCAGGACTTAAACCAGGACTTAAACCAGGACCTAAAGTTTATCATAATTTCCTAAAACATGATGTAAAATACAATAATAAATGTGTTTAAAGCAGCTCTGATGTCACTCACATGTGTCTGAGGCTTTTACTGACACTAAATCATCTACATTTTTCATATTTTGTGATATTCTGAGGTTAATCCCAGTTTCTCAGTGAAATCACATCATGTTCCACTTCACTTTTGCCTCCGTTCTGAATTTAGAATGTTTTTGTTTACAGACTTTTAAAGGGTCTGTATAACCCCGGCGTCTGTGCTGACTGTGGACCCACTGGACCCGCCCCTCGGTCTGGTCCTCGCTCTGGTCCTGAGTCGGTCCGACCTCCGTCTGACCTCGGGCCCTTTTGTCCTGTCGCTGCATAAATGAGTTACGTAACGAGAGCCGAGCGAGTGAAACCGGAGATTCCGTTTGTGCGCGTGGGCCTTAAACACACCACAGACACCGGAGACGCCGAAGTGCAAGTCCAGACCACGTTTAGACCAGCGTCGGGCCGGGATGAGTGACAGGCCCACACCCATGACGGGGACTGGGCTGGAAACACGGGTCTTTGTTTCCGTGACGAACGACAACAAACGGCAACGGAAGATGCCACGTGTTGAGAACTCACTGCCGAATACTTTTACTGGATTTGCAAGTATTTCAAGTTGTAAAATATGAGCTGCGCATTGTATGGAAGATAATTAGTCACACATTTCTCACTTTTTGATTTGATTTTTTTTTATTTTCACATAATTAAAAAAAAAACAACAGAAGTCTATATGAAATAAAATAAGATAAAACAAAAAACAAAAAAAGGATTAGATTTTGTACATTTTATTTATCATATTATGGAAGACAGTTTGTTTCATCAGACTTTTCATTTTGAATTTCAGTCGTTGAATATTACAGTAAATTTCCAGGGTTTAAAAATTCCACATGAAAAATTCACCTTTTAAATATTCAGTGCACAGATTTTCAAGACTTCAAATTGAAAAACATGATTGATTGTTTTCCCATTTTGGATATCAGCTGCAGAATTGTCTGTTTTCGTCATGTTTTTCCCTGTTTGAAAAAAGTCAACATCTGATGAAACAAACTTCCATAAATGTAATAATGTAAAATATATAGATGTATTTCTGTAAAAGGAGTGAATTTTTGGAATAATTTGGAGGAAACATTAAAAGACAAAATTTAGATAATAAAAAAATATTTAGAAAGACTATGATGAATGTGGGTGCGTTTGTACAGGTCAGTAACTGTCTGTTTGTATTAGACATATTTATGGATATTAAAGTGTTATTTGTGTCTGTATTTATAGATTTCTATTATGTTCATCTGTTGCTTTGTGGCACATCATACTTTAAGTTATTAAGGTTCGGCAAAATAAGTGTTAAACTTCAGCCTAAACCCTTTCGGTCTGTAAAATGTTTTCTTTCTTTATTCTTATGTTCTTGCTTTTTTTGTTTTGTTTTTGTATTTCTATGGACTGAAGAAAAATAAACTTACTACTGTATCAAAATTACTGCAATTATTAAAACACTAAGGCAATTATTTAGTTTCTATAACGCAGAATACCTTTAAAAACATGTTCTGAAGTGAAAAATGGGATCAGGGCTGTCACTAACGATTCTTTTTTGGTATTCAAGCAGTCAAACGACATTCTTTTGTTCGACAAACGCTCCTCGACGTTCTGACTTGAGCGACAGAATTATAGACAGCAAAAACCGACGTGAAAAAATGTGTTTCTTTGCTTTTCTTTCGCCTCATTTTTTTCTATGGAGATGTTATTTTTTACGGTAAAATTAGTTTCTCGTTGTTGCTCCGACTGTGCAGAGCTTAGTTTGTTGGCACGGCGGAGATAAAGGACACTTCATCTGCCGCACAACAATTCATTTCCTCGACACTTTGGCTCAGAAACTTGTTATTTAAGGAGAGAAATGTCTGTCTCAGTGATAAACGTGAGTGTAGCTGCGCGTGACGTTGTTTATCTGTTTGTTTTTTTCAACTGTTTACTTTATTTTCTTTTTAGACATCAGGTACAAACACATACATTTTACAGAGTTGTTGATTTTTATATTTGTTATCAGACTTTAGCAGCTTTTGCACGTTTTAGTTGTTTTTTGAGCGTTTACAGGAGAAAATGTCATCACTCACATCTGACTCACGTCTTTTTCCACTCATCACTAAAATTCAGAGTATTGTTGTGTCACCTGCATAAACTCCATATTGCACACTTTTTAAACAAATTATTTGCCAAATAAAGGTAAGGAAACATGGTAACTGAAGGCTTAAAAATCGAGAATATTTACAAATGCAGTGTAATATTAGAATCTGAAATAGTTTAGAATTGTTTTGATATGTAACAATCGTGCTGTCGTTGTTATTAAAGGTCTTTTGTTAGTGTTTTATGTAGTTCAGATAACGATTACGATAACGATAAGTCACAATTAGTCGATAATCGTCGCAGCCTGTGAAGCTCTTCCAGTCTTCTTTCAAATGCTCCGAGGTGTGTTTAAATGCGCACTGTTGAACTCAATCCTGATTTTAAAACGTACTTTGCAAATCTGATCGCAAATGCATCTAAGACTTTGTTTTCTGCACCAGAATTATGCAGCTCTAACGAGGCAAAGGATATTTAAAGGGCGCATGACAGGTTTTCATGATTTTCTAATTCTGACATTATTCAGTGTATTAATGCCAGGTGTACATGTGCGTTTTAGTTTTACACCAATCAAGCAGCCATTTGTGGAGAAAAGTTGAAAAATATGTTGAAAATCACAGGAAGTAAACAAACTGATGACATCACACCGGGGAGACAACGCTGAAGCATAATTTACACAAAATAAACAACTTTTTTGATCCTTTAAAACATTGATTCAACAAAATAAAAGCGTTTGTGTGTATTTGTATTTGTAAAATTAAAAAATCTGTGATATTGAATGAGTTTTGGCCCCGTGTACAGTGTGGTTGCTATGGTAATTTCCTAGTGTGATGTCATCATTTACACCCAGGAAGTAAAACAATAAAACAAAAAAATTACGAAAGCGTGATAAAATCGATACAGAGAAGATTAGCATGGCCCCTGCGCAAGGATGACACGCAAATTCGTGAAGCGTTCCTCATTTTTTTTTTTTTTTTTTTTTTTAGCCCTGCGACGAGTTGGCCACTGTCCAGGGTGTACCCCGCCTAAGGCCCAAAGTCACTGGGATAGGCTCCAGTCACCCGCGACCCCTAACGGGAATAAGCGGTAGAAAATGAATGAATGAATGATAAAATTTGTGACGTATTTTAACTGAATTTGAAATATATTTATCTTAACTGCATTTTTGTCAAATTAGTCGTCAACCTGTGAGGGGCCCTTTAAAAACTGGCAACTTATACTGGGTTATGTTTTGGTTCAAAGCTGAATTTGTAGCTTAAAGAATGGGTCACGTTTCTGCATTAAATAAACATTCAGAGTGGACTTTGCTTGTTCTTACCTCAGAGTTTAAGTATATTCTTCACAGTGGATCTTTGTGGATTGTATTTGGCTTCATGCGTTAAACGGTTAATCCTCTGCATGACTCCTGATCTGGATCTGAACTCTGGATCTGGAGAAATGTAACAAGCAACTGTGACTGAAGCCTGAGGAGTTTAGACCAAGTTTACAATAACAATAACACTATTTTATTCATAAGAAATCAGTCATTTTTTTCTTTCATTTGCATTTATAGTAGTATCTGATTACATATTACCATTATACTGCTGTTACTGCTATAATTTATTTTAAATTGAATATGACTTGTCACTTTTGTAGATGTATTTAGGATAACAGAAAATAAAGACTATCAATTATCAAAGCAATGTTGTCCATCAATATTGTGTAAATCTACAAATGGACTGTTGCATAAAATACTAGTATTGTAGTATTGTCAGCGTATTTCCCCCAGTTTGACAGTTTTAGTGACGTTTACAATGTTACTTCCATGTTGGACATGAGCAGCAAATTTAGAGGTAATTCCACATACTGTAAACAAGGCCAAAATCCCAAAAAATTACACAATAATTATGACTTGAATTTTTTTTTTAAGCCCTTATTTTGTTGAATGATTGTTTAAAATGTGAAAAAATGTGTTCATTGCATGTAAATTATCCCTGTGCTTTAATTAAATGTCGTTTATAGACGACATAGACGTGGGGATTCCTTTTCATAACTCAGCATTACTTCCTGTAATTTTCAACTTTTATTTTCCGTTTTCTAAAGAAAACTATTTAAAAACATTTACCTCAAGTGCTATTCCACCAAACAAAATAATAATGAGGGAAAATAAACATTAAATCTGTTC
Source organism: Rhinogobius similis (assembly GCA_019453435.1). Taxonomy (NCBI): domain Eukaryota; kingdom Metazoa; phylum Chordata; class Actinopteri; order Gobiiformes; family Gobiidae; genus Rhinogobius; species Rhinogobius similis. The sequence continues at coordinate 4,762,750 of CM033631.1, read as the reverse complement.
TATGCACTTTGTATTGTAAATCTCAAAAAACTTACACAAAACAAAAGATCATGCCACTTTTACATATCTTTTCCAAACCCCGCCTTCCTCGTCTCTGATTGGCCCGTGCGCCGGTTTCCACATCGCTGATTGGTCGCCGCCAGCGTCACTCATCTCGGCCTCACCTCCGGTGGTTGGGGGGCGGTAGAATCTGCGGAGATGAGCCGAAAATCACTCACCGTCGTCGGCTTGGAGGCAGCGGTTGCGCGGGGGTCGTGAACGCCGCTCCGCTCGCTTCTTTTCGGCTTGTCCTCGCCCTTTTTCCTCGTTGATGGACACTTTGGATTAAAACGCGTGGGAATGAGCTGTATTTATCACATAATGGTGCTGAGAAAACGACTAAAAGGGCGAGATTGTTGTGGGAGGCTGCGATGCTAAGTCGAAGCTAACGCTAGCCTTTCATTTCTTTTTGTTTTTTTGCTTTCTGGACATTTAATTGCGCATTCCTACTGTTTTAACCAGATTTTTTTGCTGGTTGCCTGATATTTTAGATTTTTTTGTTGTGAAAAGCCTAAACATGAAGCGTGTAAACAGCTTCAATAGGTGGGTATTAATGCCATGAATATATAATGTTTTATTGTGATGCTGCAACATGTTATATTTCTATTTATTTGCATTTTTTTCGATCTCCATTAGCTGTGAAACCTTAGCTAATTTTCCTGGAGTCTATCCATCAACCAAAGTGCATTTACAGGAATATTATAACAAAAATAAGAGGGCTGCAACAAGTTAATCAATTAATCACAACTAATCGGTTATAGAAATGGCTGTCAACTAATTAAATAATCGAGTAATCGTTAACTGTAACTCTATACACAGACTCCAAAACATTGTATGGGCTGAAAGAAGAGGTTTTATTACTCCGACAGAGCAGGAATGACACAAAAATAACACAGGAAACATGTAAATTGTGTGTTTTGACGTTAAATCCTTGTTCATCTATGAATATTCTCCTCCAGGATGTCGTCAAACGCCTCCACTTCAGCTGTGTCTGGGTAAAATTTTGTAAAAATTCTCATATTCAAGGGTCTTTTGCACTCCAAATAACACATCAACTAATCAATTACCAAAATAACCATTAGTTGCAGCCCTAAATACAAATATTAAATCAAAGAAAATATACAACAACAAAAACAACCACCACAAAACAGCAAACACACAGACGCACACTGGACCATGCTGATTATTCTAGTAAATGAGAGACAACATTTCATTGTAGTTGGAAGTCTCTTTAATACAATTGAAATTTCTATTGAAAACATAGTGTATTTATTTTGTCTTTCTTGGTTATTACTAAAGCGAAAGAAGGTGCCTTTTCAAGAAGACTTTAAAGTGCCCCTCACAGGGTGAACTACACATTTAACTAAAATGCAGTTAAGATAAATATATTCAAATTTCTACCAAAATCTTTACAAATTTAACTCCAGTTTAGCTGTTTTTTAGGTTTTAAATTTTACTCCCGTTTGTAAAGTATGACATCACACTAGGAAATTACCATAGCAACCACACTGTACACTGTGCACACAAACGCATGTGAACACCTATATTTTGTTGAATCAAAGTTTAACGGGTCAAAAAAGTAGTTTATTTTGTGTAAATTATGCATGACCTTTGTCTCCCCGGTGTGATAAATTTAGTTACTTCCTGTAATTGTCAACAGATTTTTCAACTTTTCCCCACAAATAGTGACTTGATTGGTGTAAAACTATAATTTGTATTTACACGAGGTATTAATACACTGAATGAAGTCAGAATTAGAAAATCATAAAAACCCGTCGTACGCACTTTAAATTGATATTTGCGATTTGCACTAATAATTTAACTCTGCAGGTTGTTCCAAGAGGACATGGATCTGTATTTTACTCTGCCTTTTCCATAATTTGCTTCTACTTTGGTTAATTTTAATCTGCCTCTGTGGCGTGTCTAGTTCCATGTTTATGCTCCTCAGAACTAAAGCACATAGAGTGATTTAGTTACTCTGATATTTCTTATCAGATTAAGCAATGAGGCTTCAAATCTCTCTTTTACCTTTAACCAGGATAACATTCGCATGCATCCAGTTTGTTCCAATTTGTTCTTGTGGGCATTGAAGAGCACATCAAGCTGCCTTGTTTTGGACCATTTGCAGCTCCTTGAGATGAGAAACAGCAGCACATGACCAAATCTCAGAGCAGTAATCTAACTCTAACAGCTTGATTGTTATCGTGCAGAGATAACGCTGTCACGTACTTCATTGACGACGCGAGCCTTTTGAGTCTGTCTTCGGTTTCCTGTTAAAATAGACATGTTTTAAGTGCTGTTTTTGGTTCATATTTGCAGATAAAAGCACAGGAGACAATGCAAACCACAAAAAACATTCACAACAAAAGAAAAAGGAATAATAGTGCTGTAAAATCGCGTTTGTTTGACTGGAGTGATTGGACAGACTGTGTTTTTGGTGACTGTATTGACTGGTGAAAGGCCTAGCACCTGCTCTTCCAAAGGAGACGACATGGGCCAACGTGAACTGCAGTTTAAATTATTATTCTTCTAAATACAAAATGTGTGTAAAACGTTTGGTATAAACAAAGTGGATCGGTTTGGACTGAATTATGGTTCCCAGGCTGCACACACACAGAGACACATGGACATTTACTTCTGCACTGGAAAGTCTAATCTTACATCCCTAAATACAAATACTAAACCCATCTCCAGTGTCGTTTTTGGCCTTCATCCAACACAAGGACAAACAGTTGTGGTTCTGCTTCAGTCAACATAAGTCAAGCCTGGTTCTTAATGTGATTAAATGCAGTTTGTACTGAGTTAATGTTGTTTTCCTGCTGCAGGTTCATGAACAGACGAGCGTCTGCAAACTGCCGCTACCAGCCGACCTGCTACGAACACGCCGCCAACTGCTACACTCACGCCGTAAGCACCACCGCCCTGCACTCACACCGCCCTGCACTCACGCTGAACTACAACCACAACACAAAAGCAAAAGAGTCGATAGAGCCAGGGCGATACAACAAAATACATGTCGTTACATTGGTCAGTCACAATTTTTGATTAAGTTTTGTTTTGTTTAGTTGATAACCATTAAAACTTGATATCAGTATCAATTTTCTCATAGTCAGGGTAATTTAACCCACAAAATTGTGTCTGAACTCTGCTTTTAGGATGGAAAGTGGGCCGCAACAATGAATCGAAAACAACTGTCACAAAAATAAATAAATAAATAAAATAATTATTGTACCCCAACATCGTGGGTTCGAATTCTGAACCACCCTAACATCACACGATCTCTCTGGGTGGAGTCTGCATGTCCTCCCCGTGTTACCGTGGGTTCTCTCGGGGTTCTCTGGCTCCTCCCACCGTCCAAAGACATGACTCTGTAGGTTAATTGACAACTCTAAATTGCCCAAAGTGAATGAATGTGAGAGAGAATGGTTGTCTGTCCTTGTCTCTGTGTTTTCTGCGACGAGTTGGCCACTGTCCAGGGTGTACCCCGCCTAAGGCCCAAAGTCACTGGGATAGGCTCCAGTCACCCGCGACCCCTAACGGGAATAAGCGGTAGAAAATTAATGAATTAATGAATAATTATTGTGTTTTGATCATTGTTATCTGAACTATACAGACTCTCAAATAATTACAAAAATACCTTGTTATAACAAACACAGTGGCATTATTAAATCAAAATGTAAAAAAAAATAATAAAGTATTTCTTATTATTACTGTATAATCCATAAATAAACTCTAGGCTTCAGTCTTCATATTTCAACCTTGGTTTAGATGATAATGTATTTAAAAAGTCTCAATGTACAACCGTTTGACTATCGACTACTAAAATAACCATTAGTTGCAGCTGTTTTTTGTAGTTTTCATTGTTATCTTGGCTTTGATTTAAAAAAAAAAAAAAAAAAGTTTATTGAGCTTAGAGTCTTTACTCGTTTGAAATGTTACTTTTGTGATTTGTAACAAAACTAATATCACAAGGTTATTTTCCACAAAGGTAAGAAGTCTTGTTACATTTTGAACACACAAAACATCCGATATCGTGACAAACTAAATACATCACAATAAAACCAAAGCTTTAAAAATGTTGAAAAAGGCAGATTTTATTCATGATTTACCTTATTCACTTTTTAGCCTCAATTTAGTCTTGGTTTATACAGTTTGACTAATACATTAAGGCTTGAACATATTTGTGGTAATATAACTGAAATTGCTGAGTAAAAACGTTTATTCAAATCTTGCAGTAATATTGATATCGAAGTACTTAAAGTCTACATGACAGGTTCTCAAAATGTTCCAATTATGACTTCGTTTGTTGAGGTAGCACCTTTGGCAAATATTTATTATAGTTTAACATCTGTGAAGTCGCAGTTTGTGAACAAATTTAGAAAATTAAAAGTTAAGAAAAGCTAAAAATTGCAGGAAGTAGCGCTGAGTTCTTAAATGGAATCCCTCTGTGATGTCATCAAAAAGGGACGCGCCATTGTAAAAACAGACAATTTACACACAACTCACAAAAGTTTAAACAGTCATTCTACAAAATAAAGTTGTTATTAGATATTATTTTTTGTCAAATCATAACTATTGTGTAATTTATGTGGATGTTGGTTGCTATGGTAACAGTTGTGGAATTACCATCAGGTGCTTCCTTTTCCAGGGGCCGTTTTCGCTCGCGTTAGCAACAGGTTTGAGTGACAGCTAGCGCCGCACGTGGGCGGCTCCTCCCACCGCGGGGCGGAAACCGTTAACAACCGCGCTCCTGATTGGTCCATATGGTTGCCATGATACGCACTCGGATTTCCAAATATGGCGTGTGGCTCCACTTTAGCCGCTATAACTGCTAGCCTTGATTGGCTTCATGTAGCTGGAGCCAAACGCTACGACGTCACAATCCCATAGTCCAGTGATTTATATACGGCCTATGTTTGTGTATCACAGTAGGGTTGGGCGATACGGTGATAAAAATCGAATCGTAGCTTGTCCCTTGTCGACTGTTTTTGTGAAATCGTGGTGTCATGATTGACTGTTTGTGTCTTTAATGCAGCTGTCTGTTCAAACACACTTTTTCTCCTGTTGTTTAGCCTCTGAAGCCTCTGAGCAGATGACTTTATTTACCTCTTAAAGACCAGAGCTGCACAATTAAACCAAAATCCACACAAAATCGCAATTTTAATGGATGCAATTAGCAAATCGCAAAGGCTGTAATTTGTGTAATTGTAAGTGCAATAATTTCTTCCACAAACAACAAAATGTCTTGCTTTGATTTGAATAAAAACAGCTAACACTGTAGTTTGGATTTGTACAAACAAGCGACAAAAGCGTGACCAAAAGCGATAAAAAATGTGTTCAAAACGACAAAAACGTGCCAACAAACAACAAACGTGACTCAATGCACCAAAACGCGACTAAAAGTAAATATGAAAAACACAACTGAACGTAAAAAAACGTGACTAAAAGCATCAAAATTGTGTTTAAAATGTGAATTTGAACAGAAGCCTATTATTAAAACTTAAATCGCAATCCTAATCACAATCGCACTGGTCAGAAAAATCACAATTCGATATTTTTCCTAAATCGTGCAGCTCTATTATATACAGTAGAAAAATACAAAATGAACAGAAATCGTGATAAAATCGATATCATGATCTGGCCCCAAGAATATTGTGATAATAATTTTTTGCCATATCGCCCAGCCCTATATCACAGTCATTTCCGATACTGCACAGTCACACACAAACCTCCCTCTTGTCCTCAGTTTGTAAAGGTATTTCCTGTCTGTGCTGCAGTTGCTGATCGTGCCGGCCTTCGTGGGCATGGCTCTGCTTCACCGTCTCTCCGACACGTCGTGGGAGAGAATCACGGCTGTGATCTACGGTCTGGGCCTCTGCGCGCTCTTCCTCGTCTCCACCGTGTTTCACATCATCACCTGGAAGAAGAGTCACATGAGGTCTGAGCTGTCACCTCTGAACACGCCACGGCTGGCTTTATCTTTTCATCTGGGTTCATGCTTTGTCCTGGTGTAATGTAAGTGTTGTCTTTGTGCTGCAGGTCGATGGAGCAGTGCTTCCACATGTGCGACAGAGTGGTCATCTACTTCTTCATCGCAGCCTCCTACACGCCCTGGTTAGAACACACGAAATACACACGAAACATACCCCAAAGCATCCAAAACGCACCCAAACAACAGCCAAAAGCACACCTCAAAAGCATCTAAAAACACACCCAAAAATGCACCTCAAAACACCCCCCAAAAGCATCCAAAACGCACCTTAAAACACACCCAAAACGCATCCAAACAACACCCAAATACGCACTTCAAAACACACTCAAATGCTCCCAAAATGCATCCAATGCACACCCCAAAACACATCTAAAATACACCTCAAAACACCCCCCAAAGCATCCAAAACGCACCTTAAAACACACCCAAAACACACCCAAACAACACCCAAAAACGCACCTCAAACACACAAACGCTCCCAAAATGCATCCAATGCACACCCCAAAACACATCTAAAATACACCTCAAACACACCCCAAAATGCACCCTAAACGCAACCAAAACACCCCCAAACACGCAGCCTTTGAGGGCCTTTAGATATGTTAGATTCAGATCCTCAGCGTTATCATAACTTAAATTACGCTTGTACTCTGATTAACTGAAACAAAACAACTGAAGTGTTCCGACTGGCACGATTAACCGGCGTAACGACGTTTGTAAAAGCAGCGTTTCCTTTGTAGAGTTAAGATTGGGCCCAAAAAATCCAGCCCGACTTGACCCGAGACGGTGCAGGTTCTGTCTGAACTCCCCGCACGTCTGACCTGGGCCTGTGCACTCATAGAACCAGGGTTACTTTACCTGAGTCTATGCATTCTGTGTAGTTTTATTGTCAGAAAAGTGCTTCATGTGTTAGTGCTGTACCTGCGTGTCTCCGGTACCAGAAGCTCTTGTCCCCTACGCTGACATTGGCCCACTTTATCTCTCCCTCGCCGCTTTCTTTAGCTCTTTGGGAGGGCATCTGCAGCGCTCTCTCCTCTCCTTACTCTGTATTAATTAGCCGCACTCTGTCATTCTCCTCTCAAAGTAGACGTTTTGTCTCGGGAGGAAATTAACGCAGCAGTCGCTTGTCCGAGCATGGTCCGAACACAGAGTGGGAAATGTGTAGAGCTGTAAACCTTTAGTCGGTCGGTGTCTTATTATTATTTTATTTAGATTTAAAGGACTTCTATGGCAAAAACAAGAAGATATGGAGTGAATTTGCTGAAGGTTTTGGAGTCCAGCACATAAATACACAGTTCCCCAGCACTCGTCTGTATAAATAGTTGTTTTTGCATGAATTCCTGTGCAGTTTCGGTCTTTTGAATGCAGTTTGGATCAAATACGTGGAAATAATTCATAATTTTGATATATTTTTTTCCACACTACAGCCCTAGAAATGAATTCGACTAAAGAAATTCTTGGTGGACTAAAGAGTATCTGACCCAAACTGCACTCAAAAGACCACAACTGCGCAGGAGTTCAAGGAAAAACAACTATTTATACAGAAAAGCACCAGGAAACAGTGTATGTAAATGTTAGATGTATACAAGTGAGATTAAACTCATAATTCACTCAAAAATCTTCATTCACATCTTTGTTTTTGCCACTTAACTATATTGAATAAGACAATGTGCTAATAATTGATTGAGTTAAGTAATATTTATATTCATTTTAGTGTATTTTTACCATTTTAAAATATGACTTACCAATGGAACAAGCAGTCATTTTTTTCCAATTTCAAGTGCAGCAGATTTAAAAAAGAACTCTTATCAAACGGAGAAAATGCTTGTGTTTTTCTCATTTTAAGTAAAGCAAGACATTTTATGCTTGTTCCATTGGTACATCTTATTTTAAGACAGTCAGAATATCCTCAAATCGAAATAATACCGTAAAATTCAGACTATTGAGCGCACCTGAGTATAAGCCGCACCAGCCATATTTACAAAGAAAAACAACTTTGTCCATAGACAGGCTGCACCTGTCTGTGAGCAGCAGGTGTTACACAGAAGGATGGAACACAGAGCTTTAATTGAACACATGCCTTTTTCCAAACAGCACCTGTAACACGACCGAGTCGCTCTTCACTCGGTGCCTTCGACGTCTCACCATCGATTCATGGATGACGAGCTCACGGCAACAGCTCTGTTTCCTTCTTTGGCTCCACATCGATTGTTTTTAATTTAAAAAGCTGCGTCATATTCATTTCTTGGTGTGTTTTCTGTGATGATGGTGTGCGTGTGATGCAAACTGACTGTTCAAAACACCGTCAAACTAGTGTATTCCTCACTCTCTCTTTCACCGGTCTGTCCAACTCTAGTGCTTCCTGCTAGAGCGCCCCTAGAGGACGTTCCCGGAAAATACATAAATTAGCCGCAATGCTGTATAAGCCGCAGGTTGAAAGCATGAGAAAAAAGAAGCTGCTTGTAGTCTGAATTTTACGGCACTTATTCTATCTAGATGATGTCCACTAATAAAAGGGTTGGTCGACTAAGACACCATCAACCGATTAATCGAATAAACGACTAAAGGATCACTCGGGCCAGGATTCTAAACTCTATTCGATTGTAAATGCAGTGTTTCTGTAGTTCCTGAGCGTGTTTGTGTCTCAGGCTGAACCTCCGGGAGCTCGGGCCCCTGGCGGCCCACATGCGCTGGTTCGTTTGGCTCATGGCGGCGGCGGGAACCATCTACGTCTTCAACTACCACGAAAAGTACGAACTCTTCTGTTTAACGATAACAAATGACGACAACCTACTCCTTTACCGTTCAGATAAAATGGTTTAGTCTCTTTGTTATGTTTGTCATGTGTTTCACTCTCCATTTTATCATCCAAATGTTAAAAAATCCGAAAAGGAGGTGACTAAAGGCAAAAATAAACTAGATCAGACAAGTCAGAACTAAATACTAATGTTTTTAAGTCATGATGCTTTCTCAAAAAATAAGAAACTACTTTGAATTTCTAGAGCAGTGGTTCTTAAAGGGCCTATGACAGGTTGGACGACTCATTTGACAAAAATACATTCATTCATTCATTCATTTTCTCCCGCTTATTCCCGTTAGGGGTCGCGGGTGACTGGAGCCTATCCCAGTGACTTTGGGCCTTAGGCGACAAAAATGCAGTTAAGATAAATATGTTTCAAATTGTGTTAAAAAACTTCACAAATTTCAGTGCGGTTTAGCAATTTTTTAGGTTTTTTGTCTTACTTCCTGGTTGTAAATGATGACATCACACTAGGAAATTACCATAGCAACCATCCTGTACAGTGGGCCAAACCTCCTCAGATGTCACAGATTTGTTTATTTTACAAATAAAAATACATGTTAACACCTTTATTTTGTTGAATTCATGTATAAAGGTTAAAAAAAAGTAATTTATTTTGTGTAAATTTTGCGTAATCTTTGTCTCCCCGGCGTGATGTCATCAATTTGTTTACTTCCTGTAATTTTGAACACATTTTTTAACTTTTCTCCACTAATAGCGACCTGATTGATGTAAAACTATAATTTATATTTACAACAAGTATTAATGCACTGAATAAAGTCAAAATTAGAAAATCATGAAAACCTGTCATACGCACTTTAAACAAGGGGTCGGGACCTCAATGGGGGTCGCGAAATGATTTCCGGGGGTCCCCAGATGATGGGGACCAACTGATACAGTAGTCTTTAAAAAGGCTTGACACCTTCAAATGCAGTGGTAAATGTAGATTCCTATTTGTTGACCTATTTAAGTCATTTTTCTAGGTCTATATTCTCTAAATAAAATCAAACATTAGATATAAGGCTGATTTATCACTTTGTGTCACCTGTCTTTTGTGTTTGGGGGTCGTGAATGTGAACTATTGTTATTTTGGGGGTCGCGACTGAAAAAGTTTGAGAACCACTGTTCTAGAGCAGTGTTCCCCAAGGGGTACGTGAGGAATTACCAGGAGGCTTAGAATGGTTTTAAATTATGAAGATGAAATCTACTTTTATCTGAACAGAAATGTGTCATTAGTTGTACATTTAGCATATTTTTGGAGTATTTTAGACCATAAATAGAATCAAAAAAACATGTAAAAGTAATAATTGACTATATTCAACTAATAAACCCATTTATTTGCCTGAAACTCAAGTTAAGGGGTACTTTAAGTGTGAAACCAACCTTAGGAGGTACTCAAGGCAAAAAAGGTTGGGAGCCACTGTTCTAGAGAATAAATGTCAGCTAATTTACTTTTATGGATGGTATAAACATTTTCACAGCCTCAAAACTGTATTTTGAGCTTTAAAATAATATATTTTGTGGTAAAATATGTAATAATCTCATATTAAATAAACAAATCTTGTAAAATACAGCTGTAAATGTGTTTAAAGTAGGCTCTGATATCACTCACATACATCTGAGTGCTTTTACTTTGACATATTTTGTGATATTCTGAGGTTAATCCCAGTTTCTCCAGTGAAATCACTTTACGTTGCACTTCATTTTTGCCTCCATTCTTGAATTTAGACTAATAATTAAGACTAGAGATAAAGAACAGCAAAAAATACTGCGGTAAAATTTGTTCTTATGATTCAAAATGAAAAGAAAAAAGTTTTTTAAAAAAGTCTTGTGTTTGTGATTGACATTTGTTTGACGACTTAAAGGACTTAAAGCTTGAAGAATACAGAGTTTTTGTTCTTTTTGACCTTCCTGATTGATGTCGTTTTCTGTTTATTTGTGTTGTTGGTCAAACAGAGCGACAGCTGTGCTTTCAGCTCGTTGTTGTTGTTGTTGTGTGTTTCAGGTACAAACTGGTGGAGCTGGCCTTTTATCTCACCATGGGCTTCTTCCCGGCTTCAGTCGTGACCTCGATGGTAACGCTTTGAATTTGTTTTGCATCATCTGCTCTTTCTCTCACGCACTCTTCTAGTCTCCCCTTTCGTTTCTCTTTTTCTAAACGCTAAAATGAGGAAGTCGAAGAGCAGAACAGGAAACCAGTGTTGACCAAAAACCAGGAGGAAAAGTGAGAAAGAGATTGTGTTTCAGTAAACTAAAGTGCACTGGCATCTAATGTGTAAACAACAACACTTTTAGTTAGTTACCAGGCTATTTCCACACAATGGGCTCTGTGCTGCAGTTGGCTAAGCTAACCGTCTCACACAGCTAATGCTAACTTTTATTAAAATGTAAAATATAAAGTAAACAACCAATTCAATTTTAAAATAAAGAAGTAAAGTATTGTTTTTATGTGAAGATTATGTCAGTCATTTTTAAAAATTTGTTTTGCCTCAACAGTAGAATTAGCGTTAGCATTAATGCACAAACATTGCCTTTTAGCGTAATTTTTTCCACAATGCCGCTCTGCTGAGACCTGGTTAGCTTACGTGTCCCAGAGCCGTAAACCGAGTTAACTGTTCCTAAGCTAACCCTAAAGATTACTCTAACCTTTCCCTAATTGTCCATTAAAGATTTTTTTAAAAACCAAACATATTTGTTAGCAAAGTAACGCTTGTGTGAGAAAAAAAACGCCCATTTAGTATTTTAAACATTCACTGTTCACTGCACGATCTTATACTTTATTTGTTTATTTTACAGACTTAGCCAAAACCTCATACAAATAGAATTAAACAGGAAGTACTAAGCTAGCACTAACGCTGAGGCTAACGCTGACATTGACACGACGCTAACTCTGACGCTAACACTGAGGCTTACACTGATGTTAACACTGTCTGACGCCGACTCTCACGCTAACTCTGACGCTAACACTAACACTGACGCTAACTCTGATGCTAACACTGAGCTAGGCACAAAATATTCCCAACACTACATCTGTTAAATGGAGATAATTCAATAAAAACTCCTGCTATTTGTGAACAATGAAATACAAAATGCTTATAAACAATGCTTTGCAAAATTGCTAATCCAGTACTGACCCAGAAGCAAACTAGAACTGAACTGGGTCTGAACCAGGACTAACCTAGAATCACAACCAGGTCTAAAGCAGAATCAAGCAAAGTCAAGTCAAGTCAAGTCAACTTTATTTATAAAGCACATTTAAAAACAACCACAATGGCCCAAAGTGCTGCACAGACACAATATAAAATACAATAAGACAAAAACAGAACATGCAGAAACGAGCTAAAATAAAATGCAATATAAATGTTCTGCTCAACTTGTGTTGAAAGCCTGAGCAAACAAATGGGTTTTTAACAAAGTCTTAAAAATATTCAAAGATTGTGCTGTTCTAACGCTCAGAGGAAGACTGTTCAGAGTCTGGGACCTGCCACAGAGAAAGCCCTGTCCCCTCGGGTTTTTAACCGTGAGCAAAGACTAAACCAAGACCAAACCAGGCCTGAACTACAACTAATTCAGAATTGAACCAGTAAACGAGGAGAAGAAAAGAATTGTGGGCCGGAAATAAATCTTCAGTGGGCCTGATTTTGCCCCCAGGCCTTACGTTGAATAGCCCAGGTGTAAAACATACATATTTTTACGCTAATTCCTCTTCCATTTCCATTCGTTTTTTGTTAGTCTGTTCAAAAAGACAAACGGGATGCTCTGAGCACCAACGCATTTCCGAGCAGCAGATTTAGCGGAGAATTAATCACACTAATATTGTCACGGACACATCTGGCTCTGGTTTCAAATGTGAAACGATCCGCCGGTGTTTCTGTGTTTGTGACTCTCGTATGAAATGATTAGAGCTGAATAATCCGCTGCCCGTGTGTGGATTTAGATAAACACAGACCGTAAACAGATGTTATCGCTGTTCTCTCGCCGCAGTGAACTTTGGATCGTAAAGTGTCGTCGTCACAAACAAGTTCAAAGTTTAGGAGGTTGTTTTGTGACCACGGAAATGTCACCTGTTCAAATAAGTAATAAATGGTTACATAAATAGGTCTGTGATTGAAAAAATGTGATGTTTTAAAAGCCTTTTGACAATTTTTTAAAGTTTTTAAATATTTTTTTTACATTTATTTCATTCATTTCCTACAAAATGACATCGTACATAGTAAAAATCTTATGTTAACTGGCAAGGCAGGTTTATTTGTAGAGCACAATTTAAAGTGCTTTACACAACAGAATAAAATCATATAACAGATTAAGACTTAAAATCATTTCAAAAGAGAAGAGTGAAGATAAAGTTGTGTGTCTTGAAATGGTCCTTTAACCTTTAAAACTTAAATTTTCCTTAATTTTTCAGATTTATTTCTCTATTTTCACGTTGTTTTTCCTTCTTTTCTGCAGCTGCTTTTTCACACATTTCTAAACATTCAAAATGCCTTTTTATTTCAGTTATTTGTTTTATTTACACTGTCTTTGGGCAGAATTCTTTCTTTAGCATTATTTATTTTGTTTCTCGATGCATCAGACGCTCTTACTCATCGTCCCATTAAATCCTTTCTCTTTCCACTCATCAGTTTTATTCATAAAAATTACATTTTCTTCACAAAAATCCTTTGCAGGGCGATCTTTACTTGACTGGGATCCCATTTTGATTTTCAGATATCACTAAAAAATATAATTAATTGTGATTAATGCCTCCTATTCAACTTGTCCTTAACACTGATGGTTTAAAAACATTATACTAAACATTTGCATTTTTAACATATACACTGTAACAGACACTCACCCTTTTAACCACTACAACTTAATTTTCTTTTCATGCTTACTAATTATGATAGCTTTTATGTATTTCTTGAATGCCATTATTGCTCTTGATTCTTTGATTTCTTTGTCAAGATCATTCCATAAATTAACTCCTTTCATTCCTTTCATTAACTGGTTCTTAATCTGGGTTTTTTGAAAATGTCTGCTCCTTTCAGATTTTAGTGACTTGTTCTTTTTCAAAAAATCCTTGAATATTTTAGGGCTGCAATTATGCAACAATTGTTTTGGTAATCGACTAGTCCAGGGATTATTCTCACTTTTCCCCAAACAAAGCTGAAGTGAGGCCATTTGAGGACGTCCTGGTGGAGAATATTTATTGAGTTTATTAAGTATTTCAATCAAAAACACACAATTTACATGTTTCCCGCGTCATTTTTGTGTCATTTCTGCTCTGTCTGAGTCATAAAACATCTCCCTTCAGCACATAGAATGTTTTAGAGTCTGTGTATTGACCAGGTAACAATAATTCGATCACTTAATTAGTTGACAGCCATTTCTATTATCGATTAGTTGCGATTAATCGATTAACTTGTTGCAGCCCTAGAATATTTACAGGTAATATGTTGCACGTTGCTTCATACGTTACTTTAAGTATACTTATTTCAGCAATATCATGAATATATAATGGTTTACGTTGGACAAATAATGGGTTCGATGGATCTTTATAATGACAATGACAATTCTCAACCATATTGTACAAATGTTTTTAGGTGTTGACCCCCAAACTTTCACAGAGAAGGTCAAGTGTGGGACAGTTATTGAGTTCTACAATGTTAAAGTCCATATGAAGGTTCTCAAGATTCTCTAATTATGACTTAGTTTGGTGGGAGGGCACCTGTGATAAATGTTTAGCATAGTTTTACATCTGTGAAGTTGCAATTTGCGAAGAAATTTGAAAAAAATAGAAGAAAAAGTTTAAAATGACAGGAAGTAGAGCTGAATCCCTCTGTGATGTCATCAAAAAGCGACGTACCATTGAAAATACAGACAATTTACTGACAACTGACACATTATTTTGACAGTTTAAACCATCATTCAATAAAAATAAAGGTGTTATCCGGTATTATTATTTGTCAAATCATAACTATTGTGTAATGTATATAGATTTTGCCCTTGTTAACTGTCTGGTTGCTATGGTAACAGTTGTGGAATTACCTCTAACCGTGTCCAACCTGGAAGTAACATCATGAACTTCACACAAACTGTGAAACTGGGGACAAATTAGGGCTGGGCGATGCGGCAAAAAATGATTGTACCGATTTTCTTGGGGCCAAATCATGGTTTCGATTTTATCATGATTCGTGTTCACTTTGTATTTTTCTATTGTCTATAATGGAAGTGCGCCATTTGGGAAAAATATCTACGCGACTAAAAGTGACGAAGACGCGACTAAAAGTGACAAAGACGTGACTAAAAATGACGAAGACGCGACTAAAAGTGACAAAGACGCGACTAAAAATGACAGATGTGACTAAAAGTGACGAAGACGCGACTAAAAGTGACAAAGACGCGACTAAAAGTGACAAACACTTGTCTAAAAGTGACAAAGACGCGACTAAAAGTGACAAAGACGCGACTAAAAATGACAGATGTGACTAAAAGTGACGAAGACGCGTCTAAAAGTGACAAAGACGCGACTAAAAGTGACAAACACTTGTCTAAAAGTGACAAACACTTGTCTAAAAGTGACAAACACTTGTCTAAAAGTGACAAACACTTGTCTAAAAGTGACAAACACGGGACTAAAAGTGACAAAGACGCGACTAAAAGTGACAAAGACGCGACTAAAAGTGACAAAGACGTGACTAAAAGTGACAAAGACGCGACTAAAACTGACAAAGACTCACTTAATTACAACAAACACAACTGAATGTGACCAAAATGTGACTAAAAGCGACAAAATTATGCTTAAAATGTGAATCATACATATTTTTTCCTAAATCGTGCTGCTCTATTAAAGACAGTAGAAAAAACAAAGTGAACACAAATCATGATAAAAGCGAAATCATTATCTGGCCCAAAGAAAATCGTGAGTATACTTTTCCGCCGTATCGCCCAGCCCTAATTGAAAACTGCACGTCTCAAATCTGATGGTACTCTTTGCCGCTCTGTTTCCCCCTCAGAGTAACACGGACGGCCTGCAGGAGCTGGCGTGCGGAGGTTTGATTTACGTTTTTGGCGTTTTCTTCTTCAAAAGCGACGGCATCATCCCCTTCGCTCACGCCATCTGGCACGTTTTCGTGGCCCTGGCCGCCGCCGTCCACTACTACGCCATTTGGAAGTATCTTTACAAGAGTCCCAGCTCAGATTCGCTGCTCGAAACGTGACCCAGACTCTGACCTTCTCGAGGTTAAAACCAAACGGGAAGTAAGCACGTGGCTCCAGCGCGATAAAAAACGCTCGAAAAGATCCAAACGGGCGTAAAAATGAACTAATCTGATGCCGTTTGGTGATAAAAAAGATAGTATTACGTTAAAATCAAATCGCATTATTAAAAAATTACAAAACATTTTGAATTTATTCTCAAAATGCGAAAACCACAACTTAACAATTTGCAGTAATCACACAATTTCACAAAGAATTTTAAGGAAATGAAGTCAAATTTTCTCCTTTTTAAAGAAAATAACAAAAACATTTAATCCTTCAAAGTGTTAATATTAAATCAGTCTAAACAAGAAATGACAATGAAGAACTAAAATAAGATTAAATGCATATAAAACATGCTTTTAATTAAGTTTCTAGCATAAAAATTTACAACTTCACTTGACTAAACGTTTGTGAAAAAGAATATTTCACCGTTTGGACATTTCTCTTTTGTTGTTAATTTTGACGATTGGGAAGTTAAATTCTGAATAGTTTTGTAAATGTTTTGCCAAATCCAAAGAAAAGCCAAAAGTCTGAAAAGTGTTGATTTGAAAAGCCGAGTGTCGGAACTTGAAACTGCCTGAAGCTGCCAACATTCACCAAGTTTACCGTTTAACAGAAGCAAATTTGTGTCTTTAGATTTTGAAATTTCACAAAACTTTCCACTTTTAAAAGTATTTGAGCTCTAAAACAAGCATCTGTTTGCCATGTTCCAAGTAAACATTTCAGTATTTAAAAGTCAAACAATTCAAACTTCTGATGTGAATTTGCTTCTGTTTTTTGTACATTGACAAAAATATTTTCTATCAAAACAAAAAACGGATTGTATTAATCAACATTCTCACATACATTCCACGGATTTTGTAAAGACTTGATATTTTTGCCAAATTGCAAACGAGTCTCGACATCCATTATCAGATACTATAATAATTGCTGCTAGTAAACACATTTTAAAAGTTTTTGTTTGTTTGTTTTGTCAAAAATGATGGGGTATTTTGACACTGGTGTTAAAAAGTACTTTCCGACCTACAACCGTTTGTCAATCGAGAGTAAACGACGTGACAAAGTGAAATTAGTTATTTTGGGAGGAGATTGCAATGTTGCGCTGATTCGATTTTTGCAAAATTACTTTTTTTTTAATTCGTTCTTCGTCAGTTTGAGGTCTCTTCAGAGCTTGTATGTCCGTCCACTGAACACTTTCACGCCCCTGCAAAAACGCATACAGAAAAGTGACACAGTGCAGCTTTAATTGAATACAAAACACTGTAAGTAAATGAAATTGGATGAATATAACCTGTAAACACAAACACTCGTCTAAAAGTGACAAACACTCGTCTAAAAGTGACAAACACTCGTCTAAAAGTGACAAAGACGCGACTAAAAGTGACAAACACTCGTCTAAAAGGGACAAAGACGCGACTAAAAGTGACAAAGACGCGACTAAAAGAGACAAAGACGCGACTAAAAGAGACAAAGACGCGACTAAAAGAGACAAAGACGCGACTAAAAGTGACAAAGATGTGACTAAAAGTGGCAAAGACGCGACTAAAAGTGACAAAGACGCGACTAAAAGAGACAAAGACGCGACTAAAAGAGACAAAGACGCGACTAAAAGTGGCAAAGACGCGACTAAAAGTGACAAACACTCGTCTAAAAGTGACAAAGACGCGACTAAAAGTGACAAAGATGCGACTAAAAGTGACAAAGACGCGACTAAAAGTGGCAAAGACGCGACTTAAAAATGACAAAGACATGACTAAAAGAGACAAAGACGCGACTAAAAGAGACAAAGACGCGACTAAAAGTGACAAAGACGCGACTAAAAGAGACAAAGACGCGACTAAAAGAGACAAAGACGCGACTAAAAGAGACAAAGACGCGACTAAAAGTGACAAAGACGCGACTAAAAGTGACAAAGACGCGACTAAAAGTGACAAAGACGCGACTAAAAGTGACAAAGACGCGACTAAAAGAGACAAAGACGCGACTAAAAGTGACAAAGACGCGACTAAAAGAGACAAAGACGCGACTAAAAGAGACAAAGACGCGACTAAAAGAGACAAAGACGCGACTAAAAGTGACAAAGACGCGACTAAAAATGACAAAGACGCGACTAAAAGAGACAAAGACGCGACTAAAAGAGACAAAGACGCGACTAAAAGAGACAAAGACGTGACTAAAAGAGACACCTCATACAGAAAAGTGACACAGTGCAGCTTTAATTGAATACAAAACACTGTAAGTAAATGAAATTGGATGAATATAACCTGTCAAAATACGACGAAAATGTAAAAATACAACACCCAGGTAAAATCTCTCTCCATAATACTCTTGTTCTAGTCTTGGTCTAGTTTCCAGGTTTGGTTCTGGGTTTAATCTCAGTTTTGAAGTGTGAATTTAGCCTAAATTAATTCTCAAACCGCATTCGCAATTCAAATAAATCCAAAATTGAGCTTTTTCGCTGGACAGCAAATACAAGCTCTGACGACTCTGTGCCTGAAACGTGAACCGTGTGTCGACTCTCCGTTGTAAAGTATTTGTGCGCCCTCTGCTGGTGTAAACGCTCAGTGCAGTGGAAAGAGAAGCCGGACTCTCCGTTTGATTTGAGCCAAACATTTCTGTGACTGTGGCGTTTTTACATTTATGGTATTTTACTGTGAAAAGACGTGAGCGTTTTTGCATGACTTTTGTACTTTGTGATCAGGGCTTGGCATTAACTTCAAAATAACACGTTTATTTTACCAAAAAAACACCGTGTACGGCTGGATTTGAGTCGTAAAGCTTGACTTACCTGAGCCGCTGTTCTTTCAGAAAAGGTATAATGTAGTTATAATGTAGTTATAGTATTTAGTACAGTATAGTACAGTATTTTCCGCACTATAAGGCGCACCTAAAAGCTTTCAATTTTCTCAAAAAACTGACAGTGCGCCTTATAATCCGGTGCGCTTTATATATGAACAAAGTTTTCAAATAGGCCATTCATTGAAGGTGCGCCTTATATATGAACAAAGTTTTCAAATAGGCCATTCATTGAAGGTGCGCCTTATAATCCGGTGCGCCTTATAGTGCGGAAAATACGGTAATATTGATTCTACCTGATTGACATATCATTCTTTCTTTGTGCCTTTGCGTTTGGCTTCATATGGTTCTCCGTCTAATTTGAGCTAAAATATTATTGTTTTTTTACTTGCAATCATCGTGAACTTCAGGTACCGCCTTGAACTACAGCTTTACCATAAAACTGTATAATAATAAAGGCGGAAATGTGTTTGTAGACGCCGCGATTACCTCGAAAAAACTAAAAATGTCCTGGGAAATAAGCTAAGTGTAGGAACGCTGATGCAGTGTAAATCCAAATAGAGCATGTTAAACAGTCGTCTTTTAGTCCAGTGTTTCCCAACCAGGGGTACGGGGACCCCAAGGGGTACGTGAAGAATTACCAGGGGGTACTTGGAATGGTTTCAAATGTTTTCAAATTTAAATGAAGATGAAATGTACCTCTAGTTGAATTAAAAAGTGTCATTAGTTGTACATTTAGCTTATTTTGGAGTATCTTGGATCATACATGTAATCAAAATGAAAAATATAATTGCAATAATTGACTATATTCGACAAGTAAACCCGTTTATTTGCCCCAAATTCAAGTTAAGGGGTACTCTGAGTGTAAAACAAATCTTAGGGGGTACGCGAGACAAAAAAACATTGGGAACCACTGTTTAAGTTGATAAATCGGTCGATAGTGTCTTGGTCGACCAACATTTTTATTTGTCGGCTAATTATTTTGGGATTTTACGAGATTTATTGACAACAGTAGGAAAGATTAACTGATAAATACACACTTTACCAGTAGTTTTCTATGAGATGTATTGAGATATATTGATTATTAGCGGTGAAAGAAGTACTCAATTTTGTTATTCAAGTAAAAGTTTTTAAAAAATGACTCAAGTAAAAGTATCACATTAAAAAATCTACCTAAGTAAATGTGTTGAACCTGTTTGAAAATTTAAGAATAAAAAGTATTTAATGCAGATTATGAGACCAGTTTTACGTTTTAAATGTCGTAATTGTGCTTTATTTTGGTCAACAAAGGTCTATTCGATCATTTTTTCTTTGTCTTTGTAGATAATTTTATGTGTATATTTTTGCTTGTTGTTGATCTTGACCTCAAAACCTTTTCAGTCTAGTTTAAGGAATGTTGTAGAGTAAAAAGTACAAGTATTTGGTCTCAAGTCTAGTGAAGTAAAAAGTATCCACTGTAAAAACGACTTAAGTAAAGCACAGATACCTAAACATTTTACTTAAGTGCAGTACTTTTACTTTGGTACTTTACTTTCCACCGCTGATTAGTATTGGAGTTCAGCCAAGTTTTTTTTTTTGTCTTTTTTTTTCAGACTTCAGAGTTGTATGAGGGCACTTGTGCACTCTCTGGTGGCACAATTATGTATTACAAGTATAAACAGCAAACAATGAAATGCGCCACGTTTTGACTCGATTAAAGTGTGCATGACAGGTTTTCACGATTTTCTAATTCTGACTTTATTCGGTGTATTAATGCCAGTTGTACATGTGCATTTTAGTTTTACACCAATCAGGCGGCCGTTTGTGGAGAAAAATATGTTGAAAATCACAGGAAGTAAACAGACTGATGACATCACACCGGGGAGACAAAGTTTATGCATAATTTACACAAAAGAAACGACTTTTTATGATCCTTTAAATACTGACTCAACAAAATAAAGGCGTTAGCGTGTATTTTTAAAAAATGTGTGAAACTACATTAATTTTCCAGTGTACAGGATGGTTGCTTGGTAGTTTCCTAGTGTGATGTCATCATTTACAACCAGGAAGTGAAGCAAAAAAAGAAAAAAAATTGCCAAACCGTGATAAAATTTGTGAAATTTTTTGACAAAACTTGAAATATATTTATCTTAACTGCATTTTTGTCAAATGAGTCGTCCCACCTGTCAGAGGCACTTTAAGCATTTAGCGACAGTTAAAGGGCCTCTGACAGGTTGAACTACTTATTTGACTAAAATGCAGTTTAGATAAATAGATTTAAAATTTTGCAAAAATAGCTTACAAATTTGATCTCAGTTTAGCCATTTTTTAGGTTTTTTGTTTTACTTCCTGGTCATAAATGATGACATCACACTAGGAAATTACCATAGCAACCGCATCGTACACTGCGCCAAATTCATCTAATGTCACAGATTTTTAAATTTATTTTACGAATAAAAATACATTTGAACACTTTATTTGTTGAATTCATGTATAAGGGGTCGAAAAAGTTGTCTCTATTGTGTAAATGATGCTTAATCTTTGTCTCCACAGTGTGATGTCATCTATCTGCTTACTTCCTGTAACTTTCTACACATTTTTCAACTTTTCTCCACAAACTGATACTTGATTGATGTAAAACTAAAATGTATATTTACAACAAGTATTAATACACACAAAATTAGAAAATCATGAAAACCTGTCATATGCACTTTAATCAGTTCAACACACACAAAACAGACACATTATTATTATTATTACTACTAAAAGATGAGTACATTTTGCACTTGAGCCAAAAAAAAAAACACATCTTTGATCAAAGTTAATGCCAGGCCTTGGGATGCAGTGTTCTCCGCTCCTCTCTGTTCTGGACGAGTGGTAAAACCGACTGAATGAAACAACTTCGCTCTTGTTTTTGTAAAAATATTAGCTGTGTCCGGAGGCCGTGTTTTTCAAAATGGCGGCTCCTCCTCCTGAACTCTGAACCACTGTGTTTTGTAACGTTTGTATGATCGGTTTCCTCTGACCGTGTTCTTAATGTCGTCGATCCTGGCCTTTGCAGGAAACTGAAACTGCTTTTGTCCGTTGGCTGTTTATGGTGCTGCCGATTCATGAATGCTCCTGTAACTTTCTAATGTGACAATAAAACGGTAATGTTCCGAGTTGGGTCTTTATTACGGCGTGGTTTGCCTGCATTCTGGAGTTTGTGAGTTTAATTCTCTTAAAGGGCCCATGACAGGTTGGACCACTCATTTATGTAAAATGCAGTTAAGATAAATATATTTCAAGTTTCGCTAAAATTCTTTACAAATGTTATCCCGGTTTAGCAGTTTTATACATTTTAATTTCACTTCCTGGTTGTAAATAATGACATCACACTAGTAAATTACCATAGCAACCACACTGTAAACTGGGCTAAAACTCATCTAATGTCATCAATTCTTTTACCTGACAAATAAAAATATATTTGAACTTATTTATTTAGTTGAATTCATGTTTAAATGGTCAAAAAAGTAGTTTATTTTGTGTAAATCATGTATAAAGTTTGTCTCCCTAGTGTGATGTCATCAGTTTGTTTACTTCCTGTAATTTTCAACATATTTTTCAAGTTTTTTCCACAAACAGCGACCTGATTGGTGTAAAACTTACAAAAAAGTTGTTTTTATTTTGTTGCTATGAATGAAATGAATTAAAAAAAAAAAAAAAAAACTTAATACACTGAATAAAGTCAAAATTAGAAAATCATAAAAACCTGTCATACGCCCTTTACATTTCAATTAATTTTAGTCATTTTATGCTAAATTCACTCTGTTTTCCACCACGGCTGCAATGACTTAATTAGAATAAAAGTCGACTGTAATAAATAATTGTAGACATTTTGATAATTGTCATCGTTGTCTGAACAACAGACTCTAAAATACATATGAAATACCTTTTTATAACAGACACAGTGACATTGTTAAATAAAATGGTCAAAAAATAAACAATTTCTGCATTTCATTTCATTTTTTCTACGGTTTATTTCCGTTTCTGGGGTAACGGGTGGAGCCTGTCCCAGTGACTTTGGGCCTTAGGCGGGTTAGACCCTGGACAGGGGCCACAGGGCCTCCTCTCCCTCCTCTGTGCCTCTCCTCCTCTTCCTCCTCTGTGCCTCTCCTCCTCCTCCTCTGTGTCTCACCTCCTCCTCTCCCTCCTCTGCGTCTCACCTGCTCCTCCTCTGTGTCTCACCTCCTCCCCCTCCTCTGTGTCTCTCCTCCTCCTCTGTGTCTCTCCTCCTCCTCTGTGTCTCTCCTCCTCCTCTGTGTCTCTCCTCCTCCTCTGTGTCTCTCCTCCTCCTCTGTGTCTCTCCTCCTCCTCTGTGCCTCTCCTCCTCCTCTGTGTCTCTCCTCCTCTGCGTCTCACCTGCTCCTCCTCTGTGTCTCACCTCCTCCCCCTCCTCTGTGTCTCTCCTCCTCCTCTGTGTCTCTCCTCCTCCTCTCCCTCCTCTGTGCCTCTCCTCCTCCTCTGTGTCTCTCCTCCTCCTCTCCCTCCTCTGTGCCTCTCCTCCTCCTCTGTGTCTCTCCTCCTCTCCCTCCTCTGTGCCTCTCCTCCTCCTCTGTGTCTCTCCTCCTCTCCCTCCTCTGTGCCTCTCCTCCTCCTCTGTGTCTCTCCTCCTCCTCCCCCTCCTCTGTGCCTCTCCTCCTCCTCCTCTGTGTCTCTCCTCCTCCTCCCCCTCCTCTGTGCCTCTCCTCCTCCTCCTCTGTGTCTCTCCTCCTCCTCCCCCTCCTCTGTGCCTCTCCTCCTCCTCCTCTGTGTCTCACCTCCTCCTCTCCCTCCTCTGTGTCTCACCTCCTCCTCCTCTGTGTCTCACCTCCTCCTCTCCCTCCTCTGTGCCTCTCCTCCCCCTCCTCTGTGCCTCTCCTGCTCCTCTCCCTCCTCTGTGCCTCTCCTCCTCCTCCTCTGCGTCTCACCTCCTCCTCTCCCCCCTCTGTGCTCCTGGTGCCTCCGTGAGCACCTCCTCTGTGCTCCTGGTGCCTCCGTGAGCACCTCCTCTGTCATGTGTCCGTGTCTGTCTCTTTGCTTTGCCTTATCTCTGTTTATTCTCTCGGTGACGCCGTGAGTTCCTCCACTTTGCGCGGACCACAGTTTGAGAATCACTGATAGAATCATCATACTTTCATACTATTAATACACTTTTCAGAATCAGAATCAGAAACTGTTTATTGCCATTGTCAGTGAAATTCACAAACGTAGGAACTTGCTTCGGCGTAGGTGCAACATAAAGCAAAGGATAAAATATAAAAAATATATAAAAGGCATACATAAAATAGACTAAGATAGACTAACGCTATATACAGAATGTACAGTTGGCAGATAGTGTGCAAATGTGCAAATGTGTCAGTGCAGATAGACAGTTCTTATATAATATATTGTTAAAGTGACAGGTGTTACAAAGTGTTCATGAGTCCAACGGCAGAGGGAAAGAAACTGTTCTTGTGGCGGGAGGTTCTGGTCTGGATGGACCGTAGCCTCCTGCGCGAGGGGAGTGGCTCAAATAGTCCGTGTCCAGGGTGAGAAGGGTCAGCTGTGATCGACCTGCTCGTCAGATAAAGTGTATCCCATGGAGATGCCGGGGATTGAACCCGGGGCCTCATACATGCAAAGCATGCGCTCTACCACTGAGCTACATCCCCATTTACCTCACCATAGTCACTTACTGTATATAACAATACACTTGAGCCACTTTAGTTGCCAGAGTGTGGACTTTATACCTTATACTTTATATTGTATTTTTAGTATCATGTTTATTTATCCTATTTTTATTGCATGCGCCTATTTCATTCATTCCTGTCCTAAACTGTGTGTTGCAACAGTGGAATTTCCACATTGTGGGACAAATAAAGGATCTCTAATCTTATCTTATCTTATCAGCAAAGAAACAGTGACTGAGATTTAATTATTTTAAAGTGAGGGACAAAGGCCTTTCTCCTCTGGACACGACACAGACAGATGCATTTATTTGTGACATCAGTGGATTTGTCCTCGTGAAGATGTCCAAAGCTGAAACCTGAAAAGCTCAACGTGCCTTACCTGTTCCACAACTGGACACTTCACTTTGACAAAACCCTTGATGTCACTTGTAAACACGTGTCTGTGTCAGTCCTGAGTCCAAAGGCCAGATCTAGTGACGTCCACAAGAGAAAATTTGCAGGAAATTTATTGGGGGACACCAGCCCGCCGCCTCTCCCCGCGGCCAACGCCAGAGAAATGGAGCGTCCAGCCCCTCTGGAGGAGACGGGTCCAGGCTGTGCTGGAGGTGAGGCCGACTGTATCCCCCCAGCGAGGTGACATGGAACGTCATCTCGATGGGGGGAAGAGTCCCTAAGGACTAGCTCTAGAGACATGGAATGTCCCTAGAGCTAGTTCTCTTCCAGTGTCTAAATTACACTGCAGCAACAGCAACCCATGTTATGATGAACACAGCAAACAGGATCAACATGACTGAAAAGATCCACTTGTCCCACCAGGTCACTACTCTTCGCAGTCTTTTCCTGTACTTGTACCTCAGCCAGGGCAGAGGGGACCTCCAGCTGAACGGGGGGAGGTGTTCTATGAGAAACGGGTCTTTGGGAGCGCTGCACGTCTCTGACTCATTTTTAGTTTTGGACTCATTTCTCGGCTTGTGCGCTTGAGCAGGTTTGGTTCTTTTGTTGAGTCCGTTCTGTTGGCCAGCTTTCTCCTTGTTCTTTTGGGGCTCTGAAGCCCTAAAAAAGAGCTCAACAGGAGTCTCCTTCTTCTGATCAGATCCAGAAACAGTGCCTGTGGTGGGGGGGTCCTGTTTCTGCAGATCTGGAGCACACTTATTGCGCCTTTTGAAGAGATTCCAGAGAGATCTCCTGGACTTCTGAGCAGGAGGACTTTGTGTGTCGCCACCTTCTTGCTCAGAGGAACTTACAGCCGTCTCCTGGTCACGGTGCACTGATAACCCCAAAAAGCTGCGAACTTTCTGCTTCAGTGGGGAAGGAGGAGGTCCTTCCAACGTGTGGGACACAGAGCTGGTCCTGGACGGCTGCTGTGTGGAGCTCCCAGGAGAACTGTCCTGGGTCGTGGCACCTGACTCTGGGCTGGACACTACACAGGTGTCTGTAGATCCAGGCAGGCTGAAGTCAAAGAGACACTCTTTTGGCACATCAGACTTCGTCCCAATGTCTTCTGTGCAGAGTGGAGCGTTAAAGTCTCCAGCTTGACACACAGAGGTGTCATCAGCGGCTTCTTTGCTGTGAGTAGACATCTTTTCAAATGTTCAACTCTCAGATACTGCCCTGATTAGAAAATGCGCGCAGGAAGAACTTACAGGAAGTCTTCCACGTCAGTATCTGCCAACTGACCTGAAAATTTTTTTTAACTTGTATTTGTGATGTGCCTGGGGCTGACTCGGCTGTCTGTGAGTGAAGAGGCTCTCTCTCTCGTCTTAAATAAACTCACTCTTTGAAAAAGTCAGAACTTAAAGCTCAGAGCTGTGACGTCACAAAGGTTTGAGAGAGTTTGGAATGTGACGTCATGAAATTTGACTGCCATGGCAACACAACACGTGACCGCTGTTCCCTCTGAGCTGCGCGCATGCGCAATAGCGCACAACTCCCACGGCCTCTGCGCAGAGAAAATCCATGTTGCGCGCGAGGGAAAGAGAGAGAGGAAAAGAGGAGAGGCGCCGCCGCAGCACGCGCACCTGAACCCGCCCGATAACAGCGCATGCGCCAAACCAAAGGCAGGAGGGACTCGAGTTCTACGTCCCATAAGCTTTGATCCAGTCTTTATTCTGGACCCGTATTCAGTGTTGGGCACAAACAGCTGACGAACTGATGCGCTTAGAATGGCGCAAATCACCCGAAGACCCGCATTTGGGTGAAAGTAATTGGGCCTTATTTAAAACACAGTCTTATGATCTAAACATGACACACAGATGACTTTGTCCAGAGGCTTCCAGAGGACTTTTAAGCAGGTCACAGAATTTAATGAATATTGCACAGAAGTGTTGCTGGGTGTGAGTCAGTCTTTATGTTAAAATGAACACAATTTAACTGTGACGATATACATTTTATTGTTATTATTAACTCTACCTAAACCAAATCATAGCTGATTACTGTGTTTTATATTTTGCTATATACGTTATATTTTTTCTTAAATTTCATCTTGCTGGAACCAATCTGAATCAACTCTAGGCTCAAGTCATTCCATAATTTAACCCCAGAGACCATGTGTTAGTTGACAGTGCACATAAGGTTTGAGCTGTTGTGCTGTTTATTCAAAGGTTTTTTTTGTGTATTTATTGATAAAGAATTATTCTAAACACAATTTGAACTTGTGATATTATTCTAGCTCCTTGAACTTTAGTATCTTTATTAAAAAAACAAAACAATATATTATTCATAATACACTTTATTCATAAATATTCTCTATCTAGAAGCCTTTCATCACAATTTCCACCTTTATTTGGTTGATAATCTATTTAATAAGCACAATAGAAATAACTGTTTGACCAGTCGCCTTCTGTAATAATTGTAAGTTGCAGCTCATTCTTCACTGTTAATGAAGTGCTGTGCAAAGGCGCCATCTAGTGGGACCTTTGTGCTTTACTTCCACGGCTCCTACATGTTTGGACTGGAGTGATAGTACTTTAATTAAGTGGTTTGAATGCCAATAATTCCACTCATTGATGGTTTTGTACAGACACGTTTTTAATGCTACTTTACGGCCAGCACAAGCCAATACTCGTTTTAATTTAAAGTGCCGCTGCTACTCATCAAACCAAACTGCAGTTAAGATAAATATATTTCAAATTTTGCTAGAATTCTGTACTAATTGGATCCCAGTTTGGCATTTTTGTATGTTTTTAAGTTTACTTCCTGGTTGTAAATGATGACATCACACTAGGATCAATTAAGAAGCGACCACACTGTGCAAAAACTCATGTAATGTCACCATTTTTTTTACTTCACAAATAAAAATATACGTGAACGTCTTTATTTTGTGAAGTTAAAGTTTAAAGGGTCAAAAAAGTAGTTTATTTTTTAGTATAGTAATTTATGCGATAACGTGTGTCTTTCTAGTGAGACGTCATCAATCTGTTGTCATTTTCAACAGATTTTACAAATTTTCTCCCCAAACAGATACCGAAATTAGTTAAAAAGTATAATTTGTCTTTACAACAAGTCTTAATACACCAAATAAAGTCAAAATTAGAAAATCATAAAAGCCTGTCAAGGATGGTGAATCGTACTGAGTTTAGTCAAACACATTGAACTTTTTTTAATGAAAATTGTAGTTTTGAGACCTTATACTTTTACTTCTACTTGAGTAATATATTGTACGGTGTAACACATTCTTAATTGTGTTTTTGGTTCCTGTTTCCACTGAGAGTAAAGAACAGGTCATAAAAGCTTTATGTTGACAAAGTTAAACGATTTGAACATTTGTGTTGCGCCGTTCCTTCAGATATGACTTTTTTTCCTTTGAAATTATCAGATTTTATGTATCGTTTAATATTTTGTCTTGACAGTTACATTCATTTCAAATTATTATTCAGATGTTACGTCCAGACAGTTGCTTTTACAGTTTAATTTCTTTCTCTTATTTACGTCATTTCTTGGACCACACCTTTGCATTTCTAAACCTAAAGTACGTATGACGGGTTTTTATGATTTTCTACTTTTGGCTTCAATTGGCGGAACAAAACCTGTTCATTCATATGATAGTTTTACACCAAACAAAAGTCAGTTTGTGAAGAAAAGTTGAAAAATATGTTGAAATTTACAGGAAGTAGAGCAGAGTTCACACTAGGGAGACACACGAGGGACAAATTACACATTTTTCTGATCCTTTAAACATTAATTCGACAAAATAAAAGGTGTTCCCATATATTTTTATTTGTTAAGTAATCATTTCTGTGACATTAGCGGCGTTTGACTCATTGTACATCATGGTTGCTAGGTAACGGTTGCAGAATTTCAAGCTTTTACAACCAGGAAGTAAAAATTTAAATGTAAGACATTGCCAAATTGAGATGAAAATTGTTAACTCTTCAGAAAAATCCTAAATATAATGATCGTAACTGTGTTTTACTGAAATGAGCACTTGAACCTGTCATACGCTCTTTAATCGTAGAAAGGGTTTCAGGGGTTGTCATCCGGACGTTGTTTGAAGATTGAGACGTTTCGACTTTTATCCAAAAGTCATTTTCAATCAGAGAGCTGGTCTGGGAACTCAGGCTTATATGCTCCTCTAAGTAGTGAGAGTCCTGCCCCCAGGGAGGAGTCACTGAACGCCTGTCTTTGTTTGGAAAATTGTTTGTTTGTCACCTGGGACTTGATTAATTGGTCTGCCTTGTTTGATTAATATTTGGCTTCACCTAGTTTCACCTGTGGCTAAGGTCTATTGTTATCTTGATAGCTGGCTGTTGCTCCCTCCTCACTGCTGATTACCTCATTAGCATTTGACTGGTCTATTGATCTGGACCAAGGTGTTAGTATGCTGTCATAAATCTTAGCCAAATTAAATCTTAAGCCCCCATTCCTGTTCAGAGACGGATTCTCTCTTTTGACAAAAATGGCCTCCTTTACTCCTCTTTCAAACCAGTTCTTCTCTCTGCTCAAAATCTTCACCTCACTGTCCTCAAACGCGTGATTTGTAGCTTTTAGGTGCAGATGGACTGCACTCTGCGGTCCTGTGGAGGCCGCTCTTCTGTGTTGGTACAGCCTTTTGTGCAATGGCTGTTTGGTTTCTCCTATGTAACGTTCTTTACAACTGTCCTCACTGCACTCTATCGAATAAACTACATTGCTCTTTAAGTAATATCACATTGAAGTAGAATTCTATGCTAAAATTAATAAATGAAGTGAAAAAACACCACCAGCACACAAAACGCGTCAGAAAAGATTTGGGATTTTATTTTATAGACACTACAAATTACAGAGAAAGAGACAGAGGGCTGAACAGCACAAAGCAATGCCTGCATCCATCCTGTGATTCTCCACGAGCTCACATTTCAAACAGTCCGCTGGTGTTGCCGTGAATACAATGGTTACGAGTCGGGTGCAATGTCCAAAATAAGGAATGAAACGTCGTCAGCGATGTGCGACTGGATAGACACGCCGCAAAAAATCAATCATACAGGTTCAACACGATTTATTCAGTTAGCAGGACTACATCGTTTGTTTTTCCTGGTTTCGTGGCGTCGTTTTTGTTTATTCTTCACGCAATATCTGCCAGTGGAGTTACAAAATGCAAGTCGACGCAATTAAGTCTACTCTACTGGCGGATTAATTAGGTAAAAATATCAAAAACATACAGAAACCAGTTGTAAAATCCCACAAACTTAAATTGTTCCGCTTTATAATAACTACGCATTACGAATTAAGCCTTAGTTTGTGCTTCGTTAAGGTTAATAAACGTGTAGTTATCACAAACGGTTAAAAATCTAGTCAAGCCAACTCAAAACAATCGAGTAGCAAGAAACGTCGACGTATTTTTTGCAGCGGTGTCTTGTTTTAATGCACTAAAAAGCCCTGTGTAGCTCAATACGTGTGAATGTGATGACTCTAACATTGCTGAGAGACTGGGGAACAGTCAGTGTATCCAAGGCACTGATACTTGAAACGATGTGTATAGGGTTATCCTTTTCCGGTGAGGTAGAAATTACTCGACGGTGGTGAGGTAATTTTGGGATGGTTTAGTCATTGGCTTTTTCCTATGTTCATAATGATCATAAATATATAGCTATAGTTTAAAAAGAAACATTTATATTTCGAAAACCCAGACAGTTTCTCATCTTTCTAGACTTTGTTTGTTCACATGACGTTCGCGCAAAGAAGACGAAAAAAAAAAAGGACGACACAGAACGAACACACGAAACTTTGGATCTGAGAGATTCGAACTTGGCCAGTTTTAGGCTAACGCGAAAGTATGGAAGTCTTCAAGGGACAAAATCTTACACCAATTTCAGAACACGGTCAAATAAAACCTCTACCAGTTTTAATATGCCTTTTAATATTTATTACTGTATTAGTTCTCAATGATAAAAAATAATATTGTAGCAACATTGATTAGTATTAGCCAGCTTATTTAAATATTGTAATGTAGTTTTGTGTTGTAGTTTATGACCCCAAGTAACATATATAGTTCTTAAGGAGGAATGTATTTATTAAACCAGGATAAAATCAGGTCTGTCTGTGATTATTGTGGACTTTCTATCCACTGGAACCCTCCTCCTGACCATAAACTGAGAAAAAATGTCTATTTCCAGCTTGAGTCTACGTATTTTTGTTCAGACGTTTCTTGAGACTTCCATACATTTGTCCAAAACACCTAAAAAAATGGTGTTATTCAAGTTCAAATCATTAGCTAAAGCCTTGCCACGAGTCGCATTGCACTACAACACTTAAACAACAGGGACTTGACGCTGTTAGCCATTTAGAAACTACAACGCGAAGAAACTACAATTCAAAATGGCTTCCCCAGCGTCCATCACTCAGGTTTAGGGACAAACTACAGCCGCGAACCGTTCACACACAGAATCCCCGCCCTTCATAGTAACGTCAGCCCAAATAAAATTACGATAGCAAGCCGCGCTAAAGCTGTGTACAAAGAAGCTTGCTGTGATAGTGTTTTTTGTATGGAAACCTTAAGCAACCGTTTTTTCGCTTTGGCATTGTTTGACCCCCATACGTTTAACTCGAGCGCTCCAGAAACCTGCAACGTACGTCAGCCTCAAAAGAACAACATTTCTTTGCGCTAAACGCTTAAATTATTACATTTAGATACGTTTTAAGACTTTAAGACACTTGAGGT
The DNA here is from genome assembly GCA_019453435.1 of Rhinogobius similis. Lineage (NCBI taxonomy): Eukaryota > Metazoa > Chordata > Actinopteri > Gobiiformes > Gobiidae > Rhinogobius > Rhinogobius similis. Next base: position 4,731,080 of record CM033631.1, on the reverse strand, counting down.
TAGCTACAATTAGCACGTTAGCCTCCAAGTGTTAAAAACTAACCAAAATCCCCCGAAAATTGCGTTTTTTTCTTTACTTTTTTCACGTTTTGACTGCAGAAATACCTGTAGCATATTAGACAGCTGATGCTACAAATATTTAAAATGTTTTTCAATGATTTGCTCATTCATAGCACCTATTTTAGCGTTAGCACGTTAGACTTTTTGGCAGCTTAGGGCTTCCATACGGTACATTCTTACCCTCTTCCTTTACCCATTTGTCGGATTAAAGTTTACGCCAGTGTGCGCGAGGGTGGTCGTATGAGTAAGTGTCTTAATGCCCCAGAAAGTTAGTTTTTTGTGTAAAACTAAGCTAAGTATATAGACAGAATATCAAAATACCACTATATGCACTGCTATTTTATTTTTTATCGTATTTTTGGATCTGTTGTGCCTTTAAAATACATAAATGTGTAGGAAAAATACTGTACAGAAAGACGATTTATATAAACATATTTTTGTAACCAATATAATTCTCTATATTGTGAATTTTGGTCTAGTCGTGATAGGGTTAACCACAGTATTGGACAACACCATCCAACTCTGAACATTTTTCAACATCTTTTACATTCATCCAGCCATCTGAGAGAGACAAGGCGACAAAAACAACGCTAAAACGTAGACTTACAGTATCTAAAAAATAAAACTGTCGATTTCATAATTAGCGTAATCATAACCATGCTAACTGTGAGCAGAACAAAAACAAAAAAAATATATATTATCAACAACTTTTAGCCAAAGAATAGCGTTTATGAACGATTCAAAGGGACGGCTGCGGTTTTGAGTGGGTTCTTTTAAGTGCTGAAGAGTTAAAGGCTAACGCTAGTGTTAGTTTAGCCTTTCAACACAAAAAAACAAAACAAAACATAATTTTAGCTCACTTTTCTAGATATCCATTTGGTCATAATACACCTTTACAACAAATTTAAGTATGTTTTATACACTTTATTTCAAAACTCAAAGAAAAACCAAATAGAAAATATCAAAAAAGTGCAAAAATCTAATTCCTGAAACCCACTCAAAATTTGCCGAACCGCCGCTTTAAATCTGAAACAAGGAAGAAGCTAAACATGGACAGTAGTAGTATCAATACTAACAATTATATCAACAGAATATATATTTATATATATATATAAAAAACAACAATCTTCCATCTGAGAAATAAAAGGTAGATAAATACGATGCAGAGGAACTATTTTTTTCTTTTTGAGCGTGAAATCATTGCACCGGTTCAGATTGTGAGACACGCATTAGTGCAGAGTTAACGAGACGACAGACAGGAGGAGCACGGCAAAAAAGAATATCTAGGCGAGTTCAAATGACTTAAGTAATTTTGACTAGTTTAGAATTGTCACTTTTAGGACGACAATAATTGCCTTTTTGGTATTTTTTTTAACTTGTTTTCGATATATTATTAACACTCACTGCAGCATCTTCTGTCAATTTAATACAATTCTTTATTTTTGTTGCGTCAGGTGCAAGAGTAACAATTGCACATGTTAAAAATATCTTGAAACCACTCAGAAATATCAAGTTTCAATAATCTAAACTAGTCAAAACGACCCAAAATTCAGAACTGAAGTAATTTTAACCTCTGAAATACATGTTTTTTTTGCAGCGAGGTGGTAAAAGTGAATTTTTGTGAGTGACAGAGACTCTTTATTTTTGATTATTGCTCAGTGTTGAGGCGGTGTGCCCCGAACGCTGGTCTTCAGATTGCACATGTCAAAATTAAGTGCTATAAATATTTTTGGGGTTCTGAAAGAAAGAAAGAAAGGAGAAATTAAAGGAGAAGCAGGTGCACAAGCGATTATGGTTACTTTTTTTACAGTGTACAATTAATTTGGCTAAAGCTTTACGTGGAAATAATATATTGTGAAAGTTACAAGCACTTTATATTATCAAAACAGTCAAGAAGTGCTCTGTAATGAACTAAAATGAGAAAACGGCGTATGATTTTGAGATAGAAAACTCTGACAAAGGCATTTATTTACAGCTATTGTAGACGCTGCACTTGCTTCTCCTTTAACAATCAGATCAAAGTTGGAGAAAATTATTTATATAAAGAGAGAGACAGAGGGATTTAGGTCCAAACGTCACATAGAAAACGGTACACACTGCAAAAATACATCTCTATATGAGCTAAAATGACTTGAATTTAAACAATTTGAGTAGTCTTGACTCATTTACTCAATAATTCTGACTAGATTCAACATATTTCTACGCAAAACAATCCCGTTATAAGATTTTCTAAGTGCAAATCTGTCACTCCTGCACTTTTTCGCGGCAGAACAAAAAAATTAAGTTCAACCAACACACGACGTTTGAGTTTAAACGAGTCAAAACGGCTAAAACACGGAATTCAAGTCGTTTTAACTCAACAATAATGGCTGCAGTGTAGTCTGTGTTTTTGACAGTGCAAAGAGAGAGAGAAGGAGGAGGAGGAGGAGGGTAAAGCAGTGACGGGATTGGCTGGTGAGAGGGTTGGCTCATCGGGACTCCTCACAGTACAATAGTGGGAAGTATGCATGTGTAAATATATATATACCATCTATGCATATACTCAGAACGATGTGTACAGAAAAAACAAAAGGTCAAAGCTTATGGTAAAGTCAAAAATGACACTAAAAATACCAGATTTATAACAAGGGGGCGGGTCTTCACGCTGCAAAACACGTCTGCGCGAGTTGAACGGAGCTCGGATCGGGGAGTAGGTTTAATTTGAGTGATTGAAGTGAATTTTTGAGTCGTTTTAAGTGCGACTCTGACTGGTTCAATTGAGTGATTGTTGTTTGGAGCTGCCAGCAGGGTTAGAATGTGTTAAGTTGACGATCAAACTAGTCAAAACTACTCAAATAAACATAAGAATTCAAGTTAGGGCTACACAATATGTTAGATTTTTGGATGAAAACGTTGAAAAAGGCTGATTTTCTTCACGTTTTTTTGTTTTCTGTGTAAAAAAAGCCATAATTTATATTTTTTTGCTTCTGTTAAGTTTGGATTGTGACAGAGTTTGACTAAAACATTAAAACGTGAAGATATTTGTTTATATCCAGGAGTAGTTTTAACTTGTTCAGAGTGATTGAAGTGATTTTTTGCTGTTTTGAGTTGTTTTTAAGTGCGACTCTGACTGGTTCAATTGAGTGATTGTTGTTTGGAGCTGCCAGCAGGGTTAGAATGTGTTAAGTTGACGATCAAACTAGACAAATTGACTCAAATCAACTTAAGAATTCAAGTTAGGGCTAACACAATATGTTGCGAAAGTATTCATAACAGATTTTTGGATGAAAACGTTGAAAAAGTCTGATTTTCTTCATGTATTTTTTTGTTTTCTGTGTAAAAAAGCTGCAATTTAGTTTTGTTTTTGCTTTGACTGAAACATTAAGACATGAAGATAATTGTTTATTTTAATGGAAATGATTGAAAATGCACGTTAAAACATCGCGATAATAACGATGCGTACATCCCAGTCATTTCCAGTATCGCGCAGCCCTAATCCAAGTCCATTTAACTCACGTAGAGAGCGTTTTTTGCAGCGTACAGGGTCGATTTCGGGTCAGGGTTAGGCAGTGCCACCAAAAAAGAAGCACATTGTCCTTCAAACATGAGGGAGCGTTGGTGTTTGGGGGGCAGACGAGGGACCGGGGGCCTCACAGGGGGCCGTGCCGAGCCTCGTATTTGGCCACAACGTTTTTGCAGCGGCCCAGCTCCTTGCGCAGATCGGCCACCTCCACGCGCAGCGCCGCATTCTCCTTCTCCAGGAAGGCGGCGCGGATGGCGATCTGGTTCTCCTTGAGGCGGCGCGCGTCCCGGGAGCGTTTGGCCGCCACGTTGTTCTTTCTGCGGCGCGCCCAGTACTTGTCGTCCTGAGGGAGGGACAGAAAAGGAGGCGTTAGTGGTGAGCGGGTAAACCAGGGCGGTTCAACGTCAGGCCCGCGGGACAAATCAGGCCCTCCAAGAGGCATGAGCCGGCCCACAACACATCTTCAAAAATATAGAAAATGTTTTATCTCTTGTTATTTGTTTAGTCCTGGTTTAGTCCTGGTTTAGACCTGGTTTAGACCTGGTTTTAATCCTGTTTTAGTCCTGGTTTAGTCCTGGTTTAGTCCTGGTTTAGACCTGGTTTAGTCCTGGTTTAGTCCTGGTTTAGACCTGGTTTATTCTTGGTTTAGTCCTGGTTTAGATCTGGTTTATTCTTGGTTTAGACCTGGTTTAGTTCTTGTTCAGACCTGGTTTATTCCTGGTTTAGTCCTGGTTTATTCTTGGTTTAGTCCTGGTTCAGACCTGGTTTAGTCCTGGTTTAGTTCTTGTTTATTCTTGGTTTAGTCCTGGTTTAGTCCTGGTTTAGACCTAGTTTCTGGCCCAGAGGACAAAACCATCTGAAAAACCTGGCCTTCGTTTGAATAAAGTTAAATTATATAAAAGTGATAATAGAGTTGTGCAATTAATCACAGTCCAACCTTGATTAGAATTAATTACCGAAAAGGCATAATTAGGGAAAAATAATAATCTACTTTTTTTAATATAAGTGTTCTGCCCCAAAAAATGGACTTGGTCTAATCTTCAGTGATAATAAATCTAGTGATGCAAAGCAGGTGGAAATATTTTAATTCTGAAACTTGGGGAATTTTTCAATATAAATAAAATTGCATATGAACCTTTTTTTTTTTGCTGTTGCGTATGTCCCTTCACTGCAAACTAGACAAAACTACTCAAATCAACTTCAAATCAATTCAATTCAGTCCTGGTTTAGTCCTGGTTTGTTCTTGGTTTAGACCTGGTTTAGTCCTGGTTTAGTCCTGGTTTATTCCTGGTTTAGACCTAGTTTAGGCCTAGTTTAGTCCTGGTTTATTCGTGTTTTAGTCCTGGTTTAGGCCTAGTTTAGTCCTGGTTTAGTCCTGGTTTAGTCCTGGTTTAGGCCTAGGTTAGTCCTGGTTTATTCCTGGTTTAGACCTAGTTTAGGCCTAGTTTAGGCCTAGTTTATTCGTGTTTTAGTCCTGGTTTAGGCCTAGTTTAGTCCTGGTTTAGTCCTGGTTTAGTCCTGGTTTAGTCCTGGTTTAGGCCTAGTTTAGTCCTGGTTTAGTCCTGGTTTAGGCCTAGTTTAGTCCTGGTTTAGTCCTGGTTTAGGCCTAGTTTAGTCCTGGTTTAGTCCTGGTTTAGGCCTAGTTTAGTCCTGGTTTAGTCCTGGTTTAGTCCTGGTTTAGGCCTAGTTTAGTCCTGGTTTAGTCCTGATTTAGGCCTAGTTTAGTCCTGGTTTAGTCCTGGTTTAGACCTGGTTTAGGCCTGGTTTAGTCTTGGTTTAGGCCTAGTTTAGTCCTGGTTTAGTCCTGGTTTAGGCCTAGTTTAGTCCTGGTTTAGTCCTGGTTTAGTCCTGGTTTAGACCTGGTTTAGACCTGGTTTAGACCTGGTTTAGTCCTGGTGTAGTCCTGGTTTATTCCTGGTTTATTCCTGGTTTAGGCCTAGGTTAGTCCTGGTTTATTCCTGGTTTATTCCTGGTTTAGGCCTAGGTTAGTCCTGGTTTATTCCTGGTTTATTCTTGGTTTAGTCCTGGTTTAGTCCTGGTTTATTCCTGGTTTATTCTTGGTTTAGTCCTAGTTTAGTCCTGGTTTAGTCCTGGTTTAGTCCTGGTTTAGTCCTGGTTTAGTCCTGGTTTAGTCCTGGTTTATTCTTGGTTTAGTCCTGGTTCAGACCTGGTTCAGACCTGGTTCAGACCTGGTTCAGACCTGGTTTAGTCCTGGTTTATTCTTGGTTTAGTACTAGTTTAGTCCTGGTTTAGTCCTGGTTTATTCTTGGTTTAGTCCTGGTTTAGTCCTGGTTCAGTCCTAGTTTAGTCCTGGTTTAGTCCTGGTTTAGTCCTGGTTTAGTCCTGGTTTAGTTCTGGTTTAGTTCTGGTTTAGTCCTGGTTTAGTCCTGGTTTAGTCCTGGTTTAGTCCTGGTTTAGTCCTAGTTTAGTCCTAGTTTAGTCCTGGTTTAGTCCTGGTTTTGTCCTGGTTTATTCCTGGTTTATTCCTGGTTTAGTCCTGGTTTAGTCCTGGTTTAGTCCTGGTTTAGACCTAGTTTATTCTTGGTTTAGTCCTGGTTTAGTCCTGGTTTATTCTTGGTTTAGTCCTGGTTTAGTCCTGGTTTATTCTTGGTTTAGTCCTGGTTCAGGCCTAGTTTAGTCCTGGTTTAGACCTGGTTTAGTCCTGGTTTAGTCCTGGTTTATTCCTGGTTTAGTCGTGGTTTAGTCCTTACACCGTTAGCGTCCCTTCACTCCATGAGCGCGGATCATAGACATAAACCGAGGTCAAAGTGGGCGGGGCAGAATGATTAAACCTGGGCCGTACCTTGAGGTCTTCGGGGATGAAGACTTTGCGCGCCTTCTTGATCATGGGCTGCGGCTTGAGCTCCTCGGCGGTGAACTTGCGCTTGCGTGGGTCGAACATCTCCTGTCCCGGGACGCTGGACAGGGCCAGGTCGGCCGGGTCGGGCTCGTAGGTGAGGGGGACCTGGATGGACTCGGGGTCGATGGGGCTGGGCGTGTCCCGGGCCGTGGGCAGAGCTGTGGGGCACAAGAGGGCGGAGCCAGGGTTATGGTTTGGTTATGAAGACGAGCAGCGGCGGAAGAAGGACGCCATTTTGTAACTCAAGTAAAAGTACAGATACAGCAAAAATACATAAATAAGTAAAAGTATAGTATTTTAAAACCTACTGAAGTAAAAGTACAGATACAGCAGCAAAAAAATACGTAAATAAATAAAAGTATCAAATTTTAAAATCTACTCAAGTAAAAGTACAGATACAACAGCAAAATATACTCAAGTAAAAGTATCAAATTAAAAAAAAAATACTCAAGTAAAAGTATCACATTTTAAATTCTACTCAAGTAAAAGTACAGATACAACAGCAAAATATACTCAAGTAAAAGTATCAAATTAAAAAAAAAATACTCAAGTAAAAGTATCACATTTTAAATTCTACTCAAGTAAAAGTACAGATACAACAGCAAAAAAAAATTTGTGTAATTTTTTTGTTGTTTAAATGTTTTTGTCACATTTAGTCCCATTTTTGTAACTTTTAGATGCGTTTTTGTCACTTCTAGTCTCTTTTTTTTTGTCACGTTTTTGTCACATTCAGTTGTGTTTGTCATATTTAAACGCATCTTTGTCACTTTGTCGTTTTTAGTCATGTTTTTGTTATTTTTAGTTGCATTGTGGTGCATTGAGTCACGTTTGTTGTTCTTAGGCACGTTTTTGTCGCATTTTGTAACTCAAGAAAAATTAAAGATACAGCAGCATAAAATACTCAAGTAAAAGTATCACATTTGAAAATCTACTCAAGTAAAAGTACAGATACAGCAGCAAAAAAAAATTTGTCTAAAATTTTTTGTAATTTTTAGACGTGTTTTTGTCACATTTAGTCCCATTTTGTAACTTTTTGATGTGTTTTTGTCACTTCTAGTCGCGCTCAGTTGTGTTTGTCGTATTTAAACGCATCTAAAGATACAGCAGCAAAAAATACTCAAGTAAAAGTATCACATTTGAAAATCTACTCAAGTAAAAGTACATCTACACCGGCAAAAAAATAAATAAATAAGTAAAAGTATCACATTTGAAAATCTACTCAAGTAAAAGTACATCTACACCGGCAAAAAAATAAATAAATAAGTAAAAGTATCACATTTGAAAATCTACTCAAGTAAAATTAAGTACCTGTTTAAAAATGTACTTTAAGAGTAAAAAGTAAAAGTAATTATTAGTAATAATTATTTTTGGTTTGGAGAAGGATTAAAGCATCAAACTGTGATCTTGATGGATATTCTGTTGCGTTTTGGTCGTTAAAGGCAAGTTTTATTATTTATTTTTCTCTTTAAACACTTTCTTTTTGCTCAAAGGACAAACAAAACAAAAAAAAAATCCCAAAAATCGGGCAAGATGTCTCCATAAATGTACTAAAAACAAGCCCCTCGGCCTTTTCAGCAGGTCTACAACCTTTAGAAAACATACTTTTACTTTGCAGTCCAGTTCAAACTTCATACATTGCGTTTTTCGAGCTGAAGGAAACAAAATCTGCAGAATTACTCAAACGTGAACCAGAAACACAACTCCAGGTTTGGTTTTGACGGGAAGCTAACATCAGGACGAGGTTAAACGCCCAAAAAGAGTGTCTCTCAGTGGATAAGTGTCTCCAGAGCTGGATCTGGTGGTGAATCATAACTGAATAAGTGGCTGTGGCTCCTGGTGGCGTCGCAGCAGGAGGACATTGTGGCTCGTAATGACAGAAGAGGCTTTAATACGACGAGAAAAGGTCAGATCGATTATTGTAACGCCAGGTTTAAGCCCCGGCGTCACGGTTTCTTTCAAAGTGGAGGGTTTTTAGGTCAAAGATGTCACACAGAGACGACACGCCGCTCTGACCTGCTCCGTTTGGACAGGTTTGTGCCAGAGCTGGGCCATAAAAATAATTATCATGATTTTCTAGGGGCCAGATTTCGATTTTATCACGATTCATGTTCACTTTGTATTTTTCTATTGTCTTTAATGGAGCTGCACCATTTAGGGAAAATATGGGTAACGCTTTAGATTAAGGTTCTGTAGTAAACTATTTATAATGCATTAATAAGCGTTTGTTATGTGTTTATGAGCACTTATAAGGCATTTACAAGCATTTATTAGTGTGATAATTGAAAATAATGTAATATGCAGCTCATTGATGCTCTGCACATGTGGTTTATTCACTCAAACATGTTTTGCCTAATGGATTATAAGACGTTATAAGTGCATAAACAAACAGCTAGTGCTTATTAACATCATAAATAGTTAACTAAGGAACCTTAATCTAAAGCATTACCAAAACATCTAATGTGATGTTTCTGACCAGTGCCATTGGGATTAGGTTTGAGATTTATGTTTTAATAATAGGATTCTGTTCAAATTCACATTTTAAACACGATTTTGTCGCTTTAGGCCGTGTTTTTGTCGCGTTCAGTTGTGTTTGTCGTATTTAACGCGTCTTTGTCACTTTTAGTTGTGTTTTTGTCCTTTTTAACTTGAAACTTCTACCTGCTTTACTTTTGGACTTGTTTTTGCCCATTAGAGTCAGGTATTTGTAACTTTTAGATGTGTTTTTGTCACATTTAGTCCCATTTTTGTAAATTTTAGATGCGTTTAGTCACATTTTCATAATTTTTAGATGCGTTTAGTCACATTTTTGTAACTTTTGAATGTGTTTAGTCCCATTTTTGTAACTTTTAGGTGTGTTTTTGTCACTTATAGTCTAATTTTTTGGTCACACGTTCTTGTAACTTTAGATGTGTTTTTTTTTACATTTAGTCCCGTTTTTGTAACTTTAAGACACGATTTTGTCACATTTAGTCCAGTTTTGGTAACTTTTAGACACGATTTTGTCACATTTAGTCCCGTTTTGGTAACTTTTAGACACGATTTTGTCACATTTAGTCCCGTTTTGGTAACTTTTAGACACGATTTTGTCACATTTAGTCCCGTTTTGGTAACTTTTAGACACGATTTTGTCACATTTAGTCCCGTTTTGGTAACTTTTAGACACGATTTTGTCACATTTAGTCCCGTTTTTGTAAATTTTAGATGTGTTTTTGTCACTTAGAGTCTCATTATTTTTAGTTGTGTTTTTGTCACCTTCAGTTTGTTGAATTTAAACGCGTCTTTGTCACTTTTAGTCACATATTTGTCGTTTTTAGTTGAGTTTTTGTCGCTTTTGGTTGCGTTTTGGTGCACTGAGTTACGTTTGTTGTTCTTAGGCACGTTTTTGTCGATTTCGAGTGCATTTTTAATCGCTTCTGTTGCTTGTTTCAGAACATGTTTGTACAAATCCAAACTACAGTGTTTGCAGTTTTGATTCAAATCAAAACAAGACATTTTGTTGTTTGTGGAAGAAAGGATTGCACGTCAAACATTGCAGTCTTTGCGTTTTGCTAATTACATCCGTTAAAACTGGGATTTTGTGTGGATTTGGTTTAACTGTGCAGCTCTGGCGGCTCCAGAGGTAAAAGCAGAGCCTGTTCCCCTCTCTGTCCACCGGGGGGCGCTGTAGGACCACGGTTAACCCCTCGGTTCTTTCTGTCCAGGACAAACTTGTGATGTTTTCTTGTCAGCTGATTTCAAAGAGCAGAAGATACGATCACGGAGTCAGCTGCTTCTCCTCAGGACACGGCCAACTCTTTAACTTAATATTTTGACGAGTTATGAAAAAAGATTTAACTGCAATTGTTCTAACAGACGTCGAGATTGGATTTTATTTAAGTCTCGAGATTCAGTTCACGCTTTTTAAACTCATCCCGGATCATAAACGTTTGAGAAGAAAATCTGACTGCTTCTTTGTTATTCCTAAACTTTTTTTTAAAGCATTAAAATTTGAAGATTGAAAACTGAAATGTGTGGAAATTTAAACCATCTGGACCCTAAAACACACACGAAAAGACCTTTTTTAACAAAGACGGCGGCATTATTGCATCAAAATGTCTAAAAAATAACAAAAAATGTGTGATTTTCATTGATAAAACACTTTATTTGCTAATATTTTCAATCTAGAAGTCTTCAGTTGCCATATTTCAACCTTTACTTTGTTTAAAAATGCATTAAAAAGTCTAAATGTATAATAGAAATACTCATTAGACTTGTATTTGCAGCTCTGTTACTATTAATAAAATTGCCATTTCGATTTAAATCAGGCAGAACTCCAGCAAATCCAACTGTTTTTGCCGCAAATAACTCTGCACCGTACAAAAATCCACCACATTTTCACATCGTTTTGCAAAACTATTTACTCGGGGACTCGGAGAATGTGCTCCGGGACAAGAATGTTCTCTCCAGAAACAAACAGGAAGTGAACGTCCTGCTCCTTCTGCGCAAACTCCAGCTGAACCCAAGACCTCTGTGACGTCCATTTAGAATTTAATACGACTCGCACAACTCTTTTCTACTTTGGCTGAAGATGTAAATAAAAACAAATATTCTAAATGTGCAGTTTTGTTGACAAACCTGAGGAAATTCATAAATAAAACGAGAAATAGCAAGAAACACTGTAAAAGTTTGCATTTAATGATTTATTCAAACGTCTAAAGCTCAAATCTGATCATAAACTAAAATAAAAAGAACAAAATAAACATTTGACCTCAAATTATATTGTTCCAGCTCGTTTTTACTGAAGATTAATTAAAGGGCCCATGACAGGTTGGACTCCTTTAACCAAAATGTAGTTCAGATAAACATATTTCAAAATGAGCTAAAATTCTTTACAAATTTTACACAGTTTTCGCAATTTTTAGCTTTTTAATTTTACTTCCTGGTTGTAAATGATGACATCACACTAGGAAATTACCATAGCAACAACACTGTACACTGGGCAAAACTCATCTAATGTCACATTTTTTTGATTTGACAAATAAAAATAAATGTGACACCTTTAATTTTGTTGAAGTAATGTTTAAATGCTCAAAAAAGTAGTTTATTTTGTGTAAATGATGCATAACCTTTGTCTCCCCAGTGTGATGTCATCAGTTCGTTTACCTCCTGTATTTTTCAACAGGTTTTTCAACTTTTTTTCCACAAACAGCGACCTGACTGGTGTAAAACTATCATTTCTATTTACAACAAGTATTAATACACTAAATAAAGTCAAAATTAAAAAAATCATAGAAACCCGTCATACACACTTTAAGTTTTACTGATATACGTCTTCTTCTAATGTCACTTTTACTGTTGCAAGTATCTTTTTGCAGTGTAATAATCAGTATTTCACCAGTTTAGTGTTAAAACTCTATTTTGAGACAAAGGAAAAGGTTCAATACTAAAATTATATCATTAAACATAACTTTTTGTTGACAATAGAATGTAATTTTTGACATAAAATAATAGTAATCTCTTAAACAAGGTCTGAGCTTGATCTAAAACTGTTCATTCTTTCATATTTGTGTGATTTTGTTTTCAATATCGATACGCGTTCAAACAAATATCTAGTTTTTATAATAGTTTTAGAATCAATTAGTATTTGGGGATCGACATTTTTGACGACTATTGCTTTGATGTTTAGTTTTACTACAAATGAAACAACTACAAACTAATAAAAGAATCACGTGTTTCAGAACATTTTTGTTGCGTTTTTGTTGCTTTCCATCAAGTTTTTGTAACGTCTTGTCTCATTTTGTGACTTTTAGACGTGTTTGTATTAACTTTAAGTCATGTTTTAGTAACTTTTAGTAGCGATTTTGTCACTTTTTATAGAGTTTTCGTCACTTTAAGTCACGTTTTTGTAACTTGTAGACACGTTTTTGAAACTTTGAGACTTGTTTTTGTCACTTTTAGTCACGTATTTGTTACTTATAGACGTGTTTTTGTGAATTATTGTCATGTTTTTGTACCTTTAGATGCATTTTTGTCATGTTTTTGTAACTTTGAAATGCATTTTTGTCACTTATAGTCTTGTTTTTGTAACTTTTAGACTTGTTTTTGTCACTTTTAGTCACGTATTTGTAACTTTTAGACGTGTTTTTGTCACTTATTGTCATGTTTTTGTAACTTTTGGATGCGTTTATGTCATGTTTAGTCACGTTTTTGTAACTTTAAGATGTGTTTTTCTCATTTTTAGTCATGTTTTGTAACTTTTCGACACATTTTTGTCCCTTTATATCACATTTTTATAATGTTCAGTCATGTTTTTATCACTTGAAGTAGCATTTAGTCGCGTTTTTGGTACGTTTTGTCACTTTTAGTCACGTATTTGTAACTTTTAGACGTGTTTTTGTCACTTACTGTCATCTTTTTGTAACTTTTGGATGCATTTATGTCATGTTTAGTCACGTTTTTATCACATGAAGTAGCATTTAGTCAAGTTTTTGGTACGTTTTGTCACTTTTAGTCACGTTTTCGTCACAATTTTGTCAAATGTTTCAACAAATCTAAACTACAGGGTTAACAGTTCTATGCAGAATAAAATGAATTGGAAATTATTGCCTTTGCCATTTGCTAATTGTGTCCATTCAAATTGTGATTCCGACTCAATTTCGATGAATTGCGCCGCCCTAATCGCCGCTGTCCTGTTTCTTTGGCACATATGTTGCATTTGCTCCGGTTCACGGGGATTTAAAAGAAGCTGATCCTTTTATAAAATCTGTTTGGACCTGGATTAAGAAACAACGGCCCGCTCTGTGTCCAAAACTCAATAATTGGACCTTTTCAAAGCGTTTTTCCAGCGGTTACGTGAGCAGCACTTTTACAATTCCCCGCGGATTCTACTTCAGCGCCAATCAAACTGAAATCATCGTCTGAATATAATTAAATCGCTGCAATTATCTCGGCTCTCGTTAAGAACGTAATGTGTTTGATTAGTTCAGCGGCTCAGAGTCCAGTTTTTTCTCCTCCTGGACATTTGTTTAAGTCATATTTCGTACAATCCGTTCACATTTGTGCAAGACTTGAAGCTAAACCGAGAAATTAGCAGAAAGATTTCACACGCACATTGCAAATATATCATCGGAAATGCAGAAAAAAATCGTTTTTAGCAAATTTCATCCCCCTAAATTCAAATATAATTCCATGTAGGGCTTTAACTAATGATTATTTCAGTAGTCGACGAGTCAAATGATTATTTCTATTGAACATTGAGGCTTTTAAACTACATTTTTAACTAAATAAAGGCGACTGGAGGCTTCTAGATACAGAAGATTTACAAAAAAAAGTGTATTATTGAGTAAAATCAGAAATAGTTTATTCTATTTTGACGCCTTGATTTAATAACGTCACTGTCTTTGTTATAAAATGTCCTTTAGAGTCTGTATTGTCCAGATAACAATTACAGTTATCGAAATACAACTACCATAATTATTTTTTATAGTTGACGAGTCACAATTATTCGATTGTTGAAGAACTATTTTATGTAAAATATAACAATTTAAAGCTAAAATATGCTAAATCAACGTGATTTGAGTCATTTTTCTTCATAAATCACAAAAATTATCTTTTTCTTGTGTCATTTTGATGTAATAATGTTAATATTTTTGTCTTGAAACGAACGGTTTTGATGGTAAATAACACTCAGTTTATGCTCCAGATAATGATTAACAATGAACAATAAACAATAAAAACAACTAATTGTGACGTGTTGAATATAAAACATAATCATTGCTGTGTTTTGACCATCGTATTTTGACTCTAAAACACATTTGAAAAGCTTTTTTATAACAAAGACAGTGACATAATTCACTCAAAATGTCAAAAAAGAATAAACTATTTATGTTTTCCATCAATCTTACACATTATTCATAAAAAATCTCTATCTAGAAGCGTTCAAACAGCAGAGACGCTGCAGGTGAACAGGAAAACATCTTAAATGTAATGATATCAAACGTAAACTTCCCCTGTAGTTTATTAAATTAAGAGTTTATTAAATGTAAGGAAAAAATGTATTAGTCATGTTTTCATGTAGAAATAAGGCATTTTATGTGTAAAAACTGCCAAAACGTCACATATTTGGGACATTTAAATCTGAAAATAGACAGAACCAGTTTTAAATTTCTTGGTTTATTTTGTACAAATATTAGTTACAAAAAATGTACAGAGGGGATTTTGGATTTTTTATTTAGTATTGAAGTAAACTAACTGAAAATTGTCCTAAAAATTCAAATTTGGCTTCATTTTTTAAACTTAAAACTTCAATAAATCAGTTTTAGAATTAGATATATAAAAATCCTTCTGTTTGTTTGGTCTAAATCTTGTTGAGTCCAGATTGTACAGTTTGGTGCAGGATCTACTTTAAGGCTGATCTTTATGTCTCGAGGGACAAAAATGCATTTTAAGAAAACGTCCTTTGAAGTTACAATGTCCCAGAGAAATCTATGGATGAAGTGGATTCAATGGAAGAATAAAACATCTTTAGGAGCAGATTGGACAAGTTTGTTGTTTCCACATGAAAGTCGATATGTTGAGAGAACAAACTGACCAAAAAACTGTAGTGTCTGGCCTTAATTCTTTAAAAATGTCTCTGGTTGAGTCTAAAGTCAGAGCCTCGTGTCTCTGGGCTGTTGTTGTGACACTTCAGGCCCTTTGACCTTCAGTAACCCGAGTTCACTGGTGCAAAAGCGTCCGCCGCCGACAGAAAGCCTCTTAAAGACCTAAACTGGACCGACTGAAATACCCTGGTCCTGATTTAGACCGACCTTTGACCCAAGAGCGACAGGTAACGCTGCAAACGCACTCGTCCCAGTGGGTACAGGACCCAGAATACGAGGGTGAATACAGGGGTTTTCTCCTGTAAACGCTCAAAAGACGACAAAACTGTGAAAAGGCTGCTAAAGTCTGATAATAAATGTAATAATCAAATACCTCTGTGAACTGTTTTGTTTGTATCTGACGTCTAAATAAAAAGAAATTTAAGTTGAGCTGCACAATGGAATTAAAATCGAATCGAAATTGCAATTGGAATGGACCCAGTTAGCAGATGGTAAAGTGAAGTGCAGTAATTTCCTCCGTAAACAACAAAATATCCTGTTTTACTAAAATAAAATTGACAAAAATATGACTAAAAGCAACAAAAACTTGATTAAAAGCAACAAAATCGCTACTAAAAGTGAAATAGCACAAAGTAAAGCATCAAAAACGCAACCGAAAGCGACAAAAACGCACGTAAGAATGATCACAAAATTACTAAAAGCAATAAAAAGACGACTAAAAGCAACAAAAACGAGACTAAATGTGACAAAAATGTGACTACAAGCAACAAAACACAACTAAGAGTGACAAAACTCAACTGAAAGCGACAAAAACATGACTAGAAGCAACAAAAACTTGTTAACAAGCAACAAAATCGCTACAAAGAGGGAAATAGCACAGCTAAAAGCATCAAAAACGCAACTAAAAGCGACAAAAATGTGACTAAAAGCAACAAAAACGCAACTAAAAGCAACAAAAACACAACTAAGAGTGGCAAAAACGCAACTAAGCGCGGCAAAAAAGCGACTATAAGGGAATACGACTAAATGCAACTAAAACGCAACTAAAAGCAACAAAACATGACTAAAAGCAACAAAAATGCAACTAAAAGCAACAAAAACGCAACTAAAAGCAACAAAAACATGAATAAAAGCTACAAAAATATGACTAAAAGCAACAAAAACATGACTAAAAGCAACAAAAATGCAACTGTAAGCAACAAAAAAAGATACAAATATGACTAAAATCAACAAAAACGCGACTAAAAGCAACAAAAGCATGACTAAAAGCAACAAAATTGCAACTAAAAGCAACAAAATTGCAACTAAAAGCAACAAAATTGCAACTAATAACTAAGACGTTTGACTATGAGAATACGACTAAAAGCAACAAAAACAGAACTAAATGCAACAAAAACATGACTAAAAGCAACAAAAATGTAACTAAAAGCAACAAAAATGCGACTGTAAGCAACAAAAACGCACACTGGGAATAGCATTAGAGTATTAGTTACTTAGCCTGAATGATTCTTTATAAAGTATTTGTTCACTGAATAAAGCATGTGTTTATGTACAGCAGGATTAAGTGCAGTTATTATAAAGTGTTACTCAAACAAATCACAAACAAACGACGTGTTTAAAGGGCGCATGACAGGTTTTATGATTTTCTAATTTTGACTTTATTCAGTGTATTAATACCTCTTGCAAATATAAATGATAGTTTTACACTAATCAGGTCAAAAAGTTGAAAAACTGTACTACCTTTTTGACCCTTTAAACATTAATCCAACAAAATAAAGCTGTTCACATGTTTTTTCTTTATCAAATTAAATGAAAATAGATGAGTTTTGGCGCTCTGTACAGGGTGTTTTTCGGTCATTTCCCAGTGTGATGTCATCGTTTACAACCAGGAGGTAAAATTGAAAACCTAAAAAATTTCTAAAACAGGGTGGAAATTTGTAAAGATTTAATCAGAATTTGAAATATATTTATCTTAACTGCATTTTAATTCAATGAGTGGTCCAACCTGTCAGGGGCCCTTTAAAGCAGCTCTGATCACTTTTCACTTGGATTTTTCACATTTCTCAAAGGATTTAGTTGAAAATGTGTTTTGTTTGAATCTTAAAATCATTTCTAGAGTTGTCACGACACTCAAATTCGATGGGAACTCGATTCGATCCTAAGAAATAAACTAAGAAATAATTACAAATGCTATTTTTTGTGACATTTTCAACACTAAATGATAAGAATTTCTTTATTAAACATTATGGGCTCGTGTTAGTTCTGATGATCGTTCCAAAACAGCTCAAAAAAGGTCGAATTTGGTCTTGAAAAGGGATTTTTTTGTCTTGATATTTGCTCAAATGAGTATCTCGTTTCCATAATTGTTTTAGTATCGATTAGTGTCTGATTTCCGATACTTTTGAAAACACAAATCATGTTTTACTTTGCACATTTCTCATTTTCTTTCCAATGAGTTTCACAAAATGAGAATATAGGTCCGTTGCCATAGCGATTAACAATAACATCAACACACTGCAGGTCTTACATTTCTGACGTCAGTTTTAACGTTTTGTGGTTTACTTCATGTTTTCGTGCAAAAATATTTTACATTTTATCTGTAAAAATGATCAAAACTGCACACATTTGTAACATCTGATAAAAAATAAAGTTTCCTGCTTCATTAAACTAGATCAGACTGAAATTTGACATTTAAATTCAGTTTTTGCCTCTTTTTTGAAGATAAAATTTACAATGTCCCAGAGAAATCTATGGATGAAGTGAATTCAATGGAAGAATAATGCAGATTGGACAGTTTTATTCTTGTTTGCAGGTGAAAGTTTATATGTTGAGACACAAAACTGACCAAAAACAAAGAGTTAAGTGTGAGTTTTGTGAGTTTTTGAACCCAAATGTCAAAATAAATGATCGAGTTCACACAGTCACGTTGATTAAATGAAATAATAAAACATATTTTGGTGCAGATTTGTTTGCACATTTGTTGTTGTTTGTTGTTGCACATTTGTTGTTGTCGAGTATTGCCTTAAAAATATCTGTAAATATGTGTCTTTTAAATTTAAATATAATGCATTTAACATGTGTGTCCATCTTTAACATAATAGTACTGCTTTTCTGTTTATATTTCAGCCAAACCTGTTGTATTTCTGCCTCTGTTTTCATTCGTGATAAATATCTAAATAAACCCTGCTCTGTCTCAGTTTCTCTGAACACAGCTGAAGGGGGCGGAGCCAGAGCTGGTCTGAGCGCGCTCAGTAGGCGCCGGTTCCGCACCGGATCCTAGTGAGAGCAGCACACGAGAGTGATTACCAGAGCCTTTTTGAGGGGAGGGGAGGGTCCACGTGAGGGGAGGGAGGGGGGAGGGAGAGAGGGAGGGGAGAGAGAGGGAGGGAGGGGGAGAGAGAGAGGGACAGAGAGGAACAGAGAGAGGGAGGAGAGGAGAGAGGGAGGGGGGGAGGAGAGAGAGAGAGAGAGGGAGGAGAGAGAGAGAGAGGGGAGAGGGAGAGAGAGGAGGAAGAGAGAGAGAGGAGGAGAGGAGAGAGAGGGGGAGGAGAGAGAAAGGGAGAGGAAGAGAGAGGGGAGGAGAGGGGAGGGGGGAGAGAGAGGACCAGAGAGAGAGGGGAGAGAGAGGGAAGGAGAGGAGGAGGGGGGAGGGAGGGGGAGGGGGGGGGAGAGAGAGAGAGGAACAGAGGGAGGAGAGAGGGGGGAGGAGAGAGAGAGAGAGAGAAAGAGGGGAGAGAGAGAGGGGAGGAGAGAGAGGGAGGGGAGAGGAGAGAGAGAGGGAGGAGAGGAGAGAGGAGGGAAGAGAGGGGGAGGAGAGAGGAGGGAGGAGAGGAGAGAGAGGGGGAGGGGAGAGAGGAGAGGGGAGAGAGAGAAGAGGGAGAGGAGGTGACAGAGAGGAGGAGGAGAGAGAGAGAGAGGGAGGAGAGAGAGGGAGAGGGAGAGGGAGAGGGGAGGGGAGAGAGGAGAGAGAGAGAGAGGGGAGGGAGAGAGGAGGGAGAGAGAAGAAGAGGAGGAGCAGAGGAGGGGAGGGGGAGAGGGAGGGAGAGAGAGGAGAACAGAGGGAGGGGAGAGAAGGGAGAGGAGAGAGAGAGAGGAGAGAGAGGAGGGAGAGGAGAGAAAGGGAGGAAAGAGAGGGGAGGAGAGAGGGAGGGAGAGGAGAGGGGGAGAGAGAGAAAGGGAACAGAGGGGAGGAGGGGGAGGGAGAGAGGGGAGGAGGGGGAGAGAGGGAGAGAGAGAGGAGAGAGGGAGGAAGAGAGGGAGAGGAGAGAGAAGGGGGGAGGGAGGAGAGGGGGGAGAGGAGAGAGAGAGAGGAACAGAGGGGAGGGGGGGGAGGAGAGAGAGGGAGGGAGGAGAGAGAGAGAGAGAGAGGAGGGAGAGAGAGAGGGGAGGAGAGAAGGGAGGGGAGGGAGAGAAAGAGAGAGAGAGGAACAGAAGAGGGGAGGAGAGAGGGGAGGGGAGGGAGAGAGGGGAGGGGAGAGAGAGAGGGGAGGGAGGGAGAGGAACAGAGGGAGGGGAGGAGGAGAGAGAGAGGGAGGAGAGAGAGAGGAGAGAGGGGAGAGAAGGGAGAGGGAGGGGGGGAGAGAGAGAGAGAGAGAAAGAACAGAGGGAGAGAGGGAGAGGGAGAGAGAGGGGAGGGGAGGGAGAGAGAGAGGGGAGGGGAGGGAGGGGAGGGAGGAGAGAGAAGAGAGGGAGGAGAGAGAGAGAGGGAGAGAGAGAGGAGGGAGAGAGAGAGAGAGAGGAGAGAGAGGAGAGAGAGGGGGGAGGGAGGGAGGGAGGGAGAGGGAGGAGAGAAGGGAGGGAGGGAGGGAGGAGAGAAAGAGAGGGAGGAGAGAGAGGAGGGAGAGAGAGAGAGAGGAGAGAGAAGGGAGGGAGAGAGAGAGAGGAGGGAGAGAGAGGGAGGAGAGAGAGGGAGGGAGGAGAGAGAGAGAGGTGGGAGAGAGAGGAGGGAGAGAGAGAGAGAGGAGGGGGAGAGAGAGGGAGGGGAGAGAGAGGGAGGGAGGAGAGAGGGGGATGGAGGGAGGGGAGAGAGGAGGGAGAGAGAGAGAGGGAGGAGAGAAGGGAGGGAGAGAGGGAGGGAGACAGAAGGAGAAAAGAGAGAGAAGGAGAGAGGGGGAGAGGGAGGAGGGGGAGAGAGAAGGGACAGAGCGTGAACAGGAGAGAGAGAGGGAAGGAACAAACTGTGAAGAGGAGGGTGAGTGGGAGGCAGAGAGAGAGAGGGAGAGAAGGGACAAAGTGTGACGAGGAGAGAGAGAGAGAGAGAGAGAGGAGGGAGGGGGAGAGAAGGGAGAGAAATTGAAAAAAGAGAGAGAGGGTGAGAAGGGACAATGTGTGAAAGAGAGAGAGAGAAGGGAGAGAGAAGGAAAGAAAGAGCAAGGGAGAGAAGGGAAGGAGAGAAAGTGGAAGGGAGAGAGAGAGGGAGAAAGAGAGAGAGAGAAAAGGGACAATGTGTGAAGAGGAGAGAGAGAGAGACAGAAGGGAGAGCAAGAGAGGCAGAAAGAGAGAGAGAAGGGGGACAGTGTTAAGAGAGAAGGGGGGAGAAAGGAGAGAGAGAGAGAGAGAAGGAGGCTGTGTGAAGAGGAGAGAGAGAGAGAATGGAGAGCAAGAGAGGCAGAAAGAGAGAGAAGGGGGACAGTGTGAAGAGAGAAGGGGGGAGAGAGAAGAGAGAGAAGGGAGAGAGAGAGAGAGAAGGAGGCTGTGTGAAGAGGAGAGAGAGAAGGAGAGAGGGAGAGCAAGAGAGGCAGAAAGAGAGAGAGAAGGGGGACAGTGTGAAGAGAGAAGGGGGAAGAGAGGAGAGAAGGGAGAGAGAGAGAGAAGGAGGCTGTGTGAAGAGGAGAGAGAGAAGGAGAGAGGGAGAAGGGAGAGAGACTGTGCTTTATCGACGGGTGAGGTTTGGGTGAGAGAGAGGAAAGAGAGAGAGAGAGACATAAGAAATGAAATGCACAAATATGTTTGTCCTCAACAGCAGGAGGTAAAGAAACATCTGCATTTGTAAATGAATTTAAATGATTTTTATAACAGTCTAAAGTAAATATTTCATCTTCTCTTAAACGTTTACACTCAAAAACACAAAAACATTCATCCAAAAATGTTCAATCTCTGGTTTTTTGCCATATTTTTGACTTAAAAACAGAATAAAAAGTACTAAAACTAAAAGGAGATCTGTCCGTTGACGTAAAGCACAGATATTTTCATTGAATAATAAAAACTAAACATAAATAAAAGTAAACAAACTCATAATGAACGAAGCAACACGATACAATTTAGCCTTTGTTTTTGTTTAAGTTGTTGTTGACTAAATCTAGACTAGATCGAAAAGGGTTAATTGGACTAAATCTGGACTAAAACTCAACACGATTCAAGTCAAAAGAATGAAACTGAAGCTGCACTGAGCGTCTCGTCACGTTGTTTTTCTTCAGAGAAAATCCGACTCGTTACGTAATTGTCTGTGATTTTTGTCGAGTTCAGAACGAGGAGGAACCAGTTTGACCCGAGAACCAGGACGGGCTTCGATCGGCCACTGGGTTTGAGCAGAAAGAGCCGCTGGGTTTGATCAAAAAGAGCCGCGCGATTCGGGAAAAATACGTGATTGTGATGTGTCTGATCAGTTTTGTGATGGTTTTAATGATGGGATTGTGTTCATATTTTAAACACGACCGGGAGAAATGACAAAAGACTGAAAGATAAACGGGCAAAGTAATGACAGAATCAAGAGTTTTAGTCGTTTTAGTCACGTTTTTGTCACTTTTAGTTGTGTTTTTGTTGCTTAAAAGTTGTGTTTTTGCCGCTTTAAGTTGTGATTTTCTCACTTTTAGTAGAGTTTTTGTTCCTTTTAGTTGTGTTTTTGTAGCTTTTAATCATGTTTTTGTTCCTTTTAGTTGTGTTTTTGTAGCTTTTAGTTGTGTTTTTGTTCCTTTTAGTTGTGTTTTTGTAGCTTTTAATCATGTTTTTGTTCCTTTTAGTTGTGTTTTTGTAGCTTTTAATCATGTTTTTGTTCCTTTTAGTTGTGTTTTTGTTGCTTTCAGTCTTGTTTTTGTTGCTTTAAGTTGTGTTTTTGTCACTCTTAGTTGTATTTTTGTTGCTTTTAGTCGAGTTTTTGTTCCTTTAAGTTGTGTTCTTGTGGCTTTTAGTTCTGTTTTTGTCACTTTTAGTTGAGTTTTTGTTACTTTAAGTTGTGTTTTTGTAGCTTTTAGTTGTTTTTGACACTTACAGTCGCGTTTTTATCACTTTAAGTCACGTTTTTGAAGCTTTTAGTTGTGTTTTTGTCGCTTTTAGTCATGTTTTTCTTGCTTTAAGTTGTGTTTTTGTTCCTTTAAGTCATTTTTGGCACTTTTGGTCATGATTTTGTCACGATTTGGGAAAAATATCTAATTGTGAAATGTTTTAATGATCTGTTGAAAGGTCACATACATTTGTCCATCAATATTTGTCTTATTTCCAGCCCAACAGTCGCTCAGGTTCACACACGGCGCTCGTTTCCCTGGGACGGCGGTGACAGTGCGCAGAGCTCGTGCCCGGTCACGCTCTGAGCCTGAGAGAGGCCAGTTTTAGTCGTTTTTGTCACTTTGAATTGTGTTTTTGTCCCTTTTAGTTGTGTTTTTATTCCTTTGAGTTGTGTTTTTGTTGCTTTGAGTTGTGTTTTTGTCACTTTAAGTTGGATTTTTATCACTTTTAATTGTGTTTTTGTCGCTTTTAGTTGTGTTTTTATTCCTTAGAGATGTGTTTTTGTTGTTTTTAGTTGTGTTTTTCTTGCTTTTAGTTGTGTTTTTATTCCTTTGAGATGTGTTTCTGTTGCTTTTAGTCATATTTTTCTTGCTTTAAGTTGTGTTTTTATTCCTTCTAGTTGTGTTTTTGTTCCTTTAGGTCATTTTTGGCACTTTGAGTTGTGTTTTTGTTGCTTTTAGTCATTGTGAAATGTTTTAATGATGGGATTCTGTTGAAAGGCCACATTTCTCCAGCAATATTTGTCTTATTTCCAGCCCAACAGTCGCTCGGGTTCACACACGGCACTCGTTTCCCTGGGACGCCGGTGAAAGCGCACAGAGCTCGTGCCCGGTCACGCTCTGAGCCTGAGAGCGGCCGGTGACGTGGGCTGTTTGTGCGAGGTGTGTTCATGTTCAGGACGCCGTGTCTCTCTCCCGCTGCTGCTGCACATGTGGAGCCACTCACCGCTCTGTACCCTGCGCTCACGTGCACTCTCGCGCTCCACGTGCACTCTCGCGCTCCACGTGCACTCTCGCGGCCGGGGCGCGTGCACGTGCGGCACATGTGACGCGGCGCAGGCACAACGAGCACAGGCACCGGTTTGGACGGGCGCTTTGGGCTGTTTGTGCAGGAGAATTATCCAGATTTTCAGTTTAATTTTGTTTGGTCAATGGTAATAATGAAAAAAGCATTGCAATCCAAACTAGAGTTATTAAAATGTACAGACATTTGTGCTGTCAAGTACATTTGTGCTGTCAAGTACATTTCTTGACAGCACAAATCATGAACAAACAAGTAAAAATGGTACATTACAATGGGCCTTGTAATGTACAAAAAATGTTTAAGACATGCAAAATAATTTTAAAACCAACAAGACACGCACGAGTTGGAAAAGATTTTGCATTTCCTAAAGCGGGGTAAGACTATGGAATAATATAAGCGATGAAATAAAACACTATAAATCTAAGACAGTGCAAACATAAATACAAAATGAACATTATAAATAGTTACAATGAGGAAGAATAGAATAGATAAATAGAATATATGCAGCAGACTTTATTATGACAGATAAACAATAGGAAACATCCAAATGGTGAAATTGTATTGATTTAATAGGTTGTTAACTTCTTCCCGTTCCTTTTTACATCTTAAATCTTTCAAAATCCTCTATCCATGGTCATGTATTCTTCATGTTTATTTGTTTTTTTCTTTGCGGTGTTCAAAATTAAAGATAAACTAACTAACTAGAGCTGCACAATACTGGAAATGATCGCGACATGGCTGTTAAGATCTTATTTGCGATATTTAAATACACTTTATGATTAAGCCTGAAACTAACGATTATTTTAGAGTCGACTAGCCAGTGATTATTTGTATAATTTGTATAATAGAGAGTTAGAATAAACTAACATTTTTAACCAAATAAATGTTGAAATATTGTGAATGAAGCTTCTAGAGAGAGAATATTTAAGAATAAAGTGTGTAATTGAGGAAAATCACAAATGGTCTAGTCTTTTTTGCCATTTTTCTTTAATAATGTCTCTTGTCTTTGTTATAAAAGTCTTTAAGTTTGTGTTTTAGGGTCTGTTTAGTCCAAAGAACGACGACATCATCAAAATACAATGCAATTATTGTTTAAATTCGACTTCATGATTATTCTACTAATTGTTGGAGCTCTATTTTTGATGCAATAATGTCTGTTACATTAAAATAAAAACCAAGAAATACAAAAGCGTGACTGATTTAGTTTGAAAAAGCTCGATTTTATTCATGATTTTCCCTGTTTTCCTTTTAAACAGTGAACATTTCTATCAGATGAAGACTTTGCTGTTACCGTGATATATATTTTGTTTGTCGCGACTTCGTTATCGCGTCAGACAATATTGCAATATCGACACTTTAGCGATATATTGTGCAGCCCTAATCCAAACCAGTCATATAAGAATCTCTAAATATTCTTCATCGGGACGTCGTCAAACGCCTTCACTTCAGCTTTGTCTCCATAAAAGTGTGTAAAACGCTCATATTCAAGGGTCTCCAAACAACGAATCGATTAATAGAAGGCTAGACTAATCCATTACCAAAATAATCGTTACTACATTTCAACTATTCTTTACTCAGATCCCAACGAGTGCTGAAACTAGACACTCTCAAAAGAATGCCATAAACAGGATAAAACTGTCTTTTCTGAACAGTTCCCGACGATGCTTTTGTCTGTGCCTCGTCCCCGTTTGTTGGACACGTTCTTAAGGCTCAGTCGACGCAGTTCAGTGTCAGAAAAACACGTGTCGGAGGAGTTTTATCTCAAACGCTTGAACACTGGAGGAACCTGCCGGACGGACTTTACTGCTCTGTGACCTTAAACCCGCTTCACTTTGTCACTCATCACTCATTACCTTCAAAGGTGAAAGGTAGAAAGGAAGGTAGAAGGTGAAAGTTCCAAACTGTCCTCGGCTTTAAACGTCCGACGGTGAAGTTTCCTCGTCACAAACACATCTGAACTGCCAAAGGTTTCTACAGAAAAACCTTATTAGTCCTGGTTTAGTTTAGTCTTGGATTAGTTCTGGTTTTAATCCCCATTTTAGTTTCTGTTTTGGCCCAGGTTTGTTCTGGTTTTTGTCCAGGTTAAGTCCTGATTTAGTCCTGGTTAAGTCCTGTCTTGGCCCTCTTTTAGTCCTGGTTTAGCCTTGGTTTTGTCCTGGTTTTAGTCCTGTTTTTTCCTGGTCTAGCCCTGGTGTAGTCCGTGATGAGTCCTGTTTTTTTCCCAGGTTTTAGTCCTAGTTTTGTCCTGGTTTAGTCCGTGTTTAGTCCTGGTTTAATCCTGGTATAGTCTGTGTTTATCTTCTTTTAGTCCTGGTTTAGCCTTGGTTTCGTCGTTGTTTTGTCCTGGTTTTAGTCCCAGTTTTGTCCTGGTTTGGTCCTGTTCTAGTCCTGGTTTAGTCCTGGTTTAGCCCTAGTTTAGGCATGGTTTAGTCTGTGTTCAGTCCTGGTTTAATCCTGGTTTGGTGCTGGTTTAGTCCTCTTTTACGCCTGGTTTAGCCTTGGTTTTGTCCCTGCTTTTGTCCTGGTTTAGTCCTGTTCTAGTCCTGGTTTAGCCTTGGTTTTATCCTTGTTTTTGTCCAGGTTTTAGTCACGGTTTTGTTCTGGTTTAGTCCTCTTTTAGTCCTGGTTTAGTCCTGGTTTTAGTCCCAGTTTTGTCCTGGTTTAATCCTGGTTTAGTCTTGGTTTAGTCCTGGTTTAGTCTGTGTTCAGTCCTGGTTTAATCCTGATTTTGTGCTGGTTTAGTCCTCTTTTACGGCTGGTTTAGCCTTGGTTTTGTCCCTGTTTTTGTCCTGGTTTAGTCCTGTTCTAGTCCTGGTTTAGCCTTGGTTTTATCCTTGTTTTTGTCCAGGTTTTAGTCACGGTTTTGTTCTGGTTTAGTCCTCTTTTAGTCCTGGTTTAGCCTTGGTTTTGTCGTTTTTTCTGTCCAGGTTTTAGTCCCAGTTTTGTCCTGGTTTAGTCCTGTTCTAGCCCTGGTTTAGCCTTGGTTTTGTCCCTGCTTTTGTCCTGGTTTAGCCCTTGCTTCATCAAAAGTACCAAGAAACAGTGCATTTACACATTACAAAAGCAGATTAAACTCACAATCCACTCCAAATCTTCCTCTAGAACAAGAAAACAAACAACAAACAACAAACAAAAACTAATAAAAACAAACCAATCCATTAATTAATTGTCCAAACTCCTCCAGATAAACGGCGTGTAATTGAAATGACGCAGCTCCCGCGCTGTCCTCACACCACCTCGGCGTTTTAACAGGATAATTACTGGAGTGGATGATTGCGCTCAGAATTACGAACCCTCAGAAGCGCACTCGAAGCAGCGGGACGTGGAGGAGCAGGTGAGGCCTTCAGGGACCCGGGTCACTTTGGGTTTTTGCCTTTCAGAGTGTGGGATTTTCCTCCGTCTGATGTGGATCTAAAGTTTGGGTTTGCATAAAGATCCGGCCAAACGCTACAAGCAAAACTACTTTTTTTGTTTTGTTCGTTTGTCCTTAAAGCCGCTCTGAGCTGCTCATTCAACTGAAATGCAGTTAAGATGAATATATTTCAAATTCTGGAAAAATCTTTACACATTTTTTTTATTTTTTTTTATTTTACTACCTTGTTGTAAATGATGACATCACACTGGGAAATTAAAACAAGTAAACATCCTGTACAGTGAGAAAAAACTCATCTAATGTCATTTAATTTGATAAAGAAAAAACATGTGAACAGCTCTATTTTGTTGGATTAATGTTTAAAGTGTCAAAAAAGTAGTTGCTTTTGTGTAAATTATGCATAATCGTTGTCTCCACAGTGTGATGTCATCAGTTTGTTTACTTCCTGTAACTTTAAACTTTTCTCCACAAACAGCGACCTGATTGGTGTAAAACTATCATTTATATTTACACTTTAGACTGGACTTTAGACTTTTTGTTTTTTGGTCAGTTTGTTCTCTCAACAATCGACTTTCATGTGGAAACAACAAACAAACGTGTCCAATCTGCTCCTGAAGATGTTTTATTCTTCCATTGAATCCACTTCATCCATAGATTTCTCTGGGACATTGTAACTTCAAAGGACGTTTTCTTAAAATGCATTTTTGTCCCTCGAGACATAAAGATCAGCCTTAAAGTAGATCCACACAAACTGTACAATCTGGACTCAACAAGATTTAGACCAAACGTACAGAAGGATTTCTTGATATTTAATTCTAAAACAGATTTATTGAAGTTTTAATTCCAGAAAATGAGGCAAAATTTGTATGTTTAGGACAATTTTCAGTCAGATCAAGTTCACTCAAGTATTATAACAGATATCCAAAATAATTTCTGTATTTTTTAAAACAAGCAAATGAGGCAAACTATTTAAACCCAGTTCTGCCAACCAGGTTCTGAAAATGAGACCACAGCAATTACTCCGCAACTATTTATAGACTGTTTATTTCCCAAGAAGCAGAAAGTGCGCAGTTAGCATGCTAATGTTTGTTAGCTTTACCCGGGACAGCAAAACTCACTCAAGACTCATGAAAAGTGCTTATAAATTAATTACGGATTAAAAAACAGAAAAGAAGATTCTCAGAGCCGTGACACACATCGAAGGAATTCAGAACGGAGTGTTTTTGAGGGTCGGAGGGAGAGGATTTGCAAACCAGGATTCTTCAAACTAGCGTGAATGAATGCTCCTTCAGCTAAATGTGGCAAAATCTATCAAAAAATATGTAGGATTTCCATGTATCTGATCCAAACTGCACTCAAAAGAACACAACTGCACTGGAGTTCATGCAAAAGCAACCGTTTGTGCAGAAAAGTACTGGTAAACAGGGTGTCCATGTGAGATAAGGTAGATTAAACTGCCAAAATCTTCAGTCAACTCTTGTCCCTTTTGCTGTGTTCCCATAAATGCCTAATATCTAAATAAATAAATAGTCGACTGAGATAAATTTTGGTCGACAGACACCATCGACGTGGACCTCAGCCCTAGAATGGAGCTAAATGCTACTCCAGGTTTATTTTTGATGGTGGAACAATGTTAGAACATGGATAAACGCTCAACAAAGTCAGTTTTGCACAATATTTTCCTCCTCCTTTAAAGGAGCTGTACCTGATTTTTACTGTTTTTAAACGTGAAATACAGAACTAGTTCATGTACCTGCTTTTTTGCGAGTAATAAAGTAAAACCTGTGTCATCCCAGCACAGATACACTGTAAAAGCATCTATTCAGGTGAAAATTAGACCACAGCACTTTCTCTGCATCTGTTTATGGAGCATTTTATTCTACAAGAGAAGCAGGAAGTGTGTCGTTAGCATGCTAATGTTTGATAGCTTTACCGTGACGCTCCGTGATTCTCTGGGCTCAGAAACTCATAAATAGTACTTATAAACTAGTGCTGTCAAACAATTAAAAAAAAATTAATCACGATTAATTGCATCACGCACTTTTTTCAAGTTGTCTATTTTAAGGTATTTTTTCATGTTTTCTTCTGAAAATTAAATAATTTGATAATATATATAATTATCTAAATACATTATTTAGATCTGTCTAGACTTAATTAAAGTCTAGACATTTCATGTTGAGTCTGTGGCACATGTTTCACGTAAATCTAGGCTTCACGACCAAACACAGGTTTAATGGATTAATGGTCCTTCGTACACTCATAGAACTATAGTTACACACAGGTAACTGACATTAAAGGTGACAGATGGAGCTAGTGTTGTTTTGTCTACATGTGCTCTGTAATAGTTTGGTGACATGTTTGGTCCAGTTCACTTGTTTTGGCGCTCACAAGTTTAGTTTTGGTCACGGAGCACACACGGTGGAGATCACCTGTCGAGCCGGTTTGTTCCACACGGAGCAAAACCACACAGCTCTCTGCAGCTCCACGCTCGTAAACATCAGCCCCTGAGATTTCTGCGCTCGTCTAGTGAGGATTTATGGATTATATGTGTAAAATGAACTGCGTGACTACAGCACTTGACAGCCCTGGTATAAACTCCTGGAGGTGAATATTTAGGATGCTGGGGCTGCATTAAGAAAGTGAGTGGTACATGAGACTTTAACATCAACTAGTTCTGTTTTTCACGTTTCAAAACAGTACAAATCAGGTACAGCCCCTTTAAGACAGTGGAGACACATTCAAACCGCACCGACCCGCTCCAAACTGACCCAGTGGAAACGCGGCTTATTCGTACCTGAGGGCGGGCTGTGGATGCAGGCCTGCGCCGCCATGGCCGAGTGCACTGACGTGGTGGCGCGGCTGCTCAGGTCCACCACGGACGGCGTGTGCGGCGTGTGGGGCGTGTGCGGGGGCTGCGGGGGCGGGGCCTGTGACTGCGGCGCCGGGGCCGAGGGCTCGCTGCCCGCCGTGTTGGCCGGGATGCCGTTCTCCGACAGGAACTCCTCCAGGTCCATGTACTCCAGCTGGAAGTTGTCGCCGTCGTAGGGCAGCGTCTTGTCCCAGAGAGTGGGCCCCAGGAAGGCGGACTGCGGGTGACTGGCCACGCTGCTCTCATCCTCCAGCTTCTTCTCCTTCTCTTTCTCCTTTCCAAAGCCTGAAACACAACGGAAATATGCTTAGTTATGAAGGAATAGGGTGTGGAGGCGACTGCAGGCAAAATTAAATTGACTGTTTTTAATGATTCTCTCACATTAGATCTAAATTCTACTGGTTTTAAGTGTTTGTGTTGGAAAAAAGAGCAACACATTTGAATTTCCAGACTAGAAAGGTCAGTTAGTTTGTTTTTCTATAGCAAACGATGGACAAAATACAATTTTCTAGACTTAAAATTGTATTTTAGCTTAAATAGAATCTAATTTATGGTATAGTGTCTAATATAGATAGATAGATAGATAGATAGATAGATAGATAGATAGATAGATAGATAGATAGATAGATAGATAGATAGATAGATAGATAGATAGATAGATAGATAGATAGATAGATAGATAGATAGATAGATAGATAGATAGATCTAGATAAAATGAAAAATGATTATGGGCCCAACATTTCTGTGAGTATTTTCCAGTAAAACCCATAAATCTGGATTGTTCCTTCATCAAAAATGCAAAGAGTTTCTCATAATTTCCTAAAACATAATGTAAAATACAATAATAAATGTGTTTAAAGCAGCTCTGATGTCACTCACATGTGTCTGAGGCTTTTACTGACACTAAATCATCTACATTTTTCATATTTTGTGATATTCTGAGGTTAATCCCAGTTTCTCAGTGAAATCACATTATGTTCCACTTCACTTTTTCCTCCATTCTGAATTTAGAATATTTTTGTTTACAGACTTTTAAAGGGCCTATACGCCTCAAAACTATCGATATTGCAATATTGGCTGACAGCCCATTGACCAGCTTTATGTACAGCGGCACAAACGTTACATTTAAAGGGCCTGTACCTGATTTTGAGCCATGAGACAGGAACATGTTTTTGTTTGAACCGTTAGCTCCGCCCACAGAGTTAACTTAAGCATTTGTTTCTATGTAGGACGTCTAACTCTGCTTACAATTCACTTTTTTGCACTTTTGAAACCACACCATGACAGAGAATCATAGTCTGGGATAGAGTCAAGCTGTTTCCCATGATTCATAGTGAACAGTGTACCTGATTGGACGAAAAGAGGTGACCCTGGTAAATGCATCTGCACTAGTTCTTTTTAACAGAGTGCGTATATATATTATAGACCCATAATACGTTTTGTTTTTGTTTGTTTTTTTACTTCTTATACCAAACAATGCATGATTTAAAGAGAGTTTATCTTAACTAGAGTAAATTCAGATCAGGTGCAGGCCCTTTAAGTATATTTTTAAAGTTATTTATCTTGGTTTTTAATGCATGTTTTTACCTGATGTTTCAACACGTGCGTTTCGACACTGGAATTTCCCAATTGTGTGACAAATAAAGGCTCTGTCATCTTATCTTATCTCGGTGGAGAAACTGTGAAGTGTTAAGATAAGTCAAATTTATATGGCACTTTTCTAACTACTATGCAGTAAAAGCATTTTATTATTTAATTTTATTGTTCATTTCAATCGTGCACACTTACTTTCACACGCAAATCATTTAAGTCAATAAATGCACCGTAACAATCGAGCAAAAAGAAGAAAAACATCTTAAGCACTTTCTCAAACACTTCTTTTTTATTATTTAGTTCATATAATTTGGTTGTTGTCGCTTTAAATTGTTTCTTAAACCTTTAGACATTTACAATCAAGGAGCCGTGTTATGTTTGAATAAAAGGATTTTAAACACTATTTTGTTGCTTTAGTCCTGTTTTTGTCACGTTCAGTTGTGTTCGTCAAATTTAAATGAGTCTTTGTTGTTTTTAGTCACGTTTTTGTCGCTTTTAGTTGCGTTTTGGTGCATTGAGTCGCGTTTGTTGTTTGCAGACGCGTTTTTGTTGCTTTTGAACGCATTTTTATCGCTTTTTGTCATGTTTGTCGCTTGTTTCAGAACATGTTTGTACAAATCCAAACTACAGCGTTAGCAGTTTTTATTCAAATCAAAGCGAGACATTTTGTTGTTCGTGGAAGAAATTATTGCACGTGAAACACTGCAGTCTTTGTGATTTGCTAATTACATCCATTAAAATTGCGATTTTGTGTGGATTTGGTTTAATTGTGCAGCTCTGGCCTTTAAGAGGTAAATAAAGTCATCTGCTCAGAGGCTTCAGAGGCTAAACAACAGGAGAAAAAGTGTGTTTGAACAGACAGCTGCATTAAAGTACAAGTAAAACTGATTAACCTCATGATTCACTCCCAAATCTTCAGCTTTCTCTGCTTTTGTCCTGTAGAAATACTAAGAATCTAAATAAAATAACATCATGACTAAGACAAATTTTGACTAAGACACCCTCAATCGATAATTTAAATAATTTTCAATTTGCTGCTGCCAAACTTTGAATTTCCTTCGGGATTAGCAAAGTATCTGACTATTTAAGTTATTTTATTCCATTCATTTCATATAAAAAGACATCATCAGCGACACCGAGTTAAACAAAGTAAAAAAAATTAATAAAAAGAAGCAAAAATAGGAGAAATCTCATGTTCTCTGACGCCTTTTTCAGCTTTTTTACTCAACACTAATGGTTTAAAAACACTTTACACTAAACATTTGCATTTAATAACTCACATATAAACTTTTGCCTTTTTCATTGCAACAATCTGAATTGATGTAGTTTTTAAATGCCATTATTGTTCTTGATTGTTTGATTTATTTGATAATATTTAGGTTTTGTTTTGCACTGTGCATATATTTTTTAATTAGCAATACATAGAAGTCTAAGAAACATTAACATAAGATTTTATTTGAAGGAAAAGCAATGTTTAATGTAATAAAATAAGAGAGAATATTTCAATTCTTCTCTTATTAAACCGACACACACTGCACGTTATTCTAATAAACTCTGGAACGCATAGATTTCCCATGATACTTTGCATGTGGAGGCGGGACTTTGGCTGCGAGTTTGTTTACATCCAGAAGGCGTTTCGTTTCTGTGAATGAGCCCAGTGCCGTGCAAAAGGCGCCCGGGGAATAGAACCGACAAACCGAGTCTGGCGTCTGCACATGCCACGCGCTATTTTTAGACGAGTTCGTGTTGGAAATAAAAGACACAAATCTGTTGGCGAAGGAGGTTTTAAGAGCAACGTGTGACGGAAAGTGCGCGGAGATCGGCGGAAAGATGCAGTCGTGGTTTGGAGGAGCAGAAAGGAGGAAACCAGGACTAAAAACAGGACTAAACCAAGACTAAACCAGGACTAAACCAAGTGGAAAAAGACAGCTGAACTAATCAAAACCAGGACTAAACCAGGATTCAACCAGGACTTAACTATTAAATAAATAAACCAAGACCAGTCTGAAGTAATCTGTGTGACTTTAGATTAAACTAAGATTGGACCAGACTAAACCAGATCTAACCAAGGACCAAACCAGGACTAAATCAAGTCGAAAAAGACAGCTGAACTAATCAAAACTAGGACTAAACCAGGATTCATCCAAGATCCAATCAAGATCCATCCAACAATGCCATAAATAAACCCAGTCTGCTCTGAAGTAATCCATGTGTTTTTAGATTAAACTAAGACTGGGCCAGGTTTTAAAAAACAAGACTAAACCAGGTCTAGACAAGGACCAAACCAGGGCTAAACCAAGTCGAAAAATACTGCTAAACTAATCAAAACCAGGATTCATCCAAGATCCAATCCATCCAATCCAATCAAGATCCATCCAACAATGCAATAAATAAACCCAGTCTGCTCTGAAGTCCTCAGTGTGTTTTTAGAAGAAACTAGATTGGACCAGGTCTAAAAAACAGAACTAAACCAGGCCTAAACAAGGTCTAAACAATGACTTAAACCAAAATCACCAAATCTTGTCAAATCCAGAAATTAGACAAAGCTAAATCCATTTAAGTGCGCAGTTTTTCATGGAAGCAATGCAACTAAACCAGGTCCAAGCCAGGATTCAACCAGGACTAAACTAATCCATAAATAAACCAAGTCTGTTCTGAAGTCCTCAATGTGTTTTTAGAAGAAACTAAGATCGGACCAGGTCTTAAAAAACAGAACTAAACCAAGACTAAACCAGGTCTAAACAAGGACTTAACAGATCTTGTCAAAATCAGATCATAAACAC
Organism: Rhinogobius similis; assembly: GCA_019453435.1. Classification (NCBI taxonomy): domain Eukaryota; kingdom Metazoa; phylum Chordata; class Actinopteri; order Gobiiformes; family Gobiidae; genus Rhinogobius; species Rhinogobius similis. The sequence continues at coordinate 4,697,217 of CM033631.1, read as the reverse complement.
AGTCAAATTTATTCAAATGCACACAGTCTTCCATGGAAAACGTTTTTAGGTTTAGCAGGTAAAGCAGGTCTAAACGAGAACTAAACCAGGACTTAATAAGGACTAAAACCCGGTCCAAACAACTCATCGGAGTGCAATGGTGTTCTCTAGAAGAAAGACTGAACCAAGACCAAAAAACGATACAAAACCAGGTCTAAACTGAGACTAAACCAAGATCAAATTTAATAAAACCCCAGATTTTAATCAAAGCTAACCCAGGTCTAAACCAGGTCTCAAATAGGACTAAACCAGGTCTAAAAAGTACACGACTGAACCAAGACAACTTTACTGTACAAATTTAGGACAGGTCTAAATTTGGACTAAACCAGTCTAAGCAAGGACTAAACCAAGACCACCAAACTAGAGACTAAACAAAACTAAACCAGATCTTAACAAGGACTACTAGTAAAATCCACTCAAACTCGTCTGAAAGTGCAATCGTGTTTCACTGAGGAAAAACTGGTCTAAACCAAGACTAAAACAGGTCTAAACCCGGTACTAAACAATGCTAAACTCATTTGAATGCACAGTTCTCCATGAAAGCCACAAGTTCAGGAGAAACAAGATCTAAACCAGGACCGAAGAGGACTTTACCAGCTCTGCCTTCAACAAGAACTAAATCAAACCTGAACAAGGACCAAAACCAGGTCTAAAAAGTGTGTTCCCTGGACAAAAAAACACAACTAAACCAGTACGACTTTACAGTGTCAAAAACAGTGCAAAAAAGGTCTAAACCAGGACTAAACAAGGACCAAACCAAGTCCAAACCAGATAATAAACAACGCAAAACTCATTTGAATGCACAGTTTTCCATGGAAGCCACAAGTGCAAGAGAAACGGGGGCGAAACCAGATCTTAATCAGGTCCACCTTAAACAGGGATCAAAACAGGTCTAAACCCAAACTAAACCAGGTCTAAACAAGAACTAAACCAAGACCACCAAACTTAATCAAAACCGAGATATTAAACAAAGCTAAACAGGGTCTAAACCAGGACTAAAATTGGACTAAACCAGGTCTAAACTCATCTGAGTGCAAGTGTGTTCCATAATCAGAACAGAACCAAGACAACAAGACAAAAAACAGGTCTAAACTGGAACTAAACCAGGTCTAAACAAGGATGAAACCAAGACCAAACTTCGTCAGAACTAGATACTAAACAAAACTAAACTCATTTGAATGCACAGTTTTCCATGGAAGCCACAAGTCCAGGAGAAACAAGCTCTAAACCAGGACTAAAGAGGACTAAACCAGATCTAATTCAAGTTTACGCTAAACAAAAACAGATCTAAACTGGAACTAAATCAGGTCTAAACAAGGACTAAACCAAGACCACCAAACTTGTTAAAACCAGACTTTAAACAAAGCAAATCAGGGCCCACACAAGGACTAAAATAAGGCTAAACCAGGTCTAAACAAGGACTAATCCAAGTCTAAACAAGAACTAAATCAGAACATAATAGGGACAAAAATGTGATCAAGAGGCTCTCGCTAACTAGACTCAAACAAAGTCAGAAACAGATCTAAACCAGGTCTAAAAGAGGACTTAACCAGGTCTAGCGCTGCAAAAACAGATCTAAACCAGGTCTAAACACGGACTAAACCAAGACGACCAAAGCGTGTCAAAACCAGACATTAAACAAAGCAAAACAGGGTCTAAACCAGGACTAAAATAGGACTAAACCAGGTCTTAACAAGGACTAAACCAAGACCACCAAAGCGTGTCAAAACCAGACATTAAGCAAAGCTAAACAGGGTCTAAACCAGGACTAAAGAAGAACTAAACGAGGACAAAGATGTGCTCCACAGAGGCTCTCGCTAACTAGACTCAAACAAAGTCGGAAACAGATCCAAACCAGGTCTAAACGAGGACTTAACCAGGTCTGGCTCTGTTCCTGCTTCTACCAGAACACAACAGTAATAACCAGAAGATAATAGTCGATGAAAAACCACATTCGCACGTAAGACTTTCGAAGCTTTTAAACCTCATTATCTCTTTTATGAGTCCCGTATTATGTTGCGTGTGTTTTTAGGTCGACGATGACGCAAAAAGAGGGACGTTTCAACACTCAGAACGTATCGACAAATATAGGTCAGACGACAGGTCCAACAGTACACGAGAATGTCACGGACGCTGCTCCAGCACAATCGTTTAATCGTCGACACGCCAAACGATTATTTCCTTTGTGCATTTAATTTGTTTTGGACACATTAAAGTGAAACTACACTGACTGAAGGCTTCAAGACAGACAATATTTACCATTATAGTGTGCAATTAATGAAAAACACACATTTTTTCTTCTTTTTTTTGACAGTTTGATGTAATAACGCCAATGTTTTTGTCTTTTGGTTTGCATTTTTGAGTCGGTATAGTCCAGATAACGATGATCGATTATTTTAATTGTGATTTTGTGACTTTGCAGCTCTAATATGCACGTTTATCTACTGCAAAAAGGTTTAAATGTTGTAATGAAGATGCAAAAGTTTATGCTTAACTTTTTAATACTTATTTATTCAAATTTTAAATAATAGCTGTCCTTATTTTGCTAACAATGAGACCAATTAAGTCATTTTTACTCATATATATATATTACTTTTTGCAGTGTAAAGTCAATAGTAATGTATTAACATATCTACACTGCAAAAAAAGAAAGCCAGACTGAGTAATATATCAGGTCCAGTGTCGGTGATTTGGTTTGAATCCGTCAAATATGGTACGTTTAGTCGATGTTTGGCACCGATATGTTTCCAAAGTCGCCCCACGTGTCGATCCACGTTTGTCGTCGGTGCAGCAGATTTGTGTGTTTTTTTTAGAACAGAATGTATCTCCCAGTGGAAGCAGATCTTATGTTTATTTAGTTGGTTAATCAACGAAACTGCACGTGTTTTTACCATGTTCCAAATCAAAAAGTCTGGAAATATCAATCAAAACGATCAAAACGTTATTCTTACAGTGTATTTATTGTATTTTTATTCTTCTTTTTCGTCTTATTATTATTGTTTTATATTATTTTAATGTATTTTTTATTATTGTTATTATTGTTCTACAGGTTACATCAGGCCACTCTGATAGAAGAACATAACATTCCTGATGAATTGTGAAAATATCTTCTGCAAATCATTGTTGAGACGCTGCAAAACACAGTGAAATATAAAATTTTGCCCGGCCCTGTCTCATTTCCACTTCTAAATCTGACAACTAAACCATGAAGCAGATTTGTTTAATTATTACTAACAAATTACATTTTAGACAGACAGTAAAAAATGATAATATTTCTGAATTCAAGTCGTAACAACTGACCTTATACAACGTTAAATGGGACAAATAATTAGCCAAAGTAGGTCACCGTCATCAGAGTATTGCAAATGGATTCATATTTCGTGCCAAGACACTTCATTATGTTTTGCAGAGCAGAATTAATCCACTAATTGTGTCGGCGGTTAAAAAATAATCAGTCGTGTTTTGACAATCGTAAACTGGACAATACAGACTTTAAAAACATACACAAGCACATTTTACTAACAAAGACAGTGGCATTATTGAATCAAAATGTGAAAAAGGAATTAAGAAGTTCTAATTTTTGTCAATAAAACACTTTTCAATTTTTTCAATCACGAATTTTAACATTTAATTGCTCGATAAAGTATTTTAAAAGTCTCAATATACATCAGAAATAATAATTTAACTACAAAAATAATCATAGATGTCGCTTAAGTTTAAAGTATACTAACTTTTTAACTTCAATATATTGTGTTTTCTTATTTAGGCAATTTATTTGGGTAATTTTATGGTTTTTATCATATTTAAAACAGCTTGAATACGTTTTTCTGAATGGGCCACCTGTAAGAATCCCAGACTGTGCCAAAACAACAGCGCAAGTGCGAAACGGCGCCGCCTATTGGGAGAAAGTATCACGACAACTGTTTACACGACTTTAAATAAAAACGCATTAACACTCGCAGCCAAAACCCCGACGCATTAATTGGCAGAAAATTTCGCGTTTTGATTCCAAGCTGAGCAGAAAAATACGAAATTCGCAGTTTAAAGGTCTCGAGTCATCTGACGACCATCGCGTCTGATCCAGAACTAATGCGATTACGGCAAATATTCACGCAGAAAATGTTGGCGCAGTGGCGAGTCCTGGCGAAGTTTCGAAGGTGTGAAATGTTATTCGCGAACGCTTTTCGTGTTTAAAAAAAAAAAAGAAAGAAAAAAAACCTGCGCGCAGAGATCGGCGGATTTGGTGCGCAACAGACGGGCGCGCGAGCGATCGACGCCGCTGCGCTGGACGTTGGACTCACCGTCATCGTGGTGGAACGGCAGCTTCAGCGGGTTCTCCAGCAGTGACTTGAGCACGCCGTGCGTCGGAGGCAGGAACGCGGGGTTTATGGGAAGCGGTCTGGCCATTTTCTCCATAAGTCTCCAAGGACAACCGGTGAAGAAAGCTCGCGAAGAGTCGAAAAAATGACGAGGGTGGAGGGGGCGGGGGGGGCAAGACGACGACTACAGTCCCTCCGCGGCGCGCGTCGAACAGCTGGGCGCGTAGAGCGGTGCGTTGCGGGGCCCGGTGCAGGAGGTGCTGGCGGTGCTCCTGGACGGTCGGACAGGCTGCTGCGCTCTGGGAGGGAGATGGGAGACGCTCACGGGCTCAGAGCAGCGAGCGGAGGGGGAGGAGCCGCGGCGGGGCGCTACGAAGCTGCGGAGCGGAGGCGCAGCGCTCTGACGCCAGCCAAAGTCCGCACCACGTCTGTGTTTGTGAGATAAATGTTCACTGTTCAGTCGCAGTGAAGTGTTAGCGGTGTGTGTGCAGTAGGCTTCACAAAATCAACGATGAGTTTTGTTTTGACCGGTTTCCACGTTATTTCCCTCCAAGAAGTTGCACTTTGATTGATTCCTGCATGTTTGAGTTAATCCTGTACTGTCTTGAGTGCTCAGAAAACTCCTGTTTTCACTTACCCCCTATCCCCGCCCATATATATTTACTTAGTAGTGATTATTTGCAGAATGAAGACTTCGACTGACACATGTAGAGGTCTAAAATGTCACTTTTCAGCAATAAAAACATGTAAATGACAATCTACTGCTTGTTGCAGTGAAATGTCACAATAAAGAGGTGGGGCTTATCAGTAACAAAGTGGTAAAAAATATGAATTGATAGATATTGATAAATTTCACATTTTTCAAATTTTCAGTTAATTTGTCATTTATTTCTGTTCTGATTTAAGGGCATCATGAACATCAAATACCAATGCATTTTATTATTCAACATATTCTAAACAGCCTGTTTGTATCTAAATAATGAAAATCAAGTAAACAATTGTATAAAACCAGATAAACAACAGGAACACTGCAGCTTCTCTCACGTTTATCACTGACACAGGCGTCAGGATTTCTCTCTTTAAAAATAACATGTTTCTGAGTCAAGTGTTGACAAAGTGAATTCAGTATAAATAAAATCTCCACCTGCGCCGCTCTCTGCAAAGACGCAACAACGAGAAACTACTTTCAGTTTCACAAATTGCCGTATAAAGTTAATTTGAGCAAAACAAAAGCTGCACACTTCAAAAAATGAATTTCTAGATGAGTTAAAATGCCTTGATTTCAGGATATTAATCTGAATTTTAGACATTTTGATGAGTTAAAATTAATTAGGAGAACTATTTATTTGGTTGAACTAGATTATTTTAATTGTTTCAAAACGTTTCTGACTTGTTTCAATACATTACTTCTTACTTCGAGCCAATTATCTGTTAATGATTAATTTTACTTACCCCATTTTGCTATTCTAAACTAAATTACCGCATAAACAGTCAGAAATACCTTGAAACCAGTGAAATATTCAGCAATTAAATCTCATGTGTAAAAACTACTCAAATGCAGATTGAGAGAGAAAAAAAAGGAATTTTAAGGCTAGTTATTATTATTTTTTCCGGTGCACTTTGAAAAATGCATTCAAAAAAGCAAAGAAACACATTTTATCAGTCGTGTGGCCTATAATTCTGCCACTCGGTTGGAAACGAGTAGTATTTTTTCCGAATAAAAGACCATCGGGGCCTAATAGTCTCCAAAACTCGGACTCGGAGTGTCGAAAGTGCGGCGTCAAAGCGCTGCTGCTCCGCTCCGCAACCTCATTCTCGTCGGAGCGGCGCACAACTCGGAACATGTGCGGAGACGGGCGCCGCTGACGTCAAAGGGACAGGGGGCGGAGTCTGGGGCCCGGCGCTGCGTTCAGGCGGCGTGGGAAGAACAGCACAAGGCTCGCGGGCTGCGTGTGCGCTTCAGGGACGGTGGGAGAGAGGAAAACGGTGCGGGAATAAAAGCGCGTTTCTTGTGGCGACGAGGGAAAGGCTGAGCAGCGGGGATTTTATTGGATTTAATGTGGGATTGAGATGAGATGAGATTGAGTTTGAGACGTGGGTAAACCATTTTTGGATTTTAGTAGTGAGAGAAGTAAAAGTACAAAAAAAAAAAAGCAAAACAATAAATAAAAATACTACGGTTAAAGTGTAATTAGCAAAAGTGTTGAAGTACATGATTAAAAATGTACTTTAAGAGTAAAAATCAAGAATTATTTCACACAGATTTTGAGAACTGTTAAAGCATTAAAATGTGGTGATTTTATTTTTATTTTATTTTGCTGATTTTTGATCAATGAAGGTCAAGTGAAAGGTCAGGTGAAAGAACAGATAAAAAAAAAGCAAAATGTACTTTAAGAGTAAAAAGTAAAAGTATTTCAGTCAGATTGTGAGAGCTGATAAAGCGTCATATTTCACTCAAAATCTGAGAGAAATATTATGATTTTTTTTTTTTAAATATTCTAACCTAAAGAAGGTCAATTTGAATACATTTCAAAACACTTCTACTGAATTTTATGTGTTTCTATATTTTCCTTTGCTCAACGCCAGGACCATGAACGTAATAAAAATATCTCTTCAATCCACGTGAAAGGAGTTTATTCACATTTCAGTCCAGTTAAATCATGTAGTAATGGAGTAAAGCACAGATCTATCAAAGTAAAAGTTAAAAAAAAATGGATATTCCTACTTAAGTACAGTATTTTTCTTCTGTACGCCGTTCATTTCCGCCGCTGTTGAACATATCAGATGAAAATGTTGACCTGATTCCTGGAAGCTGCTCCACTTCACTTGACTTTATTTGCACCCGCAGCAGGTTGATTTGTTTGACAGCAATTTTCAGATCTTGGCATCAAAATCACATGATCAGACTTTCAGAGGTTCACACGCACAATCAGAGGACGAAAATCAACAAAGGACAAACACATTACATTATTTGTGTTGTTATTGGCCTTTTGAGTATCTTTACTTTGACATCTTGTGTTTTAGAACTAAAAATAAAATGTTTTTTACAGAGAACAATATAACTTTAGCACTGCCTTGAGAGACACCATTTTAACTTAGCTGTGGCTCCATCTACTGGCTGCAGATGCAATTACACATATGTTTGCAATGCAGCGGTCTTTAGCTGTGACGCAGTTGTAAGGATCGTGTTTAGACGGTAGAAACGCGACTCTAACGATGATTTAAGGACTCAGAAGATTCTCGGAAAAGTGACGTCATTTATTCTCCTTATTCCTGAAGTTCCCGTACGCGCCGCCGTCTTGTTTCCGTTGTAGTTCACACGGCGCAGACGAGCTCAACAGAAAATAAGTTCTACATGGACTAAAAAGACATTTTCAGGAAATCGTTGCGTTGTGACTTGTTGTTGCTCGTGTTCATTAAACATTTTACACAAATCAATCTACTTTATGTAACATTTTAGCGTCAGACTTTTCCCTCGTTCATCATTAGCTTTAACGGAGTTCTCGTCAAACGGAAGTGCGTTTACAACAAAAGTGCAAAAAACGGCAAAAGTGGGCGGGGCAGAATAAGGTGAATAGAAAACGTCACACAACGAAGAAATTCAGAACAGAGTGGGTTTTTTTGACGGTCAGAGGGAGAGGATTTTCTAACCAGGATTCATCAATCAGGATGCATCAAATGAAGCTAAATGCTACTTCAGGTGTGTTTTTGATGACAGAACATTGTTAGAACAGGGTTAAAAGCTCAAAAAAGTCGATTTTGCCTAATATATGTCCATTAAAATTGCTAAAAGAACCATTTATAAGAATTGTTCAAATGAAATGTCTGATAGGACAAAGCTGCTCTGTTTGTTCTGCAGCTCAAAAAACCGCTGCTACATTATATAAAAAACACACCTGAAGTAGCATTTAGTTGCATTCACGCCGAGGGTCAAAAACACTTCCAGTGGAACTCCCTCGATCCGGGACGTATTTACGGATCATATGCGTCATTTGTTTGAGAATATTCTGCTGTTTTTAGTCCTTAAATCATCGCTAAACTCGTTTTAAGCATTTCTGGCTCTAAACACAATAACTGCTGCAGCAAATATGCATCATAGCTTTTTTTCAGCGCTAACTTCACTAGATTGTATATAGTGCAGGCGCCATCTGCTGGCTGGATGTGTCATTTCATACTGGTTGATAAAAAAAGTCATCAGGTGAATAAGAAACATTTTTTAACATGAGATGGTAAATTTAAGGCACTCAAGAGCAGGTTTAAAGGCTGATAACAATATGAAAAATGCAGAATATTTTCCTTGAATATATTGTGATAGTAACACTGAGCAAATGCCCCAGTTTGAAGGAGCTACACCACACAGATCAAAATGTTGTCTAAATAATTTGCCACTTTTGTTGGTTTGGGCGAGTTTGAATATAAAATGTCTTATTTGCACATGAACACATTAAAACCCTTATTATTTGCATGACTTAAACCAGTGTTTTTCATGTTTTTTCAGTTTTAATTTATTGATTTATATATAGACCTATGTAAATTTAAAACAATTACGCAGCACAACTCCCACTAAAACATTACAGAGGTACTTTTAGTTCATGTGGTCAATGTCTGAGCCACTGTTGTTTAAAAAGTCGTGCAGGTGACATTCACACTCTGCACAGCCACAGCAACAACAACGAGAAACTACTTTCAGTTTTCAGTTTGTTGTTTAAAGTTCATTTGAGCTAAACAAAACATCCAGGGACAAAAATTAGGCTAAAAAAAAGAAGCGTATAATTCTGCCACTCATTCTGCTAGTCGAAATGTCAAGGATCATTTTTCGAATAAAAGAATGTCGGTGCGTACATTTTTGGTGTAGAAGTTTGTTCAAGACGCTTCAAAATGGTAAATTATTCTATTAAAGTGAGACGCTGCAGGTGAACAGGAAAAAAATCTTAAATTTAAAGATAGCAATTGTAAACTTCTCCTGTCATTTACTCACATAAATGTAAGAAAAAATGTGTTACAGGTTTTTCATCATGTCATGTTTTCATGTGGAAATAAGGCATTTTATGTGTAAAATGGCCAAAAATACATATATTTGGGACATTTAAATCTGAAAAATGGACAGAACCAAGTTTAAATTTCTTGGTTCATTTTGTAACATATTAGTTCAAAAATTTACAGAGGGGATTTTGAGTTTCTTATTTAGTTTTTAAGTAAACTAGATTGGACTGAAAATTGTCCTAAAAATTCAAATTTTGCTTAATTTTTTTGACTTAAAACTTCAATAAATCAATTTTAGAATTAGATATAAAAAAAATCCTTCTGTACGTTTGGCCTAAATCTTGTTGAGTCCAGATTGTACAGTTTGGTGTGGGATCTACTTAAAGCGGTGATCCTGAAGTCCCTAGTGGAGAAAAATGCATTTTATGAAAATTTACAAAGTCCCAGAGAAATCTATGGAGTGGATTCAATGGAAGAATAAAACATCTTCAGGAGCAGATTGGACACGTTTGTTGTTTCCACATGAAAGTCGACATGTGAGGGAGAAAACTGAACAAAAAACAAAAAAATTGAAAAAAAAAAAGAGTTTTGCCTGCAGTGTCTGGCCTTAAATGCATTTGTGACTTAAACCGGACACTTTGTCCCGGCACTGACTGAAATAAAAGATTTACTGCACTTTGACTGTGGGTTTTGAAACATTTGAGCTTTAGAGAAGGGACTCGAACATGACTGAATAAAACAAGTAGAAAGGATTTCAGGGGTTGTCATCCGGACGCCGTTTAAAGATCGAGACGTTTCGACTTTTATCCAAAAGTCATTGTCAATCAGAGCTGGTCTGGGAACTTGCGCTTATATGCTACTCTAAGTAGTGGGAGTCCTGCCCCCAGGGAGGAGTCACTGCACTCCTGTCTTTGTTGGAAAATTGTTTGTTTGTCACCTGGGACTTGATTAATTGGTCTATCTTGTTTGATTAATAGTTGGCCTCACCTAGTTTCACCTGTGTCTAAAGTCTATTGTTCTATTGATAGCTGGTTGTTGCTCCCTCCTCACTGCTGATTACCTCATTAGCATTTGACTGGTCTATTGATCTGGACCAAGGTGTTAGTATGCTGTCATAAATTTTGGCTAAATTAAATCTTAAGCCCCCATTCCTGTTTAGAGAAGGATTCTCTCTTTTTACAAAAATAGCCTCCTTAACTCCTCTTTCAAACCAGTTCTTTTCTCTGCTCAAAATCTTCACCTCACTGTCCTCAAACGAGTGATTTGTAGCTTTTAGGTGCAGATGGACTGCACTCTGCGGTCCGGTGGAGGCAGATCTTCTGTGTTGGTACAGCCTTTTGTGCAATGGCTGTTTTGTTTCTCCTATGTAACGTTCTTTACAACTATCCTCACTGCACTCTATCGAATAAACTACATTGCTCTGTTTCTCTGTCGGCCTCTTGTCTTTCGGGTGGACCAGTTTCTGTTTAAGTGTGTTGCCAGGTTTGAAATAAACAGGGATGTTGTGTTGTCTAAAAATCCTTTGAAATTTCTCAGACAGGCCCGAGACATAAGGGATAGAGACCCCCCTTCTGCTGGGGTCTTTATCCTTTCTGTCCTGTTTCTTGGCTCTTCTGACTTTGTTAAAGACCCAGTTGGGATATCCACAAGCTGAGAGGGCACGTTGGACGTGTTCTTCTTTCTCCCCTCAGAGCTGGTGGGTACTTCATGGGCTCTATGCTGCCTAATCACTCCCAACTTGTGCTGCAGTGGGTGGTTAGAACCGAACAATAGGTACTGGTCTGTGTGGGTGGGTTTCCTGTATACTTCTGTCTGAAGGCTGGCTTCCTCCTCTCTGATTGTGGAGCAATCAAGAAACGCCAACCGGTTATCCTTAGCATCTTCTCGGGTGAACTTGATGTACACATCCAACCCATTGATATGCTCAGAGAACGTTTCCAGCTCTTGTTTCTTGATTATCACAAAGGTATCATCCACGTAACGCAGCCAGAGGCTCGGAGGTGTGCCCCGGAAGGAGGTCAGAGCCTTCTTCTCAAAGTGTTCACTACTTAGAGGAGCATATAAGCCTGAGTTCCCATACCAGCTCTCTGATTGACAATGACTTTTGGATAAAAGTCCAAACGTCTCGATCTTCAAACGGCGTCCGGATGACAACCCCTGAAACCCTTTCTACGATGGACCACACCTGGACGAATGAGGGTTTACATCGAGGACTATAGAGGGCTAAACCAAACAGGAGTACTCTAGGTTTAAACCAGGTCCAAGACAGGTCCAAACCAGGTCTAAACCAGTTCTAAACAAGGGCTAAACCAGGTCTAAACCAGGGCTAAACCAGGGCTAAACCAGGGCTAAAACAGGTCTAAACCAGGTCTAAACCAGGTCTAAACTGGACTATATAAGGGTAAACTAAACAGGAGTACTCTAGGTTTAAACCAGGTCCAAGACAGGTCTAAACTAGGGCTAAACCAGGTCTAAACCAGGACTATTCCAGGCCAAACCAGGTCTAAAATGTGACTTCACACTTGATTTAGTTGTTTTAGGACAAACTCAACCAAAGACAGAAAAGTGATTAAAGTTAAATTGGGCTCAGTTGGAGACACACGGGTCGGTTCTGATCACAACATTAAAATCATCTCGTGAATGGTTTTTGTTCCTCGTTTGTCGCAGAATAAACAGACGCGAGGTGTGACTTTATGAAATGCAGAGTTAAACGTGTCCAGAGCGGAAAGACTGACGACAAAAGGCGCGGCTTTGTGTTTGTTTAGTCTGTTTGTTTGTTCAGACGAGGAACACTCACCGCAATTAAAGCACCACCGCGTCACATTTCAGCCAAAACACACAACTGTCAGAGATCTTCAATTAAAACGACAATAAGTCACTGCCGGTCGAGTAATTTAGTGCTAAAATAATGTTAAAACAGCTTATGCTTCACGGTGATATTTCATCAGCGAATTAACATAATTATTGTAAACGAACCAATTTAACTGCAAATTTTATACATTTTTAAAATATTTTTTAAACAATGTACTGTTAGTTTAATAGTTTTTTAATTAATTTTTTATTGAACCAGATAAAAACCCATTGAGATCAAGACATCTTTTGGGGGATTGATTGATTATTGACTGCTATTTTCACTTTTTTATTCTAACCTGACATTCATATCTATAAATAAATCATCACACTTTTTTAAAGGATTAAGTAGAACCAAATGCTTTTATTAAATGTGACCTGTTGAGTGAAAAGTTGACTCAAACATGAATGAATCACTTTAAATACAACTAAACGAGATGGAACCCTAAGATAAAAGATTGTTTAATATGTATATAAAAATGTAATATACAATTAAATATGTCTCTGTCAAATAGTTTTGGGCCAAACCAGGTCTAAACCAGGTCTAAAGCTGGACTATTCTTGGTTAAACCAGGTCTAAACCAGCACTTAATCAGGTCTATTCTATGACCAGGACAGGTCTAAACCAGGTCCAAAACTGGGCTATTCTTGGTTAAACCAGGTCTAAACCAGGACTATTCATGGGCTAAACCAGGACTACTCTTGAGCTAAACTAGGTTTAAAACTGGTCTCAAACAGGACTACTCTAGGGCCAAACCAGGTCTAAACTAGAACCAGACTATTCTCAGAGCTAAACTAGGGTTAAACCAGATCTAAATGTGGACTATTCATGGGCTAAACTAAGACCAAACCAGGTCTAAACCAGGTCTAAAACAAGACTATTCCTGGGGCTAAACTAGGTCTAAACCAGGACTTAAACAGGACTATTCATGGACTAAACCAGGTCTAAACTAGAACTACTCTAATCTCCAGATCTAAATTTGAATTTAAATGGGACTATTCATGGGCTAAATTTAGGCCAAACAAGGACTAAACCAAACCAGGTCTAAACCAGGACTAAAACAAGACTATTCTCTGGATTAAACCAGGACTTAAACAAGACTATTCCATGTCTAAACCAGGACTTAAACAAGACTACTCTAGGGTCAAACCAGAGAAGGAAAAACAATGCTAAAAGCTCTTAAAGGTTGATTTTTGTGTTTTGTGTTATGTCTCTCTCAAATACATTTGGACTCCTTGACATTCTTGTGTCAAATCTAAATCTAAACCCCACTAAACACTAAAGCGTGTGTTTGATGCAAAAACAGCGGTCACAAAGTGTACAGTCGCTCCCTCTGGGTCTGAGGCGTGTCCTGCTCGAGCTCTGAACATGAGGCTAACCACTCTGCCGCGGCGGAGTCTCACCCACAACCTCGCGGCGGAGCAGGGGCATGACTCAGCGTTTGACCCGGCCCTGCACCGCTCCAGGAAAGTAGGTCAGAGCCGCTTCGTGGAGCGGCAGATTCTGTCACAACAGACGCCGCCACTTCTGCTGCGGAAACACGGAATCCTGAAGCGTCTGAGGCCAAACGCTCCACTGAAGAGCAGTTTGGACAAATGGACTTCAAAGTTTGCTCAAATACTCTGCAAATTTTAGCAGTTTAGCAGGTTTTTTTTTAAAGGTTTTTGTTGTTTCACTTCCTGGTTGTAAATGATGACATCACACTGGGAAATGACCCACAAACCATCCTGTGCAGAGGGCAGAAAGTCATCTAATGCCCTGTGTGAGGCTCATTGTGCGGCCCGCGAGCCACATTCGGCTCTCCAGGCCCTAATTGGCGGCTCCCTTAATATTTTCTAATAATATACAAAAACAGATTGATCAGTCGTCTCCTTAAATATGGTGCAAATAACACTTACGAACACATTCCTGTCCTATTTTCTGTTTTATTTCGTGTCGGCGAATGTTGCGCACTGAATGCAAATGTTTACGACGAGTTACAGCGGCACCAGTGACTGCTGCGCATCCAACGCTTCAACTTAAGTTAGCGCTGGCCAAACAAACAGCATCAAGCCGCAAAAAGTGGATCCAGGTGGAAGGACACAGAGCGTGGGAAGGACAGCTGAAGGAACAAATGCAGGAGCTCGACGAAAGTCTGCAGCAGTGGTGTGGTCTGTGATACGCAGGTATAGCATATACTCATTAAGTGCGGCTGGATTTGCGTGTACTCACTTCAAATTGATCACTAATACGTAACAGTCATTGCCCTTGCGGTACTTCAGTGCTTTCTCTCCCTTTAGAGACCAGTACCAGTCCTCTTTCCCTGCAGTCAGTTCTGAGCTGCTCTGAGCATCACTCCTTTTTTCTCTTTACGCGGCGCAGACAGTGAGCGACGGAGTCTGGGTTTAGCAGACCGGGACAGATGCGCGGGCGGATCAGGTTTATTCGGAGCCACTATATGACCACTAAACATTTTTACTCTGGTCTCAAGCTCCAAAATGTTCTTTATTTGACGTTAATCTGCCTCATATTCACGGAGAAAGGAGGCAAAACGTTGAATGAATAAAAGAGCAAAAGACGCGCAGAAACACCACAAGCGCACAGCAAAGCCAAACTCGCTCTTGCAAAAGACAAATGTTATAAATGTACATACACAAATATAGTTTTAGCAGTCCTGGATTAAACATTTGTAGTCTGACAGTTTTGGAGGAGAAAGAAGAAGGGAAACTGCATGTGAGGAGTGCAGGGCCTGTGCAGCAAAACTCAGGGGCTTGGGTAAGGGGGGGCTGAGGGGGCACTGAAAATTTGACAAATCCCAGTTTACCCATTAGATGTAGACTACACCACTGGACTGGAGGATCGATCTCTACACTGGAGGATCTATGCGTCACCCGCCTGGACAGCTGGATTAGCCACACCTCGTCTGCCTGGACGAACTCCTTCTACTTTAGATGAACTGTTCCTCATCTCCTGCTGGAGGATCTCTCTACACTGGTGGACTGCTCCTCGTCCGCCTGGAGGAACTCTTTAAAGCCACCTCCCTCTTGAGTGGTTCTGGCTCCACAGTCCAAGTGGATGCGTCATTCCTAGTTAATCTGCAGCCTGTCCGTCCGTGGGAGTAGGATCTCTCCTTCACTGTGGTTCTCCCCGAGGTTTCTACTTTTTCCCATGGGGTTTTTTGTAGTTTTTCCTGAAGGAGGGTCAAAGGACAGGGGCATTCTGGGACAGTTATCTGAACTGCTTTTACCTGTGGCCCATCGAGGCAACTGTTGTTGTGATTTTGGGCATTATAAAAATAAATTGATTTGATTTGATTTGATTTGATTTGATTTGACTGCACGAAGATTCAGATGAGGGGATGAGCCGGGGAAACGGAACACGCAAACGAAAGGTACTCAGAGCAAAAAAACAAAAAGGCTCTTCTTTTGAAAATAGTGAGGACCACTGATCTAACACCGTTTTTTTTGTTTTTGTTGACAAATAAAAAACATGTGAACACCTTTATTTTGTTGAATCAATGTTTAAAGGGTCAAAAAAGTAATTTATTTTGTGTAAATTATGCATGACCTTTGTCTCCACAGTGTGATGTCATCAGTTTGTTTACTTCCTGTAACTTTTCTCCACAAACAGTGACCTGATTGGTGTAAAATTCTAATTCATATTCACAACAGGTATTAATACATTGAATATAGTTGAAATTAGAAAATTATTTTTAAAAAATACGCACATGTCATCCACAAAATACAAGCAGGTCGAATAACTCATGAGACTAAAATACAAGTAAGATAAATATATTATGTTTTGCTAAAAAAAAAACTATATATACTTTATACTAAATATCTTTTTTTTTGCTTGAAATAATCGAGATCATTTGGGAAAATATTTGCTCCTTCCAGAGCTGATGAATAAAAAATGACTTGACATTTTGAAATAAAGAGAGACATTTTGTCATTTGGTTTCATTAGATTCACTGCCAAAAGTTAGTTCAACATTTTATTCACTTTGTTAAAAAAAAAAAAATAATAATAATAATTTGATGACATTTCTATTGTACTTTTTTCTAGAGATTTTGACAAATTAAACTGAGACATGTGTGACATTTTAGTTCAAGCAGAGTTTGAAGTTGAGGGGAAAGAAATTAAAACCAATATTATAACAAATAAAGTTGTGAATTGAAGTGATTTTAATAATCTGGATTTTCCAAATAGTAAAAATAGCCCTCACAGACTGAAGGGCCGGTCTGGTGCTGAGGGCTGTGTGTAAATCACTTTTGTGCCGCTCAGATCTCACGCTGCAGTTTGTCCTCGTCCTGATCAGCTGAGCCTCAAACACAACGGCGTTCTGTTGGGTTTGACGTCACGGCGTCTCGCTCTCTGTTCCCTGGTTCTGTGGAGTACAACAGATGTCATGATGATTCTCAGCCGCTCGTCCGTCGACTGAAGGTGCCAAAGTGTCCTTGAGCAAAGCACTTCACTCACCTTGGACATGAGTGAGAGTGAAAGCGTCTTTAATGCCGTCTCACTTCAGTGTTTGGATGAGTTAAAGCAGTGGTTCAGACCTTTTTGTCTGGACACCTCACACTCAGAGTGCTCTTAACCTGAGCTTCAGGCAAATAAATGGGTTTAGTTCTTGCATATTATCAATTATTACTATTATATTTTTGTTATCATTATATTTATGGTCCAAGGCACTCCAAAAGGATGCTAAATTTACAACTAATACCACTTTTTAATTTAGATAAAAGGACTAAAACAAGACTATTCTCTGGATGAAACCAAGACATAAACAGGACTATTCATGGACTAAACCAGGACTAAAACAAGACTATTCTCTGGATTAAACCAGGACTTAAACAGGACTATTCATGGACTAAACCAGGACTAAAACAAGACTATTCTCTGGATTAAACCAGGACTTAAACAGGACTATTCATGGACTAAACCAGGTCTAAACCAGGACTTAAACAGGACTATTCTCTGGATTAAACCAGGATTTAAACAGGACTATTCTCTGGATTAAACCAGGACTTAAACAGGACTATTCATGGACTAAACCAGGTCTAAACCAGAACTACTCTGGAGCTAAACCATGTTTAAAACTGGTCTCAAACAAGACTATTCTCAGAGCTAAAGTAGGGTTAAACCAGATCTAAATCTGGATTTAAATGGGACTATTCATGGGCTAAACTAAGACCAAACCAGGTCTAAAACAAGACTATTCCATGTCTAAACCAGGTCTAAACCAGGGCTAAAACAAGACTATTCTTAAGCCAAACCAAGTCTAAACCAGGACTAAAACAAGACTATTCTCTGGATTAAACCAGGACTTAAACAGGACTATTCATGGACTAAACCAGGTCTAAACCAGGACTAAAACAAGACTATTCTCTGGATTAAACCAGGTCTAAACCAGGACTAAA
The DNA here is from genome assembly GCA_019453435.1 of Rhinogobius similis. Lineage (NCBI taxonomy): Eukaryota > Metazoa > Chordata > Actinopteri > Gobiiformes > Gobiidae > Rhinogobius > Rhinogobius similis. Next base: position 4,679,627 of record CM033631.1, on the reverse strand, counting down.
ACAAGACTATTCTCTGGATTAAACCAGGTCTTAACCAGGACTATTCATGGGCTAAACCAGGTCTAAACCAGGCCATAAACAGGACTATTCATGGACTAAACCAGGACTGAAACAAGACTATTCTCGGGACTAAACCAGGTCTAAACCAGGACTGAAACAAGACTATTCTCTGGATTAAACCAGGACTTAAACAGGACAATTCATGGACTAAACCAGGTCTAAACCAGAACTAAAACAAGACTATTCTCTGGATTAAACCAGGACTGAAACAAGACTATTCCATGTCTAAACCAGGTCTAAACCAGGACTATTCTAGGGTCAAAGGTCGATTTTTGTGTTTTGTTTCATTTAATTTCATCTTCTTTTAAAACCTGAAACCATCCCGAGTACCCCCTGGTTTTTTCTCACGTGCCCCTAGGGGTCCCCACGCCCCTGGTTGGGAAACTTTTTTTGAGATTTTAACCCTGTTCTAACAATGTTTCGTCATCAAAAACACACCTGGAGTTACATTTAGCTTCGTTCACACTAGTTTGAACCCGATAGAAAATCTTCCCTGCGACTGTAAACACAGACGGCGCACAAAGGTCGCAAAGTGCTGCTTATACAATAAACTCTTTGGTGGGGAAAGGAAAAACAATACAAAAATACAAAAAAAAAAATACTCCAGCTTTAACCAAAAATGTAAATGTAAAATAAATGTGCTGTCAGTGCATCAGTCTGAAGCAGGGGCGTCGCTCTGGGGGGGTAAAGGCTCCTGCTTTCCTGGGGCCCAGAGCAGGGAGTGTGGTTATTTTTCTCAGTTGTATTTTTCTACACTTTAAACTATTTAAACTTAACTCTTAAACTTTTTGTTGTAATAAAATTCATTGTGGTTGAGTAAAGCCCTTGAGAGACTAAATCGCCTTTTTCAAAAACAGGAAAATTGTTTACACATTAGCCAAGTTGTTAAATAAAACTAGTGATTACAATTTGCAGTTAGTGTATTTTCTTATAATCAAATCAAATCAAATCAATTTATTTTTATAATGCCCAAAATCACAACAACAGTTGCCTCGATGGGCCACAGGTAAAAGCAGTTCAGATAACTGTCCCAGAATGCCCCTGTCCTTTGACCCTCCTTCGCGGCGAGGAAAAACTACAAAAAACCCCATGGGAAAAAGTAGAAACCTCGGGGAGAACCACAGTGAAGGAGAGATCCTACTCCCACGGACGGACAGGCTGCAGATGAACTAGGACTGACATCCACTTGGACTGAACCAGAACCACTCAAGAGGGAGGTGGCTTTAAAGAGTTCCTCCAGGAGGACGAGGAGCAGTCCACCAGTGTAGAGAGAGCTCCTCCAGCATTGGAATGGTTCATCTAAAGTAGATGGAGTTGGTCCAGGCAGACGAGGTGTGGCTAATCCAGCTGTCCAGGCGGGTGGCGCATAGATCCTCCAGTGTATAATGATAATACGTTTCGAGATCTTTGTGAAATTGTTCTTGTACTTATTGCAAAAACAAAAACAAACTGTATCATTACACAGGATGTCTATAAATTTAGTTATCATTAGCTGCTTGTAAACGATTATATTCCAGCAAAAGGGAATGAAAAAATAAGATATCAATAAATAAAAATAATAAAATTTGCAGGAATTAAAAAAAAATAAAATAAAAAACGTATATAAAATGTATTGGGGCCCACTGAGAATATTTGTACCTGGGGCCCAGAAATTGGTGCTACGGCCCTGGTTTGAACTGGAATTATTTGGAACAAAAATGGTGTCAAAAAGGACAACAAGTGTTACTCTGATTTAAAGAAAACACAAGGGTAAAAATAGTATTAGTTTAATAAAAATTCCTACATAACTAACTGGACTTTCTGTACATTAGCGCTGTGAATACACAATAAAATGTCACTGTTTCAAATACACTACCATAAAATTCTGACTATTGAGCGCACCTGAGTATAAGCTGCACCAGTCATATCTACAAAGAAAAACACCTTTGTCCATAGACAGGGCGCACCTGTCTATAAACGGCAGGTGTCCACGTTTAACATGAGACATTTACACAGAAGGATGGAACATGCAAAGTTTTAATAATTAATTCCAAACATCACCTGTAACACGGCAGCGTCGCTCTTCACTGTCGCCTCCGACGTCTCACCATCGATTCATGGATGAAGCTCACGTGCAGCCGCTCTGTTTCCTTCTTTGGCTCCACATCGAGTGCTTTTAACTTAAAAGCTGCGTCATGTTCATTTCTTTGTGTGTTTTCCTGAGGATGGTCTGTGTATGATGTTCAGAACACAAAACTAGAGTATTCCTTCACGCACGATCTCTTTCACTCATAGACCGCACATATCACTGGACGGCCCTCGCCCGCTGCCGCCGCGTTCCAATTAGAAAGTGTCCATGGAGGCTGTACCGGCTCCATCAAGCCGAGCTGCCAATCCCTTTCTGTTGGGACACTGGTGCCTTTACTCTGTATCTGCTTCTGTCAAACTCACCATCTGGACCTAAATTGTCTGTTTGACACACTCTAGAACAGTGGTTCTCAAACTTTTTCAGTCGCGACCCCCAAAATAACAATAGTTCACATTCGCGACCCCCAAACACAAAAAATAGGCGACACGCAAAGTGATAAATTAGACTTATGTCTTATGTACAGACCTAGAAAAATTACTTTGCTGCCGACAAATAGGAATCTACATTCACCACTGCATTTGAAGGAGGTCAAGCCTTGTCTAACACTATTGTATATATTTTTCCCATCATCCGGGGACCCCTGGAAATCACCTAGTTTGAGAACCACTGCTCTACATGATCCTGGTGTTTTTTTTAAATCAAGTTATTATAACTGACCAATCAGGTGCTTCCTTTTCCAGGGGCCGTTTTTGCTTGTGTTAGCAACAGGTTAGATTGACAGCTAGCGGTGCACGTTGCCGCCGTCTCCTCCCGCAGAGGGGCAGAAACCGTTAGCAACCTCCTCCTGATTAGTCCGTGTGGTTGCCACGATACGCACTCGGATTTCCAAATATGGAGTCTGGCTCCACTTTAGCCGCTATAACTGCTAGCCACGATTGGCTCCATTTAGCTGGAGTGACGTCATATTCTCATAGTCCATCATTTTACGGTCTATGCTTTCACCGGTCTGTTGAACTCCTGCTAGAGCACCCCTAGAGGCTGTTCCCGTAAAAATACACAAATTAGCCGCACCGCTGCATAAACTGCAGTGTTGAAATCATACGAAAAAAGTAGCGGTTTGTAGTACGACTTTAGCGGTAGATGGTTTCCTATAAACATCAGCATCACCCGGGGCTCATGTTTGTCTTATTTTGTGTCGTTTGGATTCCAGACTAAGTTCCTGCTTCAGTTCTCGCTCGGCGGACGTCGCTATTTAACGGAAACACGACGACGCAGACACTTTGGCAGAACGTCTCCCTGGACCGCGTGAACGTTATGGACTCAGACGAGATTAAAAACGCAGACTTTAAGCGATCGTAACATATTCTGCTTCTGCGGCGTGCACTTTCCTCTCTCGCTGCGACAGACGGACGAGGGATGATGAAATGTGCCATAATAATCTGTCCTGACCCTGAGCCTCAGAATGAACCGCTCTTATGTAACTCTGCGCCATCAGACCAGGCGCTAGACCGGGACTGGACCGGGACTCTGTGAAGGACAAGGGGTCTTAGTTAAAGAGCGCGCGTGCAGACAAAAAGTGGATTTCGCCGTTGATGTTCGCCAAGGCTTTCAGAGACGAAGAAGAAGGAGATTTGTACAGAAAAAGACACAAAGCGAGCACGTTTAGGGTTATGGAAGTTTGTGATTTGTCCCTCTTTGTGCAGTTAGTAATAATTCAATGTGAAGTCTTTAAAATGAGGCCCTGGACTCTTAGACCCTTGATTTTCAACCAGAGCGCCAGAGAACACTAGTGTGCCTTGACGTTTTGCCAGGTGCGCCTTGAAAAAATGTCAGATTCATGGATTTTTTATGAATAATGCGCCATTTTAGTGAGTTCTGAGCAACTTGTTCACACAAAGGAAAGAAGAACAAGCAGATTTGCCAGATTTAAAGAGCTAGATCATACAGTCATGGGCAAAATTTGCAACATAAATAACAAAATAATAATAAATAATACATTTTTGGGCGGGTAATGTTTTGTAGGTAAGTGTGCCGCAGAATAGTTTCAACTAAAAAAGTGTGCCGTGTCTCAAAAAAGGTTGAAAAACACTTTCTTAGACCAGTTTCGGTCCGTAAAGCAGTAGTCCCCGACAAGAATCAATGGTAAAAATCCCACAAATGAATGGTAATTTGGTGTTGACCTCATTCCGCTCACTTTAGCCTCTTTTTGTCACAGATCACGCACTCACAGTTTGACGAGAAGCCTGTTCATGTAAACGGCGAACGAGGGGAAAGTCTCGCTGCTAAAATATTATATAAAGTAAATTGATTTGAGTAAAATGTTCAATGAACACGAGCAACAATCAGTGGTGGAAAGTAACGACGTACAAAAGTAAAAGTACTGCGCTTAAGTAACATTTTTAGGTATCTGTACTTTACATTATTTTATTTTATTCTTAATTTTATGCATGCGTCTTTTATATATTTTGCTACTATCTTATTCATTGTTTTATGTTGCACCTCACGCCAAAGAAAGTTCCTGTTTGTGAATTTTGATCACTGACAACGGCAATAAACCGCTTCTGATTCTGATTTACTTAAGTCTTTTTTACAGTTTTACTTCACTACATTTGAGACTAAGTATCTGTACTTTTTACTCCACTACATTTTTTTTTACTGGACTGAAAAGTAGAGGTACTTTTCATTCTGTTTTAGCGGTTATTCTGAGCACGTTGTTGGTGTCTTTCATGGATGTATTAAATGAACTGGATAAGACACGCCCCCTCTGTCCGTGTCCCAGATTGATTAGTGGTCGTGTGAGGTACTGCAGCCTCTTGGGCCCAGCCTTTTTCTAAAATTGCACATTATAATTGCAGACAGGACTGAATTATTATCGGTATTTAAATAAAATAGAAGGAAATGTTCTTTTCTACCGTTTCTAAAATCACAGAAATTACCATTTGGGGGATTGTCGTCACGTGGCGCCCTAAAACAAAGATGGCCGCCTCCGTATCAGGAAGTAAATGCGGAAGTAAGAAACTTTTTTGGGGTCATGCACCAATGAGCTCAGGCCACAGGGATAAACAGGACGGCCATCTTGGATTCATCTTCCAGGTTTTATTATAGTTCTATGGTGTCTTTCTGCCTGATTTTGGGTTCAACAACAAGCAAAAAAAACATACACACATAAAATTAAGAAAATTAATTCGGATTGACCTTGGTTGACCAAAATAAGGCACAGTTCTTTACCAAAATTATGACTTTTGATACACAAAAATAAAACAGGTTTCATAATGAAATACTTTTACTTTTTACTCTTAAAGTACATTTTCTATCAGGTACTTTAGCTCGTTTACTTAAGTATATTTTTTAATGTGGTACTTTTACTTGAGTAATTTTTTTGCACAGGTATCTGTACTTGAGCAACAAAACTGAATACTTCTTCCTACGCTGGCGAACAAGTCACTGCACCAATTTCCTGGGGCCTGAAAACATCAGGAGAGTTGTCTTCGGGTCGATGTCCGCAAACGTTGCAGCTGGTTTTTCACTCCGAGACAGCAGCGACGACGGGAGCTTCAAACGCCCCAAAAATACATTTACAACCACCACATGGACTTACGAAGACTTTAATAAGGTAAAAACGTTACTCAGTTCTGCTTTATTACAAAGAGAATGACAGACATGCTCTTAAACGCTTAAAGTGCCCCTGACAGGTTGGACGACTCATTTCACTTAAACGCAGTTCAGATAAATATATTTAAAATTTTGCTAAAATACTTTACAACTTTGATTTCTCTTTAGCAATTTTTGAGGTTTTTTGTTTCACTTCCTGGTTGTAAATGATGACATCACGTTAGGAAATTACCATAGCAACCACACTGTAAACTGGGCCAAATTAAAGGGCCTATGACGGGTTGAGCTACTAATTTCACTAAAATGTAGTTCAGATAAATATATTTCACATTTTGCCAAGATACTTTACAAATGTTATCCTGGTTTAGCAATTTTTTAGGCTTTTAACATCACTTCCTGGTTGTAAATGATGACATCACACTAGGAAATTACCATAGCAACCAGCTGTAAACTGGGTCAAAACTCATCTAATGTCACAGATTGTTAAACTTTTTACGCATAAAAATAGATGTGAACACCTTTTTTTGTTGAATTAATGTTTAAAGGGTCAAAAAAGTAGTTTCTTTTGTGTAAATTATGCATAACCTTTGTCTCCCCAGTGTGATGTCATCAGTTTGTTTACTTCCTGTAACTTTCTACAGATTTTTCAACTTTTCTCCACAAACGGCCACTTGATTGGTGTAAAACTATCATTTTAATTTATAACAAGTATTAATACATTACACAAAGACAAAATTGGAAAATCATGAAAACCTGTCATACGCACTTTAATCTAATGTCACAGATTTAAAACATTTTTACAAATAAAAATACATGTGAACACCTTTTTTGGTTGAATTAATTAATAAGGGTGAAAACAGTAGTCTCTTTTGTATAAATTATGGGTAATCTTTGTCTCCACAGTGTGATGTCATCAGTCTGTTTGCTTCCTGTAACTTTCTACAGATTGTTCAACTTTTCTTCACAAATGGCCACCTGATTGTTGTGAAACTTTGATTTATATCTACAACAGCTTTTAATACACCAAATAAAGACAAAATTAGAAAATCGCGAAAACCTGTCATACGTACTTTAAAGTGGACATATCATGCTTTTATTTTCACCTTTTGAACATTTAAAACATTTACCTGGGGTCTAAATAAACTATACCTGCAATCTACAGTCTGAATTCCTCCTAATTTTCTTTCTCGTGCCTCTCTTTTACCCCCTTTTGTATGAGCGCTTTTGGCGCCTTGTTTAACACTGTCTCTTTAAATGCAAATGAGTTAGTTCGCACCCCACCCCTCCCTTGCATTGCATGCAGACTCCGCCCGTTCAGCCATTGTTGTAGTCCCAAACACAGTCCGTCTGTCGGATCAAAACTTCTCCAGAGTTAGAAAAGCGTAATGACAATCGAAAAATGGAAACAAGCGAAGAAATCAACATCCAGCCACGAGCCAGAGTCTGACACAGACCAAGAGGAAATCGAAGAAGACAATCCTCCGCAGCAAAGACTTCAAATGGCTGCATCTCAATGGTTTGTTTACTACTATGTAATTAAACGCTACGGCGCTCGTTAGCTTAACTGTGTGTGAAAGATATTAGCAGGTTGTCCAATGGACCCTCACTTTACCATCTTACTACAACAACAGTCCGGGGAAAAGGCTACTGTCAAGTCAGTCAGCGTGAATTCACGGTGCTGCGAGGCTACGCTTGCTGCGCGCTAATGCTAGCGACATGCTAACGTCAGCTACGAGCAGTCTGATGTGAGTTCTGCCTTATGAAAACCTCAAAAATAAATGTATTATATGTGTATATAAAGACATGTGCCTAAGCAGCTGGAAAACAGCCGAGTAAAAGATGGGCAGCTACAGGTGTAATGCTAATCCCTCACAAATGGCCCAGAACACAGGTAAAGAATGACGGGATAAAAATAGGTCTAATAAACAGTGTTTCAGCGTTTCTTGACTTAACGCTCCAGTATATCGTCACCTCCATAGACCGAAGGAACTGACCCTTCGATCAAATGCAATCTTTGAGCAAATCCCTCGTTGTACTGGCGGAGGTTACTGAAGCGCTCCTCTTTGAAGTGCTTAGCACACAAACTAAACTTTCCCCACTGTCGGTGGTACATTACCACGAAAAATAAAACGTAACCAGCCGATCTCAGTTGTTCGGATGCAGGGGGTCGGTGTAATGAGTTGTGCTGGTAACACAACCAAGAACAGAGCATTTTAACTTGTCCACTCGCACCTTTGACATCTTTGCGCTTGGACTACAAAATCGCTACGAGGAAAATAAAGATGGCGGTCTCTGCCGGAAGCTCTTGACCTTGTTTAGTAGTTCCGCTGTGACGTGATAGACAAAAATACGTAACAGATAATGCGGAAATTCGAACGAACTGAGAAATATGTTGCAAAATTTATATAAATATATCTCTGCAGCTACTTAAGTGATTAATTTCAACTTTTAGCCACTACCAGACACCCACAGTACACAATAAAAGGTATCTAAGGGCCAAAAAAGTAGATTTTGCATGATATGTCCCCTTTAAATGGAAACTAAATCTGCACGTGTAACTGGCTTTCCTGACGCGAACTTTGGGAATACGCAGATTTTGTCATGATGGAAACGCCGTGTGCACAGAAAACCCGGCCAGACACAGAGAGAAGCTGCCAACTCCCAAACTGCACCACGCCCAAACCCGAGAACCTCCCGCTGCGAGGAAAAAGTACCAACCCAGTCATTGTGCAGATGCTTACAAACGTAGAGCTGCTCGAAACCAACGAACGCAGTCACACAAGACGGAAAAAACGCACAGTATCGTGCAAATAATTCCCCTTATTTGGGTTTACGGAAAATTCTCTTCCACTTCCTTCTTATTTTTCCGTGAATATCTGTGCTTGGGTGTGATTTCACTACCAAAGCAAAACAATTCAGACGGAAATAAAATGAAAGTGAACGCGGAGGCGTGTCCGACAGGTAAAGAACCTGAAGTGCAACATCAGCAAACACTCCACAGGTTTGAAAGTGCATTTGTCAGGTTTTCATTGTTGGTTTTCTTGCATTTGATGGTGATAAAAACATATTTAAATGCCTTTTCCTTTCCTTTTCTGATACTTTTTATTACCAAGTATTATGCATGCATTTTCATCTGGGTACATCTACATCAGGCATGTCCAAACTCAGGCCCAGAGGCCAAATGCGGCCCTCAGACCAATTTTTCTTGGCCCTTAGTCTTCCTGGTGAACTGGCCCACATTGTCCTGATAAGTACTATTTACAGCACATTTCAGATTTTCTACAATTCCAACCTAAATAACTAACATTTTGGTGCCACACAGACCTGATATTAAGGCACTAAGACTGAATGTAGATGTGGTGGAGCTTAAAACATCAGATAAATGCAGCTTTTTTGAACGTTTCATGATTGATTTGTGGCCCTCCGCTTGGTCTATATTTCAATATGTGGCCCTCGATGGAAAAAGTTTGGACACCCCTGATCTACATAGTTACACACTTAAACATAGAATAGAACCCAATAATAATAGTCATTTAAAAAAAGAACACACACATGGAATTGTTCGGTTGTACGTTTCCCTTACGCCTTTGTCTTATCATCATGTTACATCAATCCATTTGGGAATAGCTTTTTTCAAGTTTCCCATCTATTTCTAAAGGTTTTATTTCTTATTTTCATTGTTATCTCTTCCATATTGTGCATTTTCATCAGTTCTTTCCATTTAAGGTGAGACGCTGCAGGTGAACAGGAAAAAATCTTAAATTTAAAGAAATCAATTGGAAACTTCTCCTGTAGTTTAGTCACATAAATGTAAGAAAAAAATGTGTTACAAGTTTTTCATCATGTCATGTTTTCATGTAGAAATAAGCCATTTTATGTGGAAAAATCGCCAAAATTACACATTTAAATCTGAAAAATGGACAGAACCAGGTTTAAATTTTTTGGTTCATTTTGTAACATATTAGTTATAAAAACATGTACAGAGAGGATTTTGGATTTCTTATTTATTTTTTGAGTAAACTAGATTGGACTGAAAATTGTCCTAAAAATTCAAATTTCGCCAATTAAATTTTTTTGAATCATAACAATGAATCAGTTTTAGAATCAGATATTAAAAAGGCTGATCTTTATGTCTCGAGGGAGAAAAATGCATTTTAAGAAAACGTCCTTTGAAGTTACAATGTCCCAGAGAAATCTATGGATGAAGTGGATTCAATGGAAGAATAAAACATCTTTAGGTGCAGATTGGACACGTTTGTTGTTTCCACATGAAAGTCGATATGTTGAGAGAGAAAACTGACCACTCGGGTCTCACCTTAAAGGGCCCATGACAGGTCGGACACTCATTTACCTAAAATGCAGTTAAGATAAATATATTTCAAGTTTTGCTAAAATTCTTTACAAATGTTATCCCGGTTTAGCAGTTTTATACGTTTTAATTTCACTTCCTGGTTGTAAATAATGACATCACACTAGGAAATTCCCATAGCAACCACAATGTAAACTAATCTAATGTCATCAATTCTTTTACCTGACAAATAAAAATATATCTGAACTTATTTATTTAGTTGAATTAAAGTTTAAAGGGTCAAAAAAGTAGTTTATTTTGTGTAAATCGTGTATAAAGTTTGTCTCCCCAGTGTGATGTCATCAGTTTGTTTACTTCCTGTAATTTTCAACATATTTTTCAACTTTTCTCCACAAACAGCGACCTGATTGGTGTAAAACTATTATATATATTTATAACAAGTATTAATACGGAATAAACGGAATAAAGTCAAAATTAGAAAATCATAAAAACCTGTCATACGCACTTTAAAGGTCGGGTGGCTCCAACTTTTGCCAATACTTTACTACAACAATGTAATTTTTTTTAAGACGGCTATTTGCGTCATCAAAAATAGACGTGAATCTTTTTTTTTACATGTGTTTTCTGTACTTTTCCCCAGTAACAAGGTCAGTGGCTGTTGTGTCAGCCTAGTATTACATATTTAATGTAATTCCGTGGTGGATTTTTCCCAGGATCCTTCACACCTGAACCAGACCAGGACACGAGCGTGGTCTGCTTCCTGTTCTTCATCGTCGCCGGCATTGAGCGAACACTTTTTTATATTTTGAATGACGGGGATTGTGAAGTAACGGTTTATTACTGTCCAGGAGAATTCTTTCCAGTAATTTGAATGTGGGATTCGATGACTGTTTACTCAGGTTTTCATATTTTTTTAATCATCACTCCTTCTTCATTCGGTGAGATAACGTCTGTGGTGAATGTGGATCATAGTTTTACAAGTGGAAGTTTGTGCTCATGTTCTAAACTTTGTTCTCATTTCCGATGGAGCAGCACTGTTTTTGAAAGAATTATCCAAGGTTGATCCACAAATGTTGAACCTCATCGTTATTTGCTTTCAAGTTCAGTTCAGTTTCTTTTGAGCGTAACAAAACAATCCTTTACGACTAAATTAAATCACACTGCTTCCTTTTTATGTCTGTTCATGCAGCTTGTAGACAAAACGTTTAATTTGATTCGTTTTACAAACAACCACAGGTCACACTCTCCTTCTTACACTTTTTACATCTTTGAATCATTTTTTATGTGTTTAAGTTTGTGTTTGGACAGTCCTTGAGTAATTATTTTAGTTTGATTCAAAGTTTTAACTCCTTGAACAGAAACACAAAAACATTTTCGCCCTTTATACAGCGTCTTCCTCTTAAGTCCTTCAATCTTTGAGTTTGAAGAATGGGACTTTCTGAAATGATTGAATGAATGAATGAATAAGTTTATTTGGCGCTCCATATACCAAACAAAATTATATACAATAGAGACAAAAAATATACATTTCCATCTGTTTGCAACCAAAAGGATTGGGCTGTTTATATAAGCCCATCCTGAATATTATACAAACTCAACAATACAGACATAAAAAAAAGAAAAATCCACTACGTTTTATCTTAAATTTAGAATTCTACTCTCTCTTATACATCTTTTAATTTATAACAATAATTTATATGTATTAATCATTTCATTTTTTTAGAGTTTTTTTTTTTATTTTGACAGAGTGTTAATTAACTTAGATTCATCATGAGCTCATTCCAAAGTTTGATTCCTAAAACAGTCACATCTTTGCCTAACATTAGTTCTTGCTTTATTCAATTCAAACCGACCTCTGAGGTTAGAGCCACTATTTCGTAATTTAAAGAAAGGTTAAATGCCTATGGGAAGGTCCTTACTCACAGCACCAAACAAAATTTCCAACATTTTTAACTTAGCTATGTCCATAAATTTTAATAGTTTTGATTTTAAAAAGAGTTCATTAGTAGGATCATGAAATCCTGCTTTATTAATTATTCTTAGTGCCCTTTTTTGTAGTTTGATTATTGGATCTAAGTATGTTTTACAGGCATTTCCCCAGATTTCTGAGCATAAGACAGACAAGTGATGAATACAGTATATGCAGACATTTCTTATTTAATAAAGGTTTTGTTTTGTAAAGTATACCAACTGTTTTTGATATTTTACTCTTAATGTACTGTATATGTGGTTTCCAGCAGTTCCAGCAGTTGATTGCGACTTAAAAATAAAAGTATTTCAATCAATCAATCAAGGTAACTTTATTTATCTTCAAGGGACCTTTTAAGAACATAGTGCAATAATAACAGAACAGCCTCAAACAGAGGTTTCAGTGCAGTTCAACAGGAGGGACTCGTCAGGTCTTAAAGGTTGAATGGAGGATTTCTCGCCGATTTGAAAATCTGCGACTGTTAGTCCTTTTTTTGAAAAAGCGCATGCGCAGGTTCCCCCTCCCTCCCGCCCCGTTTCTCCTGAGTGAACGCCTAGCAAACCTCGTGAACGAGCACGCCCAGCAGCACTGCCCATGCGCATTTGTTTACAAGACGATTGGTGTCGCTTTCTCACGACAACCTCCGCGAAGAAGATTTAATAATACACTCCACATACAATAAGCTAAAAAAAGAGTCAGATAAACAGTTACCTGTCCAGCAGAAAGTTTGCAGCGGAGGCATCAGCCTGTTTTGCGCTTTCAATGCTCGCCAGCCGTAAACGATTCCCCCAGAATAACACGCGTTTTGTTTCTTTCCTCTGCAGACTTTCGTCTCTTCTGTGAAAGCTCGAAAACAGTCTTTCTCTTTCGTCCCTCAGCCATTTCTGTAATTCTAGGATGAAAGTTTAGACCTACAATGACGGAACTCGCCGCTAACCTGCTACATAAACACACTAGCATATCAACCACGCATGCGCGGCCAGGGGAGCGAGCGTTTCCCCTGGACGAGCCTGCCGGCGTGCACTAGCACGCACAGAATGATTGACACCTGAGCGGACCAGTTATTTGTGCTACCCACGAGGAAATGAGATTCTGATTTGTTGCCCGAAATCCTCCATTCCACCTTTAAGATCCAGCGTCAATTTTGCAGTTTGAGGAGAGTAACAACCCTCAGAACTAAAGCGTCACTCCTTTGTGTCCAACAGCATCACAATCAGCGTTAAGGAGGAGCAGGCGAACTCTCTCAAAGTATTTTCTCTGGAACGTCCTCCGTCAAATTTGGAGTAACATGTCAAAAACAGAACGTGTGTGCAGAACGTCCACAGAGAGAGACATGAGGCAAAACGATCTACAAAGAGCTGTGGAAGAACCCAATAAGCTGCTGGGTCACAACCGGTAAATACAATTATTACTACATTGTCAGAATACATTTGAATAGACACTAAGACAGGCATGTCCAAACTCAGGCCCGGGGGCCAAATGCGGCCCTCAGACCAATTTTTCTCGGCCCTTAGCCTTCCTGGTGAACTGGCCCACATTGTCCTGATAAGTACTATTTACAGCACATTTCAGATTTTCTACAATTCCAACCTAAATAACTAACATTTTGGTGCAGCACAGACCTGATATTAAGACAATGAGACTGAATGTAGATGTGGTGGAGCTTAAAACATCAGATAAATGCAGCTTTTTTAACGTTTCGCGATTGATTTGTGGCCCTCCGCTTGGTCTATATTTCAATATGTGGCCCTCGATGGAAAAAAGTTTGGACACCTCTGCACTAAGATGAGTATATAGTGTTTTAAGATTTACTTTGGTTAATATTGGCCTTTTCAAAGTTCACATTTTAAACATTTTAAGCGTCCAGGCTTTTGTACACGTTTTTTTGTACGCGTTTGTACAGATCTAAACTACAGGGTTGGCAGTTTTTGTGCAGAATAAAACAGGATATTTTGTTGTTTGTGGAGAGGACATTTTCATACTTCAAATATTGCAGCCTTTGCGATTCGGTAATGTGCACCCATTAAAATTGCAATTTTGATTTGATTTCAATTAATTGTTCAGCCCTAATCCCAAGATCTATTCATGGTTTCATCTTATTATTACATGCAACATTTCGAGGACTTTTTCCCATTCAAAAGATGTAATATTTAGTTTTAAATTGTTCACCTCTATGGCAACAATGTTAATTTCTGATAATTTAATCCATGGAAAGCATTTAAGAGGACGTCCATAGCTCTATGCAGGAAAAACAAACTTTAACTTCTGTCCCTCGAAAACACAAGCTGCACTTCTAACTTGGTTGAAATCCCAAGATATTGCGTTATTGCATGAAAAAACTGTTTACAAACTGCTCATTGTGTCAGCCAGTCAACCACAGGAGCAACCAACCACAGAACTCTTTCAGTTTTGTTTATTTGTGTTGACAGAGAAGACGTTGGACTTTGTTTCAACTTTTGTTTCATGTGGACGGGGCCAGAACCAGGTCAACGAATCCTGTGAGTAAAAAGAGTAATCACCGTTAGAGCCTCCAAACAGCAACAGTTCTCTTAACAGTCTGAACAGAGAGTATGTTTGGTGGTGGTGCAGAGGAAAATCTATCCAAACACGGATCCAAATGACAATTAAAATCACCTCCAATCAGTAAGTGACTTGTATTGTCATCCTGAATCATATCCAACACTTTACTTATGCTATCAGACAAGACGATGAAGAGGAACTGTGATGTGGATAAGGTGATTCATGCGGAGTAAAAACAGTAATCACGATCAGACGGGTGCTGGAGCCTCCAAATGTCCAGAGTTCTCTTGACCGTCTGAACAAAGAGTATGTTTGGTGGTGCTGCAGTGGAAAATCTATCCAAACACGGATCCAAATGACAATTAAAATCACCACAAATCAGTGACTTGTATTGTCATCGAACATTTTAGTTACACTGACGGAGAACATGATGGTACTTGTGTCAGCTTTTGAGTCATGTGGACAGGCCAGAACCAGGTAGACAAATATTTTATTTATTTATTTTTGTATATAATACAAAATATTTATTGATTGATCATGCCAGTTTCTTTCATTAGCACAAGTAATACAAAAAAAATAAAAACAACAAATTCCAGCAAATTTATTATATGCATTATTGGCGTGAACAAAAGGAACAGGAAGAAGATAAATCTTCCCTGCACCTTTCTCAAATCGATTAAAATAAAATGTCACTTATTGTTATTCTACTTATTCTATTCTGTGAAGTAAAAAGACTAATCCCAATCAGATGGGTGCTGGAGCCTCCAAATATCCACAGTTCTCTTGAGAGTCTGAACAGAGAGTACGTTTGGTGGTGGTCCAGTGGAAAAATCTATCCAAACAAGGATCCATATAACAATTAAAATCACCTCCAATCATTAAACGACTTGTATTGTCATCCTGAATCATATCCAACACTTTAGTTACCCTGACGGAGAAGACGCTGAACTTTGTGCCAGCTTTTGTTTCATGTGGACAGGGCCAGAACCAGGTCGACAAATCTTGTGAAGTAAAAAGTGTAATCAAATATCCACAGTTCTCTTGAGAGTCTGAACAGAGAGTACGTTTGGTGGTGGTGCAGTGGAAAATCTATCCAAATAGGGATCCATATAACAATTAAAATCACCTCCAATCAGTAAATGGCCTGTATTGTCATCCTGAATCATAGTAAACACTTTAGTTATGCTGAGAGGCCCAGTAAGTACAGAGATATTAAACATAAACCAGGTCAAAAAACAAATCTGCAACAGCAAATTTCACCAGCAGATTCTCGCCCGCTCAATTTTAAACCTCAGTGTTGAGATTATCTACATTTTACTGTCATAAACCGTGCTGCAATCCGGTATCTTCCATCCTTTGAATCGGTTTGATCGCCAGGTTGGTTATTTCCTCCTCGTTTCCCGGTGCAGACCTGGTACCTCCGACTCTGCGCTTCCTGGTTGTGAAGAGACTGTCGGCCATACTGCAGTGTCACGGATCTGGCAGCGCGGCGCACACGGGATCCTCATGACAGATGCGTGACTCAGATCAGGTTGTGATTTGTCAGCGCGGCGTTCCGTCTTCGTCGCTCTCGGACCAGATGGGGCGCATTCTGAATTGACAATGACAGGATTGGAATAAGATAAACGTAGAACCGGATTGTAAAGTAGACAGTGGAATGAATGGTGCAGAACGGAATGATATTAGCTTATTTATTAACAAAACTTAGAGAAGCAGAAATAAAGATGTCTGCTTCGTGAGCAACTGACTTCGCCCAAACATAACAAATGTTTTCTTATTAAATTAAATCCAAATTGTGCGTAAATTAAACTTTTTAACCCTGAAGCCAATGTCAGCGATTCACAAAAAGACGTTTCGTAATTCCAAGTTTGCGAGACGTGGCTAAAGCTAGTGTATACAGGAAACTATTTACGGTTTTCTGCATTTATTTCCTTCTCTGCCAAGATTCTACGCCGTGTTTAAACCTGTTTAGATTAGGGCTGCAACAATTAATCGACTTAAACATAATCATAGTCATGGCAAACTTAATCGTTAATTGGACTATTGACCTTATTCTGAAAGTTGTCGTTCTACACTCATGTTCTGGCAGGATCTGTTAATGCCAAGAGATGAGACAGAGACAAAAGAGATGATGGAGTGATGACATCAAAGACTGGACCAAACAGTGTGGAGGAAGCTCAACATATAAGTCAGCATCAGTGGAAATACAGCGCTCCAGAGTTTGGAGAGAAATAATTCTTTTCTGTTTCTGTTCCTGCTTTTTGACGTCTTATGGCCTGGGTTTGTGTTCGCTCTTATTTGATCATCGCTTAAAAGTGTTCCCTGAGCCAAAGAGGGTTAAACTACTTTGGTGTCTGGTCCAGTCTCTGGTCTATGGTCTGGTCTCTGGTCCGGTCTCTGGTCTGGTCTGGTCTCTGGTCCGGTCTCTGGTCCGGTCTCCGGTCTCTGGTCCGGTCTCTGGTCTCTGGTCCGGTCTCTGGTCTGGTCTCTGGTCTCTGGTCTGGTCTCTGGTCTGGTCTCTGGTCTCTGGTCTGGTCTCTGGTCCGGTCTCTGGTCTCTGGTCTCTGGTCTGGTCTGGTCTCTGGTCTGGTCTCTGGTCTGGTCTCTGGTCTCTGGTCTGGTCTCTGGTCTGGTCTCTGGTCTGGTTTCTGGTCTCTGGACTCTGGTCTCTGGTCTGGTCTCTGGTCTGGTCTCTGTTCTGGTCTCTGGTCTGGTCTCTGGTCTGGTCTCTGGTCTGGTCTCTGGTCTCTGGTCTCTGGTCTCTGGTCTGGTCTCTGGTCTGGTCTCTGGTCTGGTCTCTGGTCTGGTCTCTGGTCTGGTCTCTGGTCTGGTCTCTGGTCTCTGGTCTGGTCTCTGGTCTGGTCTCTGGTCTGTGGACTCTGGTCTCTGGTCTCTGGTCCGGTCTCTGGTCCGGTCTCTGGTCTGGTCTCTGGTCTCTGGTCTCTGGTCTCTGGTCTCTGGTCTGGTCTCTGGTCTGGTCTCTGGTCTCTGGTCTGGTCTCTGGTCTCTGGTCTGGTCTCTGGTCTCTGGTCTGGTCTCTGGTCTCTGGTCCGGTCTCTGGTCTCTGGTCCGGTCTCTGGTCTCTGGTCCGGTCTCTGGTCTGGTCTCTGGTCTCTGGTCTCTGGTCTCTGGTCTGGTCTGGTCTCTGGTCTCTGGTCTGGTCTCTGTTCTCTGGTCTGGTGTCTGGTCTGGTCTCTGGTCTGGTCTCTGGTCCGGTCTCTGGTCTCTGGTCTCTGGTCTGGTCTGGTCTGGTCTCTGGTCTCTGGTCTCTGGTCTGGTCTGGTCTGGTCTCTGGTCTCTGGTCTCTGGTCTCTGGTCTCTGGTCTGGTCTCTGGTCTGGTCTCTGGTCTGGTCTCTGGTCTGGTCTCCGGTCTCTGGTCCGGTCTCTGGTCTCTGGTCTCTGGTCTGGTCTCTGGTCTGGTCTCTGGTCTCTGGTCTCTGGTCTCTGGTCTGGTCTGGGTCTGGTCTCTGGTCTCTGGTCTGGACTCTGGACTCTGGTCTGGACTCCGGTCTGGTCTCTGGTCTGGTCTCTGGTCCGGTCTCTGGTCTGGTCTGGACTCCGGTCTGGTCTCTGGTCCGGTCTCTGGTCTGGTCTGGTCTCTGGTCCAGTCTCCGGTCTCTGGTCTGGTCTCTGGTCTGGTCTCTGGTCTGGTCTCTGGTCTGGTCTCTGGTCTGGTCTCCGGTCTCTGGTCTGGTCTCTGGTCTAGTCTCTGGTCCAGTCTCTGGTCTCTGGTTTGGTCTCTGGTCTGGTCTCTGGTCTAGTCTCTGGTCTCTGGTCTGGTCTCTGGTCTCTGGTCTGGTCTGGTCTCTGGTCTGGTCTCTGGTCTAGTCTCTGGTCTCTGGTCTCTGGTCTGGTCTGGTCTCTGGTCTCTGGTCTGGTCTCTGGTCTGGTCTCTGGTCTGGTCTCTGGTCTCTGGTCTGGTCTCTGGTCTCTGGTCTGGTCTCTGGTCTGGTCTCTGGTCTCTGGTCTCTGGTCTCTGGTCTCTGGTCTGGTCTCTGGTCTGGTCTGGTCTGGTCTCTGGTCTCTGGTCTCTGGTCTGGTCTCTGGTCTCTGGTCTCTGGTCTCTGGTCTGGTCTCTGGTCTGGTCTCTGGTCTGGTCTGGTCTGGTCTCCGGTCTCTGGTCTTTTTGTTGTTGGTTAAACTCTATGTTTACGAGGTGATCTTCTCTCTAATCCCCAGTCGAAAGGACGTGCCGTTGCTATGACGCCGACCCCTGCCCCTCTAATTCACTGAAATCCATCCCATAATTCTGTCTTTTGTTCAACAGATTGATTATTATCTATGAAACAAGAACAACTGACAACACACAGACAATCCTTCCACTTTTAAACTGATTGTGATTAAGGATTATTGATTGGGAGCATCTGTTTGGTTGAATAACATCATTTAATCAATCAACCCAATTAGAGACTGTTGTGGAAAAGCATTCATAATATATACATTTAAAAAAGATGAATAAAGCACTGCAACTTATTTTAAATATCGCACTTGACTTTAAAATTATGCATCTGGGACTTAAAACTCCTGCAATGAAAATGGATGGATGAATATATGGATGAATATATTTGTGTTGTATTATCAATGAATAGAAAAGGCTGACACAGAATGAGCCAAATATCTGGGTCCAAGTGACACTGGACATTTGTTGATGTTTATTTTAACTGATTTGTGTCAAAGAGTTTTTGAATAAATTAATCTGTTTATTTGGTTGAACAAACAAAAACAAAATAAACAATCTAAAACGCATTTTCAAACTGGTTGGTTCAGGCCAATGTTGCATTTGAGGAGAGACGCTGCAGATGAACAGAAAATATCTGACATTTAAAGAGTTCAAATGTAAATAAATGTATTCGTATTTCATCATGTCATGTTTTCATTTTATGTGTAAAACGGCCAACTTAGTTACATTTCAAAATGTCTAAACCAGATCTAAACCTAAAGGGTTTAGTCCTGGTTTAGACTTGGTTTAGTCCTGGTTTAGTTCTTGTTTAGACCTGGTTCAGTCCTGGTTTAGTCCATGGTTTAGACCTGGTTCAGTCCTGGTTCAGTCGTGGTTTAGTCCTGGTTTAGACCTGGTTTAGACTTGGTTTGGTCCTGGTTTGGTCCTGGTTTAGACCTGGTTTAGACTTGGTTTAGTCCTGGTTTGGTCCTGGTTTAGACCTGGTTCAGTCCTGGTTTAGACCTGGTTTAGACCTGGTTTAGACTTGGTTTAGCCCTCGCTCAGTCGAGGCTTAGTCCTGCTTTAATCCTGATTTAGACCTGGTTTAGACCCGGTTTAGTCCTCGTTCAGTCGTGGTTTAGACCTGGTTCAGTCCTGGTTTAGACCTGGTTTAGTCCTGCTTTAGTCCTGGTTTAGACCTGGTTTAGTCCTGCTTTAGTCCTGGTTTAGACCTGCTTTAGTCCTGCTTTAGTCCTGGTTTAGACCTGCTTTAGTCCTGCTTTAGTCCTGGTTTAGACCTGGTTTAGTCCTGCTTTAGTCCTGGTTTAGACCTGGTTCAGTTCTCCAGACGTTGCTAAAGCCTTTTGTATTCTTTCATTTTTCTTATTTCTAAAGCGTTCTAAGCGTTTTAAACCCGTCCCTCGCTGAAGACTCGTCCCGGCTCTGGACTCTGGACCGATCAATCACCCAAACAATCGCCGGTTGCAGCTGCAGACGTTGAAAAAGCGCCGTCTCTTCCCCGACACAAACACAAACAGTCGGCGCTGTCTCCCCGGGGGCCGCGGAGGTGATATTTCGGAGTGCGAGTGGGCAAAGCGCTGGAATGGTATCGTCGTTGGTTTTGTGTTTGTGTTTGAGCCGCTGTCCTCCCACCTGCTCCGGATCCGGCTTCAGCGGAGCGTCCCGGGCCCACGCGCCGCTCCTCTGGATCCTGAGGGCCGAGCGCGGGGCCCACACACGGAGCCGAGGTAAATTTAAACCCGGTGAGTCCTGCTGCTGCTCGGGGCTTGTGTAATGGGACCCACATCACGGCCGAATCACAAATATAGTTTAGTTTATGTAAGATCGTTCACCGCGGAGCCTTTAACGGAGTGTAAACAAAAACGTCCTGGATTAAAGGGCGTATGACAGGTTTTTATGATTTTCTAATCTTGACTTTATTCCGTGTATTAATACTTGTTGTCAATATATATAATAGTTTCACACCAATCAGGTCGCTGTTTGTGGAGAAAAGGTGAAAAATCTGTTGAAAATTACAGGAAGTAAACAAACTGATGACATCACACTGGGGAGACAAACTTTATACATGATTTACACAAAATAAACTACTTTTTTGACCATTTAAACATTAATTCAACTAAATAAATAAGTTCAAATATATATTTTATTTGTCAGGTAAAAGAATTGATGACATTAGATGAGTTTTAGCCCAGTTTACAGTGTGGTTGCTATGGTAATTTCCTAGTGTGATGTCATTATTTACAACCAGGAAGTGAAATTAAAACGTATAAAACTGCTAAACCGGGATAACATTTGTAAAGAATTTTAGCAAAACTTGAAATATATTTATCTTAACTGTATTTTAGGTAAATGAGTGTCCGACCTGTCATGGGCCCTTTAACGGAGGCAAAAGTGAAGTGGGACATGATGTGATTTCACTGAGAAACTGGGATTAACCTCAGAATGTCACAAAATATGACAAATGTAGATGATTTAGTGTCAGTAAAAGCCTCAGACACATGTGAGTGACATCAGAGCTGCTTTAAACACATTTATTATTGTATTTTACATCATGTTTTAGGAAATAATCAACTCTTTGCATTTTTGATGAAGGAACAATCCAGATTTATGGATTTTACTGGAAAAATACTCAGAAATGTTGAGCCCACAATCATTTTTCATTTTCTCTAGAGATATATTAGATACTATTAGGGCTGCAACTAATGAATATTTTGGTACTCGACATTAGTCTAGCATTTATTGTTTCGATTAATCAACACAAAAGGCCTTGAATATGTTACAAACAGAATGGTATTTTCATCAAAAACACAACATTTACACATTTCCCGTGTCATTTCTGACTCATGGACCAGTTAACGATTATTCGATTACTTAATTAGACAACTATTTATATAAATGATTAGTTGTGATTAATCGATTAACTTGTTGCAGCCCTAGATATTATTCCTTAAATTAGATTATTTTGAAGCTAAAATACAATTTTAAGGCTCGAACATTGTATTTTGTCCATCGATTGTTATAGAAAATCAAACTAACTGACGTTTCTACTCTAGAAATTCAAATGTGTTCCTTTTTTCCAACACAAACACTTCTAATCTAATGTGAGATAATCATTCAAACATTTACAGTCGCCTACAGTCCAGAAGTTTGATGATCACAATTTAAAGGGTCTATTTTCTACTTGTTGTTTTATTCCTATTTTATTATTGTTATTCAAGGATGATGAATATGTTTTAAATATTCACAATTACTGAAATAAAGACTCTGAATTGAAGCTAAGTTTTATTGTTCATATTGGAACGTGTGTTTAATGACTTTAAAGTCCATACGACAGGTTCGACGTGATATTTCACTAAAACGTAGTGAACATGATCATATTTAAGATTTTACTAAACATTTTGTCTGTTTGTCCCAGTTTGACAGTTTTCGTAAAGTTTATAATGTTACTTCCTGGTTGAACATGAGCACAAATATGACAGTTAGAGGTAATTCCACAATTGTTACCATAGCAACCAGACAAGAGCTGCAGCTCTAAGCATGTGCATCGATGACGTCAAAGTCAGAGGGAGATTTACATTTTAAATCGCCTCTGATTTTGTTTCGCACCGGTCGTTATATAAATCTTATTCCATATAAATAGAGCAGAAAAACGTGGTCCTTATCTTAATACATTTTTCTAATATTTTTCCTTAAAGTATCTAAACAAATCTGAACAATCAAAATAATTTTTTATATTCGTATATCTTTCCATTTCCTTGAATGCGTCACTACACAACTGCGTAGCGAACACCTGCGGTTTAACACTTCAAAAGTGATAAATAAATATAAAAAACGTATTTCCTTGTATAGAATAAATACAAAGATTGGAACTTTACATAATATAAAAAGAACACCACCGTAAAAAAATATTTTATACTTTATGTCGTACTGCGCATGCTTGCAATAGCACTTCCGGACGAATCGTATTTCCGGGACGAATAGTATGGTGACAAGAGTCTCTTTACTTTCAACGGCACGTCACTTTTTGACGACATCACAGAGGGATTCTGTTTTAGAATTTCCTCACAAACTGCAACTTCATAATGTATGTACATAGTAAAACTATGATAAATATTCACCACTGTTTTTATCCTGGTTTTGTTCTGGTTTAGTCCTGGTTTAGCTCTGGTTTTGTTCTGGTTTAGTACTGGTTTAGCTCTGGTTTTGTTCTGGTTTAGAACTAGTTTATCTTTGGTTTAGTCTTGGTTTAGTCCTGGTTTTGTCATAGTTTAGTCATGGTTTAGTCCTGGTTTAGTTCTGGTTTAGTCCATATTTAGTCCTAGTTTAGTCTTGGTTCAGCCCTGGTTTTGTCATAGTTTAGCCCTAGTTTAGTCCTGTTTTAGACCTGGTTTAGTCCTGGTTTAGTCCTGGTTTTCTCTTGGTTTTAGTCCTGGTTTTGCCCTAGTTTTGTCCTGGTTTAGCTCTGGTTTAGTCTTGGTTTAGTCCTGGTTTAGTCCTAGTTCAGTCCTGGTTTTGTTCTGGTTTAGTCCTGGTTCAGTCCTGGTTTAGTTCTGGTTTAGTCCATATTTAGTCCTAGTTTAGTCTTGGTTTTGTCATAGTTTAGCCCTAGTTTAGTCCTGTTTTAGACCTGGTTTAGTCCTGGTTTAACCCTGGTTTAGTCCTGGTTTTCTCCTGGTTTTAGTCCTGGTTTAGCCCTAGTTTTGTCCTGGTTTAGTCCTGTTTTAGACCTGGTTTAGTCCTGTTTTAGACCAAATCCATCTTAAAAAAAAAAACGAATTCAAGTCATTTTAAACCAGACTAAAATGACTTCTTCTTTTAAATCTTTTACTCTGTACCGTACCCATCCCTCTTCTCTCTTCTCTCTTCCCGTGTGACCAGCGACACTGGACTCCACTCGTCCCATCGACCCTCTTTCCTCCCACAGATGAATCGAAGCCACAGTCCGCCGTGTGCCCCTCGCGCGCCTGAATGCAGCAGGTGCGTTCACGTGCCGTTCCACCTCCGCGGACACTTAATCTGACGCTTCCTGCGGCCCCCGGCTCTTCACGTGGAGCGTGTGCAGCAGCCGGAGCCGACGGGGGGATTAGGCCGGGTCCGGGGGATATTTTCGGAAAAACGTGTGGCGTTCGGGGCCGCGGTCACACGTGGGAGCGCGCACACGTTCCGGATCGTCTGTGCCTTTTGGTTCTCGCAGGTCTGTCGCCGGGTTGTAAACAAAACCAGCATGACGCTTTTCCATCGAGGCGGCGGCGCGAAAACAATCCTGGAAAAAAACTCTGAGGCATTATTCACACTGGATTAGTTGAACTGAAATTAGTTTTTTTGTGCGTTTGAATGTGAAAAGCAGTGTCAGCAATTAATGTGTTTTTACAGACTTTATTCTAGAAAAGACAAACTGATAAACACTGAAATATGACAAGAGCCTTTAAATGAATCCATGTTGCTAGCTTTGTTTGTTTGGACTTTAGGTTTGTTTTTAGCTTCATGCACCTGTGTCGCCGGCATTGTTTACTCGGCCTGCAATATTGACGTTGCAGCGAAAAATATTACTGGTTTTTATGTTCAATTCAGTTCTGTTTTTATGTTTGTAGCGTCCACGGGAAGAAAGCAGTTCAAATAAACAATGTTTAAGAGAATTTAGCAAATGGATAACTGTCCCAGAGCGCCCCCTGTCCTTGACCCTCCTTCACGGCAAGAAAAAAACTACAAAACAAAAAAAAAATACATAAAACCCTGTGAGAAAAAGTAGAAACTTACTCCCACGAACGGACAGGACCACTCAGGAGGAAGGAAGGCGGCTCATCTAGTGTAGAGAGAGTTCCTCCAGGCATTAGAGGAACAGTTCATCTAGTGTTAAGACAGTTCCTCCAGATAAATTATGAGAGGTTTATCTAGAGTAAAGAGAGTTCCTCCAGGAAGATGGTCACAGTTAATCAAGTGTAGAGAGAGTTCCTCCAGGCAGATGAGGAACGGTTCATCTAGTGTTAAGACAGTTCCTACAGACAAATTATGAGAGGTTTATCTAGAGTAAAGAGAGTTCCTCCAGGAAGATGGTCACAGTTAATCTAGTGTAGAGAGAGTTCCTCCAGGCAGATGAGGAACGGTTCATCTAGTGATAGAGAGAGTTCCTCCAGGCAGATGAGGAACGGTTCATCTAGTGATAGAGAGAGTTCCTCCAGGCAGATGAGGAACGGTTCATCTAGTGTTAAGACAGTTCCTCCAGGCAGATGAGGAACGGTTCATCTAGTGTTAAGACAGTTCCTCCAGGCAGATGAGGAACGGTTCATCTAGTCTGGGGAGAGTTCCTCCAGGCAGGTTTTGAAATGTTCAGTTTCCAGGGTAGAATTCAGAGTTTGAAGGCTGTTCAAATTGAAATCTGAAGTTGTAACTCCAGCCTCTGAGGACGACTGGGACGCACCACGAGTCCAGGTTTAATCCGGTCCTGGTCCGGTCCTGGTCCAGTCCTGGTCTGGTCCTGGTCCGGTCCTGGTCTGGTCTTTCTCGGTCCTTTGTTTCCTTGAGGCTCTAAATGGGTCACGACTCGTTTATTTTGAACTCCAGACGCTGAAGCTGACACCGGCTCAAACAGAAAGCATGCCACGTTTCCATGGAAACAGATCCTACTGATAATGTGCTCTGGGTTTTCACGTCCGGCCCTAATTCAAATGACGTTTGACAGATAAACTTTATTTGGGCTTGAAATTCTCATTTTATTAAAATGAATGTTTGGCATTGAAAAACATTTAAAGCTGAGGAACATCATTTTCAAACCGTGAAATAAGGAGGTCATTAACCCTTCTAACTCCTCGCTCTCACAAACTCTTTGGCTCATCAGTTTCATATCCTTGGATTTAAAGTGCGTATGACAGGTTTTAACGATTTTCTAATTTTGATTTTATGTGATGTGTTAATACTTATTGTACATTAAAATTATTATTTTACACCAATCAAGTCACAGTTTGTGGAGAAAAGTTGAAAAATCTGTTTAACATTACAGGAAGTAATAAACTGATGACATCACACTGGGGAGACTCACTCCATCCAAAGATTAAGCATAATTTACACAAAATGAACTTATTTTACCCTTAAAACATGAATTCAACAAAATAAAGGTGTTCACATGTATTTTGATTTGTCGGACCAAAAAATCTCTGACATTAGCCGAGTTTTAGCCCAGTGTGCAGAGTAATTCCCTAGTGTGATGTCATCATTTATAACCAGGAAGTGATATTACAAAACTAAAAAAATAGCTAAAAATGATTGAATTTATAATTATTTTCAGCAAAACTTTAAATATATTTATCTTACTTGTATTTTAGTGACATGAGTAGAATAACCTGTCATGGGGCCACGAGCACAGCTTTAAAACAGCTTTTTCAGACACAAAAGTGAAGCAGGGCGTTATCCCTGTTCAGCCAATCAGCTCTCACCCCAAAGAGTCACGTGACCCCAGCTTTAACTCAACCTAACTGTTCAATTGTCACATGATCTCTGGGTGGAGGCTGCATGTTCTCCCTGTGCTATCACAGTCACATGATCTCTGGGTGGAGGCTGCATGTTCTCCCTGTGCTATCACAGTCACATGATCTCTGGGTGGAGTCTGCATGTTCTCCCTGTGCTATCACAGTCACATGATCTCTGGGTGGAGTCTGCATGTTCTCCCTGTGCTACCGTGGGTTCTCTCCACCCTCCTCCCATCGTCCAAACACATGCAGGTATCAGGGAGTGAATGAATGTGAGAGCGATGAGACGGGCCGTGTCCAGGGTGCACCCGCCTTAGGCCCAAAGTCACTGGGAGAAGCTCCAGTGACCCGCGACCCCCAACGGGAACAAACGAACGAATGAACGCCACTGGACGAGCAGTAAAACATTTTAAATGATAAATGTAAGGACACTGGTTTATAGACCTGGCTGAATGTGACATGAAAATATAACAAAAATAGACATGTCCTGAATAGTTTTACTTTCATAATAAAATGGTCACAGTTCATGAGAGCTGAGTGGAAACAGTCAGTGTTCAGATGTGAATGGAATGGAGCCAAAGAAGAAAACCAAACACAAAACAATAGTTGAGTTTTTACTTAAAGTCTGTGTGACAGGTTGTAGTAAAAAATATTGTATTTAAGATTTGACTAAACATTTTGCCTGTTTGTCCCCAGTTTGATGTTGAACATAAGCACAAATATGACACAGTTCGAGGTAATTCCACAACTGTTACCATAGCAACAAGATTGTAAACAGGGGCCAAAATCCACATAAATTACACAATAGTCATGGTTTGGTCATGGTACCTGATAAAACCTTTATTTTATTGATTGATGGTTTAAACTGTCAGAAAAAAATGCCAGTTCTTTAAATTGTCCCTTCGTCGCTTTTTGATGACATCATGGAGGGATTCCATTTAGAACTTTCTACTTCCTACAATTTTAAACTTTTATTTCCTCACAAACCACATCTTGACTGATGTAAAACTGAGATAAATATTTACCACAGGTGCCCTCCCACTGAATAAGTCATAATTATACAAACACGAGGACCTTCACATGGACTTTAAAGACGGGAGGCTCGTGGTTTTACGCTAAAACGCTGAAACGATAAACGGGACGGAACTCAACTTCGACAGGACGCACCACCAAACCACTGCGTCCTACTTTACCAAACTAAACCAGGAATAAACCAGGACTGAACCTAAACCAGGTCTAAACAAGGATTTAACTAAGTTCAAACCAGGACGTAACCAGGACTAAACCAGGTCTAAACCACAATTAAACCAAGTCTAAGCCAGGACTGAACCTAAATCAGGGCTAAACTAGGCCTAAACCAAGTCTAAACCAGGGTAAACCTAAACCAGGGCTCAAACAGGGCTAAACCAGGACTAAAGCCAGACTTAACCAGGACTTAACCAGGTCTAAACAAAGTCTAAACCAGGATTAAACCCAGAGTAAACCAAGACCAAACCATGTCTAAACCAATAAAACTATAATAATTCTATTATACATTTTAGTAGACGGTTGAGGGCCGCTCGTGTCCCTTGGAGGGCCGGGTTTGTCCCGCGGGCCGGTGGTTGAGGTTCATCAGTTAAAGTCGCTCCAGTTCAGTCTATTCTGGCGGCTCTGACCTAATGGTAAACAAACAGGAATAGCTGGAGCGTAGTACTTTGGTAAAAATAGAGAAGACGGATTAAAGACTCAAATCCCTCGGTGTCCTGAAAACTTCACCTGCCTCGAAAATCTGAGCGAGCTAATTCAAGTGTGTTATCTCAACTCAATTATAACACATAACTTCACTTTAATGCACAATGTTATAGTTTAGTTTGTGTGATCAGCGTTCATTTAGTTTAGTTTAGTTTAGTTTAGTTGTGATGTGAAAGTGGATTCGTTTGTCAGAGAAGTTTAATAAAAAACAAAAAGCCCAATGTTTTGTTTGAATATTTGAACTAAAAAAGATTAAGTTGGTTGCACTGGAGAAAAAACAATCTTAAAAACACTTTTAAAATTGAAATGATCGTCCTTTTTAAAATGTTATGTCATCTTTGTGCATTTAAATATTGTATAGAAATGATTAAATATTCATGAATTTAAGCTTCCTGTTTATACATTATATTTTACCCATTCAAAATATAATATAATATTTAGTTTTTAATTGTTAATTGCTATGGCAACGGTGATAGCTTTTCATCGCGTCAAAATCCATGCATAATAAAAACAGATCTTAATTAAATCCTAAATTATTTGACATCAACGTAATATATTATTAACAATTTTTTTGTGTGTGTGTAAACTAAAAGAAAAAAAAATAATAATAATAATTGTGTAATCTTAAAAAATGAATTATGACTTTGGATAGATTTTTACTGGACATTTCAAACTAGAACACATATTTGTTTCTATTTAATATAAATAGTATTTGTTTAAAAAAAGTGAAAAACATTTACATTTTTTCAAGTAATAATATTATTTCCACACTAGTCAATTTACTTACTTCAAGATAAATACTACTTAAGTCGATTTATGTAAGATTGTCATTTTTGCAGTGTAATAATCCATCTAAAACTCACTTAATTTTGACTTTGTTTTTAATTATTGACAAAGTGTGTGTTTAGTCCGTCCTAAATCCAGACTCTTGCACCACACCAGCTGGAAACTTTTTATTTTTTTCTTTCTTTCCTGGCGACTTCATTTCTCCAAATCCACTTTGTGTTGGATAATCCTGGACTTTATTTCCACCTGTGACATTTTCTGATCTTCAGTGACGTCCGATTCCGTCCACAAACATTTCCAAAAACCCAAAACGTGGAACACAAGACCCACGTGACTTAAAGGGCCCGTGACAGGTTGAAGTACTTATTTTACTAAAACACGGTTAAGATAAATATATTTCAAGTTTTGCTAAAATTCTTTACAAATGTTATCCCGGTTTAGCAGTTTTATAAATTTTAATTTCACTTCCTGGTTGTAAATAATGACATCACACTAGGAAATCACCATAGCAACCACACTGTAAACTGGGCTAAAACTTATCTAATGTCATCAATTCTTTTACCTGACAAATAAAAATATATTTGAACTTATTTATTTAGTTGAATTCATGTTTAAAGGGTCAAAAAAGTCGTTTATTTTGTGTAAATCATGTATAACCTTTGTCTCCCCAGTGTGATCATGTCATCAGTTTGTTTACTTCCTGTAATTTTCAACATATTTTTCAACTTTTCTCCACAAACAGCGACCGGATTGGTGTAAAACTGTCATTTATATTCACACACTGTATTAATGCACTGAATAAAGTCAAAATTAGAAAATCATAAAAACCTGTCATACACACTTTAAAGGGCGCGTGACGGGTTTGTGCCATTTTCTAGTTTTGACTTTATTTGATGGAATGTCACCTGTTGTAAACATTAATGGCAGTTTTACACCAATCAAGTGTCAGATCGTGAAGAAAAGCAGAAAAATATGTGACAGGAAGTAGAGCAGAGTTCCAAAACACGATGTCATCGCACCAGGGAGACTCGCCAGGGACAATTTACGACCAACGAACACATTTTTCTGATCCTTTAAACATTAATTAAACTTAATAAAGGTGATTTTTATTGTCAAATGATATTTTCAGTGAGATTAGAGGAGTTTTAGCCCTGTTTTTGACACGGTTGCTAGGTAACAGTGCCTGGATTTCCTAGTGTGATGTCATGATTTGCAACCAGGAAGTGAAAATTTAACCTAAAACTTGGATAAAATTGTTAATTCTTTAGCAGAATCTTAAATATAATTATCTTAACTGTTTTGGTAAAATGAAAATTTAAATTATACATTTCATTTTCTGAATCTAGTTTTGAGCATTTTTTTCATGGTGAGATTTTTGTTTTTTCAAAGTAAACAATCTGCTGAATGGAGCAAGGTTTATTTATGAATTTATTCGTTTATTTCTTTATTTTGCATACAGAAAGTGGCAGTTAATTAAAAAAAAATAAAGGTGATTTTTATTTGTCAAATGATATTTTCTGTGACATTAGAGGAGTTTTAGCCCAGTTTTTGACACGGTTGCTAGGTAACAGTGGCAGGATTTCCTAGTGTGATGTCATGATTTACAACCAGGAAGTGAAAATTTAACCTAAAACTTGCTAAACTTGGATAAAATTGTTGATTCTTTTGCAGAATCTTAAATATAATTATCTTAACTGTTTTGGTAAAATGAAAATTTAAATTATACATTTCATTTTCTGAATCTTTTTTTGAGTTTTGAGCATTTGTTTCATGGTGAGATTTTTGCTTTTTCAAAGTAAACAATCTGCCGAATGAAGCAAGGTTTATTTATTGGTTTATTTCTTTATTTGTACGTATTATTTTGCGTACAATCAGAAAGTGACAGTGACTGAACTCGTCAAAACCATTAAAAAACAACATTCTGAATTGAACCCGTGTCGTTTTTTGCAACAACAGAGATATAGATTAAAGTGAGATTTGTTAAAACAACTTAATTTGGGCAGTTTTCAATATTGACAGTTTGTTGTTGTTGTTTTTCTTTTCAAGGTATTTCTGACTTAATTCCATACCCTCCTATGTTTTTTCGGTCGTCTTCGGTCGCGCGGTCAGATCCACTGGCTCAGATTGGCATTTCAGTGAATACTGCTGTTGTGTCCTTGGGCAATACACGTTAAACTAAACATTTGACTATAACGTAGTCAACATGATGATATTTAAGATTGTATTAAACATTTTGCCTATTTGTAAAGTTTAAGACGTTACTTCCTGGTTGGACATGGAGCACAAATATGACACAGTTAGAGGTGATTCTGTTACTGAAAAGAATTAAATACTGTCTGTAATTATATATATTTAAACAAAAAGGAGGGGCCAAGAGGCTGGGCCGAGCCTTATTCTATAATTGTACATTATAATTGCAGATAATACTTAATTATTATAGGTATTTACATAAAATATCACTGCAATTAACGTGTTTTATGATCAGTGACGTCACGGAAAACATGAGCGAACTGCGAGAACGAGCCGCGACGATACAAACAGAAGCTCGTGACATGGTTAAACTAGAGACACCTGTAAGTTGTATTTTATTTCATTTCAGACGCTTCATGTGTGTCTAACATGAAGAACACAATTACAATCACACAAGCTAACGCTAACACAAAAACTTGCAGCTGCTGGTCGCTCACGTCACTCAAAGCATCATGGGGGATTGTGGTCACGTGGCGCCCTAAAGCAAAGATGGCCGCCTCCGTATCAGGAAGTAAATGCGGAAGAAAAGCACTTTTTTGGGGTCATGCACCAATAAGCTCAGGCCACAGGGATAAACACAGCACCGTTTTGAGTTCATTTTCCAGCTTTAATTATTCACCTTACTGTGCCCCGCCCACTTTTGCCATTTTTTGCCACAGATACGTATTTTTGTTGTAAACGCACTTAAACTCCGTTAAAGTTAATGACGAACGAGGGAAAAGTCTCTCCGCTAAAGTGTTCCATAAAGTAGATTGATTTGTGTAAAATGTTTAATGAACACGAGCAACAACAAGTCAACAACGCAACGATTTCCTGAAAACGTCTTTTTAGTCGAGTAGAACTTATTTTCTGTTGAGCTCGTCTGCTCCATGTGAACTACAACGGAAACAAGACGGCGGTGCGTACGGAAACATCCGGAATAAGGTGAATAGTTCTGTAATGACGCGTCGCTTTTTGATGACATCACAGAAGGATTCCGGTTTAGAACTCTAGAACCGGAATTCCTCCACAAACTGCAACCTCACAAACGTAAAGATGTGATAGATACTTGCCACAGATGCCCTCCCACCAAACTAAGTCAGAATTTGAGCATTTCCAGAGCCTCGATGTAAAGCTCTTGACCGTTTACCTTTTATCTGCACTTCTCTGACGCGTTTATTCGCCCGTCACTCGCGCCCGTCTGACTCAGGACACGCCTTCTGGTATCGGTTTTTGCCAAATTATGTCACGCCCAATTACCGGGGCGTTCGGGGATGTGTTTTCAGACCTAATTGGTGGTTTTTGAATGTCTGAATGGGCGGCCGGCTCCTCCCTCTTTCTCGGAGCTTCTGTCTGTCTGTCGGGTTCCAAGGAGATTATTGAGATCAGCAAACGTCACGGCTAAAACCAAAGTGACGATCTTCCTTTGAGCTTTAGAACAATCCACTCTCTGAATATTTTCAAATCTGTGTTGAAAACCCTCTCGTTTGCCCAGGCCTTTAACACAAGCCGAGCAGAGCATTGTATTGTCGTTACTTTAGCTTGTTTTTGCACGTCCTTTTTAAAATCTATCGTCTGTTTTACTGCACTTTGCTTGATTTAAATGTGCTTTACAGATAAACGTGACTTGACGCTGTCTGTCAAACTGCTTTGTGTGGCTTTTTGCAGACTTTATAAAGAGCAGAGACGGTTAATGTAAGCACTAAAAGCTCAGAATCAGCTCAAATTAATAAATAAATACCGTGGCTCTACTGTTTAACATTCGGAAAGACATTAAAGAGCCGCGTTTCAGATTTTTCAGAAGCATTTTAGGCCAAAAGTGCAGTGGAAATTGCAGCAAACAATCATAAAAAACATGTACGCATCTAAGTTAAAGAAACTTCCGTGCAAAAGTCCATACGACAGGTTTGACGATACATTTATATTTAAGATTTTACTAAACATTTTGCCCATTTGTATCCAGTTTGACAGTTTTTGTGTAGTTCCTGGTTGAACACGAGCACAAATAGAGCCTTTAAAAGTCAACAAAAACATTCTAAACTTGGAACGGAGGCAAAAGTGAAGTGCAACATAATGTGATTTCACTGAGATTTAACCTCAGAATATCAGAAAATATGAAAAATTTTGATGATTTTGTTAAAATAAAATCACTCAGACACATGTGAGTGACATCAGAGCTGCTTTAAATACATTTATTATTGTATTTTACATTATGTTTGAGGAAATTATGATAAACTCTTTGCATTTTTGATGAAGGAACAATCCAGATTTATGGGTTTTACTGGAAAAATACTCACAGAAATGTTGAGCCCACAATCATTTTTCATTTTATCTAGAGTTATATTAGACACTATTTCATAAATCAGATTATTTTGAAGCTAAAATATAATTTTAAGGCTAGAAAATTGTATTTTGTCCATCATTTGTTATAGAAAAGAAAACTAACTGACCTTTCTACTCTGGAAATTCAAATGTGTTGCTTTTTTCCAACACAAACACTTAAAACCAGGAGAATTTAGATCTAATGTGAGAGAATCATTGAAACATTTACAGACAACAGGCAATTTACAGTCAACTGATATGTTGAGAGAACAAACTGACCAAAAAACAAAACAAGCCTGTAGTGCCTTGTCTTAAGGCGAGACGCTGCAGATGAGTAGGAAAAAATCTTAAGGCGAGACAGGCAAAACATTTTTTTGTTTTTTGGGTCAGTTTTCTCTCTCAACATATCGACTTTCATGTGGAAACAACAAACAATCTGCTCCTAAGGATGTTTAATTCTTTAATCTAATCCACTTCATCCATAGATTTCTCTGGGACATTGTAACTTCAAAGGACGTTTTCTTAAAATGCATTTTTGTCCCTCGAGACATAAAGATCAGCCTTAAAGTAGATCCTACACCAAACTGTACAATCTGGACTCAACAAGATTTAGACCAAACGAACAGAAGGACTTTTTTTATATCTTATTCTAAAACTAATATATTGAAGTTTTAAGTAAAAAAAAAAATTAAAAAGAGGCAAAATTGGAATTTTTAGGTCCAATTGAGTTTATGCAAAAACTAAATAAGAAATCCAAAATCTCCTTTGTAAAGTTTTTGTAACTAATATGTTACAAAATGAACCAAGAATTTTAAACCTGGTTCTGTCCATTTTTCAGATTTAAATGTCCCAAATATGTGGATTTTTTGTCATTTTTACACATAAGATGCCTTATTTCTACATGAAAACATGACATGATGAAAAACTTGTAACACATTTTTTTCTTACATTTATGTGACTAAACTACAGCAGAAGTTTCAAATTATACTGTATATATATTTAAATTTAAGATTTTTTCCTGTTCACCTTAAAGGGCGTATGACAGGTTTTCATGATTTTCTAATTTTGACTTTATTTGGTGCATTATTACCAGTTGTACACAGACATTTTAGTTTTACATCAATCAAGCAGCTGTTTGTGGAGAGAAGTTGAAAAATATGTTGAAAATCACAGGAAGTAAACAAACTGATGACATCACACTGGTGAGACAAAGGTTATACATAATTTACACAAAATAAACAACTTTTTTTTAATCCTTTAAACATTGATTCAACAAAATAAAGGCGTTCACGTGTATTTTTGTTTACAAAATAAAAAAATCTGTGACATGAAATGAGTTTTGGCCCAGTGTACAGGATGGTTGCTATGGTAATTTCCTAGCGTGACGTCATCATTTACAACCAGGAAGTAAAAAAAAACAATGAAAAAATTGCTAAACCGTGATAAAATTTGTGAAGTACTTTGACAAAATTTGAAATATATTTATATTAACTGGATTTTTGTCAAATGAGTCGTCCGACCTGTCTGAGGCCCTTTAAAGGGCCCATGACAGGTTGGGCTACTCATTTAACCAAAATGTAGTTCAGATAAACATATTTCAAAATTATCTAAAATTCTTTTAAAAATTTACACCGTTTTTGCAATTTTTAGCTTTTTAATTTTACTTCCTGGTTGTAAATGATGACATCACACTAGGAAATTACCATAGCAACAACACTGTACACTGGGCCAAAAGTCATCTAATGTCACATTTTTTTGATTTGACAAATAAAAATACGTGAACACCTTTATTTTGTTGAATTAATGTTTAAAGGGTCAAAAAAGTAGTTTATTTTGTGTAAATGATGTATAACCTTTGTCTCCCCAGTGTGATGTCATCAGTTTGTTTACTTCCTGTATTTTTCAACAGGTTTTTCAACTTTTCTCCACAAACAGCGACCTGATTGGTGTAAAACTATCATTTCTATTTACAACAGGTATTAATACACTGAATAAAGTCAAAATTAGAAAATCATAGAAACCTGTCATACGCACTTTAAACCAAACATCAATAACATTGATCTTGGCCAAAGTCAAACAAATCAGATTTCACTTTATGACTTTATTACGTTCCCAGTGGACATTCTTTACGTCCCTCTCTTAAATGCCCTACTTCTCGCGCTCCTGCCGCTCCGCTTCGTCAGGTGTAATTAGCGCGGATTAGCTTAGCGCTCACCCCGGTTAGCCCGACCCTCTTTGGTGCCGCTGCTGCGACTGTTGCGGTGGAATTAGCTCGCGCGCTAACCGTCCGCTCTCTCCACCTCCGCGGCTCTTTAACGCCGCGGCTAAATTTATCCGACTGCAGTCGGCGCGGCGTGGGCGGCTCCGAGGGGCCGCTGTGAGCGCCGGGGGTCGGTAAAATAACGGACTTCACCAGAGAAGGAAATTAAAACGCTTGAATTCAAAATATTTAACAACAGTATGTTTTTTTTTTTCCACAGCCTCTGTTAAACTGCCCTGGAGTGAAATGAACCATGTGATGAAAATAAATAAATGAATCAATAAATGTATGAGACAAATTTTCTGATACTCTGCAAAAAAAGAAAAAAGAAATTAGTTACAGTTATATTCATGTTGTTCAAGTGTAATTTCTTTGTTTTTTAAAAGCCAAAAAAGTCAAAATTAGAGTTAAATTGTTAAATATAGCACATCCAAGCCATATTTTTTCCACAGAACTTTTAGTACTTTGTGTTTTTATAAAAATCCATCTGTGCTTTTGATCGATGTAATTGATTGTTGATTGTTTATTGTAATTTTCAGAACAACATAAAGATCAGGGCTGTTCTGATATTTGAGCAGTTTATGTAGATTTTCTTCACATTTGTTTACATTAGTGACCAGAGCCAAGATGGCTGCATTTTCTTGTTTCTGGAGGGAAACTTTTTGTTGCTTTTAGTCACTTTTGTTCACATTTTTTCTGCTTTTAGTTGCATTTTTGTCACTTTTGTTCACATTTTTCTTGCTTGTAGTTGCATTTTTGTCACTTTTGTTCACATTTTTCTTGCTTGTAGTTGCATTTTTGTCACTTTTTGTCACTTTTGTACATATTTTGTTGCTTTTAGTCACTTTTTTCACATTTTTGTTCACATTTTTGTTGCTTTTAGTCGCATTTTGTCACTTTTGTTCACATTTATGTTGCTTTTAGTCACTTTTTTGTCACTTTTATTCACATATATGTTGCTTTTAGTTGCATTTTTGTCACTTTTAGTCACTTTTTTGTCACTTTTTGGTCAGTTTTGTTGACTTTTTTTGCTTTTAATTGCATTTTCGTCCCTTTTAGTCACTTTTTTGTCACTTTTGAACACATTTTTTGGCTTTTAGTCACTTTTTTATCACTTGTGTTCACGGTTTTGTTGCTTTCAGTTGCATTTTTGTCACTTTTTGGTCACTTTTGTTCACATTTTTGGCGTTTTTAGTTGCATTTTTGTGGCTTGTTCCAGAACATGTTTTAACAAATCTAAACTACAGGATCAACAGTTTTTATCCTGAATAAAACCAGGACAAAACGCTTAACGCTCAGGACCAGCCCGACAGACTCCGCCCCCAACAAACACCGACCCGACAGGCTGGGATCCTCGTTTAAAGGTCCCATATTCTGCTATTTTCCCCTTCACACAGTCTATTCTAAGGGCTTTGTTGATACATTTTCTCGTTGTGTAATATCCATAACATAACAGTTTACAAAAAACACCCATTTCTTGGACTGGCCCCCCTCCTTGCAAAAGCAAACGGCTCACTCTGAGATCTGACGCCCCCGGAGAGAGAGCAGGCTGCCTCCCCCGCCCAACCCGCGCACCTCCCGCCCAACTCGTGCCGAAGCCTAGAGTGGAGATGGTGCATGCGCCGTGTGCTCCGGTAAACAGCGATACACAAACACTGAATAAACATTTTATCCGTCCTGACGGTGCGTCGTGCTGAGTCCTCACGTCCTGATCTGATCTGACCTGGAGTATGACGTGCACCAGGGCCTCAACGACGGACGGTGCCGATTGGTAAATAACAAGCAAACTCTTCTATCTGTCGTATCCATCGTGTAATTACTGTGTAGCATTAGCATTAGCTGTTTTTATTCTGCGGCTGCGCGCTTCCTGGAGGCGTGGCTTAAACACCGCGTCATCTTAGTGAGGAGCCCCCGTCTGCTGCTCAGCCGAGGGGGACGGAAAAGACAGTTCTCTAGTGAAAACATGTGGGAATCAATCAAAAAACCACTTTGGGCACAACATACGAGGCCCAAATAGCACTGGAGGAAGGTTAAAACCTCTGAAAAGTCCATTTTGCATGATATGGGACCTTTAAAGTGCGTATGACAGGTTTTCACGATTTTCTCATTTTGACTTTATTCAGTGTATTAATACCTGCAGTAAATATATAGTTTTACACCAATCAAGCAGCCGTTTGTGGAGAAAAGTTCAAAAATATGTTGAAGTTTACAGGAAGTGAACAAACTGATGACATCACATTAGGGAGATAAAGGTCATGCATAACTGACACAAAATAAATTACTTTTATTTTTATTGTTTAAGCATCTATTTGTGTCAAAATGAGATCGCAGTGTGCCGTCTGTTTTATCCTCCAAAAACAGGGAAGTGCGTTGTTAACAAGCTAATTGTTTTTAGCATCACATTAGAGAAACAAAGGTCATGCATAACTGACACAAAATAAATTACTATTTTGACCCTTTAAATATGAATTCAACAAAAAATAGGTGTTCATGTGTATTTTTACAAACCTGTGACATCAGATGAGTTGTGGCCCAGTGTACAGTGTGGTTGCCATGGTAATTTAATATTCTGCTACAGTGACTTTTTTGAGCTTTAATCCTGTTCTAACAATGTTCCATCATCAAAAACATACCTGAAGTAGCCTTCAGCTGCATTCACGCTGTTTTGAGGGATGTTTATTAGAAAAATCCTTCCCTCCGAGCATCAAACACACTTCCTGCTGAACTCCCTCGATCCGGGACGTATTTTCAGCTCATCTACGTCATTTATCCGAGAATATTCCGCTGTTTTAGGTCCTTAAATCATCGCTAAACTCATTTCTGCCTCTAAACACGATAACTGCAGCAGCAAACGTCTTTTCAGCGCTAACTTTACTAGATTGTAAATAGCGCTGGCGCCATCTGCTGGCTGGATGCACTTTCATACGGGCTGATAAAACCTGTAGAATGAATAAGATGCTAAAACTAAGATGCTTTTACAAAGAAAAATATAACTTTATCACTGTGTTGAGAGATGCCTCTTTGACTTAGCTGTGGCTCCATCTACCGGCTGTAGAGGCAATACTATATACCCACAATGCATTGCGGTAAGCAGTGGATAAGTTGTAGTTATCGTGATTAGACATCAAACAAACAAGAATCAAGCTAAATGCTACTCTAGGTGTGCTTACATGTTTACAACAATGTTATAACGTGGATAAAAGCTCAACAAAGTCAATTTTGCATGTTATTTGTCCTTTAAAGCTGGTTTACTTGATTTTTTTCACACATTTAAATCTATCTAACTCGTCCCTCGCTCTCACAAACTCTTTGGCACATCATTAAAATTCACATGCATTCATTTTCGGTCCCGTGCACAGCTTTAAAACTACTTTTTCCAGACGACAATGTGAAACTGGGGAGGACCACCCAAGCGCAGCCAATCAGAGCGCTGCTTTTAGCCCTTACTTTGAGACAAAATGCTTTATTATTAGACGCAGACAGCACGCAGAGGTCTTATTTTTGTCAGAATGTGCTGCTTTTACAAGATACTCTTTGATGGAAAACACAAAGTTTACAAATTTAGACCCAAAAAAGTCAGGTACCCCAGCTTTAATGTTGAGATTGTGTGAAGGGTGTGCGTTTCAGACTTTACTTGAACGCGCCGTCGACTTCTGCAGCTCTCGTTGTTTCTAGTCGTCGTGAAATCGGAGGCACATTCTTCAACTTCACCTGAAATGAACCTGGTCTGGACCGAGGTGAGTCCAGGTCCAGACTCAGGTTCACCTGAGGACGAATCTCAAGAGAAACAGAGAAGAACCACACCCAGATCTGGAAGAGATACTCAGACTAAACCAGGACTAAACCAGGAATAAAACAGGAATAAACCAGGACTAAAACAGGAATAAACAGGACTAAACCAGGACTAAACCAAGACTAAACAAGGACTAAAACAGGACTAAACTAAGGCTAAACCAAACTTAAACCTAAAACAGGACTAAACCAGGAATAAACCAGGACTAAAACAGGTCTAAACCAGGACTCAGGAAACCAGGAATAAACCAAGAATAAACCAGGACTAAAACAGGTCTAAACCAGGACTAAACCAAGAATAAACCAGGACTAAAACAGGTCTAAACCAGGACTAAACTAGGGCTAAAACAGGACTAAACCAGGATTAAACTAGGGCTAAACCAAACCTAAGCCAAGACTAAACCAGGACTAAAGCGGGGCTAAACAAGGACTTTACCTGGACAAAATTAAGACTAAATCAGGGCTAAACCAGGATTAAACACCATCTAAACCAGGACCAAACCAGGTCTAAACCAGGACCAAACCAGGACAAAACTAAGACTAAACCAGGACTAAACCAGGACAAAACTAGGACTGAACCAGGTCTAATCCAGGAAATAAAGACGTTTTTCCAGCAGCTCGTGTTTCCTCTTGAATCTTTTGCACATTTAGAGCTCTGATTGCGCGTGTGTTGCATGTTCTCCCTGTGTCCAGTGCTTATCCCGGTTGTGGGTTAGACTCCCGACTCTCCTCGTGTCAGTGACAGGTCCATGTTTGCACAGACGAGCTGCAGCAGAACAGTCACAGATTCAACAGATTCCAGCTTCAAAACCGGGCGCTGTCTTCTCTAATTAGTTTCTTATCGGTTCAAATGGCAGACTTCACTCCCGTCGTGGCGTTTTTCCTCTAAAGGTCATCAGATCCGCAGCGTCGGGTTCTCAAACTGTGGGTGCGGTCTTGGCGGGGACGTATCAAATGCCGTTACTTTATACGGGGCGAAAAATCATCTTTACGTGAGCGAAAATGACGGCTTAATCATGATTTTATGTGTTTTATTCGGAAAGAAAATGGCACGGATTCTTTCTTGTTTGGCAGACATTGGTTTATGTTCACGATTTTAAAGGACACGTTGTTTTTTGTTTTTGTCCTTTAAAGTGCGTACGACAGGAGTTTATTTTATGTATTAATACCTTTTTTGCATTTAAAAATATCTAGTTTTACACCAATCAATTAGTAGTTTGAGAAAAGTTGAAAAATCTGTTGAAAATTAAAGTAAAAGTAAAAAACTGATGACATCACAGTAAGAAGACTCATTCCATCCAAAGTTTATGCATAATTTACCCAAAATAAACAACTTTTTTTTACCCTTTAAACATTAATTCAACAAAATAAAGGTGTTCGCGTGCATTTTTAATTTGTCAAATTAATAAATCTGTGACTTTAGCAGAGTTTTAGCTCAGTGTGCAAAGTCGTTTCCCAGTGTGATGTCATCGTTTACAACCAGGAAGTAGAGCTGTAATGTTTCAGTTGATTAGTCGATTAATCGGTCGATGGCGTTTTAGTCCAGTGGTTCCCAACCTTTTTTGTCTCAAGGACCCCCTAAGTTTTGTGTCCCACTCAGAGTACCCCTTAATTTGAGTTTCAGACAAATAAATGGGTTTACTAGTGGAATATAGTCAATTATTACTAT
The DNA here is from genome assembly GCA_019453435.1 of Rhinogobius similis. Taxonomy (NCBI): domain Eukaryota; kingdom Metazoa; phylum Chordata; class Actinopteri; order Gobiiformes; family Gobiidae; genus Rhinogobius; species Rhinogobius similis. The sequence continues at coordinate 4,638,656 of CM033631.1, read as the reverse complement.
TGAATGTATCGTTTTAATGATATTTATGGTCCAAGATACTCCAAAAAGATGCTAAATTCACAACTAATCACAGTTTTTACACATTTTTACAGATGAAAGTACATTTCATCTTCATTGAAACCATTCCAAGGACCCCCTGGTCATTCCTCAAGTACCCCTTAGGGTCCCCGTACCCCTGGTTGGGAAACACTGTTTTAGTCGACCAACTTTTTATTAGTCGACTATGTATTTTATTTCAATTAAAAGTATTTATGCGACAAAAACACAAAAATAGTGAAGATATGGAGTGAGTTAGCTTTAAGAGCTTGGAGTGAATCATGAGTTTAATCTAAATTATTCATCTTATTCCTGAAGTTGTCGTACGCGCCGCCGTCTTGTTTCCGTTGTAGTTCACACGGAGCAGACGAGCTCAACAGAAAATAAGTTCTACTCGACTAAAAAGACGTTTTCAGGAAATCGTTGCGTTGTGACTTGTTGCTGCTCGTGTTCATTAAACATTTTACACAAATCAATCTACTTTATGTAACATTTTAGCGGCGAGACTTTTCATGTTTTTGTCACTTACTGTCACCTGTTTGTCACTTATTGTCACATTTTCGTCACCTTTTCCCCGCATTTTTGTCACTTTCTTCTGTTTTTGTCACGTTTTTGTCACTTACTCACATTTCTGTCACTCATTTAGTCACATTTTTGTCACTTGTTGCGTTTTTTCCACGTTTTTGTCACTTTTTCTCACTTTTAGTTGCGTTCTTGTCACGTTTTTGTCACTTATTGTCGTGCATTTGTCACTTTCTTCCGTCATTTAGTTACGTTTTTGTCACTTGTCGCGTTTTCGTCACTTATTGCTGCATTTTTGTCACTTTATTCTGTTTTTTTCCACGTTTTTGTCACACTTAATCGCATTTTTGTCACATTTTTGTCTACTCGACTAAAAAGACGTTTTCAGGAAATCGTTGCGTTGTGACTTGTTGTTGCTCGTGTTCATTAAACATTTTACACAAATCAATCTACTTTATGTAACATTTTAGCGTCAGACTTTTCCCTCGTTCATCATTAGCTTTAACGGAGTTCTCATCAAACAGAAGTGCGTTTACAACAAAAGTGCAAAAAACGACAAAAGTGGGCGGGGCAAACTTGAATTAATGTCATGTTATTGGAAGCACACATTACTTTCTGTCAGTCAGGCGTTCCCTGTCATCAGGATTTGGTGTTAGCGCTCCATCTACTGGCAGCAGAGGGAATCACCATGAGGAAATAAACAAAAGCTAGCTTGCCCCGACACGCAAATGTAAGCACAAGGTTGTAATGAGCCTGATTTAAGGCAGAAATGCTCAGAATGATTAATCGACTTATTGTGACTAGTCGACGTATTAAAATTATTATTATTATTATTACATTTTGATTATTGTACTCGTTATTAGGACAATGCAGGCTTTAAAACACAAATGAAAAGACCTTTTTTATAACAAAGACATTATTATGTACACAAAAAACAATAAAACATTACAGATTTTCCTCAATGGTACATTCTGTTTGTAAATATTCTCTGTCTAGACACTTTCAGTCGCCGTAAACACGCCTTTATTTGGTTTGTTTGAACAGAAATAATCGTTCGACTTCTAAATAATTAGTCCTACAACATGAATCTGGTGATGATTTATGGACGTGAAAAAGTGCCTCTGGAAATCTGGGAAACTTGAAACTGAGTGTCTTTGTGAGGATCAGAGAAGAAGAGCTCGCAAACAGGACCAACGAAACAAACGTGGATGAAGCTAAATACAACTCCAGCCGTGTTTTTGACGAGGAAACAGAGTCAGAACAGGGTTAAAAGCTGAAAAAGTCCATTTCGTATACGTTTTTTACCTTTCACCATAATTATTTTTGATTTATTTGTTTTGTTTCTTGGTCTAAAGCGACAGGTTTGTTTCCTGCTGCAGTGAGGATCAGCTCTGACACCGTGTCACTGCACAGGCCTCAAGCTCGGCCTCTGTTTGTGTTTCATTTGCACATAAAACCGGTTTGAGAGAGAGAGAGAGAGAGAGAGAGGGGAGAGAGAGAGAGAGGGGGGAAGAAAAGACTGGCAAGAAGGAGAGAGAGGGATACAAGAGGTGAGAATGAAAGGGAAGGAAAGGGAAAAGGAGAGGAGAAGGGAGAGAATATTAGAGGAGGGGGGAGGGAGAGAGAAAAAGGAGAGAGAGAGGGGGAGGAGGAGAGGGGGGAGGGAGAAAGAAAAGACTGGCAAGAAGGAGAGAGAGGGAGAGGAGGAGAGGGGGGGAGAGAGGGAGAAAGAAAAGACTGGAAAGAAGGAGAGAGAGGGAGAGGAGGAGAGGGGGGAGAGAGGGAGAAAGAAAAGACTGGAAAGAAGGAGATAGGGTACAAGAGGTGAGAAGGAAAGAGAAAAGGAGAGGAGAAGGGAGAGAATATGGGAGGGAGAGAGAAAAAGGAGAGAGAGAGGAGAGAGGGAGAAAGAAAAGATTGGAAAGAAGGAGAGGGATAGAAGAGAAGGAAAGAGAGGGAAAGGGGAAAGGAGAGGAGAAGGGAGAGAGAAAAAGGAGAGAGGGAGGGGAGAGAGGTAGAAAAAAAAAGACTGGAAAGAAGGAGAGAGAGGGATTGAAGAGGTGAGAAGGAAAGAGAGGGAAAGGGGAAAGGAGAGAAGAAGGGAGAGAATATTAGAGGAGGGAGGGAGAGAGAAAAATGAGAGAGGAGAGTGGGAGAAAGAAAAGATTGGAAAGAACGAGAGGGATAGAAGAGAAGGAAAGAGAGGGAAAGGAAAAGGAGAGAAGAAGGGAGAGAATATTAGAGGAGGGAGGGAGAGAGAAAAAGGAGAGAAAAAGAGAGAGGGTAGGGAGAAAGAAAGGAAGGGGGCAGAATGGGAGGAATGGATAGAAGAGAAGGAAAGGGAGGGAGAGAGAAAAAAGAGGGGGGGAGGCGGAAAGGGAGGAATTAGAGAGATGGACAGAAGAGAAGACAAGGAAAGAGAGGGGAAGAGAAAAAGAGAGGCGAAGGGATAGAATGTAGGAGGAGGGAGGGAGAGAAAGCGAGGTAGAACGGGATAAGAAAGGGGGGAGAGAAAGGGGAAGGAGAAGAGGGAAAGAAAGGAAGGAGAGAGTGGAAATGAGAGAGAGCGAGAGAGACGGGAAATAAAGAAGAGGTGAAAGGGGAAAAGAAAGAAAATGGAGAGATTGTGGGAAGAGAGGGAGAGAAAGAAAGAGGAGGGAGGGGTTAGAGAGAGATGGGGAGAAGAGAAATAAAGAGGAGAATTTGAGAGAGAGAGCAAGGAGAAGAGAGAGAGAAAGAAAGAAAGAAGGAAAGAAATGAGGGAGATTAGAAAGAAGGAGAGAGGGAAGAGAGAAAAAGAGAGCGATAAATAAGAGGTGAGATGGAAACAAAAGGGAGAAAATGTAGGAGGAATGAGGGAGAGAGAGAGAGAGAGAGAGAGAACTTAAAGTGTGACGGGGAGAAGAGAAGGGAGAGGAGAGAGAAAAGAGGGAAAAGAGAAGGAAGGAAGGAAGGGAGGGAAAGAAATATAGAGAAAGAGGGAGAAAGGGAGAGGAGGAATGGGGAGAAAGAGAGGAGACAAGGAAAGAGAGGTGAAGAGAAAAAGAGAGGCGAAGGGAGAGAATGTAGGAGGAGGGAGGGAGGGAGAGAGAGAAAGCGAGGTAGAACGGGATAAGAAAGGGGGGAGAGAAAGGGGAAGGAGAGAGTGGAAATGAAAGAGAGCGAGAGAGACAGGGGAAATAAAGAAGAGGGAAAAGAGGGAGGGAAAAGAGAAGGAAGGAAGGAAGGAAGGGAGGGAGGGAAAGAAATATAGAGAAAGAGGGAGAAAGGGAGAGGAGGAATGGGGAGAAAGAGAGGAGCGAAAGGAGATATGTGGAGAAGAGAATGAAAGGAGAAAGAGAAGGTAAGAAAGAGGAGAGAGGGAGGAAAATAGAGAATAAAGAGAGAGAGGAGAGCTATAGGGGGAGTAAAAGAGGGAGGAGGAAAAGAGAGGAAGGAGAGATGGGGTAGAGTGGGGAGAGAGAGAGAATGTGCGTGAGAGAGAGAGTGAGAGAGAGAGAGAGAGAGAGAGAGGTCAAAGTCCTGCTGCTCTGTTTCTGTTACGTAACTGTGTTCTCTGCATTCCAGGTAAAATCCTGTCCGCTCCAAATCCCCCGAGCACCAAGTGAACCAGACCAGGACTAAACCAGGACTAAACCAGGACCAAACCAGGGATAAACCAGGACTAAACCAGGACCAAACCAGGGATAAACCAGGACTAAACCAGGACCGAACCAGGGCTAAACCAGGGCTAAACCAGGACTAAACCAGGACTGAACCAGGGCTAAACCAGGGCTAAACCAGGACTAAACCAGGACTGAACCAGGGCTAAACCAGGGCTAAACCAGGACCAAACCAGGACTAAACCAGGGCTAAATCAGGACCGAACCAGGACTGAACCAGGACTAAACCAGGGCTAAATCAGGACCGAACCAGGACTAAACCAGGACTAAACCAGGACTGAACCAGGACTAAACCAGGACTGAACCAGGACAAAACCAGGACTAAACCAGGGCTAAAACAGGACCGAACCAGGACTAAACCAGGACCAAACCAGGACTAAACCAGGACTGAACCAGGACTAAACCAGGACTGAACCAGGACTAAACCAGGGCTAAACCAGGACTAAACCAAGGCTAAACCAGGGCTAAACCAGGACTGAACCAGGACTGAACCAGGACTAAACCAGGGCTAAACCAGGACTAAACCAAGGCTAAACCAGGGCTAAACCAGGACTAAACCAGGACTGAACCAGGACTAAACCAGGGCTAAACCAGGACTAAACCAGGACTAAACCAGGGCTAAACCAGGACTAAACCAGGACTGAACCAGGGCTAAACCAGGGCTAAACCAGGACCAAACCAGGACTAAACCAGGGCTAAATCAGGACCGAACCAGGACTGAACCAGGACTAAACCAGGGCTAAATCAGGACAGAACCAGGACTAAACCAGGACTAAACCAGGACTGAACCAGGACTAAACCAGGACTAAACCAGGACCAAACCAGGACTAAACCAGGGCTAAATCAGGACCGAACCAGGACTAAACCAGGACCAAACCAGGACTAAACCAGGACTGAACCAGGACTAAACCAGGACTGAACCAGGACTAAACCAGGGCTAAACCAGGACTAAACCAAGGCTAAACCAGGGCTAAACCAGGACTGAACCAGGACTGAACCAGGACTAAACCAGGGCTAAACCAGGACTAAACCAAGGCTAAACCAGGGCTAAACCAGGACTAAACCAGGACTGAACCAGGACTAAACCAGGGCTAAACCAGGACTAAACCAGGACTAAACCAGGGCTAAACCAGGACTGAACCAGGACTGAACCAGGACTAAACCAGGGCTAAACCAGGACTAAACCAGGACTAAACCAGGGCTAAACCAGGGCTAAACCAGGACTAAACCAGGGCTAAACCAGGACTGAACCAGGACTGAACCAGGACTGAACCAGGACTAAACCAGGGCTAAACCAGGACTAAACCAGGACTGAACCAGGACTAAACCAGGACTAAACCAGGACTAAACCAGGGCTAAACCAGGACTGAACCAGGACTAAACCAGGACTAAACCAGGGCCAAACCAGGGCTAAACCAGGACCGAACCAGGACTAAACCAGGGCTAAACCAGGACCAAACCAGGACTAAACCAGGGCCAAACCAGGGCTAAACCAGGGCTGAACCAGGACCAAACCAGGACTGAACCAGGGCCAAACCAGGGCTAAACCAGGACTGAACCAGGACTGAACCAGGACTGAACCAGGACTAAACCAGGACTGAACCAGGACTGAACCAGGACTAAACCAGGACTAAACCAGGACTGAACCAGGACTAAACCAGGGCTAAACCAGGACTAAACCAGGGCTAAACCAGGACTAAACCAGGGATAAACCAGGACTAAACCAGGGATAAACCAGGACTAAACCAGGACTAAACCAGGACTAAACCAGGACTAAACCAGGGCTAAACCAGGGCTAAACGGGACCAAACCAGGACTAAACCAGGGCTAAACCAGGACTAAACCAGGACTAAACCAGGACTGAACCAGGGCTAAAACAGGACCAAACCAGGACTAAACCAGGACTGAACCAGGGCTAAAACAGGTCCAAACCAGGACTAAACCAGGACCAAACCAGGGCTAAACCAGGACTAAACCAGGACTGAACCAGGACTAAGCCAGGACTGAAGAAGGACTAAACCAGGATCAAATTAAGTCTAAATCAGCACTAAAGCGAGATTAAACAAGGACTAAACCAGGACTAAACCAGGTCTCTTCAGGGTCAGTAATAACAGTCGTAGAAACAGAAGCAGTGCCCGATCCACGACTTCCTCCAGAGTCACATGAAACAGGACCATCCCGTAGTAAAGTGTGTGCCGTGTGTGTTCTGTGTGTGCAGTCACAGTCACAGTTGTAGTTACAGTTACAGTTGTAGTTACAGTTACAGTTGTAGTTACAGTTACAGTCACAGTTACAGTTACAGGTACAGGTACAGTTGTAGTTGTAGTTACAGTTACAGTTGTAGTTACAGTTACAGTTACAGTTGTAGTTACAGTTACAGTTGTAGTTGTAGTTACAGTTGTAGTTACAGTCACAGTTGTAGTTACAGTTACAGTTGTAGTTACAGTTGTAGTTACAGTTACAGTTGTAGTTACAGTTACAGTTGTAGTTACAGTTACAGTTGTAGTTACAGTTACAGTTACAGTTGTAGTTTTAGTTACAGTTTCAGTTGTAGTTACAGTTACAGTTGTAGTTGTAATTGCAGTTGTAGTTACAGTTACAGTTACAGTTGTAGTTACAGTTACAGTCGCAGTTGTTGTTGTAGTTGCAGTTGTAGTTACAGTTACAGTTGTAGTTGTAATTGCAGTTGTAGTTACAGTTACAGTTGTAGTTACAGTTACAGTCGCAGTTGTTGTTGTAGTTGCAGTTGAAGTTACAGTCACTGTTACGGTTGTAGTTGAAGTTACAGTCACAGATGTAGTTACAGTTACAGTTACAGTTACAGTCGCAGTTGTAGTTACAGTTACAGTTGTAGTTACAGTTACAGCTACAGCTTGTCAGTTGTAGTTACAGCCACGGCTAGAAGCTGTTACACAGTTCCACAGTTACAGCATTGTAAATTGTAGTTACAGTTACTAGCTCTAGCTTGTAGTTACAGTTACAGTTGTAGTTACAGTTACAGTTACAGTTGTAGTTACAATTACAGCTGTTGTTGTTTGTACAATTGCCAGCAGTTACACTGGCCAATTGTAGTTACCAGCTACAGTTACAGTTGTAGTTTACAGCTACAGTCAATTGTACAGTTGTAGATATTACAGAATTACCATATTGTAATTACAATTACAGTTGTAAGCTGTAATTGTAATTACAGCTACAGTTACAGCCTGTAGCTTGTAGCTTCGGCTAGAAGACAGCCAATTACAGCTGTAGCTGTACATTACAATCACAGCCTGTGAGCTGTAGCTACATTGTAATTACAATTACAGTTACAATTGTAGATTTGCAATTACACTGTATGTAGCTCTGTACAATTGTAGCCAGATACTACACTTTATGGTGTACAGACAATTGTAATTACAGTTGTAGCTACAATTGTAAGCTTCAGAATTACAGCTGTAGGACAATTACCACATGCTTACAGCCACAGCTACAGTTACCAGTTGTAGCAGCCAGTTGTAGTTGTAGTTACAGTTACAGTTGTAGTTACAGTTACAGTTGCAGTTGTAGTTGCAGATACAGTCGCAGTTGTTGTTGTAGTTGCAGTTGAAGTTACAGTCACAGGTGTAGTTACAGTTACAGTCACAGTTGTAGTTACAGTTGTAGTTGTAGTTACAGTTACAGTCGCAGTTGTAGTTACAGTTACAGTTGTAGTTACAGTTACAGTCGCAGTTGTACTTGCAGTTACAGTTGTAGTTACAGTTACAGTTGTAGTTACAGTTACAGTTGTAGTTACAGTTACAGTTACAGTTGTAGTTACAGTTACAGTCGCAGTTGTAGTTACAGTTGTAGTTACAGTTACAGTCGCAGTTGTAGTTACAGTTACAGTTGTAGTTACAGTTACAGTTGTAGTTATAGTTACAGTTACAGTTGTAGTTATAGTTACAGTTACAGTTGTAGTTGCAGATACAGTTACAGTTACGGTTGTAGTTGAAGTACGTTTATATTCACGTCTCGTGGTGCAGCAGTCGCCGCTCTTGCCCAGATCAAGCTTGTCCTGGGTTCAACTCCCGGCGGCTCGAGGCTGTGTGGACTCTTCAGGGACAGGACTCGGCTGAAGGAGTCGAGCGCATCAAAACATCATCATAAACCAGAACATTGAAACTACTTTACGCCACAAACAAAAAACTCTAAAGCCGCACAACCACTGTGAACCCCTTTCTAAATATACTAGATCTTTGAAAAACGTGTCAAATAAAACACTTTTGCCGTTAGTTAGACTTGATAATTTGTTGTAGAAGTTACTTGTTCAACTCTCTAAAGCTCACATTTTATTGTTTTAAATAAAAATAACCAAAAATGTCCACCACTGCAAAGAAAATGTTCACACGATAAATATTGAGCCCCAAAAAGTGCAGTTGCAGCTCATATACTGTAGTAATGATCGTGACCAAACCAGAACTAAACCAGGACTAAACAAAGACTAAACCAGGACTAAAGAGGGACTAAACCCAGACTAAAGAAGGGCCAAACCAGGACTAAACCAGAACTATAGAAGGACCAAACCAGGACTAAACCAGGACTATAGAAGGACTAAACCAGGACTATAGAAGGACCAAACCAGAACAACAGAAGGACCAAACCAGGACTAAACCAGGACTAAACCAGGACTATAGAAGGACCAAACCAGGACTATAAAAGGACTAAACCAGGACTAAACCAGGACCAAACCAGGACTAAACCAGGACTATAGAAGGACCAAACCAGGACTAAACCAGGACTATAGAAGGACCAAACCAGAACAACAGAAGGACCAAACCAGGACTAAACCAGGACTATAGAAGGACCAAACCAGGACTATAAAAGGACTAAACCAGGACTAAACCAGGACCAAACCAGGACTAAACCAGGACTACAGAAGGACCAAACCAGGACTAAACCAGGACTAAACCTTGTCTGTATTACAGTGTAATGTTTTTGGCACAGATGTGTTTGAACTAAGAAACTGCACATAAGTCACAGAGAAATGACTTAAATAATGCAGATCACATATTCATATTTGATAAAGTGTCAAACGAGCTGCACGTCGTGAATCCGGCTCATTAAACTCGGATTCCGTGCGTGCTGTGCGTCAGTGCGTTGTGCTGCATCAGGGCAACAGTTGTTTGGCTCGTTGCTGGGTAAAGTTTGATTCATGTTTTCACCCACTTCGCAGCAGAACCGGCCTCTCCGCGCTGCTGCTGAATAATACAAAGCCGAGACTGACCTAGTTTCCAGAGGAGAAGAGTACAAGCTGCGCGGAAAACACGCACCGGAGCCTGGCGCTGGAGCGGAGCGGCGCGGCGGGGGCGGAGCGGCGGCGGCGCGTCAGGATTGGACCGGCGCGTAAAAGGGGCGCGTCCGGCACGGAGCAGACGCGGCCGAGCGCATGGCCGGACATGTGAGCGGCGCGGGCCCGCTCCGGAGCCGGGCCGTGGCGCGTCCGGACCGCGGTTTGCCGGCGCCCGGAGATGCGATTAAAGGAGTGAACACGGGAGCACAGCGCGTGGCCCCCTTGGCCCCTGTCCGCGAGGCCCCCGGTGCGAGGAATGCGCGCAGGGGCCCATCCTCATCCTCTGCACCCGAGCCACGCGTGTGTCCAGAGAATTGTGCGGGTTTGTGTGGTTTGAATTTGAAAAGATGGACTCGACTCGCAGTATTTAATCCAAGAAAAGAGCTGTGTCAAACTGTGAATGTCATTCTGAGATTATGACTGAACCAGGACTAAACCAGGTCTAAACCAGGTCTAAACCAGGACTGAACCAGGTCTAAACCGGGACTGAACCAGGACTAAACCAGGTCTAAACCAGGACTGAACCAGGTCTAAACCGGGACTGAACCAGGACTAAACCAGGACTAAACCAGGACTGAACCAGGACTGAACCAGGACTGAACCAGGTCTAAACCAGGACTAAACCAGGTCTAAACCAGGACTAAACCAGGACTGAACCAGGACTGAACCAGGACTGAACCAGGTCTAAACCAGGACTAAACCAGGACTAAACCAGGTCTAAACCAGGACTGAACCAGGTCTAAACCGGGACTGAACCAGGACTAAACCAGGACTGAACCAGGTCTAAACCGGGACTGAACCAGGACTAAACCAGGTCTAAACCAGGTCTAAACCAGGACTGAACCAGGTCTAAACCGGGACTGAACCAGGACTAAACCAGGTCTAAACCAGGACTGAACCAGGTCTAAACCAGGACTGAACCAGGACTGAACCAGGTCTAAACCAGGACTAAACCAGGTCTAAACCAGGACTAAACCAGGTCTAAACCAGGACTAAACTAGGACTAAACTAGGACAAAACCAGGACTGAACCAGGACTGAACCAGGTCTAAACCAGGACTGAACCAGGACTGAACCAGGTCTAAACCAGGACTGAACCAGGACTGAACCAGGACTGAACCAGGTCTAAACCAGGACTAAAACAGGACAAAACTAGGTCTAAACCAGGACAAAACTAGGACTAAACCAGGACTGAACCAGGACTAAACCAGGTCTAAACCAGGTCTAAACCAGGACAAAACTAGGACAAAACCAGGACAAAACCAGAACTGAACCAGGGCTGAACCAGGACTGAACCAGGTCTAAACCAGGATTGAAGCAGGACTGAACCAGGTCTAAACCAGGACTGAACCAGGACTGAACCAGGTCTAAACCAGGACTGAACCAGGACTGAACCAGGGCTAAACCAGGACTAAACCAGGACTGAACCAGGACAAAACCAGGACTAAACAAGGACCAAAACAAGGACTAAACCAGGACTAAACAAGATCTAAACCAGGACTAAACCCGGAGACACAGGTGACATATTTTGGAGAAACAAAAGTGTATTGCAACAATATATTTTAACTTAACTTAACTTAAACTCACATATTAAACAGATCACATATAAATAGTTCTCTGTTAGAAATTAGATAAAGAAGGTCTAAACCAGGATTTCGTCTCAGATGAGAACTCAAACAATCAGGAGCTTCTTTCGAACTAAACCAAGACTAAACTGAAACTAAACCAGGATTAACCAAGGTCTAAACCAAACCAAGATTTATTCAGGAACACTGTTCATAGAAAAGACATTTCCAATAATTTGATTTAATTGAAGTTCGTTTGTCTAACATTTTAAAGCTGAGTAAAGTACATTCAAGTTAAAAGTTTTACCAAAGACAAACAGAACAAACACCAAACAAAGGAAAGTAAAGGCTAAAATAAAACACCACATGATCCAGTCCAGTTTTTATTCTGATCGAGGCTTATGTTGTTTACCACAGCCTTCCACTGAGACTGTTAACATACACTGCCCCCCACAGGCCGAGGGCAGCACTGCATGTACACTATACATTTAAAAGGATCTGCGTCTCTGTCACGGATCAGATGGAGCTAGAGACACTTTTGATAGCACTGGACTTTAACGTGGAATATCTGAAAGGTAAATATTCCTCTCAGTGACTCACACTTGAAGAAGGACTAAAGCAGGACTATAGAAAGACCAAACCAGAACTAAACCAGGACTAAAAAAGGGCTAAAAAGGGAATAAACCCAGACTGAAGCAGCACTAAAGAAGGACTTAACCAGGACTAAAGACTAAATCCAAACTAAACCAGGACTAAAGAGGCACTAAACCCAGACTACAGAAGGACCAAACCAGGACTAAACCAGGTCTGAACTAGGACTAAACCAGGACTAAAACAGACTAAATAGACCAAAGAAGGACTAAACCAGGGCTGAACCAACCAGGACTAAACCAAGACTAAAAAAAGACTAAAGAAGGACTAAAGGGGGATTAAACCCAGACCGAAGCAGAGTTAAAGCAAGACTAAAGAAGAACTAAACCAGGACTAAAAAGGGAATAAACCCAGATTGAAGCATCACTAAAGCAGGACTAAAGAAGGACTAAACCAGGACTTAACCAGGACTAAAGACTAAATCCAAACTAAACCAGGACTAAAGAGGTACTAAACCAGGACTATAGAAGGACTAAACCAGAACTAAACCAGGTCTGAACTAGGACTGAGGAAGGACTAAACCAGGACTAAAACAGACTAAATAGACCAAAGAAGGACTAAACCAGGGCTGAACCAACCAGGACTAAACCAAGACTAAAAAAAGACTAAAGAAGGACTAAAGGGGGATTAAACCCAGACCAAAGCAGAGTTAAAGCAAGACTAAAGAAGGACTAAACCAGAACTTAACCAGGACTAAACAAAGACTAAAGCGTGACTAAGGAAGGACTAAATCCAAACTAAACCAGGACTAAACAGCGACTAAACCCAGACTAATGAAGGACCAAACCAGGACAAAACCAGGACTATAGAAGGACTAAACCAGGACTATAGAAGGACCAAACCAGGACTAAACCAGGACTATAGAAGGACCAAACCAGGACTAAACCAGGACTACAGAAGGACCAAACCAGGACAACAGAAGGACCAAACCAGGACAACAGAAGGACCAAACCAGGACTACAGAAGGACTAAACCCAGACTAATGAAGGACCAAACCAGGACTAAACCAGGACTATAGAAGGACCAAACCAGGACTATAGAAGGACCAAACCAGGACTTAACCAGGACTAAACAAAGACTAAAGCGTGACTAAGGAAGGACTAAATCCAAACTAAACCAGGACTTTAACGTGGAATATCTAAAAGGTAAATATTCCTCTCAGTGACTCGACCTCAGAACTCACAGCATCACAACAAACATCTGCATTTAACAATATTCATGTGAGCTCCATTTGTTTTAAATGTTATTGGTCGACAGAATGTAAACGGTGTTGGTGGAGCACTGCGTCCCCTTCACAGCCGTGGGACGGTTTGCCAGGGTTTCTTTGGTTCGACCGATCTCCCAGCCCTGAGCTTTTGTCTCTGTGACGACACAAGCTGCGCTGCTTGTTCTGCTGATGCCTGTCTCTGCCGCGGGAGAAACACAAGCCGTGAAGTCAAATCAAATCAATTTATTTTTATAATGTCCAAAATCACAACAACAGTTGCCTCGATGGGCCACAGGTAAAAGCAGTTCAGATAACTGTCCCAGAATGCCCCTGTCCTTTGACCCTCCTTCGCGGCGAGGAAAAACTACAAAAAACCCCATGGGAAAAAGTAGAAACCTCGGGGAGAACCACAATGAAGGAGAGATCCTACTCCCACGGACGGACAGGCTGCAGATGAACTAGGACTGACATCCACTTGGACTGAACCAGAACCACTCAAGAGGGAGGTGGTCCAGGCAGACGAGGTGAAGGCCTGATACGCTCCTTCAGCCGGACCGTCCCTCACTTCAGCGCCCCTCACAGGGTCTGGGGGTTGCACTCACTCTGTGGAGAGCACGATCCACTCCAATGTCCTCAGTCTGCCCCGGGATCAGCTGACAGAGGGCCCCCAGCAGACCCTCGGGACACAGGGCTCCAGAGCCTGAGCTGAGCCGGACCATCCCGAGTCTGGACCTGTCCACCTCCAGCACCTCGCTCCCCCAGAGGTGACGCTCCATGTCCCAGAGCAGTGTCTGTCAGATTCATGAACACTTTATAACACCAGCCACTTTAACAATACATCACAAAAGAACTCTCTATTTGCACTGTCTGTCCAACTGTACATTTCTGTATATAGTCTTAGTCTATTCTATTCTATTCTATTCTATTCTATTCTATTCTAAATCTTATGCATGCCCCTTTTATATATTTTATTATATTTTATTCATTGTTTTATGTTGCACTTTACGCCGAAGCAAGTTCCTGTTTGTGAATTTTGATCACTGACAACGGCAACAAACCCATTCTGACTCTGATTCTGATTCTGAGAGGCCCCTCCGACTCTCTCGGGCCCCTCACTCATCCTGCTGCAGGCGGTGGGTCACAGGGCGATGGTCCCACGACTCTCCTTCAGGAGGTGCCCGCGGGCCCCGTGGGTAAAGGCCCCAGACACTTGCCATTGGTTTCTGACCCAGGTCTAGTTCCAGCTCCAGTAACACCAGTCCGGACGACAGAAGTGATTGACTCATCATTCAGGGCTAAAGTGTTCCTTCAGTCCACTCTCAGCACACTTTACACCACGATATAAATCGAGGAGGAAAACAAGCCAAATGTGCCTCGAGTTCAACTTTCTCAAACGACACATAAATCTGGAAAACTAAATGTTGACTTTATGCGTGTCTTTACTGCAGCTCCGTCCTCAGGCTCTGACCTTTGACCTCTGACCTTTGCTCCCTCCAGTCTGTGCAGCAGAAAACCTCAGCTTCATCAGAGACTCAGGGCCCCGGCGTCGATGTCTGCGAGCGTTTGTGTTTGTTACGACTCTGAGGCCTCTGGAGCCACAGACGACTGAAGGCTGTGCGTCTGATTCAGTCGAGCTCACGGCACAATCCACCGCAAGAATGGATTTATACATGAGTTAAAATGTCTCGATTTCAGGAGATTAATCTGAATTTCAGACGTTTTGACTCGTTAAGATCAGCGGAGACAATTTATTTGATGGAACTAGATTATTTTACTTGTTTCAAACAGTTTCTGACTTGTTTCTGTACATTATTTCTTACTTCAATCCAAATTATCTAAAATCTTTCCAAGCTTAAAATTGGTGGAGCAGGTCAGAGCGGCGTGTCGTCTCTGTGTGACATCTTTGACCTAAAAAACCTTCACTTTGACAGAAACCGTGACAGTTACAAAAATGAGTGAATAAGTAACAAGTCAATGTGACAAAAACGCATCTAAAGGTTACAAATACGTGACTCTAATGGGCAAAAACAAGTCCAAAAGTAACACAGGTAGAAGTTACAAGTTAAAAAGGACAAAAACACAACTAAAAGTGACAAAGACGCGTTTAAATACAACAAACACAGCTGAACGTGGCAAAAACACGACTAAAAATAATGAGACAGTAAGTGACAAAAACACATCTAAAAATTATGAAAATGTGACTAAACACATTCAAAAGTTACAAAAACGGGACAAAATGTGACAAAAACACGTCTAAAAGTTACAAAAACTTGACTAAACGCATCTAAAAATTATGAAAATGTGACTAAACGCATCTAAAATTTACAAAAACAGGACTAAATGTGACAAAAACACATCTAAAAGTTACAAAAACTGTACTAAACGCATCTAAAAGTTACACAAATGTGACTAAACACATATAAAAGTGACAAAACCGGGACTAAACGCATCTTAAAGTTACAAAAATGTGACAAAAACGCCTCTAAAAGTTAGAAAAAACGTGACTAAACACATTCAAAAGTCACAAAAACGTGACTAAACGCATCTAAAATTTACTTGAATTTGCTTGAATTTATCATTTTTATCTGGATTTGAGTCGTTTTGACTCGATGAGATTTAATTGTTGATGAGATGCAGAATATTTCACTGTTTTCAAGATATTTCTGAATGATTCTGTGATAATTTTGCTTAAAATAAGAAAATACATTTGTCAGTAGTGACAGATCATTTGGATTGAAGTAAGAAATAATGTGTTGAAACAAGTCAGAAATGGTTTGAAACAAGTAAAATAATCTAGTTCCATAAAATAAATCGTCTCCACTGATCTTAACGAGTCAAAATGTCTGAAATTCAGATTAATATCCTCAAATCAAGACATTTTAATTCATCTAGAACTTCATTTTTGCTGTGTATAAACCGTCAAGTAAAAGGAACTGAGTGGCTCGTCCTCTGGTTTGACATAAATTGAGCCGATAACAGCGACAGTGAAGCCTTTAGTGAAGTTAGACGCCAAAATACAACGCAATATTCATCTTTTTTTAATCATAGCGACTTTTTTAAATTAGATATTACCAGCAAAACATCATCAAACACCAGTCCGGACGATGGACTGGATGGATGGATGGAATATTCAAATCATGTTCAGTGACAGAGATGGAAATTATAATCTAAGGAATCAGTTCAACTGCAAGAAATTATTTTAATGCACAGCAACCAAAGAAATGTGCGTCTCAAGATGCGGAGTTGATCTATGGAACAGTTTAAATGAGGAAACAAAGAGCTGCCCAAGTATAAACTGCTTCAAAAAGCGGTACAAATATAACTTATTTAAAACATATGCAGAAGAAGGTTGAGTAAAAGTAAAAAAATATTTTAATCTGATATGGTTAAATGACTAATTACAATATTGTCATTAATTTATTTTTGTGAATAACACGCAAACTATTAAATAATCAAATATAGCCAAAGCTACAGCTACATTTAAGAGATAATTTATGATACTATGATTGTAAAACATTTATGTGACTAAACTACAGGAGAAGTTTAACATTGATATCTGTAAATTTAAGATTTTTTCCTGTTCACCTGCAGCGTCTCACTTTAAAGTAACCTTAAAGGGCGTATGACAGGTTTCTATGATTGTCTAATTTTGTCTTTATTCAGTGTATTAATACCTGTTGTAAATAGAAATTATAGTTTTACATGAATCAGGAGCTGTTTGTGGAGAAAAGTTGAAAAAACGGTTGAAAAATACAGGAAGTAAATAAACTGATGACATCACACTGGGGAGATTTACACAAAATAAACTACTTTGACCCTTCAAACATTAATTAAACTAAATAAAGGTGTTCACATTTGTTTTATTTGTCAAATCAAAAAAATGTGACATTAGATGAGTTTTGGCCCAGTGCACAGTGTGGTTGCTATGGTAATTTCCTAGCGTGATGTCATAATTTACAACCAGGAAGTAAAATTAAAAAGCTAAAAATTGCGAACCTGGGGTAAAATTTGTAAAGAATTTGAGCTAATATTGAAATATGTTTATCTGAAGTACATTTTGGTTAAATGAGTCCGACCTGTCATGGGCCCTTTAAACTAAAAGAGAAGCAGCAGAAACTGTTCAATAGTTTCCCTCGTTTTCTTTCCTCATTAGACTTTATTAATTGCCCTCAAAGAACGATCTAAGACGCCTTAAAACAGACCCTCCCTGTGATTAACCCATAGACTGTAGATATCAGTGGACCATGTTAGCATGCTAGCCGCCGCGTTCCAAATAGGAAGCAGCTATGGAGGCTCCTGGCTCCATAAAGCCGAGCTGCCATTCACTTTCTATTGGGACACTGGTGCCCTTTACTCTGTAACTGTTTCTGCTAAGCTCACCATCTTGGAACTAAAACATCTGTTTTGACACACTCTACATGAATCGGGTGTTTTTTTTTTCGTTAGGTTGTTCATAAATCAAGTTATTAGCAATAATAACTGACCAATCAGGTGCTTCCTTTTCCGTGGGCCGTTTTCGCTCGTGTTAGCAACAGGTTTGATTGACAGCTAGCGCCGCACGTTGCCGCCGTCTCCTCTCACCGAGGGGCGGATACCGTTAGCAACCGCGCTCCTGATTAGTCCGTGTGGTTGCCACGATACGCACTCGGATTTCCAAATATGGAGTCTGGCTCCGCTTTAGCCGCTATAACTGCTAGCCGCGATGGGCTTCATTTGGCTGGAGGCAAACGCTATGGGTGACGTCACAATCCCTTAGTCCACTGATCTACAGTCTATGGATTAACCCCGGCGCGACTGACAGCCCTGTTCACACATCTGTCGTCGTGGAAACAGCCGCGTCACATGACCCTCGGTGTGTGCGGCCACATAACCTCCTCACGCTCTTCCTCTGGTGGCCGCGTCTCCCATGATGCAACAGCAGGGTCACGGCGGGGGTCACATGCAGCAGACGTAACGCGGCGCTTACACAAGAAGAACAGAACAAGAAGAGCAGAAGAGCAGAGGAAGAGCAGAAGAAGAAGAGAAGAAGAAGAGCAGAAGAAGAGCAGGAGAAGAAGAGCAGAAGAAGAGAAGAAGAAGAAGAAAAGCAGAAGAAGAGCAGGAGAAGAAGAGCAGAAGAAGAGAAGAAGAAGAAGAGATGAAGAGCAGAAGAAGAAGAGCAGAGGAAGAGCAGAAGAAGAAGAGAAGAAGAAGAGCAGAAGAAGAGCAGGAGAAGAAGAGTAGAAGAAGAGAAGAAGAAGAAGAAAAGCAGAAGAAGAGCAGGAGAAGAAGAGCAGAAGAAGAAGAGAAAGAAGAAAGAGAAAAGAGATGAAGATCAGAAGAAGAAGAGCAGAGGAAGAGCAGAAGAAGAAGAGAAGAAGAAGAGCAGAAGAAGAGCAGGAGAAGAAGAGTAGAAGAAGAGAAGAAGAAGAAGAGATGAAGAGCAGAAGAAGAGAAGAAGAAGAAGAAAAGCAGAAGAAGAAGAGAAGAAGAGCAGAAGAAGAGCAGAAAAAGAGAAGAAGAGAAGAAGAAGAGCAGAAGAAGAAGTGAAGAAGAAGAGAAGAAGAGCAGAAGAAGAAGAGCAGAAGAAGAAGAGCAGAAGAAGAGAAGAAGAAGAGCAGAAGAAGAAGAGAAAAAGAAGAAGAGAAGAAGAAAGAAGAGAAAGAAAGAAAGAGCAGAAAGAAGAAAGAGAAGAAGAAGAGCAGAAGAAGAAAAAGAGTAGAAGAAGAGAAGAAGAGCAGAAAGAAGAAAGAGCAGAAGAAGAAGAGAAGAAGAGCAGAAGAAGAAGAGAAGAAGAGCAGAAGAATAAGAGAAGAAGAGAAGAAGAGCAGAAGAAGAAGAGCAGAAGAATAAGAGAAGAAGAAGAGAAGAAGAGCAGAAGAAGAAGAGCAGAAGAAGAGCAGAAGAAGAAGAGAAAGAAGAGAAGAGACGAAGAAGAGAAGAAAAGAAGAGAGAAGAGCAAGAAGAAAGAAGAAGAAAAGAGAAGAAGAAAGAAGAAGAAGAAGAAGAGCAGAAGAAGAAGAGAAGAAGAAGAAGAGAAGAAGAGCAGAAGAAGAAGAGCAAGAAGAGAAGAAGAAGAAGAGAAGAAGAAGAAGAGCAGAAGAATAAGAGAAGAAGAAGAGAAGAAGAGCAGAAGAAGAAGAGCAGAAGAAGAAGAGAAGAAGAGCAGAAGAAGAAGAGCAGAAGAAGAGAAGAAGAGCAGAAGAAGAAGAAGAGCAGAAGAAGAAGAGAAGAAGAGCAGAAGAAGAAGAGTAGAAGAAGAAGAGAAGAAGAAGAAGAGAAGAAGAAGAGCAGAAGAAGAGAAGAAGAAGAGCAGAAGAAGAAGAGAAGAAGAAGAGAAGAAGAAGAGAAGAAGAAGAGCAGAAGAAGAGAAGAAGAAGAGCAAAAGAAGAAGAGAAGAAGAGCAGAAGAAGAAGAGCAGAAGAAGAAGAGAAGAAGAGCAGAAGAAGAAGAGCAGAAGAAGAAGAGCAGAAGAAGAGAAGAAGAGCAGAAGAAGAAGAGAAGAAGAAGAGAAGAAGAAGAGCAGAAGAAGAGAAGAAGAAGAGCAGAAGAAGAGCAGAAGACTTTTTGACTTTACACTCACATTTATTAACAAGTCAATTCAATTCAATCAAGTCAAACCAAAACAACACAAAAAAAAAAATTCAACACGCAGCAGACAAATACATTCCGGATTCCATCACACATCTATAGATTAAAACACAGTTCCCCGTCCCTCACTGCACACAGTGCCCTCCCTACTGTCCACACCCGCTCAAATTCCTCCAGCTCCCCCACCAATGTGCTGTACACATATTCCAGTTTGAGTCGTGCTGTGATCAGCTTCTTTATGAGGTCCACAGGATCTGTACAGCCCGACCCGACTCTCTCTTTCCTCCGAGTGAGCCAGATGCTCATTTTGGCCTGACCCAGCACATAGTTTGTTAAAACCACAGTTCGGCGCTGTGCAGGAGAATATTTGGGTCCAAACACGAAAAGCTCCCTGGATAGAGCTTGACCCAGTCTCTGAAACCAGTGTCCTAGGAGCGCAAAAAGGGGAGAGAGCCGTGGGCAGGACAGCCACAGATGTTCCAGTGTCTCCTCTTGATGGCAGGACACACACTGGCCGTCCGATCTCGGGTCAAAGTGGGCCACATGTCTGTTCGTGGCCACAGCCCCATGCACCACCCTCCACTGGAGATTCGCACAGCGTTTCTCTATAGGGGGCCGGTACAGGGACCTCCAGCAGCCTCGCGGAGAAGAACCTGGGGCCAACACCCTTGACCACCTGGACTCGGGAACACCCGCCAGGTCAGTTTTGTGGAGGACTTTGGTGGAGACGATATTAAGGTCCTTCTTTTCCACTGTGGACATTTCTGGGAGGACAGGGGTACTAAATGTTAAAAGACCATTGCTGTCACTCGTTCCTCCAGCTGCCCTCACAGACAGTGAGGGAAAAGGTGTAAGCCGTCCTGGTGGAAGAGATCCATAAATGCCCAGTGCCTCTCTAAAGCGCGCTGGTAGTCCACCCTGCACCTCCAGCAGCAGCCTCTGCAGCACTCGCACTGACCTCACCCCAGTGTCCTGGCTCAGCTGGGCTGCACTCTTCCACCCTCGCTGAGCCCTCAGGTCAGCCAGCTTGGTCAGTCCGGCTGTGACAAAGGCCTGTCTCAACTGTGGTGAGTTCAACAAGCTGCTCCTGACCACAGGGTTATGAAAAAGGGGCTCTTGACCTGCGTATCCATACGGCTCCTCTCTGGAGCAGGCCAACACCAAGCTCCAGGCCTTCAGTGCAGAGCGATAAAAAGCAGATGTTCCCGACAAGTCAACGGTCTTAAGGTCCAGGAGGAAGAGATGTTTGTCGTATCCCAGCCTTTCCACTCCTCGCAGCAGGACGCCCGCTGTCTCTGTCCATAGCTGCTGGGGACCATAGAGGAAACGCTGTATAGCTCTTAGGCGCAGCGCCGCCAGTCGGCCGAAAAGGTCCACCAACCCCTGTCCTCCTTCATCCACAGGTAGGTAGAGCACTGCCGCTCTCAGCCAATGGAAGCCTCCCCAGACAAAATCCACCAACTTCTTCTGAATATTTGCCACCACAGCTTCTGGAGGTGGCAAAACAGAGACGCGGTGCCAGAGACCCGCGGCAGCCAGCGTGTGAGCCACCAAAGCTCTTCCTGTAAGACAGCTGAGGCTGAACCCAGGTCCATCGAGACAATCGGGCACTCACCTTTTCCACAAGACCTACCCAGTTCTTAGCCTGAAACGGCTCACTCCCCAGATACACCCCTAGGCACTTAATTCCTTCCATGCTCCACTGCAAACCACCAGGAAGGGTGGGCCTCGCCTCATGCACCCACTGTCCAAGAAGATAACCTTCACACTTACTCCAGTTTACCGATGCAGAAGAGGCACGCTCATAGAGGGAGAGCTTCTGCTGTAAAATCACCAGATCAGCCTGCCCAGTAACAACCACAGTGACGTCATCAGCATATGCTGACACCCGCAGGGGCTGTGTGGTCTGCTCCAGCAAAAGCCCCCCCAACCCACTCCTGAGCTGATGGAGGAGAGGCTCGATGGCAAGAACATAGAGCATTCCTGACAGAGGACAGCCCTGCCGGATGCCCCTCCTCACCTCCACCGGCCGGCTGAGTCCTCCCCCCACCTTAAGCAGCACTGTAGCACCTGCATATAAAGTCTTGATCCATGTTATAAAATCCCGGGGAAAACCAAAAGCATCCATGATGTTAAATAAGTATTTGTGGTCCACTCTGTCAAAAGCCTTCCTCTGGTCAATTGACAGGAGGCCAATGTCCAACCCCTTTACTTTTGCGATGTCAATAGTGTCCCGAATGAGAAAGAGGTTGTCCATGATAGTCCGGCCTGGAATGCAGTATGTTTGTGTGTGATGAATTATCGAGTCCAGCTGTTCCTTTAGTCTATTTGAAAAAAACCTTAGCAATTATTTTGTAGTCTGTACAGAGCAATGAGACTGGTCTCCAGTTTTCCAGCGATGTAAGGTCTCCCTTCTTGGGCAGTAACGCCAAGACCGCTCTAGTACAGCTACGAGGAAGCCTGCATTGATTCAACGCTGCCGTGAAGACCGCGTACACATCCTCCCCCAACACTGGCCAGAACCTCTTGAAGAATTCTGCAGGCAGAAGAGCAGAAGAAGAAGAGAAGAAGAACAGAAGAAGAGAAGAAGTAGAGCAGAAGAAGAGCAGAAGAAGAGAAGTAGAGCAGAAGAAGAAGAGAAGAACAGAAGAAGAGAAGAAGTAGAGCAGAAGAAGAGCAGAAGAAGAGAAGTAGAGCAGAAGAAGAAGAGAAGAACAGAAGAAGAGAAGAAGTAGAGCAGAAGAAGAGAAGTAGAGCAGAAGAAGAAGAGAAGAAGTAGAGCAGAAGAAGAAGAGCAGAAGAAGAGAAGAAGAAGAGAAGAAGAAGAGCAGAAGAAAAAGAGCAGAAGAAAAAGTGAAGAAGAAGAGCAGAAGAAAAAGAGCAGACGTGCATGGATTTACCTGGGACGTTTTAAATTCAAAGACTGTTTACTTAAAATGCATTTTTCTCCCTCGAGACATAAAGATCAGCCTTAAAGTGCGTATGACAGGTTTTAATGATTTTCTAATTTTGATTTTATTTGGTGTATTATTACGTATTGTACATAAAAATTATTATTTTACACCAATCAAGTCACAGTTTGTGGAGAAAAGTTGAAAAATCTGTTTAACATTACAGGAAGTATTAAACTGATGACATCACACTGGGGAGACTCACTCCATCCAAAGATTAAGCATAATTTACACAAAATGAACTTATTTTACCCTTAAAACATTAATTCAACAAAATAAAGGTGTTCACATGTATTTTGATTTGTCCGAAAAATAAATCGGTGACATTAGCATTAGCATTAGACATTTAGCCCCGTGTGCAAAGTAATTTCCTAGTGTGATGTCATCATTTACAACCAGGAAGTGATATTTTAAACTAAAAAAAAAATAAAAATAAAAAAATTGCAAAAAATTATTGAATTTATAATTATTTTTAGCAAAACTTTAAATATATTTATCTTACCTGTGTTTTAGGTACATGAGTAGTATAACCTGTCATAGGCACTTTAAAGTGAGACGCTGCAGGTGAAACAGGAAAAAATCTTAAATGTAAAGATTCATTCATTCATTCATTTTCTACCGCTTATTCCCATTAGGGGTCGCGGGTGACTGGAGCCTATCCCAGTGACTTTGGGCCTTAGGCGGGGTACACCCTGGACAGTGGCCAACTCGTCGCAGGGCTGACACAGAGAGACAGACAAGGACAGACAACCATTCACTCTCACATTCACACACTAGGGACAATTTAGAGTTGTCAATTAACCTACACAGTCATGTCTTTGGACAGTGGGAGGAAGCCGGAGAACCCGGAGAGAACCCACGGTAACACGGGGAGGACATGCAGACTCCACCCAGAGAGACCGTGTGATGTTAGGGTGGTTCAGAATTCGAAACCACGATGTCGGGGTGGTCTGGGATTCGAACCCACAATCTCCTTATTGAGAGGCAGAAGCTCTAGCCGCTCTGCCACCGTGCACCCCTTAAATGTAAAGATAATTAAATGTAAAGATATCAATTGTAAACTTCTCCTGTAGTTTAGTCACATAAATGTAAATGTACTACATGTTTTGGAGGAATGATGTGTAAAAACAGCCAAGACAGCTCATATTTGTGACATTTAAATCTGAAAAATGGACAGAACCAGGTTTAAATTTCTTGGTTCATTTTGTAACATATTTGTCATTTTAAAAAAATGTACAGAGGGGATTTTGGATTTCTTACTTAGTTTTTAAGTAGATTGGACTCAAAACTGTTCCTTCATCAAAAATGCAAAGAGTTTATCATAATTTCCTAGAACATGATGTAAAATACAATAATAAATGTGTTTAAAGCAGCTCTGGTGTCACTCACATGTGTCTGAGGCTTTTACTGACACTAAATCATCTACATTTGTCATATTTTGTGATATTCTGAGGTTAATCCCAGTTTCTCCAGTGAAATCACATTATTTTCCTCCGTTCTGGATTTACAATGTTTTTTTTTCCAAACTTTTAAAGGGCCTGTTGTGTGTCATATTTTGTTACTCTTTTTCTATTTGCCCTTTGTCATTTGGAGCGACTGCATCCAAGACGTTTCCCTCGTGGATCGATAAAGTTTGCGTAAGTGTCTTGTGTAAGTGTCTGCAGCCGTCAAACCAGCGTCTCCAAAGGTCACGGGGTCAGACAGAGGTCACACAGAGGTCACACAGAGGTCGAGGGTCAGATTTGTGTCTAATCTCCAAACAAAGCTTCAGACTGATGCCAATTAGAGCTGCACGATCAATCAAAATCGAACCGAGATCTGAACGGACGCAATCAGCCAATCATAAAGGCTGCCATTTTAAAGCGCAACGGACCCTTTAAAGGGCCTATGACATTTAACTAAAATGCAGTTAAGATAAATATATTTCAATTTCTACTAAAATCTTTACACATTTTACCCGTTTAGCTGTTCTTTTAGGTTTTTTATTTTACTTCCTGGTTGTAAAGTATGACATCACACTAGGAAATTACCATAGCAACCACACTGTACACTGGCCAGAACTCATCTAATGTCACAGATTTGGTTAATTTGACAAAGAGAAATGCACGTGAACACCTTTATTTTGTTGAATCAATGTTTAAAGGGTTAAAAAAGTAGTTTATTTTGTGTACATTATGTATAAAGTTTGTCTCCCCAGTGTGATGTCATCGGTTTGTTTACTTCCTGTAATTTTCAACAGATTTTTCACCTTTTCTCCACAAATAGCGACCTGATTGGTGCAAAACTATAATTTATATTCACAAGAGGTATTAATACGCTGAATAAAGTCTAAATTATAAAATCATAAAAACCTGTCACACGCACTTTAAAGGTCTGTAACAAAAACATTGTAAATTCAGAATGGAGGAAAAAGTGAAGAACATGATGTGATTTCACTGAGAAACTGGGATTAACCTCAGAATATCAGAAAATATGACAAATGTAGATGATTTAGTGTCAGTAAAAGCCTCAGACACATGTGAGTGACATCAGAGCTGCTTTAAACACATTTATTATTGTATTTTACATCATGTTTTAGGAAATTATGATAAACTTATTGCATTTTTGATGAACAATCCAGATTTATGGATTTTACTGGAAAATACTCATAGAAATGTTGAGCCCACAATCATTTTTCATTTTATCTAAAGATATATTAGATACTGTTCCATAAATTAGATTCTTTTGAAGCTAAAATACAATAAATACTAGAAAATTGTCCATAATTTTGTTTTAGAAAAGCAAACTAACTGACCTTTCTATCCTGGAAATGTTGAGCGAACAAACTGACCAAAAAAAAAAATAAATAAATAAATAATAATAATTATGAAAAAAAAAAAAGAGTTTGGCTGTAGTGTCTCGCTTTAAAGTCAGTAAGTCCCACTTTCCGCCGCTTTTGTTTTGCTCAAATTAACTTTATACAGCAAAACCAAACTGAAAGTATTTTTTTCTTACTAGAAAATATGAAAGTATGACAAATATGTCATAATTGAAACCTATAAGGTGTAAATAGAGGAGTTAGATGTATCAAAAATGAATAATGTTGTTTTATACATGAGCAAAATTAGAATATCGAGTATTTTGTCAAATAAACTATTAAAAATAAGAAAAAAGAAACAGAAACGTCTTGTGTAATCTCCCAAACAAGAACATAAAGTGATATTTCTGCACTTGTGGTTCATTTTATGTTCCATTCACGTTTTATGCGTCACTTGAACCTCAAACAGAAACATCTACAGACACATTTTTTGACACAAAGCTCGATTAAAAGTGACAAAACATGTCCAAAAGCGAAAAAATTAACCTAAAAGCGAAAAAAACACAACTCAAAGTGACAAAAACTCAACTAAAAGTCACAAAACCGCAACTGAAAGTGACAAAAACTTGATTAAAAGTGACAAAAACGTGTCTAAAAGTGACAAAGTGCAACTAAAAGCAACAAAAATGCACCGAAAAGCAACAAAAAGGCAACTAAGTGACAAAAATGTGACTAAAATTGACAAAAATGTGACGAAAAGTGACAAAAACGCAACTAAAATTGACTAAAACGCACAACAACATTCCAAAACGCATTCTTACATTAGTTTGTCCGTTCTTCTTTCTGTCATTTCTCCTGGTTGTGTTTAAAATCTGAACTTATTAGTTGTTCTTAGTTGAGTCTTTGTCGGTTTTTTTTTTGCCTTAAGTCACCTTTTGGTTGTTTGTAGTCGCCGTTTTTAGTCACGTTTTGGGGCACTGAGTCACGTTTTTGTTGTTTGAAGGCGCGTTTTTGTCACTTTTAGTTTCGTCTTTGGCATTTTTAGGCGTGTTTTTGTCATTTTTAGTTGCATTTTTGTCGTTTTTGGTCGTGTTTTTGTCATTTTTAGTCACATCTTTGTCGTTTTTAGCTGTGTTTTTGTCATTTTTAGTCATGCTTTTATCACTTTTACTTGTGTCTTTGTAGTTTATTTTCACTTTTAGTAATGTCTTTGTCACTTTTAGTCCCGTTTTGTTGCACTGAGTCACATTTATTGTTCGTAGGCGCGTTTTTGCCACATTAGAACGCAATTTTATCACACTTTTGTCGCTTGTATGTAAATCCAAACTACAGGGCTAGCTGTTTTTTTTTATTTGGTTTGTTTTTTTCCAAATCAAAGCAAGACATTTTGTTGTTTGTGGAAGAAATTATTGCACTTCAAACATTACAGTCTTTGTGATTTGCTAATTGCATCTATTAAAATTGTGATTTTGTGTGGATTTGGTTTAATTGTGCAGCTCTGGTCTATTCACCTTATTCTGCCCCGCCCACTTTTGCTGTTTTTTGCACTTTTGTTGTAAACGCACTTCTGTTTGACGAGAACTCCGTTAAAGTTAATGACGAACGAGGGAAAAGTCTCGCCGCTAAAATGTTACATAAAGTAGATTGATTTGTGTAAAATGTTTAATGAACACGAGCAACAACAAGTCACAACGCAACGATTTCCTGGTCAGTCTGAAAACGTCTTTTTAGTCCATGTAGAACTTATTTTCTGTTGAGCTCGTCTGCTCCATGTAAACTACATCGGAAACAAGACGGCGGCGCGTACGACAACTTCAGGAATAAGGTGAATAAGAGGTGAATAAAGTCATCTGCTCAGAGGCTTCAGAGGCTAAACAACAGGAGAAAAAGTGTGTTTGAACAGACAGCTGCATTAAAGACTCAATCACGATACGACGATTTCACAAAAACAGCAGATTGTCAGCTCAACATTCCAGTTTTATCACCGTATCACACAGACCTAGAATTAGATCTTCCACTGTTGAACAACGACGATTTCTCACGAGTGTCCGAGAGGCGAACGTTTACACAACGGCGGTCCACATGAGCCTGAAGTCGAGCGTGATGCAACCGCGGCTTACATCACGGACACCGCGCCGTTACAAAAGGAGGGCAGGAATAATGAGAATATCGACGGTAAAACGAGCCGGCGTTCCCTTTTCTCTCAGACGGAGCCGGTTCCTGTTTCCATTATGTGTCATTTTCACGAAAAGGAAAAGCTACGAATGTTGAAGCTGATTATTCAAATGACTGAAATGGACCATTATCCACCTGAGCATCAAGAGAGACGCTACAGGCAGGACTCAAGTCTGTGTTTTTGGTCAGTTTGCTCTCTCACATGTCGACTTTCATGTGGAAACACCAAACGTGTCCAATCTGCTCCTAAAAATGTTTTATTCTTCCATTGAATCCACTTCATCCATAGATTTCTCTGGGACATTGTAACTTCAAAGGACGTTTTCTTAAAATGCATTTTTCTCCCTCGAGACATAAAGATCAGCTTTAAACTGTACAATCTGGGACTGAAAGAGATTTTGACGGGACATAATGAAGGAAGTCTGATTTATTAAAGTCTAAAAAATGAGCCAAAATTTGAATTTTTAGGCCAAATTTCAGTTGGATCTAGTTTTTTAGATTTAAATGTTCAAAATATGCACAATTTTGGCCATTTTTACACATTAAATGCCTTATTTCTATATGAAAACATTACATGATGAATAACTTAAAATGCATTTTTCTCCCTCGAGACATAAAGATCAGCCTTAAAGTAGATCCTACACCAAACTGTACAATCTGGACTCAACAAGATTTAGACCAAACGGACACAAGGATTTTTTAAATATTGAATTCTAAAACGGATTTATTGAAGTTTTAAGTTAAAAAAATGAGGCGAAATGTGAATTTTTAGGACCATTTTCTGTCCAATCTCGTACGCCAGGTCTAAACCAAGTCAAAACCAGGTCAAAACCAGGACTAAACCAAGTCTAAACCAGGACTAAACCAGGACTAAACCAGGACTAAACCAGGACTAAACCAGGACTGCACCAAGTCTAAACCAGGACTAAACCAGGTCAAAATCAGGACTAAACCAGGTCAAAACCAGGACTGCACCAAGTCTAAACCAGGACTAAACCAGGTCTAAACCAGGACTAAACCAGGTCAAAACCAGGTCATAACCAGGACTAAACCAGGTCTAAACCAGGACTAAACCAAGTCTAAACCAGGACTAAACCAAGACTAAACCAAGTCAAAACCAGGACTAAACCAGGTCTAAACCAGGACTAAACCAGGTCAAAACCAAGTCTAAACCAGGACTAAACCAGGTCTAAACCAGGACTAAACCAGGTCAAAACCAAGTCTAAACCAGGACTAAACCAAGTCTAAACCAGGACTAAACCAGGACTAAACCAGGTCAAAATCAGGACTAAACCAGGTCAAAACCAGGACTGCACCAAGTCTAAACCAGGACTAAACCAGGTCTAAACCAGGACTAAACCAGGTCTAAACCAGGACTAAACCAGGTCAAAACCAGGTCATAACCAGGACTAAACCAAGTCTAAACCAGGACTAAACCAAGTCTAAACCAGGACTAAACCAAGACTAAACCAAGTCAAAACCAGGACTAAACCAGGTCTAAACCAGGACTAAACCAGGTCAAAACCAAGTCTAAACCAGGACTAAACCAAGTCTAAACCAGGACTAAACCAGGTCTAAACCAAGTCTAAACCAGGTCAAAATCAGGACTGCACCAGGTCTAAACCAAGTCTAAACCAGGTCAAAACCAGGTCAAAACCAGGTCAAAACCAAGTCAAAACCAGGTCATAACCAGGGCTAAACCAAGTCTAAACCAGGACTAAACCAAGTCTAAACCAGGACTAAACCAGGTCTAAACCAGGACTAAACCAGGACTAAACCAGGTCAAAATCAGGACTAAACCAGGTCAAAACCAGGACTGCACCAGGTCTAAACCAAGTCTAAACCAGGACTAAACCAGGTCAAAACCAGGTCATAACCAGGACTAAACCAGGTCTAAACCAGGACTAAACCAGGTCTAAACCAGGACTAAACCAAGTCTAAACCAGGTCAAAATCAGGACTGCACCAGGTCTAAACCAAGTCTAAACCAGGTCAAAACCAAGTCAAAACCAGGTCATAACCAGGACTAAACCAAGTCTAAACCAGGACTAAACCAAGTCTAAACCAGGACTAAACCAGGTCTAAACCAGGACTAAACCAGGACTAAACCAGGTCAAAATCAGGACTAAACCAGGTCAAAACCAGGACTGCACCAGGTCTAAACCAAGTCTAAACCAGGACTAAACCAGGTCTAAACCAGGACTAAACCAGGTCTAAACCAGGACTAAACCAGGTCAAAACCAAGTCTAAACCAGGACTAAACCAGGTCTAAACCAGGACTAAACCAGGTCAAAATCAGGACTGCACCAGGTCTAAACAAAGTCTAAACCAGGTCAAAACCAGGTCAAAACCAAGTCAAAACCAGGTCATAACCAGGACTAAACCAAGTCTAAACCAGGACTAAACCAAGTCTAAACCAAGTCAAAACCAAGTCTAATCCAGGTCAAAACCAGGACTAAACCAGGACTAAACCAGGTCAAAACTAGGTCAAAACCAAGTCAAAACCAGAACTAAACCAGGACTAAACCAGGACTAAAAGAGATCAAACATTTTCTATATTTGTGAACCCTGGTTGAGGGCCAGGTCATATCTCGTGGTGAAATAAAGTGTAATACTTTTGCTCTTGACTCTGAACTGAACAGAACCTGCAACTTCTAAGAAAAGATTAAACAGTGACAGACGATAGTTTTGAGTCCGATTTCGTGCTCAAACTGTTCAGGCCCGAGTTAAAAGCTAAACTTGACAAACATAAACCCAGAAAACGATCCGAAACGCAGCACGGCTAAACAAAAACTCGCGCACAGCCTCCACACTCTCTCTGTCTCTTGCCGCTGGTTTTCGGGGATGCTGCTGCTGCCGTTGCCGTGGCGACCGTCTCCGTTGGCGACCGCGCGTTTTCCAAAAAAGCAGCCTGTCCCGGCGTGCCCCCCGTCCTCGCCTGAACCGCAAGACGGAGCGAGATCTACGGTGGTCCGGGACGGCGCCGTCGTGTGGGGCAGAGAGGAACTGCGCGGTGTTGTTCTAAAGCAGGCGCCGGACCAGTGTTTGAAGGACTTTTCTGAGCTTTTAACCCTGTTCTAACAACGCTCCGTCATCAAAAACACACCCAATTACCCATATTTATTTATTTATTCTTTTATTAATTTTAGGCTCTCCAGTGTTTCCTCTGAGGGGCCCTCTGTACCAGGAGCGATGTTCGTCTGTGGCTGCTGGGCCCTGGCTCATGGGCCCCCGGTGGAGGTTTGGTGTAAGCCTCATCTCTCCTCGGGGCCCTGGGTCTGTGTCCTGGGGTTGCAGGCGACTCTCTGCTCCTGGTGCAGACGGCTCCTCTGATGGTGCTTCTTCAACTGGTGTATCTGTACTCAGCCTAATGTATCTTAGAGCAGGGGTTCCCAAACTTTTCTGGCCGGGACCCCCAAAATAGCCATGCAACCCACTCCGCACCCCCAAAGCGAAATGAAAATGACAGTAGCAATAATTTTAAGTGTGAAATCAGGTTTAATGTTGGTTATTTGAATGGTTTATTGTCTTAGTGGACTCTATTTCTCTAAAAGATACTGTTTTTGATTAATAAAAAAGAGCAAATACAATGTCATATTAATTAAAGTGTGATCTTGAAATCATCTCACGACCCCCAGCTCACCTCTTGCGACCCCCCGGAGGGTCCCGACCCCCACTTTGGGAACCACTGTCTTAGAGTATGTGTGTGTAAATACGTGTGTATGTGTGTGTATGCGTGTATATGCACATAGTGGGTGTGTGTGTGTGTGTGCGTGACTGTGGGTGGGTTGCTTGGCTGGTGGGAGGCGGTTTGGTGGGACATGGTAATGTGTGGGAATGTTTTTAATGCACTGTAAAGCATGTATGAGAAGCACTTTATAAATAAAGTTTGATTTGATTTAATTTAGCTTCATTCACGCTCGTTTGATGAATCCTGGTTAGAAAATCCTCTCCCTCCGAGCGTCAAAAACACTGATCGCTGCCACTTATACGAGAATCTTCTGCTGTTTTTAGGCCATTAAAGTCTACAGGACACGTACTCAAAATGTTTAATTATGATGTAGTTTGGTGGGAGGGCACCTGTGGTAAATACTTATTATACTTTTACGTCTGTGAAGTTGCAGTTTGTGAAGAACTT
This sequence comes from Rhinogobius similis, assembly GCA_019453435.1. Taxonomy (NCBI): domain Eukaryota; kingdom Metazoa; phylum Chordata; class Actinopteri; order Gobiiformes; family Gobiidae; genus Rhinogobius; species Rhinogobius similis. The sequence continues at coordinate 4,607,076 of CM033631.1, read as the reverse complement.
TTGTCAAATTAAAGAGTAAAATGACAGGAAGTGGAGCTGAGTTCTAAAACAGAATCCGTCTGTGATGTCATCAAAAAGCGACGCGCCATTGAAAATACAGAGACAATAAACAGCACCATTTTCTGACAGTTTAAACCACCATTCAACAAAATAAAGGTGTCATCAGTTATTATTATTTGTCAAATCATAACTATTGTGTAATGTATGTGGATGTTGGCCCTTGTTTACAGTCTGGTTGCTATGGTAACAGCTGTGGAATTACCTCTAACTGTGTCATATTTGCTGCTCATGTTCAACCAGGAAGTGACATTTTAAACTTTACAAAAACTGTCAAACTGGGACAAATAGACAACGTATTTAGTAAAATCTTAAATAGAATCATGTTTGCTATGTTTTTTACGTGATTTTTCATTTCAAACTGAAGCTGTTCCTGATCCTTTGGACACAAACTATTGTCTGACTCAGAGTTTTGTGTCTGATTTACTCTGATTCCACTGAAACAAGCTCCGCCCACAGGAACATCAGACTTTAAAGTGCCTATGACAGGTTTTTAACATTTTCTAATTTTGACTTTATCTGGTGCATTAATACCTGTTGTAAATATAAATTATAGTTTTACACCAATCAAGTTGCCGTTTGTGGAGAAAAATTGAAAAATCTGCAAAATTTATGCATAATTTACACAAAAGAGACGACTTTTTAGACTTTTAAAATATTGTTTCAACAAAATAAATGAGTTCACGTGTATTTTCATTCGTCAAATAAAAAAAAAAAATCTGACATTAGATGAGTTTTTGCACAATTTCCCAGTGTGATGTCATCATTCACAACCAGGAAGTGAAGTTAAAACATAAAAAAATTGCTTTGCTGGGATAAAATCTGAAAAGCATTTTAGCAAACATTGAAATATATTTATCTTAACTGCATTTTAGTCACATGAGTCGTCCAACTGACAGAGGCACTTTAAACTCCGCCTACATTTTCTTTGTTAAAATGCGTATGACGGGTTTTTACGATTTTCTAATTTTGACTTTATTCAGTGCATTAATACCTTTGTATAAATACAAATTATAGTTTTACACCAATCAAGTCGCTATTTGTGGAGAAAAGTTGAAAAATCTGTTGACAATTACAGGAAGTAAACAACCTGATGACATCACACTGGGGAGACAAAGGTTATGCATAATTTACACAAAAGAAACTACTTTTTTGACCCTTTAAACATTGATTCAACAAAATAAAGGTGTCACATGTGTTTTTCTTTGTCAAATGAACAAAATCTGTGACGTTAGATGAGTTTTGGCCAATGTACAGCGTGGTTGCTATGGTGATTTCTTAGCGTGATGTCATACTTAACAAATGGGAGTAAAATTTTAAACCTAAAAAACAGCAAAACTGGGGTTTAATTTGTAAAGATTTTGGTAGAAATTTGAATATATTTATCTTAACTGCATTTTAGTTAAATGTGTATTTCAACCTGTCACAGGCCCTTTAAAGTTAGAAGTGAAGCTGTGTTTGTAGATTTTGTCTGAGTGACACTTTTGGCTTTTGTTGGTTTTTGACAGATCCTCTTTCAAAGCTGAAGCAAATTTAACAAAAAAATAGTTTTAGGGACGTGTAATAAAGTAAAAAAGTCCAGGCAGAATCCATATAAAAGTCATATTACAGTTTTATTTTTTATTTTAGTGTAATTTATTTATTATTATTTATTTATTGCATCTTTAAACTAGTGCTTTTGGAGTAAAAACTGACTTTAATTCATCCCAGAATGTTTGATTTGATGTAAATAAGTGGGTCACAGCTTTGTTTTCATATTGAACACGTCCAGCAGCTGAGAGTTTTATCAGAAGTAAAGCAAAGATGGCCGCCTCCGTATCAGGAAGTAAATGCAGAAGTAAGACATTTTTTTGGGGTCATGCACCAATGAGCTCAGGCCACAGGGAGGAACAGGGCGTCATTTTGGATTCATCTTCCAGGTTTTATTATAGTTCTATGCTAAACACATCACTCACTGTTAGCCTCAATTACATTTCTTCACAAACACATTTTATCTTGTGCAGGCGCGATGCAGCCAGCAGATGCCGCCTAAACTCTATTAACGCAGAGGGAAACCGCAGGGATACAGATGTTCATTTTGTTTTTTTCTGAACTTTTTTTTTTTTTTTTTTTCTAAAACATGAGACGCCAAACTTAAGCTTTATATTAAAATACTGTCTAAAATGTTATAGCACAGTTTAGAGACACAATTTAACTTGATGTTGACGCCGTTGATGATCGAAAATGTGTTTTAAGTTTAAGTTTCGAGTGTAAATATGGAAGTCTACAGACAGTTTCCTCCAGATTCTGTCGTTTGTGACTCGTTCAGCTTCGTTCTTTTTAATGGACCGTTCCACAAAAAACTCTCTGTGAGTTAAACATGACGTGTAGAGCTCAGACTTTGGACGAAGAAATGTGATAAATAGTAATAAAATAGTAAGTCATTAGTGCTTTTTGTGACGTTCAAAGTGGGTTTACAGTTTGTGCGTCATTCATTCCGACAAGCCACAGCTGCCCCGGGACAGACAGAAGTGACAAGTGTTTTTTAATTCTTTAAAACAGGCATGTCCAAACTAAGGCCCGGGGGCCAAAAGCGGCCCGCAGACCAATTTTTCTTGGCCCTCAAGCTTCCTGGTGAATTGGCCCACATTGTCCTAAGACATACTTTTTACAGAAAATTTCAGATTTTCTACAATTATAACCTAAATAACTAACATTTTGGTGCGATACAGACCTGATATTAAAGCACTGAGACTGAATGTAGATGTGGTGGCACTTTAAAAATCAGATTAATGCAACTTTTTTGAACGTTTCACGATTTAATTGTGGTCTAAATTTCAGTATGTGGCCCTCGATGGAAAAAGTTTGGACACCCCTGGTCTAAAACGTGTTTATTTTGTGTTAAGCGGCCTCAAAAAGTGCTCAGTTTGAACGTTGTTATGTCAGAATTGGATTATTTCAGAGATTAATCTAAACTGAAACACACTTTGGACGTGAAAGGTTGCAAAAATGAATATAGAATAGTTTTATATTTTAAAAACGTGTATTTAGACGTGGTTGTACATTGATGCCTGGAAGCTTTATTTTAGGCTTCGTTTACTCTTATTTTCTGAGAACTTCTTTTTCTTTTGTCGGTTGACTTCAGGACTGAATAAATATTATTCAGATTCTGACCCAAAAAGGCATAAACTATAGACCGTCTAAAAGTTTGAAAACAAAATCATTCTATATTCTAGTGCAACATAATGTGATTTCACTGAGAAACTGAGATTTAACCTCAGAATGTCACAAAATATGAAAAATGTAGATGATTTTGTCAAAGTAAAAGCCTCAGACATGTGAGTGACATCAGAGCTGCTTTAAACACATTTATTATTGTATTTTAGGAAATTATGATAAACTCTTTGCATTTTTGGGGAAGAACGATCCAGATTTATAGGTTTTACAGGACAAACGCTATAGAAATGTTGAGCCCACAATATTTTTTTCATTTTCTCTTGAGATATATTTCTTTATATTACTGTACCATAGATTTTTTTTAAAGCACACATTTTCTGCTACAGTGACTTTTTTGAGGTTTTAACCCTGTTCTAATAATATTCCATCATCAAAAACACACCTGGAGTTACATTCAGTTCCATTCACGCTGTTTTGAGGAATGTTTTTTAGAAAATCCTCCCCCTCCGAGCGTCAGACACACTTCCTGCTGAACTTCCTTGCTTCTGTGACATATTTCCAAATCATCTACGTCTTATCAGAGAATCTTCTGCTGTTTTAAGTCCTTAAATCATCGTCAGACTTATGAGCATTTCTTCCGTCTAAACACGATAACTGCTGCTGCTGCTCGATAATTATGTGTAGAACATTCTCTTGAAGAGATAATACTGGCTCGATGCACAAGTAAATGTCTTTACTGTGTCTTTAATGTGGCCCATCGAGGCAACTGTTGTGATTTTGGGCATTATAAAAATAAATTGATTTGATTTGACTTTCCAGACTGATGAGAAAAGCTTTAATTATTCCATAATAAACTTTTTTTTTGTTTCAAAACATGAGATGGCAAATTAAAGGTTAGGGTTAGACTCAAGAGCACGTTTAAAGGCTAAAAACAATACAAAAAAATAATAATTCATAATACATTTTTCTTTGACACTTAAATACAATTTTAAGTTCAGACAATTGTATTTTGTCCATGGTTTGTTCTAGAAAAGTAAACTAACTGACCTTTCTACTCTGGAAATTCAAATGTGTTGCTTTTTTCCAACACAAACACTTAAAACCAGAAGAATTTAGATCTAATGTGAGACAATCATTAAAAAACTTCATTTTGCCTCCAGTCGCCTCCGTTCTGGAATTTCGATGACACACATTTTAAAGAGTCTGTGATAAAACACAGCTCTGAACGAGTCGAGTAAAAATACAAGGCCATGAAGCGATCGTCTACAACGTACTTTCATTTGATTCTGACAAAAAACAAAACAAACACTAAACCCTGATTTGCTGCTCGCGGCTCAGGTTTGGTCTCATTACCTCTGGTTTTCCTCTGGTTTTCCTCGGGGTTTTCCTCGGGGTTTCCTCGGGTTTCCTCGGGGTTTCTCGGGGTTCTCGGGGTTTCTCGGGGTTTCTCGGGGTTTCTCGGGGTTCTCGGGGTTTCTCGGGGTTTCTCGGGGTTTCTCGGGGTTTCTCGGGGTTTCTCGGGGTTTCTCGGGTTTCTCGGGGTTTCTCGGGTTTCTCGGGTTTCTCGGGTTTCTCGGGTTTCTGGGTTTCTCTGGGTTTCTCTGGGTTTCTCTGGGTTTCTCTGGGTTTCTCTGGGTTTCTCTGGGTTTCTCTGGGTTTCTCTGGTTTCTCTGGTTTCTCTGGGTTTCTCTGGGTTTCTCTGGGTTTCTCTGGGTTTCTCTGGGTTTCTCTGGTTTCTCTGGTTTCTCTGGTTTCTCTGGTTTCTCTGTTTCTCTTGTTTCTCTGTTTCTCTTGTTTCTCTGTGTCTCACTCCTGGGCTGATGTGCGCGGCGCTCCATCTCTCTCTCTCTCTCCATCTTCCTCCTCTTCTCCTGCGTCTCCACGGCGACACAAGCCTCTGGTCTCCATGGTGACGGCCTCCTACACAGCAGCAGCATCAGCACCGACAGCAGCAGCTCACGGCCAGTTCACATGAAACGTAAAAAGAACACTCTGCAGCAGCAAGTGTCGTGCCCAAGGACACGAGGGCAATGGGCTCTGGTATAATATACTCACCACCTAAATGTTCACACGGCACTGGACAAAGTACCATTTTAAAAAAGATGAGTTAATGAGCGCTTGAAATATTTGGACTGTTTTAAAATAAGAAAATGGAACAAGCAAAAATGTGTCGCTTCAATTAAAATAAGAAATTAACATTTTGGAACAAAAAAATGCTGCTACACTCAAAAAGAAAAAAAAAATAAATTAATTAAATACATAAGAAAATAAAAAATTTAATTTATGATCTTATTTAACTTTATATTTTTGTTGTTTAGAAGGAATGCTGATAATACACTGTAAAAATTACTCTTGAATAGGATATCATGTTTAAAGAGGGATTGAATTAAGTAGGTTTGTAAATTTTTCAAGTGCAATAGCATTTTTTCTTTAAGTAAAATAAGACATTTAATAATTGCTCCATTTGATTGTTCTTATTTTCAGACTCAAAACAAAACAGAAACAAAATAACCACATCTGATTCAGATGGTCAGTTTTTCCAGTGTAAAAAACAATATTTACTGAATTGGTGGATGATATAATTAATACAAAGAAAGATAATCCATACATTAGAAATAAAACTGTTTTAAAAATGTAATAACAAATGAATATTTGCTCATTTGTAAGTAACTGAGATGTTTTTTGTAAATCTGGAAAGATTTTGTTTTATGGAAATGGACTTTTAGACAAAAGTCAAATATATTACATGTCGTTCTACTGCCCTCTAGTGGACAACAACGGTTCAACAAAGACCAGACCAGAGTCCAGACCAGAGACCAGAGACCAGAGTCCAGACCAGAGACCAGAGACCAGAGACTAGACCAGAGACCAGACCAGAGTCCAGACCAGAGTCCAGACCAGAGACCAGAGACCAGAGTCCAGACCAGAGTCCAGAGACCAGAGACCAGAGTCCAGACCAGAGACCAGAGACCAGAGACTAGACCAGAGACCAGACCAGACCAGAGACCAGAGACCAGAGACCAGAGACCAGAGACTAGACCAGAGACCAGAGACCAGAGACCAGACCAGAGACCAGAGACCAGAGACCAGACCAGAGACCAGAGACCAGAGACCAGAGACCAGACCAGAGACCAGAGACCAGACCAGAGACCAGAGACCAGAGACCAGAGTCCAGACCAGAGTCCAGACCAGAGACCGGACCAGACCAGAGACCAGACCCCAGACCAGAGTCCAGAGACCGGACCAGAGTCCAGACCAGAGACCAGAGACCAGAGACCAGAGACCAGACACCAGAGACCAGAGACCAGACCAGAGACCAGAGACCAGAGACCAGACCAGAGACCGGACCAGAGTCCAGACCAGACCAGAGTCCAGACCAGACCAGAGTCTAGAGACCGGACCAGAGTCCAGACCAGAGACCAGACCAGAGACCGGACCAGACCAGAGTCCAGAGTCCAGAGACCAGACCAGAGTCCAGACCAGACCAGAGTCTAGAGACCGGACCAGAGTCCAGACCAGAGACCAGACCAGAGACCAGACCAGAGACCGGACCAGACCAGAGTCCAGAGTCCAGAGACCAGACCAGAGTCCAGACCAGACCAGAGGACCGGACCAGAGACCAGACCAGAGACCAGACCAGAGACCAGAGACCGGACCAGAGTCCAGACCAGAGACCGGACCAGAGACCAGACCAGAGACCAGAGACCGGACCAGAGTCCAGACCAGAGACCGGACCAGAGCCCAGTCCAGAGACCAGAGACCAGAGACCAGAGACCAGAGACCAGAGACCAGAGACCAGAGACCAGACCAGAGACCAGAGACCGGACCAGAGTCCAGACCAGAGACCGGACCAGAGCCCAGTCCAGAGACCAGAGACCAGAGACCAGAGACCAGAGACGAGACCAGACCAGAGACCAGAGTCCTAGACCGTAACTGATATGATTTTGGAGAGAAATTAAAATCTTTAATATCCAATTTGTCTTATGTTTAAGATGTTTAAAACACAAAGTAATTGTGCTGTAAACGCTGCTTTACAAAACGGGAAAAGAGCATTAAAATCCCAAAACAAATAAAAACATAAAATAAATGGATATAAAACATACTTTACTAAAGAAGAGCTGATAAACTCCTTGGTCGTGTGCAGAATCATCTTCTTGCTCCAAGTTTTAAAACCTTAATTAACCATAATAATATATTAATCTGATCTAATTTAATCATTTACTCACTAAATAATATCGCTCAAATAGAAGGTAGAGGTGGGTAGTACTTTATAGAGTACTTTTCTAGCAGCAAACCATTCTTCTCACGAATAATCGGCCTCTTTTGTGTTTTTATGAAGTAACACTCTGGAGTAATGGACCGTACAGTGTAACAGTGTTGAGTAAATGTGTTGTTCCTCTTCTCAGTGAATCCACATCAGACAAAAGCTTTATGTAGACAGTACGAAATGATTTCAACGTTGGAGCATTATTTATTTACTTCCAATTACATTCACTTCAAATTCACTTCAGATTTTACGTCCAGAGCACTACTTTTTAAATTTCTATTTGATATGATTTTGCCGTAACTGTGCTGTACTATTCCACCATCTAAAAGCACAAGTAGGGAGTGTTAAAGTGTATGACAGGTTTTTATGACTTTATTCAGTGCATTAATACCTGTTGTAAATGTAAATTGTAGTTTTACACCAATCAGGTCGTTGTTTGTGGAGAAAAGTTGAAAAATCTGTATTTTGCCGAGAAACAAAAAATTGAAAGCAAAAATTGAAAATGGATCGATAAATAAATGTGATATGGTGCCTTTAATTCTCGATCGCGTGTTTAAAGAACTAAATTTGAATAATTCCTGGCGTTTTATGTGAAATCCAGGGCGTATCGAGAGTCGTTTTTCCATCACTGTCACAAAAAATAAAACAAAAAAATAAGTGTGTATGACAGGTTTTTATGACTTTATTTAGTGCATTAATACCTATTGTAAATTTAAATTGTAGTTTTACACCAATCAGGTCGTTGTTTGTGGAGAAAAGTTGAAAAATATGTTGAAAATTGCAGGAAGTAAACAAACTGATGACATCACACTGGGGAGACAAAGGTTATGCATAATTTACACAAAATAAACTACTTTTTTGACCCTTTAAATATTAATCCAACAAAATAAAGCTGTTCACATGTTTTTTCTGTATCAAATTAAATGACATTAGTTGAGTTTTGCTGCTCTGTACGGGATGTTTCTTGGTCATTTCCCAGTGTGATGTCATCATTTACAACCAGGAAGTGAAATTAAAAACCTAAAAAAATTGCTAAACTTGGGTAAAATTTGCAAAGATTTTAGCAGAATTTGAAATACATTTTTCTCAACTGCATTTTAGTGACATGAGTCCAATCTGTCATGGACACTTTAACTCTTAATTGAATCATTTCTTTAAACTATTTTGGGAAACTGTCACAAAAATAACACGTTACTTTCATTTTTCATTTGAAGCTGATGTAGTTGGAAGGAAAAAAACCTGTAAAACCACTTGGAAAAGCGTCGTAAAACTCATTTTTTGTTGAGTTTTCTTCCTCACTGCACTGTAAAAAAGGACACATCAACAACAGTCAATGGGCTTTAAATTAATTTATTTAAAAAAAGCATTTCTCCACTGAAGCAAAACAACATCAATTTCTCTTTTCTTTTCTATGGACTTGGAACGTGTACAATCAACAGACTCGCCGGGTCGCCAGAGAAATTATCAAGCAATAATAATAATAATAATATAATAATAATAGTAATAATAATAATAATAAAGGGATTTAGGGGAGATCTGCCAACAACCACAACATCAAGACGGCCTCGTTTGAAACACGGGACAGGAAGTAGGAGGGCGGGACTTAAGGGGTCGACAGGAAGTAAAAAAATAATAATTAAAACTAAAATAATACAGAACACTGCACTGCAAAACAAATACGTACAAGTTTAAAATGACAAATTATTAAGAAACCTATACAAATTTCAATTAGCTTCGACTCGTTTGGATTACTTTATCGACTGCTTTATTAAACCAAAATTATTTCGCTTGTTTTGAGATATTCTTGAGCGATTTTCTGCAAAATAATCTGCCACTGGTTAAAGATTAAATTCTTATTGCCGTTAAAGTAAACATCACGTTGGCAGATTATTTTGAGAATTGAAAGCAAAAATTGAAAACGGATCGATAAATAAATGCGATACGGTGCCTTTAATTCTCCATCACGTGTTTAAAGAACTAAATTTGAACAATTCCTGGCGTTTTATGTGAAATCCACGGTGTATCGAGGGTCATTTTTCCATCACTGTCACAAAAAATAAAACAAAAAACAAGGAAATTACCGTTACGCATCGTCCCTGAAAGTCTAAATTTAAAAAAATACCGTAGAAGGAAGTCAAAAATATCTCAAAACAAAGGCAAAAACTTCGATCTATGAGCAAATTTAAGCTCCAATCGAGTCAAACCAACTCAAAACTATTAAATCCTCTTAACTCAAGTAATTCTAAGTCGAGTAGATATTTGTTTTGCAGTGTGGGTCAAGTGCAAGTCTGTTCTTTTCCTTTTTGTTCGGTTTGTACAGTAAACTTCGGTGATTACATGCAGGGGTCACATCTGGAAGCTACACACGCAAAGATTCATATAGTTATCGTCGGTTATTATCTGTGCAATTATTATTAAAATATGTAGGAATAACATTGAGTTCGTATGCGACAGAGAAAGAGCGAGAGGGAGCGGTTACAAAATGATAAACGCGTCGGTACATCGGGATAAAAATGTAAAAAAGAGGTAAATATTAAGTCCGATGATTCGGGTACACTGCAAAAAGGCATATCTGCAATAGTTAAAACGACTTGGATTCACAATGTGCGCGTTTTGAGCAGTTTCGACGAGAAGTTTTTGATTTGTTTTCGCTCATTTCTATAGCATTATCTGTCAATAGCTTTAGATTTTATTATTTTTTATGTTTAATACAGCTTTCAGACTCATAAGTTTGAATAAATTGATTGAAACTAGCTTAAAAAATACCTTAAAACAGGTCAAAACGATTCAAACGCGTGTGCAAAACATCAAGTCGAAACTACTCAAATTCAGAGCCACGTTGCGCATTCAAGAGATTATTTTTTGCAGTGTATATTCGTTACGTAAAAAGAATTGTTTATGAAAAAGTCCTATGAACTGAATACTGCATATCTACTGCGATGATGAAGAGGTCCAGCCCTGAATCCACCAAACGCTCCACAAACGACGCGCTTTTGACTTGGTTTCGTCCCCGGAAATGAAACGGTAACCGGCGTCGTGTCCTTGGGCAAGACACTTCCGCCGCACGGCCCGCTCCGGCCACAGGAACAAGGCTGGTTGTGACCGGACGGGCGTCAGGCGTGAAAAAATCCGCCGAATAAACGAGAAAACTCAGTAATGTTAAGTTGTGTTCAGCCAAATAAGTTGAATTGAGTGCGTTTTAAGTTGGCTTTACTTAGTACACAAAGAGTCACAAGTCTGGGTAATTTGTAGGAAGACGAGTAATTCGGTCTGATTTTTTTTGTAGTATTAGGTGGTAAATGTAGTTTGTTTCAAGGTTTTCTGACAAGTTTCAGTTCATTTTGTTTTATTTGAGTCAAAATGTCTGTCAGCGAATCACAAAAATTGCAAAGATGTCACCAAATCTCAGTCAGTGAGTTTGAAACCAACTCAATTTAGTTGAAACTACTCAAAAAATACATTTCAACTTGATTTTGGTTGTGACTGGAAGGGCATCAGATGTAAAAAAAAAAATCAGTCAAATCAACGAGCAAAGTCAACAATGTTAAGTTGAGTTCAGCCAAATAAGTTGAATTGAGTTGAATTTTGGTTTTGGAAGGGCATCAGACGTAAATAAATCTGCAAAATAAGTGAGCAAACTCAGTAATGTTAAGTTGAGTTCAGCCAAATAAGTTGAATTGAGTGCGTTTTAAGTTGGTTTTACTTTAAAAATGCACGTTGACACTGTTTAACAAAAAAATCAAAGTCAAACTAAATTATAGTAATTTCTGTTAAATAATTGTACACAAAACGACATAAAACGGTGCACAACTAAGAGTCTCAAGTCTGAGTAATTTGTAGGAAGACGAGTTATTTGGTCTGATTTTTTTCTAGTATTAGGTGGTAAATTTAGTTTGTTTCAAGGTTTTCTGACAAGTTTCAATTCATTTTGTTTTATTTGAGTCAAAATGTCTGTCAGCGAATCACAAAAATTGCAAAGATGTCACCAAATCTCAGTCAGTGAGTTTGAAACCAACTCAATTTAGTTAAAACTACTCAAAAAATACATTTCAACTTGATTTTGGTATTGGAAGGGCATCAGACGTAAAAAAAAAAAAAACAGTCAAATCAATGAGCAAAGTCAACAATGATAAGTTGAGTTCAGCCAAATATGTTGAATTGAGTTGAATTTTGGTTTTGGAAGGGCATCAGATGTAAATAAATCTGCAAAATGAGTGAGAAAACTCAATGTTAAGTTGTGTTCAGCCAAATAAGTTGAATTGAGTGCGTTTTAAGTTGGTTTTACTTAAAAAATGCACGTCGACACTGTTTAACAAAAAAATAAAGTCAATCTAAATTACATTTTGTACAATAAGTCATTTCTGTTAAACAATTGTACACAAAATTATATAAAAAGTGCACAACTAAGAGTCACAAGTCTGAGTAATTTGTAGGAAGACGAGTAATTCGGTCTGATTTTTTTTGTAGTATTAGGTGGTAAATTTAGTTTGTTTCAAGTTTTTCTGACAAGTTTCAATTAATTTTGTTTTATTTGACTCAAAATATCTTTGAAACCAACTCAATTTAGTTAAAACTACTCAAAAATACATTTCAACTTGATTTTGATTTTGGAAGGGCATCAGACGTAAATAAATCTGCAAAATAAGTGAGCAAACTCAGTAATGTTAAGTTGTGTTTAGCCAAATAAGTTGAGTGCATTTTAAGTTGGTTTTACTTAAAAAATGCACGTCGACACAAAAAAAATCAAAGTCAAACTAAATTATAGTAATTTCTGTTCTATTTTTTTCTAGTATTAGGTGGTAAATTTAGTTTGTTTCAAGGTTTTCTGACAAGTTTCAATTCATTTTGTTTTATTTGAGTCAAAATGTCTGTCAGCGAATCACAAAAATTGCAAAGATGTCACCAAATCTCAGTCAGTGAGTTTGAAACCAACTCAATTTAGTTAAAACTACTCAAAAAATACATTTCAACTTGATTTTGATTTTGGAAGGGCATCAGACGTAAATAAATCTGCAAAATAAGTGAGCAAACTCAATAATGTTAAGTTGTGTTCAGCCAAATAAGTTGAATTGAGTGCGTTTTAAGTTGGTTTTACTTAAAAAATGCACGTTGACACTGTTTAACAAAAAATAGTGAGTTAAACTAAAGTAAAACTAAGTAATTTCTGTTAAACAATTGTACACGAAACGACATAAAAAAGCAGCACATAAAAAGTAAGAGTCACAAGTCTGAGTAATTTGTAGGAAGATGAATAATTCGGTCTGGGTATGTGATTTTTTTGTAGTATTAACTAGTACATTTAGTTTGCTTCAAGGTTTTCTGACAAGTTTCAATTCATTTTGTTTGATTTGACGCAAAATATCTGCCAGTGAATCACAAAAAAGGCAAGAAAAAGAAAAGATGTCACCAAATCGCAGTCAAGTGGCTGAAAATTTAGTTTGAAACTGACTCAATTTTGTTGAAACTACTCAAAAAAATACATTTCAACTTGATTTTGGTTTTGTTTGTGACTGGAAGGGCATCAGATGTTAAAACAAATCTGCCACATAAATAAGAAAACTCAATAATGTTAAGTTAAGTTCAGCCAAATAAGTTGAATTGAGTGCGTTAAGTTAAGTTGGCTTTACTTAAAAAATGCATGTTGACACTGTTTAACAAAAAATAGTGAGTCAAACTAAATTATAGTCATTTCTGTTAAACAATTGTACACAAAACGACATAAAAAAGCCGCACATAAAAACTAAGAGTCACAGGTAATTTGTAGGAAGACGAGTAATTTGGTCTGGGTGTGCGATGATGTTGTTTTTGAGTAGTATTAACTTAATTTAATTAGTTTATTTCAAGGTTTTCCCAACAATTTCAATACATTTTGTCTCATTTCACACACAATATCTGCCGGCGAATTACAAAAAACGCAAAGATCAGTCACCAAATCTCAGTCGAGTGGCCGAAATTTTTGTTTGAAACCAACTTAATGCAGTTAAAACTACTCAAAAAACACACTTTGACTCGATTTTGGTGGAGACAGGGCCGTTCTGAGCTGCCAGAAGATTTTTTGGCTCAATCGTTTTCGCTTTTTTTTTTCTCCCTAAAAACCCTTGAAACGAATCCATCCAAACCAAGGCTCCGTTCGGGACAGAGCCGGAGGGGTAAGGCCCGTGTGGAGCGGGGACGAGCGCTCTGCTGCCCCCTGGTGAGCTGAGGTAACATGACGGCCTCAGTGTTTCCAGTCGACCGAGACTACGGTGGCACAGGAGATACGCGTTTTATGATATTTTCTTTATTTTTGTGAGTTAAAGTGGCAATTAATGCTTCTACACTTGTTTTGTGAAGTTAAAATGACTTAAATACAGCTAGTTTAGCATTTTTAGTTGATTTATTTAGTTGGTAAGTCAAGATTTAACGATTTTTATTTTATTTCCATAGTCAAGGAACATTTCCAGTCAATGGAAAAAGTCTATTTTTGTCCTATTTGACGTGAAGGAGTTGTATTTGTGATAGGAAAAGACTATATTTCATTCTTTATTGCCAAATTAGCTTAAAAGAAAAACAAAATATACTGAAACCAAGATAAATTTTGAATTACCAAACCAAATAAATCTAAATTTAAACTAAATTTAAGAGAATTCAGTCATTTAAACCCCTTTTTGCAGTGCATTTCATCTTTAAAACGCTTCCTTTACCACAGTAGTTGATTTTCTACATTAATGCTAAGAAATACAAACCAATTTGACCAAAAGAGGCCACCGTAGTCTCTGGTTTTGAAAAAGGAGACACTGGGTGGCCATTTTGGGGCGTGGCGTCCGTCCCGCTCCGAGTAGAGTTCAGAATGAGCAGCTCTTCTGGTGATTTAAGGCCTGGCTGTGGTTTACATCCAGATAACTTCGATCTCCTTGAGTCCGGTCGTTTAATTCGTTCTCAACGGGGGCTGCACAAAATACACCCGACGCTCCGTTTAACCCTCGCGACGTCCACGGAGTTCAGATTTTTACACGGAACCGCTAGTTTTTGGTCAACCGTGTGAGAAAAACGACACGCATTTCGAAAAGTAGCTCCGAAAACGTGCGCGCCGCAACTTTCCCGGCCGAACGACACGAAGGTTCCGCAGCGTGGCTTTGAACCGGTCCGTCTCGAGAGGCGGCAAGCACTGGGCCGAGTTACGCGCCAGGTCCGCGGAGAGCCGACCCTTTTCGCAGGTAAGAATTCGCGTTTTCGAAGCGGGAAAAATGCACGTGACGGCAACGCGTTTAATGCCACACTGCGGAACATTCAGAGCGACGACAGATAGCGAGAAGGTAATGACACGTCTGCAATGTTAGCGGCTGGGTAAATAGCACTAGCACTGCATAGATTAAAAAGAAAAATGAAGAGATAATAAATAATCTTTTGTTTATGGATGATACGGTAAGTTTGCCACGAAATATAAAAACTTTAAAAAATATATGTCGATGGGACTGAGAGCCAATTTCACATTCTGATCAGGAATATTTGATAGAAAAATGCATTTAGCTCTGATTGCATGACGAAATGACCAAATAATTACAATTTTATAGCAAAAAAACACAAGGCGAGTCGAGCTGAGCAGTGTTTCTGTTGTCGTTAGCTTACGTGCTATTAGCTAGGGCTGCAACTTCTGTTTATTTTGGCAGTCGATGGTCAAATGATTATTTCTATTGTACATTGAGACTTTTTAAATACATTTTCAACTAAATAAAGGTTTAAATATGTTGAGTGAAGGCGTCTAGATAAGGAAAATATAAGAATAAAGTGTAATATTGGTTAAAATTACACTTTTTTTTGACATTTTGATTTAATAACGTCATTTATTTTAGCAGTCGATGGTCAAATGATTATTTCTATTGTACATTGAGAGTATTTAAATACATTTTCAACGAAATTAAGGTTTAAATATGTTGAGTGAAGGCTTCTAGATAAAGAAAATATAAGAATAAAGTGTAATATTGGTTAAAATTACACTTTTTTTTGACATTTTGATTTAATAACGTCATTTATTTTAGCTGTCGATGGTCAAATGATTATTTCTATTGTACATTGAGAGTTTTAAAATACATTTTCAACTAAATAAAGGTTTAAATATGTTGAGTGAAGGCTTCGAGGTAAAGAAAATGTAAGAATAAAGTGTAATATTGGTTAAAATTACACTTTTTTTTTGACATTTTGATTTAATAGCGCCACCGTCTGTTGTAAAATGGTATTTCAGTTTGTGTTTTAGAGTCTGTGCAGTCCAGATAATAATTACAATTATAATAGAGCTGTAATTGCTTAGTCGTTTGGTCAATAGTGTCTTAGTCGACCAATTATTTTATCTAGATTAAAAAGAACAAAAATAAAATCGTAAAAAAATATAATAAATGAGTAAGTGTTTGAATTACGCAGTATTTATCTTGATTTGAGGATATTCTGACTCTCTTAAAAAGAGATTTGACAAAGAAACAAGCACAAAATGTCTTGCTTTACTAAAAAAAAAAAAAAGAAAAATCATAAGAATTGAGTAAAAGCTCGACTGCGCTTGAAATCAGAAGGAAAAAAACAGCTCGTTCCTTTGTCAAATCTTATTTTAAGACGGTAAAATATGCTAAAATTATGATAAATATGACTTAACTCGAGGACATTGTCTTAAATAAGAAAGCTGAACGACGAAAACAGCAAAAATGAGACGATGTGAGTGAGTTCGCTGAAGATTTTGGAAACAATTCTGACTTTAATCAAACGTATAACATCTAACATAAATAAACTTTTCTGCATAAATACTTTTTTAGCATGAATTCCTGTGCAGTTTTTGTTTTTTGAGTGCAGTTTGGATCAGAAACATGGACAGATTTCATAGTTTACATATATTTTTGCACGTCTTTTAAGATGAAAGAACTAAAGAATTGTAAAAATACAACTACAATACTTTTTTTTAGTCACGAATAATCAATTAGTAAGTGTTGCAGCCCGGCTATTACCGTCTAAACATCCACATCTCTCATTTCTTCACTATTAATTGTCGTTTTTATTGCTATAGTCGCTAAAAATAAGACAAACAGTTGTATTAATGTCTTCTTAACGTTACAAATGTGGACTCCGTTGATCATTTTCTGCCGTTTGCGCCGTCAGGAAACGCTAAAAACACTCGTCAGCGATTGATTTTAACGAGTTCCGATCCGTTTTTTTTGCACGAGACGCCGCGTTTTCTTCCCCGTATGAATGTGCAGCCCCGTCCTCGAGCGGTCTGTGGCAAAAGTCTCGTCGGGCAAAATGAAACAGCTCTCCATTTTGGCACTGCGGGAGTCAATGGAATGGCAGACGATGGGAGCGGAAAACTATGGAGGAGGAGCGGGCGTGTCGAGGGTTCTGGGAGGGAGGGATTACGCCGCAAGAAATCGTGATTTACACCAGTGGATATGACTTGAATTCAAAACGTTTCATAATCTGAGAGGCTTTACCCGGTTCGACTCGTTTATTTGACTTGTTTCAAAGTAGTTTTTCAAGTTTCAAGTGTTAAGTTGTTTATTCTTCTGTGAAATAAAGTCATTCTTGTTAAATTATATGCTAAAAGTAAAAAACAAAACAAAAAAATTAAATAGAAATAAGTCAAACAATTCATGAATTTTTTTAACTTAATTCTAGATAGTTTCGAAGTCGTTATTTTGTTCTTTGAAAACAATTAGTTTGATTTAAATTTCAGATTATTTGATTTGTTTCAAAGTAGTTTTTCAAGTTTCAAGTGTTAAGTTGTTTATTCTTCTCTGAAATAAAGTCATTTGTGTTAAATTACATGCTAAAAATTAAATAGAAATAAGTTAAACAATTCATGTATTGCTTTAACTTAATTCTATCCAGTTTCAAAGTAATTTTGTTCTTTGAAAACAATTACTTTTTTTGTTTTAAATCAATGTGATTTAAATTTTAGATTTCAGACTTGTTTCAAAGTCGTTTTTCCATTTCATGTGTTATATTGTTTGTTGTTCTGTGAATTTAAGTAATTCTTATTTAATTATACTCTAAAAGAATAAAGAAAAAACAATACTAAATAGAAATAAGTAACGATTTATGTATAAATCGCTTTAACTTAATTCTGTTCTTTGAAAAATAATTTTTACAACAAATGCAGATTATTTCATCTAAATAAAGCAATTCATTTAAAATTAAACTGCAAAAGATTTAAGAATAAAAAAACGACATAGAAATAAGTTAAACAATTCAAGTTTAAAGAGTTTTGCTATTTCAAAGTACTTTTTTGTTCTTTGAAAACAAGATTTTTTTGAATACGTTGTTATTCCAATTGCAGATTATTTTATTTTGTTGTTTACTCTTCTATGAAATAAAGCAATTAATCTTAAATATCCCTCCAAAAGACTTAAGATCAAAAATATATAGAATTAAGTTAGCACAATGTATGTTTAATAAGTTGTGTTGATTTAATTCTGTCCAGTTTCAAAGAAGTTATTTTGTTCTTACTTCATTATTATTCCATTTGAAGTTATTTTAGTCGCGAAATAAGAAAGACACGCTGAAATAAGTCAAATAATTCAAGTTGCTTTAGTAAATAAATCTAAATAGTTAAAACTACTTAAAGAATTCAAGTCATGTGAACTGATGTGGATGTTCTCTTTTGCAGCGCGGCGGCGGGGGGGTCTCGGGGGCGGGGCAGGTCAGTTGAGGTCGCCGCTCTGGTCGTTAGCTGCCGCCGTGTCATTGGAGGGGGGACAGGAAGTGAATGGCGGGGAGGAGGAGGTGGGCGTGGCCTGTTCTGGGTCCGGTTTGGAGCGCTTGGAGTCGGGCTGCTGCTCCGCGCTCTGATCCCCGTTCTGGCGTTTGGTCGGGAGGGACGCGGAGGCCGAGGCGTGGGCGGCGAGCAGGTGCAGGGGGCTGGCTGCTGCTGCGGAGGACACACAGAGGTCAGAGGTCAGAGGGGGCGGAGCTGAGGGAACAGTGATCAGGAAGTAGAAGAGCGCCTTGTATGGAGTTTAACCCTCGTGTGATCCTTAAAGGGCCTATGACGGGTTTTTATGATTTTCTAATTTTGACTTTATTCAGTGTATTAATACGTCTTGTAAATATAAATTGTAGTTTTACACCAATCAGATCACTGTTTGTGGAGAAAAGTTGAAAAATCTGTTGACAATTACAGGAAGTAAATAAACTGATGACATCACGCTGGGGAGACAAAGGTCATGCATAATTTACACAAAATAAACTACTTTTTTGACCCTTTAAACATTGATTCAACTAAATAAAGGCGTCACATGTGTTTCTCTTTGTCAAATGAACAAAATCTGTGACATTAGATGAGTTTTGGCCACTGTACAGTGTGGTTGCTATGGTCATTTCCTAGAGTGATGTCATACTTTACAACCAGGAAATAAAATTTAAAACCTAAAAAATAGCTAAACTGGGATAAAATTTGTAAAGATTTTAGTAGAAATTTGATGATATGTATCTTTATTGCATTTTAGTTAAATGTGTGTTTCAACCTGTCATAGGCCCTTTAAGTCAGAGTTACGCTTGTTGTCGTTTTCTTACAATTCTGGGTTCTGTGGACCCTTTAAAATGTGATGTGTCAAAATTCCAGAATGGAGGCAAAACCAAACTAATTAACTGTAAATGTTTGAATGATTCTCTCACATTAGATCTAAATTCTGCTGGTTTTAAGTGTTTGTGTTGGAAAAAAGCAACACATTTGAATTTCCAGAGTAGAAAGGTCAGTTAGTTTACTTTTCTATAAGAAACCATGGACAAAATACAGTTTTCAAGACTTCAAATTGTATTTTAGCTTCAAAAGAATCTAATTTATGGAACAGCATCTAATATATCTCTAGATAAAATGAAAAATTATTGTGGGCTCGACATTTCCAGTAAAACCCATAAATCTGGATTGTTCCAAAAATGCAAAGAGTTTATCATAATTTCCTAAAACATAATGCCACTTCACTTTTGCCTCCATTCTGAATTTAGAATGTTTTTCTTTACAGACTTTTAAAGGGCCTATTGTTAGCCTGACTTCAGACTGATACAAATGTACCTCATTTACATATTAAGTGTCAATGTGAAAAAAGTGCATTTTTTGACATTTTAAAGCTCTTTAAGTATGAAAACACATGATCCTACTGTAACAAAACTATTTGGTTAATTATAAGGTTGGAGTGGTCTAAATTTGGTGTTGGTTTGGTTTTTGAAAAGTTTCAGATTTTTGAATGACACCGGCCGTTTTCCCTTTCATTTCAATGGGATTTACTCACGTTTCAGTCTTTCAAACTCTCATACCACTGAAATTAAAGGTCCCTGCTGTGAACTTTTATTGAATATATGTCACATGGGACCTCATTTACATAAATATTTAACTTTGGATTGACCTTTTTTCCATTGTTTTATAAACACCAAAAACCGGCGCAAAAAACACTGTTTCTAAAGAGCAAATGGAGGGTTTTTCCCACAAATCTCCATTTTTGGGGGAAATTCATACTTTTCAAAACAAATCTGTTCAAAATGTATTCAAAGTACAGTTTTTCATCTGAAAGTATGCTGTGACATGAACTAAATGATATCATTGTTTATTTACAGTGTAAAACGTAAACTCCTTAAGGTTGAGTTTTCAGGTAACATTCTATTGTTGTTCACTACATTCAAGTGAAATACAAAAATGTTTTTGGAAAATGTAAATTTTTTTCTAAAAATCTCACAACTTGATTCTAAGCAGACTCAAGCATAAGAATTGATGATGTGGGATGAATATATATATTTTTGGCTGTTTGACGGTGTACACAGCACATTTGAGCTGAACTTTGAAGTTGGGCATTGATCTGTTTCACTGAACTGTGCAGCAGAAATGAGTCCTGTGTTAAAACAGTCAGTGTGAGTGTATTATGTTTGTTCTTGACACACAGTACCTGAATGTGCCCCTGGATGGCGGTGTGTGCAGTACCTGAACCCGCCCCTGGATGGCGGTGTGTGCAGTACCTGAACACACCCCTGGATGGCGGTGTGTGCAGTACCTGAGCCGTGCCCCTGGATGGCGGTGTGTGCAGTACCTGAGCCGTGCCCCTGGATGGCGGTGTGTGCAGTACCTGAACACGCCCCTGGATGGCGGTGTGTGCAGTACCTGAGCCCCTGGATGGCGGTGTGTGCAGTACCTGAACACGCCCCTGGGTGGCGGTGTGTGCAGTACCTGAACACGCCCCTGGATGGCGGTGTGTGCAGTACCTGAACGCGCCCCTGGATGGCGGTGTGTGCAGTACCTGCCCCTGGATGGCGGTGTGTGCAGTACCTGCCCCTGGATGGCGGTGTGTGCAGTACCTGCCCCTGGATGGCGGTGTGTGCAGTACCTGAACACGCCCCTGGGTGGCGGTGTGTGCAGTACCTGAGCCCCTGGATGGCGGTGTGTGCAGTACCTGCCCCTGGATGGCGGTGTGTGCAGTACCTGAACACGCCCCTGGATGGCGGTGTGTGCAGTACCTGAACACGCCCCTGGATGGCGGTGTGTGCAGTACCTGAACACGCCCCTGGATGGCAGTGTGTGCAGTACCTGAGCCGTGCCCCTGGATGGCGGTGTGTGCAGTACCTGAGCCGTGCCCCTGGATGGCGGTGTGTGCAGTACCTGCCCCTGGATGGCGGTGTGTGCAGTACCTGAGCCGTGCCCCTGGATGGCAGTGGCGAGGCTGTGGGTCCCGTTCTGGGTGATGGTCTTGATGGGCAGCTGGTGCGTGCCCAGAGGCGGCTGCTGGAGGATGGTGACCGTCTGAGGGCCCTGGATCACAGGAGCCGAGGGGCCCAAGGAGCCCACGCCCGGGAGCACCGCCTCCACTTTCACCGCTGAGGGACAGACACGGACACTTAGGCTTACTTCTGCATTTACTTCCTGATACGGAGGCGGCCATCTTTGCTTTAGGGCGCCACGTGACGAC
Source organism: Rhinogobius similis (assembly GCA_019453435.1). Taxonomy (NCBI): domain Eukaryota; kingdom Metazoa; phylum Chordata; class Actinopteri; order Gobiiformes; family Gobiidae; genus Rhinogobius; species Rhinogobius similis. The sequence continues at coordinate 4,585,689 of CM033631.1, read as the reverse complement.
AATCCCCCACTTCATATAAAAATGGTAATTTCTGTGATTTATAATGTGCAATTTTAGAAAAAGGCTGGGCCCAAGAGGCTGCAGTACCTCACACGGCCACTAATCAATCTGGGACACGGACAGAGGCGGCGTGTCTTATCCAGTTCATTTAATACATCCATGGTTTCAAGATGTACATCTATTGGGGTGTGACGATTCAGAAATCTAAAAATTCGGTTTGACACAGAATTCCCACTTCACTGTCAATATATACAAATCAGTCGTATCAATATTGCGATCATTTTGCGACATATTGTGCAGCCATAATCCAAAATATCTTCTAACAAAAATTCAGTTGAATCCAAAACTGTTCTTCTGCCGTGTTTCTGGCGTTACCTTTGACATCTGCGTGGTTTCCGTTCTCCTGGCCCTCGCTCTTGATGATGGTGGCCGGCTGGAGCACGGTGCCGGTCGGGATCTGGGTCTGGATCTGGGTCTGGATCTGCGCCGGGATTTGCTGCAGGACGTGGACGGTCTGGAGCGGCGGCTGCGAGCTGGAGCTGACAGGCGACGCCATGGTGTACGTGACGGGCTTCAGGCTCTGAGCCAACGGCCTCTGCACCGCGATCAGCACCGACGAGCTGCTCACCGGGGAACCTGAGGAACCGGGACACGGGTTAAAGACCTGAGGAACCGGGACACGGGTTAAAGACCTGAGGAACCGGGACACGGGTTAAAGACCCGAGGAACCGGGACAGGGTTAAAGACCTGAGGAACCGGGACAGGGTTAAAGACCTGAGGAACCGGGACAGGGTTAAAGACCTGAGGAACCGGGACACGGGTTAAAGACCTGAAGAACCGGGACAGGGTTAAAGACCTGAGGAACCGGGACAGGGTTAAAGACCTGAGGAACCGGGACACGGGTTAAAGACCTGAGGAACCGGGACAGGGTTAAAGACCTGAGGAACCGGGACACGGGTTAAAGACCAGAGGAACCGGGACACGGGTTAAAGACCTGAGGAACCGGGACACGGGTTAGTATGAAAGACCCGAGGAACCGGGACACGGGTTAAAGACCTGAGGAACCGGGACAGGGTTAAAGACCTGAGGAACCGGGACACGGGTTAGTATGAAAGACCCGAGGAACCGGGACACGGGTTAAAGACCTGAGGAACCGGGACACGGGTTAAAGACCTGAGGAACTGGGACACGGTTTAGTATGAAAGACCTGAGGAACCGGGACACGGGTTAAAGACCTGAGGAACCGGGACACGGGTTAAAGACCCGAGGAACCGGGACACGGGTTAAAGACCTGAGGAACCGGGACAGGGTTAAAGACCTGAGGAACTGGGACACGGTTTAGTATGAAAGACCTGAGGAACCGGGACACGGGTTAAAGACCTGAGGAACCGGGACACGGGTTAAAGACCTGAGGAACCGGGACACGGGTTAAAGACCTGAGGAACCGGGACACGGGTTAAAGACCTGAGGAACCGGGACACGGGTTAAAGACCTGAGGAACCGGGACACGGGTTAAAGACCTGAGGAACCGGGACACGGGTTAAAGACCTGAGGAACTGGGACACAAGTTAGTATGAAAGACCCGAAGAACCGAGACATGGGGGTTAGTATGAGAGACCTGAGGAACCAGGACATGGGTTAAAGACCTGAAGAACCGGGACACGGGTTTGTATGAAAAACCTGAACGACGGAACACAGGGGCTAATATCAATGTTTAAGACCTGAAGAACCGGGACAGAGGGGTTTAGTATGGACGACCCGAAGAACCGGGACACGGGTTAAAGACCTGAAGAACCGGGACAGAGGGGTTTAGTATGGACGACCCGAAGAACCGGGACACGGGTTAAAGACCTGAAGAACCGGGACACGGGGGTTTAGTATAAAAGACCTAAACGACAGAACAAGGGCTAATATCAATGTTAAAGACCTGAAGAACCGGGACACGGGGGCTAATATTAGGGTTGTTCCGATGCCGATTACTTTTAAAAACTTTTTTTAAAGGTATCGTATCGGCGAGTACTCAAACTAAATTTCCGATTTGATACCATGATGTATATAATGAATAATTAGGTCAACAACTTTCCTTTTTCCAAACAAGTAACAGAGATGTAGCACTGTCACAAAAAAATCTGCTAAATTGTACTAAAAATCACTCATGGTGAAATACTGATACTGCACAAAATCAAAATATACCAATACATTCAACAATAATTTACTTTATTTGTATTTATATATGGCAGATCACTAGGGAAATGTTGGTCTATGTATTACAAGACTCAAAATTGTCAAACTGATTAAATGGGCGGGCCATAAAAACGACCCAAGTGCAGATATATTGGGAAAAAAACAATGAAGCCCTCTAATTGGTGTTTGCAGCTAATCATAAAGTGTTTTATTGTTGTAGAACCAGGTTAGCGAGCTGTTGTTAGCTTTACTGTGACGCCAAAACTCTCGAGAAAAGTGTCCCCAACACTGCAGAAGTGCCAAACAGAGGGTCCTGGTGCAGAGAATGAGCTGCGCACGAAGCTAAAAATAGCTCTGAAAATCAGTGCTCAAAGACACTTGAAAAACCTTCTATCCAACAGTGAGGAGTTTAAAGAGGCGTTTTATCTCTTAATAACTTGAAAAAAGACAAGTCACTGTCTCTACTGCAGTGAATGTTTTACTGCATCCTTTTGTTTGTTTTAAACCATTGAATTTACTGCAATTTTTCCACTATATTAAAAGTAACATTGACTTATAATAACAGTAAAAACATGGACGTGTGCGGCCTGTTCATTCAGTCCATCACTGACAGAACAGCATCACAGTTTGTATCAGATTAAATAAGCAGTGCTGGATATCTGTCTAAATTTGTAAAGCACAGAATCCTTAAAAAAGAAGACAAAAAGTCAATAAATGTGAAGATTTTGCTCAAATGGCTTTAGCTGCAGTACAATGGGCCTTTTTCGTACTGCATCAAATCGAAACGCACCGAAATATGAAAAATCAAGACTGTTTTATTTTGAAGTAAATCGTCAGGTCCCAGCCCGAACCCTCGTCTGTGAACCGCTCATGAACCTGCCGTGTTGTGTGTACTTGTGCGTTGTGTGTACCTGGCATGTTGTGTGTACCGTGTTGTGTGTACCTGGCGTGTTGTGTGTACAGTCTGTTGTGTGTACCTGGCGTGTTGTGTGTACCGTGTTGTGTGTACCTGGCGTGTTGTGTGTACCTGGCGTGTTGTGTGTACCTGGCGTGTTGTGTGTACCTGGCGTGTTGTGTGTACCGTGTTGTGTGTACCTGGCTTGTTGTGTGTACCTGGCGTGTTGTGTGTACCATGTTGTGTGTACCTGATTGTGTGTACGTGTGTTGTGTGTACCTGTGCAGTCTGTTGTGTGTACACATGTGTTTGTGTGTAACCTGGCTGTTGTGTGTACATGTGTGTGTGTGTACCTGTGTTGTGTGTACTGTTGTGTGTACCTGGTTGTGTGTAGTGTGTGTGTACCCATGGTTGTGTGTACTTGTGTGTGTGGTTGTGTGTACTGGTTGTGTGTAGTCGTTGTGTGTACTGTTGTGTGTACTCCATGTTGTGTGTACCTGTGTGTTGTGTGTACCGTGGTTGTGTGTAGTGGTTGTGTGTACCTGTGGTTGTGTGTAGTGTGTGTACTCATGGTTGTGTGTACCGTGGTTGTGTGTACCATGGTTGTGTACTGTGGTTGTGTGTACCTGGTTGTGTGTACCGTGGTTGTGTGTACCCATGGTGCATGTGTGTACCTGGGTGTGTTGTGTACCCATGGTTGTGTACTGTGGTTGTGTGTACCTGGCGTGTTGTGTGTACCGTGTTGTGTGTACCCATGGTTGTGTGTACCTGGTTGTGTGTACCTGGTTGTGTGTACCGTGTTGTGTGTACCTGGCGTGTTGTGTGTACTCCATGGTTGTGTGTGTACCTGGCGTGTTGTGTGTACCCATGGTTGTGTGTACCTGGCGTGTGTGTGTACCCATGGTTGTGTGTACATGTGTTGTGTGTACCTGTGGTTGTGTGTACCTGGTGTGTTGTGTGTACCTGGCGTGTTGTGTGTACCATGTTGTGTGTACCTGGCGTGTTGTGTGTACCGTGTTGTGTGTACCTGGCTTGTTGTGTGTACCGTGTTGTGTGTACCTGGCGTGTTGTGTGTACTGTGTTGTGTGTACCTGGCGTGTTGTGTGTACAGTCTGTTGTGTGTACCTGGCGTGTTGTGTGTACCGTGTTGTGTGTACCTGGCGTGTTGTGTGTACCTGGCGTGTTGTGTGTACCATGTTGTGTGTACCTGGCGTGTTGTGTGTACCGTGTTGTGTGTACCTGGCGTGTTGTGTGTACCGTGTTGTGTGTACCTGGCGTGTTGTGTGTACCGTGTTGTGTGTACCTGGCGTGTTGTGTGTACCGTGTTGTGTGTACCTGGCGTGTTGTGTGTACCTGGCGTGTTGTGTGTACCGTGTTGTGTGTACCTGGCGTGTTGTGTGTACCGTGTTGTGTGTACCTGGCGTGTTGTGTGTACCTGGCGTGTTGTGTGTACCTGGCGTGTTGTGTGTACCGTGTTGTGTGTACCTGGTGTGTTGTGTGTACCGTGTTGTGTGTACCGTGTTGTGTGTACCTGGCGTGTTGTGTGTACCGTGTTGTGTGTACCTGGCGTGTTGTGTGTACCGTGTTGTGTGTACCTGGTGTGTTGTGTGTACCGTGTTGTGTGTACCTGGCGTGTTGTGTACCGTGTTGTGTGTACCTGGCGTGTTGTGTGTACCGTGTTGTGTGTACCTGGCGTGTTGTGTGTACCGTGTTGTGTGTACCTGGCGTGTTGTGTGTACCGTGTTGTGTGTACCTGGCGTGTTGTGTGTACCGTGTTGTGTACCTGGCGTGTTGTGTGTACCTGGCGTGTTGTGTGTACCGTGTTGTGTGTACCTGGCGTGTTGTGTGTACCTGGCGTGTTGTGTGTACCTGGCGTGTTGTGTGTACCATGTTGTGTGTACCTGGCGTGTTGTGTGTACCGTGTTGTGTGTACCTGGCTTGTTGTGTGTACCGTGTTGTGTGTACCTGGCGTGTTGTGTGTACCTGGCGTGTTGTGTGTACCTGGCGTGTTGTGTGTACCGTGTTGTGTGTACCTGGCGTGTTGTGTGTACCTGGTGTATTGTGTGTACCGTGTTGTGTGTACCGTGTTGTGTGTACCGTGTTGTGTGTACCTGGCGTGTTGTATGTACCGTGTTGTGTGTACCTGGCGTGTTGTGTGTACCGTGTTGTGTGTACCTGGCGTGTTGTGTGTACCTGGCGTGTTGTGTGTACCTGGCGTGTTGTGTGTACCTGGCGTGTTGTGTGTACCGTGTTGTGTGTACCTGGCGTGTTGTGTGTACCTGGGGTGTTGTGTGTACCTGGCGTGTTGTGTGTACCGTGTTGTGTGTAACCTGGTGTGTTGTGTGTACCGTGTTGTGTGTACCTTGTGTGTTGTGCGTGTTGTGTACCGTGTTGTGTGTACCTGGCGTGTTGTGTGTACCGTGTTGTGTGTACCTGTGTACCGTGTTGTTGTGTGTGTTGTGTGTACCTGGCGTGTTGTGTGTACCGTGTTGTGTGTACCTGTGTGTTGTGTGTACCGTGTTGTGTGTACCTGCCGTGTTGTGTGTACCTGGCGTGTTGTGTGTACCGTGTTGTGTGTACCTGGCGTGTTATTACCGTGTTGTGTGTACCTGGGGTGTTGTGTGTACCTGGCGTGTTGTGTGTACCTGGCGTGTTGTGTGTACCGTGTTGTGTGTACCGTGTTGTGTGTACCGTGTTGTGTGTACCTGGCGTGTTGTGTGTACCGTGTTGTGTGTACCTGGCGTGTTGTGTGTACCTGGCGTGTTGTGTGTACCGTGTTGTGTGTACCGTGTTGTGTGTGTTGTGTGTACCTGGCGTGTACCGTGTTGTGTGTACCTGGCGTGTTGTGTGTACCTGGCGTGTTGTGTACCTGGCGTGTGTGTACCTGGCGTGTTGTGTGTACCGTGTTGTGTGTACCGTGTTGTGTGTACCGTGTTGTGTGTACCTGGCGTGTTGTGTGTACCTGGCGTGTTGTGTGTACCTGGCGTGTTGTGTGTACCTGGCGTGTTGTGTGTACCTGGTGTGTTGTGTGTACCTGGTGTGTTGTGTGTACCTGGCGTGTTGTGTGTACCTGGCGTGTTGTGTGTACCGTGTTGTGTGTACCGTGTTGTGTGTACCGTGTTGTGTGTACCTGGCGTGTTGTGTGTACTCGTGGTTGTGTGTACCTGGCGTGTTGTGTACCTGGCGTGTTGTGTGTACCGTGTTGTGTGTACCTGGCGTGTTGTGTGTACCGTGTTGTGTGTACCGTGTTGTGTGTACCGTGTTGTGTGTACCTGGCTTGTTGTGTGTACCGTGTTGTGTGTACCTGGCGTGTTGTGTGTACCGTGTTGTGTGTACCTGGCGTGTTGTGTGTACCGTGTTGTGTGTACCTGGTGTGTTGTGTGTACCGTGTTGTGTGTACCGTGTTGTGTGTACCTGGCGTGTTGTGTGTACCGTGTTGTGTGTACCGTGTTGTGTGTACCTGGTGTGTTGTGTGTACCGTGTTGTGTGTACCATGTTGTGTGTTCCTGGCGTGTTGTGTGTACTGTGTTGTGTGTACCGTGTTGTGTGTACCATGTTGTGTGTACCTGGCGTGTTGTGTGTACCGTGTTGTGTGTACCTGGCTTGTTGTGTGTACCGTGTTGTGTGTACCTGGCGTGTTGTGTGTACCTGGGGTGTTGTGTGTACCGTGTTGTGTGTACCGTGTTGTGTGTACCTGGCGTGTTGTGTGTACCTGGTGTGTTGTGTGTACCGTGTTGTGTGTACCTGGCGTGTTGTGTGTACCGTGTTGTGTGTACCTGGTGTGTTGTGTGTACCGTGTTGTGTGTACCGTGTTGTGTGTACCATGTTGTGTGTACCTGGCGTGTTGTGTGTACCGTGTTGTGTGTACCTGGCGTGTTGTGTGTACCATGTTGTGTGTACCTGGCGTGTTGTGTGTACCGTGTTGTGTGTACCTGGCTTGTTGTGTGTACCGTGTTGTGTGTACCTGGCGTGTTGTGTGTACCTTGTTGTGTGTACCGTGTTGTGTGTACCTGGCGTGTTGTGTGTACCGTGTTGTGTGTACCGTGTTGTGTGTACCTGGTGTGTTGTGTGTACCGTGTTGTGTGTACCTGGCGTGTTGTGTGTACAGTCTTGTGTGTGTACCTGCCGTGTTGTGTGTACCTGGTCTGTTGTGTGTACAGTCTTGTGTGTGTACCTGCCGTGTTGTGTGTACCTGGCCTGTTGTGTGTACAGTCTTGTGTGTGTACCTGGCGTGTTGTGTGTACCTGGCCTGTTGTGTGTACAGTCTGTTGTGTGTACCTGGCGTGTTGTGTGTACCTGGCGTGTTGTGTGTACCTGGCCTGTTGTGTGTACCTGGCATGTTGTGTGTACCGTGTTGTGTGTACCGTGTTGTGTGTACCGTGTTGTGTGTACCTGGCGTGTTGTGTGTACAGTCTGTTGTGTGTACCTGGCGTGTTGTGTGTACCATGTTGTGTGTACCGTGTTGTGTGTACCTGGCGTGTTGTGTGTACCGTGTTGTGTGTCCCTGGCGTGTTGCGTGTACTTGCCGTGTTGTGTGTACCTGGTTGTGTGTACCGTGTTGTGTGTACCTGGCGTGTTCTGTGTACCGTGTTGTGTGTACCTGGCGTGTTGTGTGTGAATCTGGTCTCTTGGATGAGTTTGGGCTGCACGGCGGCGCTGGGGGCGGAGACAGACGTGTCGACCTCCAGAGGCACAGGCGAACCCTCCCTCGACAGACTGTCCGGGGTCTGCACGCCGCTGGAGTGAGCAGACAGCACCCCCGAGTGGTTGGGAGACGCCGGCGCACTCCTGATGAAAACAAACACAGTTAACAAACTCTGCTTATCCTGCTTAACCAAACAAGTATTTTCACTCAAAACTGGCCTTTTAAACCTAAACTTTAAATCTTATTATTGGTTTTTATGTGCAATATCCCAGATCGAATAAATAAACTCAAGTCAAGATTGCAGCTAATCAACAATGGAAAAAAAAAAATAAAATACTTGATTATCGTAATCATTATCTGGACTGTACAGACTCTAAAACACTTACTAATATAAAATTTTTTTTTAAAATAAATAAGACAGGGCATTTTTATATCAAAATGTCAAAAAATACCAAGCTATTTATGATTTTTTACAAATAATTAACTTTATTTGTAAATATTTCTTTTCTAGAGGCCTTGAGGCAACACATTTCTAACTTACTTCAACTAATGATTATTTTAGTCCCCCGTGTGAGAGACTGAGAGGGGCCCCACCAGTCCACAGCTCTTTTTTCTTTTTTTACATGATAAAAAAATCATACTGAAAAACATTTATTTCAAACGAAAACACACCAATGTGGGTTTTTATGTTCCCACATTAAATATCCAATTGGGATTTTGACCACTTAATTTGCACAAATTATTACTTTGATGGCCTGACCCTCTGACCAGACAAACCTCTGGGGGCCCCTTGAATTCTCAGGTGCACCCCTGGGGTCCTCGCCCCCCAGGTTGGGAACCACTGTCAACTAGAAAGTGATATATTTCTATTGTAGATTGAGAACTTTTAAACACATTATCGACCAAATGGTGACTGGGGGTTACATCTGGGACTGTCTGCTACACATGATTTACTGAGGTACTTCATCAAAACCCTCCCTCTCTCAAACAGAACTGCACACTGTTCTCCGCCTGTTGTTCTCCGCCTGCTGGACTCCACCTGAAGGGTCTGGGCTCGTACCTGGATGAGAGTGGCCCGTGTGGGGCTCTGAAGCAGGGCACTCCTCGGGGCCTGCGTTTCCTAAAAGCCTGCTCCACCAGTTTGGCCTCGGACGAGGGGTCTATCCTCCAGAACGAGCCTTTGCCCGGCTCCTCCTGAGAACGAGCCACTTTGATGAAGTATCGGTTCAGAGAGAGGTTGTGACGGATGGAGTTCTGCAAAAGAGGAGGCGGAGAGCTTTTGTTAACTTAATGGGAACTTAAAGTTGTACAATCTGATGAAACCCTTTGTCACAAAGTCTGCAGTTTTGACTTGAACGTGTCGACAGTAAATCCTCTGCTCCTAAGGCTCTCTGTCAGTGCTGCTCTAACCTCAGACTCTGTAAAGGCCGGCTCCCTGCAGCAGACTCTTGAGTCTGACACAATTTTAAATGTGACCAAAGGTGCAGAGAACAGACCTGACAAGAGCCATTAAAGATTTTAAAGGACAAATATTATGTTAAATTAACTTTGTTGAGCTTTGAGCCGTGTTGTTCAGCATTGTTCCGTCATCAAAAACAGGTTTAAAGGCTGAAACAATCTGCATAATATTTTTCCTTTGAAAGTTGGATGTTTGGGTCAGATGTTCCTGTCAGACGTTTGTGTCAGATGTTTTTGGTCTGATGTTCTGGTAAAACTATTTGATCAGATGTTTGGGTCAAACATCAAATGTGGCCAACACATGTCAAATGTGTTGGTCAGATGTTTCTGATCAGATGTTTGGATCAGATGTTTGGATCAGATGTGTTGGTCAGATGTTTGGGTCAGATGTTTGGATCAGATGTGTTGGTCAGATGTTTGGGTCAGACGTTTGGGTCAGGTGTGTCAGTGGGATGTGTCTGTCAGGTGTGTCGGTCAGATGTGTCTGTCAGACATTTGGGTCAGATGTTTGGTAGGATGTTTGGTCAGATGTCTGGTCAGATGTGCTGGTCAGACGTGTTGGTCAGACATTTGGGTCGGATGTTTGGTCAGATGTCTGGTAGGATGTCTGGTCAGATGTTTGGTCAGATGTATGGTCAGATGTATGGTCAGATGTCTGGTCAGATGTTTAGTCAGATGTTTAGTCAGATGTTTGGTCAGATGTCTGGTGGGATGACCGGTCAGATGTCAGGTCAGATGTCTGGTCAGATGTCTGGTCAGACGTCTGGTCAAACGTCTGGTCAAACGTCTGGTCAAACGTCTGACCAGACGTCTGACCAGATGTCTGGTGGGATGTCTGGTGGGATGTCTGGTGGGATGTCTGGTCGGATGTCTGGTCGGATGTCTGGTGGGATGTCTGGTCAGATGTCTGGTGGGATGTCTGGTGGGATGTCTGGTGGGATGTCTGGTGGGATGTCTGGTGGGATGTCTGGTCGGATGTCTGGTGGGATGTCTGGTCAGATGTCTGGTGGGATGTCTGGTGGGATGTCTGGTGGGATGTCTGGTAGGATGTCTGGTCACACGTCTGGTCACACGTCTGGTCACACGTCTGGTCACATGTCCGGTCACATGTCTGGTGGATGGGTCCTCACCTGCCAGCCCTTGTCGGCGGTGCGGTAGTACGGGTAGTTCTTGGTGATGTGGTTGTAGATGCCGTTCAGAGTGAGCTGCTTGTCCTGAGCCAGAGTGATGGCCTGAACGATGAGCTGAGCGTACGAGTACGGAGGCTTCGAGTCGTCCTGGAACAGAACCAGAGAAGTAACTACCACACATCCAAACACGGACTGGGTGTTTAAATACATTAGAACTAAATAAACGTTGAATTACAGCAACAGCAACCTTTTAAATTAACATTATTTACAAATAAAATGTATTGTATCATTTGTTGGACATTTTGATTTAACAATGCAGCCGTTTTTGTCATAAAAAGGTCTTTACGCTTGTGTTTTAAGTCTGTCCAGTCAAGGAAACAATTACAATGATCAAAATACATTTTATTTGTGATTCCAATAATCGTTGCAGTCCTAATACAAACAACAATAAGCTCAATTTAAATTAAAGGCACTCTTCAGTAACTTCCTGTTACTGAAGAGTGCAGACGCTTTTCCTTGCTGCTCCTGCTTGCTACAGCTGTTTTCTTATTTATTTTGCTTTTAAATCAAAATTTTTCCTCTATAAATCTTGGATTATGACTTTTCGAAGGAAACCAAGGATTTTAAGATAATTTTTTCAATTTTTAACAAACTCTGACGAGCCAGCGACATGTCCGAGGAGAGAAGTCAAACAAACTCTTGTGAACGCTGTCGGAAATATCAACATGAAATAATTGAGCTACAAGCACGGATATTTGCTCTAGAATCTGAAAAAGGACTTCACGATACAATTCCAGTGTCACCGAGGGGTAAGAAGTCTACATATCTTTCAAGAAAAGCTACTTTCAACTTAAACCGGAGCGACTCTGTGTCTTTCCCAAAACTGGGTAAAGACCAGCCGGCTGCATCTTGGGTCAAACTCGGTGCAAAACCAAAACGATACAAAGCTAATGTAAAGTCGCCTGCTATACAGCTTACAAACAGATTTTTGCCACTATCAGAGGCTGAATTTACAGAACGAGAAAACTGTAGCCACCATGATGTTGATAAAAAGCAGCAGAAAGACAGACAGTCTGTGCCAAACGTCAAGGACAGTGACACACTCTTGATAGGAGACGGTGCTATCAGTGGAGTCGTACATGGAAGAATGAAAACATTCAGCTTCCCCAGCGGCACAGTTTCTGAGATTACGTCACTGCTTCCCAGAGTACTGTCCACACACAGAGGAGTTAAACAGCTGATTGTACACGTGGGTGCAGTGGACATTCGAAAGGAGCAGACTGAAGTTTTGAAAAAAGACTTCATGAAGTTATTTGAGGAGCTTGATAAAGTAGAAATCAAAACATTCATCAGTGGACCTCTTCCAAATATTGACAGGAAGATCAACAAGTTTAGCCGGCTGCTACAATTGAACACTTGGCTGTCCAAAGAGTGTGCACCTAGAGGATTGCACTACATTGAGAACTTCTATCTGTTCTGGAAACGAGAGGACCTGTTCAGGGGACGGGCCCACATCTGTGCAGAGGTGGAGTGAGGGCGCTGACAGAGAACCTCCTCCACGCTCTCAGGCATCAGAATGGCCGTGGACAGGGTCGTGAACAGATAGTTCGAGAAGAGAGGAATGAGAGAAGAACACCGGATCAATCAGCCAGAGACCAAGTCAATGCTTCAACATCAGCAGTAACAAAACAGCCGCCTCCACAAAAGGATTTATCAACAGCAGCTCCACCAGGCCCAGCAAAGGATTCAGCTCCAGCTGCTCCAAAATCACCTACACTGCCTCCAGTAAAGAGCTCATCAGCTGCAGCACCACAACGATCTCCACCGCCCCCAGTGAAGGGTTCAAGCTCAACATCCGTCCCCCCTCCCTCGGGGTCCTCATCACAGGCAATGGACCGGTCAGTGACAGGCCCAGCAGCTGCCCTGTCACCACCCCTACCCTCAGACCAGTCCTGGGTCCCCCCTGCAACATCTACTCCCACTCAATCATCACTCTCCTTTTCATCTCCACCTTCACCCAGGGACCTTCCCAACCATCTTGAAAGTCTGATCAAATCAGGAGTAAAGATGGTTCCACTCACACCTAATTTAGCAAGATCAAGAGTTCTGATGTCAACAATGATGAACTCTTCCCCGTACAAATCTGTGCCCACCATACCACCCAGGAGCTTCAACTCTCCTGCTTCACCAAAAAAACGACCTGCACCTCCACCCCTCACCTTTCACCTGGTCCATCACCCAAAGCCCTTCCAGCTCTCCCCACTCAGCCTTTGCCCAAACCTCCTCCAGGTCTCCCCCTTCGCCGCCCTCCCCCACCTCCCCCCAGAACTGTTTTAGGACATGCTTACAGCGTGTCCTAAAAGCTCTATAAGAAGCTTTCAACTGGTTCAAAATGCAGCAGCAAGATTATTAACAGGTACTAGAAAAAGAGATCATATTTCACCAGTGTTGGAGTCTCTTCACTGGCTTCCTGTTGAGTTTAGAATCAAATTTAAAATCCTCCTCCTGACTTATAAAGCTTTAAACAATATGGCCCCATCCTACCTCAAAGATGCAATAGTAGCGTACCATCCAAACAGAGCTCTTCGTTCTCAAAATGCTGGACTATTGTTAGTCCCCAGAGTCTCTAAAAGCACAGTAGGAGGTCGAGCATTTAGCTACCAAGCTCCTATGTTATGGAACCAGCTCCCTGTTCATGTAAAAGAGGCCGACACAGTCTCTACATTTAAGACCAGGCTCAAATCGTTCCTCTTTGAAATAGCTTATGGTCAGGCCAGTTAGGAACAGAAATAAAAACCTACAGTTTTAGCTACGCTGCCCTTGGAGCAATTCTGCTGGGGGAAGTATGGCAGCTTGAACACTATCCTCTGGTTCTTCTACTTTACCTATCAACAATATTTAATATTACTTCAACTGTAGTCTGTTCATTGCTGTTCACATGTTTCTCTTTCTCTCCACTTCCCCCGGGGAGTGGAGACTGTTTCAGACACTGCGGCGGCTGCTCCAGTGACGACCCCCCCACCCCCACCTGTCTGGACGATCTATGCGCCACCCGCCTGGACAGCTGGATTAGCCACACCTCGTCTGCCTGGACGAACTCCTTCTACTTTAGATGAACTGTTCCTCATCTCCTGCTGGAGGATCTCTCTACACTGGTGGACTGCTCCTCGTCCGCCTGGAGGAACTCTTTAAAGCCACCTCCCTCTTGAGTGGTTCTGGCTCCACAGTCCAAGTGGATGCGTCATTCCTAGTTAATCTGCAGCCTGTCCGTCCGTGGGAGTAGGATCTCTCCTTCACTGTGGTTCTCCCCGAGGTTTCTACTTTTTCCCATGGGGTTTTGTAGTTTTTCCTCGCCGCGAAGGAGGGTCAAAGGACAGGGGCATTCTGGGACAGTTATCTGAACTGCTTTTACCTGTGGCCCATCGAGGCAACTGTTGTTGTGATTTTGGGCATTATAAAAATAAATTGATTTGATTTGATTTGATTTGATTTATCTCCTATAGCTAGGATGTAGTGGGTCTCAGCGTTGCCGGGACTTATGGTCATGAAAATGGTCAAACAAACCCGGGGCCCTGTGTTATATCTGTAGTCACGTCACACAGACTGGAGAACAGAAGGACAGTTAGACTGTCCAATCTTAGAAATTTAATTCATATTCCCTGTGAAAAGATAACGTCCAGTCACATTGAAACCAATCTGAAACTTGCTGTGCTTAATGTCAGATCATTATGTAATAAATCACTTTTAATTAATGATTTTATATCTTCTTATAATCTTGATTTTATGTTTTTAACTGAAACATGGCTTGACAAAAACACGGGGAATGTAGTTCTAATAGAAGCGACTCCACCGAGCTTCAAGTTTGAATCTGAAACACGCGACAACAAAAAGGGTGGAGGTGTCTGTGCAGTTTTTAGAGATAAAATAGTTACTCAGAGGTTGTCTTTTGGGATGTTTTCATCATTTGAGTATTTGTCTTTTAAAATGGAGCTAAAACAGTCTCCCTCCATACTCTACATTGTCCTGTACAAGCCTCCCCAGCACTGCCAAGGTTTTATTGATGATTTTACTGAGATGCTTTCAGTTGTATGCACAGACTTTGACGGTTTGGTCATTACAGGTGATTTCAATGTTCACGTGGATAATGTTTGCGACAGAAACGCTAAAGAGCTTGATGCTGTCCTTGAAACCTTTGGTCTTACTCAGCATGTGAGTGGCCCCACCCACAGCAGAGGACACACTCTGGACCTGCTAATTACTAAAGGGGTTAATATTTCAAACGTCAGTGTGGTCGATGTGGCACTGTCTGATCATTTCTGTGTTTTCTTTGACATGTCTGTTATTCCCAAATCACCGACTGGTCCTGCAGTTGTTCGGAGGAGACACATAAATGACAGCACAAGTGCGCTCTTCATTGAAATGATAAACTTTGAAAATCCATCATGTTCAAATGTTGACGACTTTTTAAATTCTGTTACATCTAATATCTTGAATGTTCTGGACACCATTGCTCCTATGAAGGTTAAAATGGTTAAAAATAAGCAGAAGGCGCCATGGAGGAATAATGAGACAGTCAGGGCACAGAAAAGGGAGTGCCGCAGGGCTGAGCGAAAATGGCGCAAGTCAAAGCTCCAGATTCATAAAGAGATTTATAGAGAAAGGTTGTACATGTACAACCTCATTTTATGTAAAACAAGGGAAGGATTTTTTTCTGAAATAATTGGAAATTGCAGTAATAAAATAAAGATTTCTAAAGTCTGTTCTGAGCAGTTTGTTAACACCACTCACTCACATAGTTAACATGTCGCTTCAATCTGGAACATTCCCAAGGGCCTTGAAAACTGCGGTCATTAAGCCTCTCCTAAAGAAGAGCAGTCTTGATGCCTCAGTACTGAAAAATTATCGGCCCATCTCAAATCTGCCATTTTTAGGCAAAGTCCTCGAAAAGGTTGTTTACCAACAGCTCACTGACTTCCTCTTAATAAACAACTCATTTGATGTTTTTCAGTCAGGTTTTAGACCTCATCACAGCACTGAGACTGCCCTTATCAAGGTGACAAATGACATCCGCCTGAACACTGACGCGGGCAAAGCCTCAGTCTTAATTCTGTCAGATCTGAGCGCTGCTTTTGACACTGTCGATCATAGGATCCTCCTACAGAGACTAGAGGACTGGGTGGGCATCACTGGCACCGCCCTAAATAGGTTGAAGTCCTACCTTGAGGACAGAGAGTACTTTGTTGAGATTGGTAACTGTGTCTCAGACCACGTGAGCTTGACCTGTGGGGTGCCCCAAGGGTCAATCCTGGGACCCCTTCTGTTCAACCTCTACATGCTGCCCTTAGTTCAGTTAATACTCAGCACAAATGTGTCTTATCACAACTACGCAGATGACACTCAGATCTATGTCTCACTGACGGCAGGTGAATATGGACCAGTGGATTCACTCTGTCATTGCATCCAACAGATCAGCTTGTGGATGCAAAACAATTTTCTTCAGCTAAACTCAGACAAGACTGAAATCATCGTCTTTGGGCCGCAGAAACAGAGAGAAAGTGTCAGCAGTCACCTCCAGTCTCTCGCTCTAAAACCGACAAATCAAGTTAGAAATCTGGGGGTAATAATGGACTCAGACCTGAACTTAAACAGCCACATCAAATCAATAACATCAACAGCCTTTTACCACCTAAAAAACATTGCCAAAATTAAAGGTATAGTGTCTAAACCAGACTTGGAGAGACTTATCCATGCATTTGTCTCCAGTAGGTTAGACTACTGCAACGGCCTGTTCACTGGCCTCTCCAAACGAGCTGTTAAACAGCTGCAGTACATCCAGAATGCTGCTGCTCGGGTCCTGACAAGAACCAGGAAGTATGACCACATTAGTCCTGTGCTCAGGTCTCTGCACTGGCTTCCTGTGGCTCAGAGAATTGACTTTAAAGCAGCTCTGCTTGTGTTCAAGTCTCTCCACGGCCAAGCACCAAAGTACATCTCTGACATGTTAGTGCCATATGAACCATCTCGTACTCTGAGGACCTCAGGGACCAGCCTCCTGCAGGTGCCTAGAGTCAGGACTAAACATGGGGAATCAGCATTTCAGTTTTTTGCAGCTAAAATCTGGAACAGTCTCCCAGAAGATGTGAGACAGGCCTCCACTCTGACAATGTTTAAATCCAGGCTAAAAACAGTTCTCTTTAGACGTGCAAACGACTGAAAGATCTGCACTCTTCTCTTTTAAAGCACTTTATTTTAAAATGATTTTTAAATGATTCTGTGTGTCTTTTTGTGTTTTGTGATTTTAATGCAACTTTTCCTGTTTATGTAAAGCACTTTGAATTGCCCTGTGTACGAATTGTGCTCTACAAATAAACTTGCCTTGCCTTGCCTTGTTTAGTGGTGTTGTCGCAATACTAACATTTCAAACTCAAGTTCGATATAAGAGAACATACTCAAGTGTCGATAATGATTTTGACAAGGATTATTAAAAACGCTCAGGCACTGGACATTGTGTTCTGATAAAACTCAATACCATTTTAAATTGTTCAGGAAAAGTCACATTGTGTCCTTTTTAATTGTCATTTTTTTTAGACTCAATACTTGCTCAAATGAGTATCCAGTTTCAATCTAGTTTTAGGGTCTAATTTACAAAACTTTTGATAATGTTTTTTGCAGATTCCAGTCAGTTTAGTCTGGTTTTAGACCTTATTAAGAACACAGAGACATTTTACATCAGGCCTAGTTCTGGTTTAGTGAAGTTTAAGAAAGACCGAGTCCTGGTTGAGTTTTCGCCCAGTGTTTGTAGCTCAGTTTGTCTTCATCTGACGAATAAAAATACACCTTTATTTTGTTGAATTAATGTTTTAAGGGTAAAATAAGTTGTTTATTTTGGGTAAATTATGCATAAACTTTGGATGGAACGAGTCTGCCTGGTGTGACGTCATCAGTTTAGATTTTCTGCATAAATATATTTAACACTTTGCTATAAAAAAAAAAAAAAAAAAAATATATATATATATATATATATATATATATACATTTTTAATCACGATTTAGCAATTTTTACATGTTTAAAAAACACTTGTAAATGATGACATCACACTAGAAAATTACTTTGCACACTGGGCTAAAACTCAGCTAGTGTCACAAATTTTTAATCTGACAAATCAAAATACATCTGAACACCTTTATTTTGTTGAATTAACGTTTTAAGGGTAAAATAAGTTGTTTATTTTGGGTAAATTATACGTAATCTTTGGATGGATTGAGTCTCCCTGGTGTGACGTCATCAGTCCAGATTTCCCGCCCTCCTGGAGCAGTTTTGGCCCGTGTTTTGGCGCCGTACCTTTGGACTGTCCTCTCCGGAGTTGTCCTTGTCGTGCTCCGGCTGGGAGTTGTCGTTGATGAGCTGGAGTTCGGCCGAGCTAACCATGCGGCTGCCGAGTCTGTATCCGGAAGAGCCGGCCCCGCGAGGACTGGAAGGGCACGAGTTAGCAGCACTGAGGGGACAAACGAGAGCACGACGGGTTAGAGCAGTGGTCTTCAAACTTTTACAGTGGAAATAGCAATAGTTCACATTCACGACCCCCAAAAACAAAAAATAGGCGACACGCAAAGTGATAAATTAGCCTTATATCTAATGTCTGACTTTATTTTGAGAATATAGACCTAGAAAAATGACTCTGATCGGCCGACAAACAGGAATCTACATTTAACACTGCATTTGAAGGGGGTCAAAGCCTTGTTTAAGACTATTGTATACATTTTTCCATCATCTGGAGATCCCTGGGAATAATTTCGCGACCCCTATTGGCAGTCCTGACCTCTATTTTAAGAACCACTGGGTTAGAAGCATGGATGTATTAAATGAACTGGATAAGGCACGCCCCCTCTGCCTGTGGTCCCAGATTTATTAGTGGTCGTGTGAGGTACTGCAGCCTCTTGGAACCAGCCTTTTTCTATAATGTCACATTAAAATCACAGACAGGACTGAATTATTATCTGTATTTAAATAAAATAGAAGGAAATGTTCTTTTCTACCGTTTCTAAAATCACAGAAATTACCGTTTTTATCTGAAGTGACGTCACACAAACATGTGTGAGTCACGTGAACGAGCGTCGGGCGATACAAACAGAAGCTCGTGGAAAAGGCTCGACTAGAGACACCTGTAAGTTGTATTTTATTTCATTTCAGACTCTTTGACGTGTGTCTAACATGAAGAACACAATTGCAAAGATGGCCGCCTCTGTATCAGGAAGTAAATGCGGACAGCAGGGGGTGACAGCGGGGGCTTCAAACACCACGAAAATACATTTTCAACCACCACACGGACTTACGAAGACGTTTAATAAGGTAAAAATGTTACTTAGTTCTACTTTAAAATCAATGTTGAGGCGAGGAGTGGAAACAAATTTATAACAATTGAATACATAGAAGGTTTTACGCTCTATAATTGCACAGACAGCACACAGTGGTATCATTTTGACCTGAATAGCTGTTTTTGTGACATGTCTGAGCTGAGGCAGAGCTGATTTTATTTTCTAACATGAAAAAAATGGGTTAAACACCTTTAAACAAGTCAAATATTGGTGCCGTTGTTCAGTGTTTGGTCTAGAGCAGTGTTTCCCAACCAGGGGTGCGGAGACCCCAAGGGGTACATGAGATCAGCCTTTTTTCCGTTGTAGTTCACACGGGGCAGACGAGCTCAACAGAAAATAAGTTCTACATGGACTAAAAAGCAGTTTTCCGGCCTCAGGAAATCGGTGCACTGTTGACTTGTTGTTGCTCGTGTTCATTAAACATTTTACACAAATCAATCTACTTTATGTAAAATTTTAGCGGCGAGACTTTTCCCTCGTTCGCCATTTGTGTGAACGCCATTAGCGTCAAACCGGAAGTCCCTTTATTACAAGAGAATCAGAATCAGAAACTGTTTATTGCCATTGTCAGTGACCAAAAATTCACAAACAGGAACTTGCTTCGGCGTGAGGTGCAACATAAAGCAATGAATAAAATATAATAAAATATATAAAAGAGGCATGCATAAAATTAAGATTAGAAATTAAATTAAAATAGACTAAGATAGATAGACTAAGAGTGCGGATCATAAACAACCAAAAAAGAAGCAAAAGATCGCGGGAGTTCAGCAGGAAGTGTGTTTGATGCTCGGAGGGAGAGGATTTTCTAATAAACATTCCTCAAAACAGTGTGGATGCAACTGAATGCTACTTCATGTGTGTTTTTGATGACGGAACATTGTTAAAAGCTCAACAAAGTCAATTTTGCATAATATTTGTCCAACATTTCATTTATAGCGACAGAGCAGAGGGTCAGACCGAGGGGAGAATTCACACTGGATCCGCCAAAATATTTCTGTGATGTTCTTTGTTCTTGGTTTAGTGGCGCTCTCCTCTTGTAAGTGACTGAAGATTACAGAGGTTTGCAGCTCCGCGTGGATTAAGAGATTAACGAGAGAAACTAAACTGTGCAGCTCAGCCCCAGAGAAACGGCACAAACAAACAACTTCTGCCACACAAACTTTAACCTGAATCATCTACAGGCTTTTCTTTTTGTTTGTATTGTCATTTTAGTGCATCTTTTACTGTTCTCTAAAACATTTGGACTTACTTTGTGTTTGAATTGTGCTATAAATAAACTGAAATAGATTATATTACTGCTGAAATTTTAAGCAAAACAATCAACATGCGACACTTTTCTAAACAACAATCATGTCTTCGTTAAAGTCGCCAAATGTTATAAATTAAAAGCTAAACACAATAAATATTCAGCCCAGTCCGCCAATAAAACTGATCTTAGTAAATATATCAAAATTTAAATTATATTGAGATAGTTTCAGAAAATATGCACATTTTGAATTCTTTTTTTATTGTGAAAACAGCCGATTAAAAATAAAAGTTATGGTTCAAATGAAAGAATTTTATGATATTTCTGCACTTCAGTGATCATTTTACAGATTTTTCACATTTTTCTGATAATTAAACCTTAACTAGTGCTGGTCGATAAGGCAAAAAATTACGATTTTCTTGGGGTCAGATCATGATTTCGATTTAATCCCGATTCATGTTCACTTTGTATTTTTCTATTGTCTTTAACAGAGCTGCACCATTTAGGAAAAATATCTGAGATTGTTCTGACCAGTGCGATTGTGATTAGATTTGCAATTTATGTTTTAATTATAGGATTCTGTTCAAATTCACATTTTTAACACAATTTTTTTCGCTTTTTTTTTATCACATTTTTGTCACGTTCAGTTGTGTTTGTCATATTTAAACACGTCTTTGTCACTTTTAGTGGTGTTTTTTTCGCTTTTTAACGAATTTTTGACGCTATTAGTCGCATTTTGGTGCATTTGTTCTTTTAAGTCATGTTTGTCATTTTTAGTCACGTCTTTGTCGTGTTTAGTTGCATTTGTCATTTTCAGATGCATCTTTTTTTGTTTTTAGTTGTGTTTTTTCACTTTTAGTCATTTCTTTGCCATTTTTTCTCATGTTTTATGGCTTTTGGTTGCGCTTTTGTTGCTCGTTTCAGAACACGTTTGTACAAATCCAAACTACAGTGTTAGCAGTTTTTATTCAAATCAAAGCGAGACATTTTGTTGTTTGTGGAAGAAATCATTGCACTTCAAACACTGCAGTCTTTGTGATTTGCTAATTGCATCCATTAAAATTGTGATTTTGTGTGGATTTGGTTTAATTGTGCAGCTCTGGTCTTTCAGAGGTAAATGAAGTCATCTGCTCAGAGGCTTCAGAGGCTAAACAACAGGAGAAAAAGTGTGTTTGAACAGACAGCTGCATTTAAGACACAAACAGTCAATCACGACACGACTATTTCACAAAAACAGCAGATTGTCACAGGGACCAGCTCATCTAATGTGTTTAAAGACATGTTTTAACACATTTTTGTTGGATTGACGTTAGCGGGATCCTCCAAAATAAATCAAGATAATCATTTTTGTTAATATCGCTCAGCCCTTTCAGTCGACAAAGTTAAACATGTCTTAGCTGGAGTTCTCCTCGACTCGAGCGATCCGAGCCTAAGCCGATCTCAGTCTGAAGGTCACGCAAAGGTCATGTGACACCTGGGGGTCAAAGGAGGCGCTTTTCTCACCCATCGACAGGTTGGACAAATATCTCATTAACGTTTTTCTGACCAGTTTTGCGATTTATGTTTTAACAATGGGATTCTGCCCAAAGTTTTATAGCATTGACAAAAAGACTGAACTATGAACTGACAAACAGAGAATAGAATCACATGTTTCAGAACGTTTTTGTTGCTTTTAGCAAATTTTTTTTTTTGCTTTAAGTAGTGAATTTGTCGATTTTTGTCACTTTCAGTTGCATTTTTGACACGTTAGTTCAGTTTTTGTCAACATAAGACACGTTTTTGTTACTTTTAGATGCATTTTCGGCAATTTTGACGATTGAAGTTGCATTTTTGTAATTTTAAGATGCGTCACTTTAAATCGCATTTTTAATGCTTTTAGTTCAATTTTTTGTTGATTTTGGTTGTGTTTCTGGTTTTGTCCTGGTTTACACCTGGTTTAGACCTGGTCTAGACCTGGTTTAGACCTGGTTCACTCCTGGTGCAGATGTGGTTTAGTCCTGGTTTAGACCCTATTTATACCTGGTTTAGTCCTTGTTCAGTCCTGGTTCAGTCCTCTTTTAGTCCTGGCGTAGACCTGGTACGTCCTGATTAAGTCCTGGTTTCGTCCTGGTTTAGTACCTGTTTAGTCCCCGTTTAGTCCTGGTTTAGTCCCTATTTATACCTGGTTTGTCTGGATTCAGCTCTGGTTTCGTCCTGGTTTACTTGCTTCAGACTTGGTTCAGTCCTTGTTCAGTCCTTGTTCAGTCCTGGTTCTGTCCTCTTTTAGTCCTGACGTGGACCTGGTTCGTCCTGATTAAGTCCTGGTTTCGTCCTGGTTTAGTCCCTGTTTTATACCTGGTTTAGACCTGTTTTGTCCGGATTCAGCTCTGGTTTCGTCCTGGTTTACTTGGTTCAGACTTGGTTCAGTTCTGGTTCAGTCCTCTTTTAGTCCTGGCGTAGACCTGGTTCGTCCTGATTCAGTCCTGGTTTTATCCTGGTGTAGTCCCTGTTTATCCCTGGTTTAGACCTGGTTTGCCCTGATTCAGCACTGGTTTTGTCCTGGTTTCGTCCTGGTTTACTTGGTTCAGACTTTGTTCAGTCCTTGTTCTGTTCTGGTTCAGTTCTCTTTTAGTCCTGGCGTAGACCTGGTTCGTCCTGATTTAGTCCTGGTTTAGTCCTGGTTTGCCCTGATTCAGCTCTAGTTTCGTCCTGGTTTAGTCCTGGTTTAGTCCTGGTTTAGACCTGGTTTCGTCCCGGTTTCGTCCCGGTTTCGTCCCGGTTTCGTCCCGGTTTCGTCCCGGTTTAGTCCTGGTTTTGTCCCGGTTTAGTCCTGGTTTGCCCTGATTCAGCTCTAGTTTCGTCCTGGTTTAGTCCTGGTTTAGTCCTGGTTTAGTCCTGGTTTAGTCCTGGTTTAGTCCCGGTTTAGTCCTGGTTTAGTCCTGGTTTAGAACTGGTTTGCCCTGATTCAGCTCTAGTTTCGTCCTGGTTTACTTGGTTCAGTTCTGGTTCAGTCCTCTTTTAGTCCTGGCGTAGACCTGGTTCGTCCTGATTTAGTCCTGGTTTAGAACTGGTTTAGACCTGGTTGAATCCTGGTTGAATCCTGGTTTCGTCCTGATTTAGTCCCGGTTTCGTCCTGATTTAGACCTGGTTTCGTCCCGGTTTCGTCCCGGTTTCGTCCCGGTTTCGTCCCGGTTTAGTCCCGGTTTCGTCCCGGTTTCGTCCCGGTTTCGTCCCGGTTTCGTCCCGGTTTCGTCCCGGTTTAGTCCCGGTTTAGTCCCGGTTTAGTCCTGGTTTGCCCTGATTCAGCTCTAGTTTCGTCCTGGTTTAGTCCTGGTTTAGACCTGGTTGAATCCTGGTTTCGTCCTGATTTAGTCCCGGTTTCGTCCTGGTTTAGTCCCGGTTTCGCCCTGGTTTAGTCCCGGTTTCGTCCCGGTTTCGTCCTGGTTTAGTCCCGGTTTAGTCCTGGTTTCGTCCTGGTTTAGTCCCGGTTTCGTCCCGGTTTAGTCCCGGTTTAGTCCCGGTTTAGTCCCGGTTTAGTCCCGGTTTAGTCCCGGTTTAGACCCGGTTTAGACCTGGTTTGCCCTGATTCAGCTCTAGTTTAGTCCTGGTTTAGTCCTGGTTTGCCCTGGTTTAGTCCCTGTTTAGTCCTAGTTTAGTCCCTGTTTAGTCCTAGTTTAGTCCCTGTTTAGTCCCCGTTTAGTCCCCGTTTAGTCCTGGTTTAGTCCCTGTTTAGTCCCTGTTTAGTCCTAGTTTAGTCCCTGTTTAGTTTCGTCCTGGTTTCGTCCTGATTTAGTCCTCGATGACAAAACCAATCCGAAAACTCTGTCCCTCAGTAAAATAAAGCTCAACAGCCCTGGTTTGAACATTTCTTCTTCTCTCAGATAAATGTGAGTAAACGGCGAGCGTCAGAGTCTTACCTGATGGTGCCGGTGGGCGAGGGCAGCGGGCTCATGAGGTGGGCGATGTTTTCGGGGATGTTGATGGTTAAAGGAGAGATCTGCGGCTGGACGGCTTTGATGGGAGACTCCGGGGCTTCGCGCTTCACCTTCCTCCCGCTGGACAGAGCCGTGAACGAGATCTTTATGTTGGTGCTGGGGAATCGGAACGTGCACCTGGACAAAGAAGAAGAAGAAAAATGAGTCAGTGCGATCTTAAAGGGCCTGTACCGGATTTTTACTGACAGGGAGTAAAATATGTGTTTGTCCAGCACTGACATGTTGTAAAAGCATCTATTTAGATTAAAATGAGACCATAACCTTTACTCTGCAGCTAGTTATAGAGTTTTATTCAACGAGAGAAGCAGGAAGTGCGCTGTGCATGCTAATGTTTGTTAGCTTGGCCCATGACAAGGTCTGGGTGATGGAATCATGAGCTGGTCCCTGTGACAATCTGCTGTTTTTGTGAAATCGTCGTATCGTGATTGACTGTTTGTGTCTTTAATGCAGCTGTCTGTTCAAACACACTTTTTCTCCTGTTGTTTAGCCTCTGAAGCCTCTGAGCAGATGACTCTATTTACCTCTTAAAGGCCAGAGCTGCACGATTAAACCAAATCGACACAAAATCGCAATTTTAATGGATGCAATTAACAAATCGCAAAAACTGCAGTGTTTGAAGTGCAATAATTTCTTCCTCAAACAACAAAATGTCTTGCTTTGATTTGAATAAAAACTCTGTAGTTTGGATTTGTACAAACGTGTTCTGAAACAAGCCACAGAAGCATGACAAAAAGCGATAAAAATGTGTTCAAAAGCGTCAAAAACGCGCCAACAAACATGACTCAATGCACCAAAACATGACAAAAAACATGACTAAAACGACAAAGACACATTTAAATTTGACAAATATGAACATGAACGACAGAACAACTAAAACGTCAAAATTGTGTTTAAAATGTGAATTTGAACAGAATTCTATTATTTAAAAAAAAAAAAAAAAAAAAAAAAAAAATCACAATCTAATCACAATCGCACTGAAAAATCACAATTCGATATTTTTCCTAAACGGTGCAGCTCAATTAAAGACAACAGAAAAATACAAAGTGAACATGAATCGTGATAAAATCAAAATCATGATCTGGAACCAAGAAAATCGTGATAATCATTTTTTTGCCACATCGCCCAACACTAATTAACTGGTTAAAGGTCCCATATTCTGCTCTTTTCCCCTTCACACAGTCTGTTCTAAGGGCTTTGTTGATAAATGCTTGCGTTGTACAATATCCATAACATAACAGTTTCCAAAAAACACCCATTTCTTGGACTGGCGCCCGGCCTGCAAAAGCAAACGGCTCACTCTGAGATCTGACCCCCCCGAACAGAGAGCAGGCTGCCTCCCCCGCCCAACTCGCGCGCCTCCCCCGCCCAACTCGTGCCGAAGCCTAGAGTGGAGATGGTGCATGTGCCGTGTGCTCCGGTAAACAGCGATACACAAACACTGAATAAACATTTTATCCGTCCTGACGGTGCGTCGTGCTGAGTCCTACGTCCTGGATCTGACCTGGAGTTTGACGTGCTCCAGGACCTCGACGACGGACGTGCCGTTTGGTAAATAACAAGCTAACTCTTCGATCTGTCGTATCCATCGTGTAATTACTGTGTAGCATTAGCATTAGCTGTTTTTATTCTTGCGGCTGCGCACTTCCCGGAGGCGTGGCTTAAACACCGCGTCATCTTAGTGAGGAGCCCCCGTCTGCTGCTCAGCCGAGGGGGACGGAAAAGACAGTTCTCTAGTGAAAACATGAGGGAATCAATCAAAAAACCACTTTGGGCACAACACACGAGGCCCAAATAGCACTGGAGGAAGGTTAAAACCTCTGAAAAGTCCATTTTGCATGATATGGGACCTTTAACAAACAGAACATTTCTATCAGATGCAGACTCTGGTGTCACTGCCATATATTTACTTTGTCACGATATCATTTTTGCGTCGGACGATACTGCGATATCGATACTTTTGCGAAGGTTTAGAGAATAAAACGCCATCAAGAAACTTCAATCAAGACTAAAACGAAGTGAAAACCAATTTGAAAACCAAAGGAAGAACAGAACAAAACTCTAAAAGCACAGATGTAAATCCAAAACTCTAACAACGGCTCGTGTGACAAAACAAAAACAGGAAGCGCTGCTGTGCTTGTCGTTTTGTTCTGAGATCGTCGTGTGTTTTGACACCGGAGACACGGCGGCGGAGTTTAATCGAGCTCCGGCGCTGGTGCGAACACGCCGTCGTCGCTCGGAGGTAATTAACACAAACAAAGAGGCGGCTCGTTAGGTTCAGGGCTGAATGTTCACAGAGTTTGACAGGAACAGCTGCAGGGAACCGGGACGGAACCAGGACTGAACCAGGACTGAACCGGGACTGAACCGGGACTGAACCGGGACTGAACAAGGTCTAAAACGGGACTGAAGCAGGACTGAACAGGGACTGAACCGGGACTGAACCGGGACTGAACCGGGACTGAACAAGGTCTAAAACGGGACTGAAGCAGGAATGAACAGGGACTGAACCGGGACTGAACCGGGACTGAACCGGGACTGAACCGGGACTAAACAAGGTCTAAAACGGGACTGAAGCAGGACTGAACCGGGACTGAACCGGGACTGAACCGGGACTGAACCGGGACTGAAGCGGGACTGAACCAGGACTGAACCGGGACTGAACCAGGACTGAACCAGGTCTAAAACGGGACTGAATGAGGACTAAAACGGGACTTAACCAGGACCAAACCAGGACCGAACAAGGACCGAACAAGGACCGAACAAGGACCGAACAAGGACCGAACCGGGACCGAACCGGGACCGAACCAGGACCGAACCAGGACTAAAGCAGGTCTGAACCAGGACTAAACCAGGACTGAAGCAGGACTAAAGCAGGTCTGAACCAGGATCGAACTAGGACTGAACCAGGACTGAACCAGGACCGAACCAGGACCAAACCAGGACCGAACCAGGACCGAACTAGGACCGAACTAGGATCGAACCAGGACCGAACTAAGACCGAACCAGGACTGAACCAGGACCGAACCGGGACCGAACCGGGACCGAACCAGGACTGAATCAGGACTGAACCAGGACCGAACCGGGACAGAACAGGGACTGAACAAGGACTAAAGCAGGTCTGAACCAGGACTGAACCGGGACTGAACCAGGACCGAACCAGGATCGAACTAGGACTGAACCAGGACCGAACCAGGACCGAACCAGGACCGAACCAGGACCGAACCAGGACCAAACCAGGACCGAACCAGGACCGAACTAGGATCGAACCAGGACTGAACCAGGACCGAACCGAACCAGGACCAAACCAGGACTGAACCAGGACCGAACCGGGACCGAACCAGGACTAAACCAGGACTGAACCAGGACCAAACCAGGACCGAACCAGGACTAAACCAGGACTAAACCAGGACCGAACTAGGACTGAACAAGGACTAAAGCAGGTCTGAACCAGAACTAAACCAGGACTGAACCAGGACCGAACTAGGACTGAACAAGGTCTGAACCAGGACCGAACCAGGACTGAACCAGGACTGAACCGGGACTGAACCAGGTCTGAACCAGGTCTAAAGCAGGTCTGAACCAGGACTAAACCAGGACTAAACCAGGACTGAAGCAGGACTGAAGCAGGACTGAAGCAGGACTGAAGCAGGACTGAAGCAGGACCGAACCGGGACCGAACCGGGACCGAACCAGGACTGAATCAGGACTGAACCAGGACCGAACCGGGACAGAACAGGGACTGAACAAGGACTAAAGCAGGTCTGAACCAGGACTGAACCGGGACTGAACCAGGACCGAACCAGGATCGAACTAGGACTGAACCAGGACCGAACCAGGACCGAACCAGGACCGAACCAGGACCAAACCAGGACCAAACCAGGACCAAACCAGGACCGAACTAGGATCGAACCAGGACTGAACCAGGACCGAACCGAACCAGGACCAAACCAGGACTGAACCAGGACCGAACCGGGACCGAACAGGGACCGAACCAGGACTAAACCAGGACTGAACCAGGACCAAACCAGGACCGAACCAGGACTAAACCAGGACTAAACCAGGACCGAACTAGGACTGAACAAGGACTAAAGCAGGTCTGAACCAGAACTAAACCAGGACTGAACCAGGACCGAACTAGGACTGAACAAGGTCTGAACCAGGACCGAACCAGGACTGAACCAGGACTGAACCGGGACTGAACCAGGTCTGAACCAGGTCTAAAGCAGGTCTGAACCAGGACTAAACCAGGACTAAACCAGGACTGAAGCAGGACTGAAGCAGGACTGAAGCAGGACTGAAGCAGGACTGAAGCAGGACTGAAGCAGGACTGAAGCAGGACTGAAGCAGGACTAAACCAGGACTGAAGCAGGACTGAAGCAAGACTCGGAGGAAAAAAAAGTTTTGGAAATGTGCTAAATTAAAGAAAAAAACTTTGTAAATTTTAGGGCTGCACAATTAATCGAAATATGAATGAAAGAAAGGCTGCGGTTTTTGAAGCGCAATCATTTCCTCCACAACAACAACAACAAAGAGCGTCTGAAAGCAACAAAAATATTACAAAAAGTGGCAAAAAAAAAAAACAAAACTGTGAAAAATTATTAAACTACGGTGCACTGTGTAACTTTTCTGGAGGGGAATCTGCTCCTTGTCTTTATGGGACTGTTTTTGCTTTGGATGAAATGTTTATGTTCTTAAATCTTCAAATATTTGAATCGCTTTCCTGGTTGGAGGGTCTGCCACCTGCTCGTCTCTACGGCAACACGGTGCATCTTTAAATCCAGCCGATGCATCTCCCTGAACGACGTGAAGGTCAGAGCAGCAGGAAAGTGTCTGACGTCAGATGGAGCGGCCTGGACGTAAAGCTCACGTTTAGAGCTCGACGTCAGAGTCTGTTTGACCCAAAACACGATGAAGACGACGAGGACGAGGAGGACTTTAACAGACAAACACGGCCCTCGAAGGAAACCAAAACAACGGCTTTATCTTCAGCGGAGTCTGTGTAACCGTGGAGACTGTAGTGACAACAAACACGAGAGCGAAGAGCCGGACATCGCAGGAACGTTGTGAGAAATAATGGGTCCATCATTAAAGGTTTACAGCAGGACGACTCTGCTTCAGCGACAGAGTTTACAGACGGAGTTTACAGACGGAGTTTACAGACGGAGTTTACAGACGGAGTTTACAGACGGAGTTTACAGACGGAGTTTACAGACGGTTTGTGCTCGAGGGAGAAATATATGTAAATAAAAACGCTTTAGAAAAATGAAATAAATGGGATTTGAATGGATGGACATTTAACAACATCTGGAGAACTAAACCAGGACAGAACGGGGACTGAACCAGGACTGAACCAAGACTAAAGCAGGTCTGAACCAGGACTGAACCGGGACTGAGCCTGGACTGAGCCGGGACTGAGCCGGGACCGAACCGGGACTGAGCCGGGACCGAACCGGGACCGAACCAGGACTAAAACAGGACCGAACCGGGACTGAACCAGGACTAAACCGGGACTAAACCAGGACTGAACCAGGACTGAACCGGGACTAAACCAGGACTGAACCAGGACCGAATCAGGACCGAACCAGGACCGAACCGGGACTGAACCGGGGCTGAATCAGGACTGAACCAGGACTAAACCAGGACTAAACCAGGACTGAATCAGGACTGAACCAGGACTGAACCAGGACTGAACCAGGACTGAACCAGGACTAAACCAGGACTAAACCAGGACTAAACCGGGACTAAACCAGGACTGAATCAGGACTGAATCAGGACTGAACCAGGACTGAACCAGGACTGAACCAGGACTGAACCAGGACTAAACCGGGACTAAACCAGGTCTGAACCAGGACCGAACCGGGACCGACCTGGGACCGAACCAGGACTAAACCGGGTCTAAACCAGGTATTTGTTGTTTGTGGAAGTGTTTTTGTCGCTTTTGGTCACGCTTTTGTCGCTTGTGTTTGTACAAATCCAAACTACAGTGTTGGCAGTTTTTATTAAAATCAAAGCAAGACATTTTGTTGTTCGTGGAAGAAACTATTAAAGTCTTTCCAACCTTTGGTTTAATTGTGCAGCCCTTGTCTTTAAGAGGTAAATAAAGTCATCTGCTCAGAGGCTTCAGAGGCTAAACAACTGGAGAAAAAGTGTGTTTGAACAAACAGCTGCATTAAAGACACAAACACTCAATCACGACACGACCATTTCACAAAAACAGCAGATTGTCAGCTCAACATTCCAGTTTTATCACCGTATCACAGCGTTTTTGTTGTTTTTAGTCACATTTTTGCCGCTTTTAGTCACGTTTTGGGGCATTGAGTCATGTTTTTGTTGTTTGAAAGCACGTTTTTGTTGCTTTTAGTCGGGTCTTTATCGTTTTTTTCACTTTTAGTCTCGTCTTTGTCGTTTTTAGTCGTGTTTTTGTCATTTTTAGTCAAATTTATAGTCATGTTTTTATCACTTTTAAATGTGTCTGTAGTTTAGTTTCACTTTTAGTAACATCTTTGACACTTTTAGTCCCGTTTTGGTGCATTGAGTCACATTTATTGTTCGTAGGCGCGTTTTTCTCACTTTTGAACGCAATTTTATCGCACTTTTGTCGCTTGTATGTAAATCCAAACTACAAGGCTAGTGTTTTTTTTTTTTTCCCCAGGAGAAAAAGTGTGTTTGAACAGACAGCTGCATTAAAGACACAAACAGTCAATTACGACACGACAATTTCACAAATTTTTGTCGCATTTAGTTGCGTCTTTGCCGATTTTTTCACTTTTAGTCTCGTCTTTATCATTTTTAGTCTTGTGTTTGTCATTTTTAGTTGCATTTTTGTCGTTTTTAGCTGTGTTTTTTCACTTTTTGTCTCATCTTTGTCGTTTTTAGTCGTGTTTTTGTCATTTTTAGTCACATCTTTGTCATTTTTAGCTGTGTTTTTGTCATTTTCTGTCGCATCTTTGTCATTTTTAGTCATGCTTTTATCACTTTTAGCTGTGTCTTTGTAGTTCATTTTCACTTTTAGTAACGTCTTTGTCACTTTTAGTCCCGTTTTGTTGGCTAAACAACAGGAGAAAAAGTGTGTTTGAACAGACAGCTGCATTAAAGACACAAACAGTCAATCACGACACGACGATTTCACAAAAACAGCAGATTGTCACAGGGACCAGCTCACGATTTGATTATCGCCGTATCACTCAGCCCTAATTCACACATGATGCACTGAGAAATAAGTGAAGACTCAATAACAGACGGATACACTGCAGACCGTTTCAGCTTCACGATGATCCCACGAGGAAACAGACCCAGACGCTTCGCTGTTGACCTTTCACTCACGAAATAAAACGGGCTCCAGCCGTCTGCCGTAAACTCTACGCCGTTACACCTTTTCTTAAACGATGACCGCAGCGATTCATCGATAAAGACTGTTTTTGTTTTATGTTTCATGTGCGCTCGTCTGTAGGCCCTGAGAGGAACAGCGTCCATCAGGGAGGGAAGGAAGCGGTTTATTGTACCCCAGAAAACCACAGCGCTCCACTCACAGGAGGCTCCGGTGTAAGAAGGGGATGGATTTTAAGAATTCTAGTCATTAACACATGGAAAAGGACATTTTGTAATAAAGATAGTAGCTTTAGTGCGTCAAAATGTCAATAACAATTAAAAATGTTCCTCAAAATTACACTTTTTTTTCTTAATATTCACTATCTAGAGGTAGTGCTGGACGATGTGTTGATAAAAATGTAATTGTGAGCATGTCCCTGTGACAATTTGCTACTTTTGTGAAATCGTCCTATTGTCAAACACACTTTTTCTCCTGTTGTTTAGCCTCTGAAGCCTCTGAGCAGATGACTTTATTTACCTCTTAAAGGCCAGAGCTGCACAATTAAACCAAATCCACACAAAATCATAATTTTAATGGATGCAAATGTTGAAGTGCTATAATTTCGCTGTAGTTTGGATTTGTACAAACATGCTCTGATACAAACGACAAAAGCGCGACCAAAAGCGTTAAAAATGCGTTCAGAAGCGACAAAAACGTGACACAATGCCACAAAACACAACTAAAAGCGATAAAAGCGCGCCCAAAAGCGATAAAAATGTGTTCAAGTGTGACAAAAACGCGTCTAAAAACAACAAACGCGACTCAATGCACCAAAAAGCGACTTCAAACGACAAAGACGTGTTTAAATACGACAAACACGACTGAACGTGACAAAAACGCGACAAAACGCAACACAATTGTGTTTAAAATGTAAATTTGAACAGAATCCTATTATTAAAACATAAATCACAAACAGTCAATCATGATACGACGATGTCATAAAAATAGCAGATTGTCACAGGGAGGAGCTCAACATTAGATTTTTATCACTCTATCACCCAGCACTACCTAATCATGTCTAAATATTTAGTATAAAAGTATAGAGTATAGGAAATAGGCTATTTTTATGACATCGTCGTATCGTGATTGACTGTTTGTGTCTTTAATGCAGCTGTCTGTTCAAACACACTTTTTCTCCTGTTGTTTAGCCTCTGTAGCCTCTGAACAGACGACTTTATTTACCTCTTACTCCTCTTAAGTGCAATAATTCAACTCAATGCACCAAAACGCAACTAAAAGTGACAAAAATGGGTCTAAAAATTCCAAAGATGCGACTAAAAGTGACAAAGACTCACTTAATTACAACAAACACAACTGAATGTGACAAAAATGTGACTAAAAGCGACAAAATTATGCTTGAAATGAGAATCTGAAAAGAAAATCTAATCAAAATCGCAAAACACGTAAAAAAAAAAAAAAAAAATCACAGTTACATATTTTTTCCTAAATGGTGCTGCTCTATTAAAGACAATAGAAAAAACAAAGTGAACACAAATCATGATAAAATCGAAATCTGGCCCCAAGAAAATCGTGAGTATAAAACCAGGACTAAACCACGTCAAACCAGGACTAAAGCAGGACTAAACCAGGTCTAAACCAGGACTAAACCAGGACTGAACCAGGGATGAACCAGGACTAAACCAGGACTAAACCAAGTCTAAACCAAGACTAAACCAGGTCTAAACCGGTTCAAAACCAGGTCTAAACCAGGTCTAAACCAGGTCTAAACCAGGTCTAAACCAGGACTGAACCAGGACTGAACCAGGGATGAACCAGGACTAAACCAAGACTAAGTCGGGTCAAAACCAGGACTAAACCAGGACTAAACCAGGACTAAACCAGGACTAAACCAGGACTAAACCAGGTCTAAACCAGGACTAAACCAGGACTGAACCAGGGATGAACCAGGACTAAACCAGGACTGAACCAGGGATGAACCAGGACTAAACCAGGACTAAACCAAGTCTAAACCAAGACTAAACCGGGTCTAAACCGGTTCTAAACTAGGTCTAAACAAGGACTAAACCAGGTCTAAACAAGGACTAAACCATGTTTAAACCAGGACTAAACCAGGACTAAGTCGGGTCAAAACCAGGACTAAACCAGGACTAAGTCGGGTCAAAACCAGGACTAAACCAGGACTAAGTCGGGTCTAAACCAGGACTAAACCAGGTCTAAACCAATAACAAGACACAAAGTATTTTCTATATTTTTGTAGTCGGTTGAGGGCCGGACCATGTCCCTTGGAGGGCCGTATTTTTTCCTAAATGGTGCTGCTCTATTAAAGACAGTAGAAAAAACAAAGTGAACACAAATCATGATAAAATCGAAATCATTATCTGGCCCCAAGAAAATCGTGAGTATAATTTTTTACCGTATCGCCCAGAAGTAGTTTGAAGTGCGTTGCTCAGAGGCACAACGACGGCACGTGCTCGACCATAGCCCCCTCTTTTCGTGATCTAATTTCCCCCTGAACAAAGTGTATCGTAAAAGCCCGCCCCGGAGCCGTCCCAGCGCTGCGTTTGTTAATTAGCTGACGGAGATAATGACGCCGGAGTAATTTAATTTGAACAGCGAGGCAGGTTTGATGAGACTGGCCTCGTTTTGGCGCCGCGCGAGAGGATTTTCACAAAGATCCGACGCGGCAGAGACGAGTGAACTGTGTCCTATTTATGCGAGAATATGGGCTCCGAGTGAAGATGAATCACAATTAGCAACAATGGCAGTAATTATTTTACTATTTTAATGCAAAGAGATAAATATACAGTTTCCGTAGCGTCTTATTCTGTGTAAATCTGATAAACTGTTCTGAAATGCACGGGATTCAAATGACATTAGTCTGGTAGAATCACAAAAATATTGAATTGTGATTTATTTATTTATTTTTAGTCATTTTTTGATGCGGTTAGGCACATTTTTGTTGCATTTATGTCACCTTAAGCCATGTTTTTGTCACTTTTAGAGGCATTTATATTGCTTTTTGTTACATTTTTTCACGTTTTGGTCGCTTTTAGTAAAAAAAAGGACAAACATGTAACTAAAAGTGACAATAAAGCGACTAAAAGTGACAAAAATGCGACTAAAAGTGACAATAACTTTACTAAAAGTGACAAAAACATGACTAAAAGTGACAAAAACATGACTAAAAGTGACAAAAACATGACTAAAAGTGACAAAAACATGACTAAAAGTGATAATGACGCGACAAAGTGACAAAAACATGACTAAAAGTGACAAAAACATGACTAAAAGTGACAAAAACATGACTAAAAGTGACAAAAACATGACTAAAAGTGATAATGACGCGACTAAAAGTGAAAATGACGCGACTAAAAGTGAAAATGACCCGACTAAAATTGACAAAAGCACGACAGATTGACAAAAGCGCAATTAGGTGACAAAAACGCAACCAAGTGACAGAAACGCAACCAAGTGACAGAAACGCAACAAAATGTGACCGAAAAGATAAAATAAAAATGACTAAAAGTGACAAAAAACGCAAATTTTTGTCAATTTAAGCCATGTTTTTGTCACTTTTAGAGGCATTTCTATTGCTTTTTGTTGCAATTTGTCACGTTTTGGTCGCTTTTTGTAAAAAAAAGACAAACATGTAACTAAAAGTGACAATAATACGACTAAAAGTGACAAATACATGACTTAAAGTGACAATAACGCGACTAAAAGTGACAATAACGCGACTTAAGTGAAAATAACGCAACTAAAGTGACAATAACGTGACTAAAAGTGACAATAACGCGACTGAAGGGACAATAATGTGACTAAAAGTGACAAAAACACAACTGAAATGGACAAAAACGGTTCTAAAAGTGACAAAAACGCAACCAGGTGACAGAACTGTGACTAAAAGTGACAATAATACGACTAAAAGTGACAAATACATGACTAAAAGTGACAATAGCGCGACTAAAAGTGACAATAACGTGACTAAACGTGAAAATAACGCGACTAAAGGGACAATAACGCGACTAAAAGTGACAATAACGCGACTAAAAGTGACAAAAACACAACTGAAATGGACAAAAACGGTTCTAAAAGTGACAAAAATGCAACCAGGTGACAGAACTGTGACTAAAAGTGACAATAATACGACTAAAAGTGACAAATACATGACTAAAAGTGACAATAGCGCGAATAAAAGTGACAATAACGCGACTAAAAGTGACAATAACGTGACTAAAAGTGACAATAACGTGACTAAAAGTGACAATAACGCGACTAAAAGTGACAATAACGCGACTAAAAGTGACAATAACGCGACTAAAAGTGACAAAAACACAACTGAAATGGACAAAAACGGTTCTAAAAGTGACAAAAATGCAACCAAGTGACAGCACTGTGACTAAAAGTGACAAAAACACGACAAAGGGTGACGAAAACGCAATTAGAAGTGACCCGAAAAAAAAAAAAGACATTACTAAAAGTGACAGAAAGCGTGGTTGAAAGTGACAGAAAAAATAAAGTAATTCTTTCATTTGTCAATTCACTGGTTTTGTTTAAAATGTGAACTTTGAACAGAAATAAAACATAAATCGCAAATCTAATCACAATCTCACTGGTCAGAAAAATTGCAATGAGAAATATCTCCCAAATCGTGCAGCTCTAAAGTACATTTTCACTTTAAAAAATCTCTTTAGTTGACGTCATGGCGGCCATCTTTGTTGTTTCCAATTACTAAACGTTTCCATTCTTTCCTTTGAGCGATAAACGGTCGAGGAATGCAAGGCCGCTGCCAACACGAGCACATCCTCAACGAACGGAGCCACATTTTCATTGAATAAACCATTTTCAGCTTCAGCTCACAGCCGCCGTAAACAGCAGCAGCACCATTTTTTAGATTTGTAATGTTTTAATAACGAGATTCTGACGCATTTAAACGCAACCAGAAGAATTGACAAAAAGACTGAAATATGAAGTGACAAAACTTACATTTCAGAAAGTTGTTGTCGCTTTTAGTCACATTTTGACACTGTTTTGGAAGCGTTTTTGTCACTTTTAGTCACATTTTGTCACTTTTGTTGCTTTTAGTCATGTTTGTCACTTTGTCTTTGTCGTTTTGTTGCTTATAGTAAAAAAAATACAAAAAAGCAACCAAAAGTGACAATACGGTGGCAAAAACGCAACTAAGGAAAAAAAAACACAACAAAGTGATAAAAATGTATCTAAAAGTGACAATACGGCGACAAAAACGCAATTGAAAGTGACAAAAATGTGACTAAGAGTGACAAAAGCAAGACTGAAAGGGACAAAAACGCAACTAAAAGTGACGAAACGGTGACAAATTATGCAATTAAAAAAACTAAA
Source organism: Rhinogobius similis (assembly GCA_019453435.1). Taxonomy (NCBI): domain Eukaryota; kingdom Metazoa; phylum Chordata; class Actinopteri; order Gobiiformes; family Gobiidae; genus Rhinogobius; species Rhinogobius similis. The sequence goes on along the minus strand of CM033631.1, from coordinate 4,549,090 downwards.
ACAGATAAGTGACAAAAAAGAACTAAAAAAAGTGATAATACGGCAACAAAAATGCAACAAATTGACAATACGGTGAAAAAAACGCAACTAAAAGTAACAATACGGCAACAAAAACGCAACTAAGTGAAAAAAACTCAACTAAGTGACAAAAACGCAACAAAAAAGTAACAAAATGGCGACAAAAACGCAACTGCAAGTGACAAAAATGTGACTAAAAGTGACAAAAGCAAGACTGAAAGAGCCAAAAAGACAACTAAAAGTGACAATAAGGCGACAAAAACGCAACTAAAAGTGACAAAAACGCTTTGAAACGTGATTCTTTAGTTTGTCAGTTCATATTTCAGTCTTTTTGTCAATTCTCCTGAGCGTGTTTAACAGAATCCCGTTATTAAAACAAAAATTGCAAATCTAATCCAATTTAGTTGACGTCGTGGCGGCCATCTTTGTTGTTTCCAATTACTAAACTTTTCCATTCTTTCCGAGGAATGCAAGGCCGCTGCCAACACGAGCACATCCTCTACGAACGGAGCCACATTTTCATTGAATAAACCATTTTCAGCTTCAGATCGCAGCCGCCGTAAACAGCAGCAGCACCAGTTTTTAGATTAGATTTTGTGATGTTTTAATAACGGGATTCTGTCGCATTTAAACGCAACCAGAAGAACTGACAAAAATACTGAAATATGAACTGACAAACTATTAGAAGAATCACACGTTTCAGAAGGTTTTTGTTGCTTTTAGTCATGTTTTACTTGCTTTCAGTCACATTTTCACATTGTTTTGGAAGCGTTTTTGTAACTTTAAGCCATGTTTTTGTCACTTTTAAGTCACGTTTTTGTCACTTTTAGTCACATTTTGTCACTTTTGTTGCTTTTAGTCATGTTTGTCACTTTGTCTTTGTCATTTTGTTGCTTATAGTAAAAAAAAAAGACAAAAAAGCAACCAAAAGTGACAATACGGTGGCAAAAACGCAACTAAGAAAAAACAAAAAAAACAAAACATAAAAAAATGACAAAAACTCAACGAAGTGACAAAAATGTATCCAAAAGTGACAATACGGCGACAAAAACGCAATTGAAAGTGACAAAAATGTCACAGAGAGTGACAAAAGCAAGACTGAAAGGGACAAAAACGCAACTAAAAGTGACTATACGGTGACAAAAAATGCAATTAAAAAAAGCAAAACAGATAAGTGACAAAAAAGAACTAAAAAAAAGTGATAATACGGCAACAACAACGCAACAAAGTGACAATACGGTGAAAAAAACGCAACTAAAAGTGACAATACGGTGACTAAAACACAACTAAATGAAAAAAAAAAACTCAACTAAGGGACAAAAATACAATTAAGTGACAAAAACACAACTAAACGCTGATAAGTGACAAAAAATAACTACAAAAAGTGTGGTCCTTTGAGCGATTAACGGCCGAGGAATGCAAGGCCGCTGCCAACGCGAGCGCATCTTCTTTTTACACACATTTTTCACTGAATAAACCATTTTCTGTCCAAACAAGCAGCTTTTTCTTCCCCGTGGCCTCAGTATCACGATCTCCGAGCTTCTCTGAGGGGTTTGAACGCATCACAGCCGCCGTAAATAGCAGCAAAGGAACAGCCTTCAGACACTAAAAGATAAAATTAGCTCAAATGACGGACGTTTCAAAGAAGATTCTTATGAAAGGAGTTGAGTGTTTTTTTTCATGCGTTTGCAGGTTTGAAACTGGAGAATTCATAAGTGGTTTTAGCTTCCAACCTCAAATACATCGTGTAGTTTGTCCTTTTGATGTCAGAAAGTTTGATTTTTAGTGGTCGAACATGAAACATCTTCATTTCTACTTGAATTTCTAGTAAAAGTAATACAATTTGTGGTATTTTCACATTTAGACTCACATTTTAAAACATATGAGAGTTAATAAAATAAATAAATACATAAATAACTCCTTAAAGCTGGGGTACTTGACTTTTTTCTAACAATATGGCGACAAAAACGCAACTGCAAGTGACAAAAATGCGACTAAAAGTGACAAAAGCAAGACTTAAAGGGCCAAAAAGACAACTAAAAGTGACAAAAATGCGACAAAAACACAACTAAAAGTGACAAAAGCAAGACTGAAAGGGCCAAAAAGACAACTAAAGTGACAATAAGGCGACAAAAACGCAACTAAAAGTGACAATACGGCAACAAAAACGCAACAAAGTGAAAAAAACTGAACTAAGTGACAAAAACGCAACAAAAAAGTAACAATATGGTGACAAAAACGCAAACATACAAACATACATCTTCATTTCTACTTTAATTTCTAGCAAAAGTAATACAATCTGTGGTATTTTCACATTTAGACTCACATTTTAAAACATATGGGAGTTAATAAAAATAAATAAATACATAAAGAACTCCTTAAAGCTGGGGTACTTGACTTTTTTCTATAAATAAGTTTTGTTTTTTCGTCCAAAGAGTACATTGTAAAAACAGCCCTTTTTGACGAAACGCAACAAAGTGAAAAAAACTCAACTAAGTGACAAAAACACAACAAAAAAGTAACAATATGGCGACAAAAACGCAACTGCAAGTGACAAAAATGTGACTAAAACTGACAAAAGCAAGACTGAAAGGGCCAAAAAGACAACTAAAAGTGACAATAAGGCGACACAAACGCAACTAAAAGTGACAATACGCAAACATACAAACATACAACATCATTTCTACTTTAATTTCTAGCAAAAGTAATATTATTTGTGGGATTTTCACATTCAAATTCACATTTTAAACACAATTTTGTCGCTTTTAGTCACATTTTTGTCACGTTCAGTTGTGTTTGTTAGGTATAAACGCGTCTTTGTCACTTTTAGTCGCGTTTGTTGTTTGTCTGCACGTTTTTGTCAGGCTTTTGTCGCTTGTTTCAGAACAGGTTTGTACAAATCCAAACTACAGCGTGAGCAGTTTTTATGCAAATCAAAGCAAGACATTTTGTTGTTTGTGGAAGAAATTATTGCACTTCAAAAATTGCAGTCTTTGTGATTTGCTAATTGCATCTATTAAATTCGCGATTTTGTGTGTATTTGGTTCAATTGTGCAGCTCTGGTCTTTAAGAGGTAAATAAAGTCATCTGCTCAGAGGCTTCAGAGGCTAAACAACAGGAGAAAAAGTGTGTTTGAACAGACAGCTGCATTAAAGACACAAACAGTCAATCACGACACGACGATTTCACAAAAACAGCAGATTGTCAGCTCAACATTCCAGTTTTATCACCGTATCACAGCATTTTTGCCGCTTTTAGTCACGTTTTGGGGCATTGAGTCGCGTTTTTGTTTGAAAGCGCGTTTTTGTCGCTTTTAGTCGGGTCTTTGTCGTTTTTTTCACTTTAAGTCTCGTCTTTGTCATTTTTAGTCGTGTTTTTGTCATTTTTAGTCGCATTTTTGCTGTTTTTAGTTGTGTTTTTGTCATTTTTTTGTCTATCTATGTTGTTTTTAGTCGTGTTTTTGTCATTTTTAGTCGCATTTTTGCTGTTTTTAGTTGTGTTTTTGTCATTTTTTTGTCTATCTATGTTGTTTTTAGTCGTGTTTTTTGTCATTTTTAGTCGCATTTTTGTCGTATTTAGTCGCATTTTTGTCGTTTTTAGTCATGTTTTTGTCATTTTTAGTTCCATCTTTGTCATTTTTAGTCATGCTTTTATCACTTTTAGTTGTGTCTTTGTAGTTTATTTTCACTTTTAGTAATGTCTTTGTCACTTTTAGTCCCGTTTGTTGTTTGTGGAAGAAATTATTGCACTTCAAACATTGCAGTCTTCGTGATTTGCTAATTTTGTGTCTATTTTGTTTAATTGTGCAGCTCTGGCCTTTAAGAGGTAAATAAAGTCATCTGCTCAGAGGCTTCAGAGGCTAAACAACAGGAGAAAAAGTGTGTTTGAACAGACAGCTGCATTAAAGAGACAAACTGACACGATACGACCATTTCACAAAAGATTGTCACAGGGACCAGCTCAACATTGACAAAAATCAGTCGTTTTTCAACATTTTCTTGTTAAAAACAGTACATTTCCGTTTCGTGGAGGTGGAGCTGGAGTTGTTGCGATACTCTGGTGACACATTGTGCTGCTGTGGTTTTTAAATAAGCTCTCGGTTTCTTACTCTCGCTGACATTCCTTCTCCGTGACGTCGGCTCAGAGTGTAAGAAACAAAAAACACAGCTCCATTATTTCCCCGTCTCCCGCCGAGCGCTTCCCGGTGCCTTTATTTATACACTTCCCCGACAGAGGCCTTTATTTAAAAACATTCGAGTGACAGAGGCAGACACATTTCTGCCCGTCGCCCGTAGCAACGGTCTGGGAAAAGGCTGCGGCGTGAGACAATGTGGTCGCGTTTTTACATCCAGGGTTTTAAAGGAAACGGACGGAGTTTATGAGAGAAAACTGTGGGCTTTAGGCGTGGAACTGAACTCGACGGGAGCTTTGACCAGGGCATCAGCGCTGCAACAAGTCAATCGATTAAACGCAACTGATCGATTGTAGAAATGGTTGTCGACCAGTTTTTCAACCTTTTTTGAGTTGTGGCACCTTTTCTGGGTTTAAAAAATACCGTGGCACACCAGCTACTGCTAAAATATAAACAAACCTGACCATTTAGTACAAAAATGTGGTATAAAATTAGGAAAATAATGTCTGTGCTACTGTCTGGTTCTTTAAATTTGGCATAAGTTATAGTTTTTCGTTCGTTTTCGGTTGCTCAGGACACACAAAATGGTAAATTAGTCAGTTACATCCACATTTAAGAATCCGTTTACTCACATTGGGCATTCTTTTTCAAGAAACACAATCAATGAATCGAGGAATTAAATAATCGAGTAATCGTTAACCGGTCAATAAACACTCTGACTAATTTTACAATTTGTCCTGATTGAGCAACACCTTTAAACTCGCTGCAGTAAAACACTTTCAAACTGGACAAAATTAAAGAATGTAAGCACTTTTTCTATTTTAAAACTGGGGTATTTAATTTTCCCCAAAGCAAAAGCGTAAGTTATAGTTTCAAGTAGAGCTGCAGCAATAAACCGACAATAAAAAAATCGATCATCGACTGTTAACTGAACTGTACAGACTTTAAGACTCATGTCAAAAGACCTTTTATAACAAAGACGGTGACATTATTACATCAAAATGTCAAAAAAGAATAGATTATTGCTCATTTTCATCAATAATACACTTTATTCCTAATTATTCTCTATCTAGAAGTCTTCAGTTGCCATATTTTAACCTTTGTTTGGCTGATAATTTAAAAAAGGGTAGTTCATGGTTCACTGATTAAAGACGGCTGTAGTCGACTAATTCTTGGTCGACTAAAGACCAGCCCTAACGACGATTAGTCGACTAAAAGGGGGTGTGGCAAAAATATTTTTAAAAACTTCCGTATTTCAGTACAAAAGAAGGGGAAAAAAGAAATAAAAGCTTTTGCGTCTCTTTTACTGACAGTATTTTAACAAGAGACCTGCAGGGGGAGCTCTGCCACTGAAGTTACTTAGTTCTGCTTTAAGAAAAACTAAATGTACTCACAACAAAAAAGTCCGTTTAAAATGTCAGTTTTGATATTCATGGAATGTTTTTATAAATTCCACTCATAAGAAATTAATGAATTTCAAAATATCAGTGTTTGACCAAATGAAAACAAAACAAACACAAAACTGTGAAACCCACAGGTAAAAACTCCAAATCCCGCAAATAATATCTATGCAGTCGGGCTGTAGTCGACTAAAGTCCTGTCCTATCGACCGATTAATCGACTAAAAGGGGATTTGGCAAAAACACATCAAAACTATGAAGTATCTCCATGTATTTGACACAAACTGCACTAAAAAGAACAAATTACACTGGAATTTATGCAAAAACAACAGAAAAGTACTAGGAAACAGTGCTGGACTCCAAAACCTTCAGCTAACTCACTCCTTATCTCTCTTCTTTGCTGTTTATTCCATATATATCCTTTAAATCTAAATAAAATAATAAGTCGACTAATAAAAATGTTGGTCGACTAAGACACCATCGAGCGATGAATCGACTAAAGGTACACAGCCCTACTGTGCAACAACCTTTAATAGATTCATTGTCCTACTACTTTCAAGTACAAATACATCTGCAAACCTCATTTTTACATTTATCTGTATATTTTACGTTTGAAATGAAAAGGAATACAGTAACAATTAGGATATTAAGTCACTCTGAGGGTCGGGTCCATATTTGGTGTCCACAGATTTTCAGGGACCTGAGCTTCTTAGAAAAGACATTTCTAATAAAAGGATGGCAGGATAATGGCTTCGAAGTATTTTATAATCATTACTGTTTTATCACATCTTTATTAACTGGAAAACAACAATATTTCCTCTTAGAAGAACGTAGTTTCTGAGACAAGAAGTTTGAGTCATCAACGTATCGTCAGGTAAAACAGGAGTCAAAACTGAAAAGTCATATCTTGCATTGCTTCAATTACAGGCGTTCTCTCTTCTTCTGCATTCTTCCTGTGAGCGACGTATTCCAGGAAGAATGCAGGTTTATTATCACGAAGAGGAAGCAACTCTGTTCACAATCGTTTCCTCCCAGTGAGCCCCGTTTTATCTTCTTTTTCCCCCATCTTTTTTATTAAAATAAGCAAGTACAATCACATACAAACACTTTTCATGTCGCCAAATATAAAAAAGAGCCAGGGTTTCTCGGGAGAGTTGTTTTCAAGAGCTGTTTTTCCGCCCCGAGACAGAAGGGGGCGACGACGGGAGCTTCAAACGCCCCGGAAATACATTTACAACCACCACACAGACTTACGAAGACGTTTAATGAGGTAAAAACGTTACTTTGTTGTGCTTTAAAACCGTGTTTATGAAACTTTTCACACCAAGTACAACGGGATCTAAACCAGGACTATTCATCTTATTCCAGAAGTTTCCATACGCGCCGCCGTCTTGTTTCCGTTGTAGTTTACATGGAGCAGACGAGCTCAACAGAAAATAAGTTCTACTCGACTAAAAAGACGTTTTCAGGAAATCGTTGCGTTGTGACTTGTTTTTGCTCGTGTTCATTAAACATTTTACACAAATCAATCTACTTTATGTAACATTTTAGCGTCAGACTTTTCCCTCGTTCGTCATTAGCTTTAACGGAGTTCTCGTCAAACGGAAGTGCTTTACAACAAAAGTGCAAAAAACGGCAAAAGTGGGCGGGGCAGAATAAGGTCAATACCTGGTCTAAACTGGGTCTAAAACAGGACTAAGAGGTTCTAAACAAGGACGAACCCAAAGGAGGAGAAAAACGTGGACGCAATTGATTCTAAATTAAGTTAAATGTAGAACCGAGGAGGATTTTGACGATTTAAATCATCGTTTGTCATACGGCCTTTTAGAGCTGGTGATAAAAATGTAATGTTGAGCTGGTCCCAGTGACAATCTGCTGTTTTTGTGAAATGGTCGTGTCGTGATTGACTGTTTGTGTCTTTAATGCAGCTGTCTGTTCAAACACACTTTCTCCTGTTGTTTAGCCTCTGAAGCCTCTGAGCAGATGACTTTATTTACCTCTTAAAGGCCAGAGCTGCACAATTAAACCAAATCCACACAAAATCGTAATTTTAATGGATGTAATTAACAAATCGCAAAGACTGCAGTGTTTGACGTGCAATAATTTCTTCCACAAACAACAAAATGTCTTGCTTTGATTTGAATAAAAACTGCTCACACTGTAGTTTGAAACAAGTTCTGAAACAAAAATGCGTATAAAAAATGCGTTCAAAAGCGACAAAAACTCACCAACAAACATCAAACGCAACTCAATGCACCAAAACGCGACTAAAGCGGGACTAAAACCGACAAAGACTTGACTAGTGGCTGGTGAACACACTAAAACCTGTCTATTTGGCCGCTCTCTGTACATTTTTGTAAATATTGTATTATATTTTGTGTTGATGTTGTGTTTTATTAACAATATCTGTTTTTGTCCGTTTTATTGCCATTTTGACATCATGGCCGGGGGACTACAGGTGAAAAATAGCCTCTTTGGCTAATTCTGGCTGTTTTACTCATGTTTTATTCATGTGTTTTATGAAATTGCACTGTCCCCTTTTGGAAAAAATAAACTAAACTAAAACTAAACTAAAAGTGACGCATTTAAATATGAAAAACACAAACAAACTTGACAAAAAAACGTGACTAAAAGCGACTAAATTGTGTTTAAAATGTGAATTTGAACAGAATCCTATTATTAAAACATAAATCGCAATCGCACTGGTCAGAAAAATTTGATATTTTCCTAAATGGTGCAGCTCTGTTAAAGGCAACAGAAAAATACAAAGTGAACATGAATTGTGATCAAATTTAAATCATGATCTGGACCCAAGTAATGGTGATCATCATTTTTTGTCGTATCACTGAGCCCTGGACTAAACCAGGTCTAAAACAGGACTAGTTCTAAACAAGGACTACTGTGATGCACTTTTTTACGGCATTAGCCCCATGCACTTTCCCGCTTACAGTTGGTCCAAAATTCTGCAGCGCCTTTTAACTGGAACCAGAACACGAGAGCACATGACTCAGATTTTAGCGTCTTTGCACTGGCTTCCTGTTCATTTTAGAGTTGATTTTAAAATTTTATTGTTTGTTTTTAAAGCTTTGAATGGACCGGCCCCACAGTACATCTCGGACCTCGCCCCCCTTCGCTCTCTGAGGTCCGAGGGCCGGCTCCAGCTCCAGCTCGTGGGGCCTCAGACCAGACTTAGAGCCAGGGGCGGGGCTTTCTCTGTGGTCGACCCGAAACTCTGGAACGCTCCGCCCCCCAGGTCTGAACGGCCCCCACAGTGGAGTGTTTTAAGTCTCGTCTTAAGATCCACTTTTATTCTCTGGCTTTTAACACGGCGTGAGTGTGTGTCCTCTGTGTTTTAGCATTTTTAAAATGTATTTATTCTATTAATTTATTTCTATTTTATGGTTTTATCATTTTGCTTGGATTTGATTTTACTGGTTTTACAAGCAGTGAGATCAAATTGAGTTGTTATTATATATTTTGTTTTGCCGTTTTGTGCAGCACTTTGGAAACAGTTCTGTTTAAAAAATGTGCTACAAATAAAGTGGATTTGGATTTGTAAGTAAGTAAGTAAATTTTATTTGTATAGCGCTTTTCACAGATAAAAATCACAAAGTGCTTCACATAAAAATAGGATAAAATACAGATAAATAATAACCCAGTCAACTAAAAGCTTTTTTGAATAAGAGTGTCTTTAGCTGCTTCTTGAAAGTGTCCACTGAATGGGCCTGAAGAGCCAGGGGCAGGGCGGTCCAGAGTCTGGGGGCCACAGCCTGAAAGGACAGGTCCCCCCGAGTTTTGAAGCGTGTCTTTGGGACCATGAGAAGGCTCTGGTCTGAAGACCGAAGAGTGCGGCTGGAGGTGAAGGGCACAGCTAATCAGCAACATCCTGAGGGGCCTGACCCTGCAGCGCTCGGAAAGTAAGAACACAAAGTTTAAAATGAATCCCATATTTTACTGGTAACCAGTGAAGGGACGATAAAACCAGGTTATATGGGCTGTTCTGGGAATTCCTGTTAAAATCCTTGCAGCAGAGTTTTGCACAAGTTGAAGTCTTTTAAGAGCGGACTTATTAAAGCAAGTAAAAACCGAGTTGCATTTGAAGGACAAACCCAAAGAAGGAGAAAAAAGTGGACACGATTGATTCTAAATTAAATTAACGGCAGAAACGAAGAGGATTTTGCCGAAGCTGGAATCCGACGCCATTACCCTTCGTCGTACAAGCTTCGCACAAACTGGGCGCACGTGTTTCGACTTTAACAAACGTGTGAATGTTTGTTTAGAAAATGGAGACTTTCACAACAGGCTCGAACCTGCAGCTCACGTCATGCGCCGCACAAACGGCAGGTAAAACATTTGTGAAAGGCCTGACCTCACGCCGACACCCACAACCGAGCAGACTGCACCGTTCGGGAGAAATGTGTAACGCGTCTGCAAATATTTACGTTGAAAAATCGAGAACCGGTTCAAAGTGCACGTTTAGAACACGTCCTGGAGCGTTGACATGTGAGAAAAGATGGGAAAATATGCAAAAAGCTTGGAAAAAAGCTCAAATTAGAGTGTATTTTCTTCAAACGTGTGACAACAACATCCAGGGCAGTGCCTCGCAGGGTCAAAGGTCAGAAAGGAGGAGCAAAGCCGCACAAACACGAGCGAACGCCAGTCAGGACGAGGACGCCGGGCTTTTACAGCGACAGATACGAAACGCGAAGGAAGTGAGAGTGAAAACACGATTTACAGCGCGTTTATCGGTTTAACGGGAATCTTAAAGCAGGAGAATCCAAGTAAACTCTTTTCTAAATGTACAATATCATTTAAAAACATGAGCTGCAAGAAATAAATAGCACAACAAAAGTCTGAAAAGTCCTGACAACTATTGCTCAAGCTCAATTTTGTTGAACGATGACTATAAGTAAGTTTGATGCAACTAATTGTGACTAGTTAACTATAAAAATGATTGACTAGAAATACTGATAATCGACAAATCGTTAATTGAACTGTACAGACTCTAAAACGTGTCAAAAGTAGGGATGGGACAATAAACAATAATATCGTTTATCGTGATAAAAAGGGAAGACAATAATCGTTTGTGCTACATTTTGTTTAATAATCGTGATAATCGCCAACAAACATAATCTCCATTTTGACACGATTTACAGCGCGTTTATCAGTTTAAGCAGGAGAATCCAAGTAAACTCTTTTCTAAATGTACAATATCATTTCAAATTAAACTATTAGCAAGTTTTATGCAACTAATTGTGACTAGTTAACTATAAAAATGATCGACTAGAAATACTGATAATCGACAAAGCGTTAATTGAACTGTACAGACCCTAAAACACGTGTCAAAATAAACAATAATATCGTTTATCGTGATAAAAAGACAAGACAATAATCGTTTGTGTTACATTTTGTTTAATCGTGATAATCGCCAACAAAGATAATCGCCATTTTGTCACCAGATTGTGCAGAAAAAAAACAACTTCCCCTTTATGTTCTCTTCTAGATCGTTTTTGTTTTCAATTATAATAAAGTACAAATACGTCAGAAGTTATTTATAACGAGAAAGTAATGTCTTTATGTGTCACTTTTTCAAACTGTCAGCAATTTTAATAACAATCGTGATACTATCGTTAATTATTTTGGCCGTGATAATCGTGACATAGAGTTTCAATATCGTCCCGTGCCTAAAGCTTTTACAGCGACAGATACGAAACGTGAAGGAAGTGAGAGTTAAGGCCTGACGGGAAAACACGATTTACAGCACGTTTATCGGTTTAACGGGAATCTTAAAGCAGGAGAATCCAAGTAAACTATTTTCTAAAATGTACAATGTCATTTAAAAACATGAGCTGCAAGAAATAAATAGCAAAACAAAAGCAAAGACGACGTACAAACAATAAACACTGAGTCCTAAACACTATTGCTCGAGCTTGATTTTGTTGAACGATATTAGCAAGTTTGAAGCGACTAATTGTGACTAGTCAACTATAAAAATGAGAAATACTGATACTCGACAAATCGTTAATTGAACTGTACAGACCCTAAAACACATGTCAAAGACCTTTTATAATGTAACTTTAATACGTCAAAATGTCAAAATAGAACAGATTTTTATCAATAATACACTTCATTCATAAATATTCTTGCTCTAGAAGTCTTCGATCATCACATTTCAACCTTTATTTGGCTGATAATGTATTTAAAAGTTTAAATATACAATAGAAATAGTCGTTTGACCAGTCAACAAATCGAAAAATAATCCCTGACTAGTCGACTACTAAAATAATTGATAGTGACAGTTCTAGCTATAATTTATTGATCAATAAGTCGTAGCAGGTTTGATACAAAATTCATTATATTTTAATTATTTGCAGTTTGTTTTTTTGCGACCAGAAATTGTAATATTTGTTTTGTCTACTTCCTGTAATTTTAAACTTATTTTTCAATATTTCTTCACAAACTGCAACTTCCTCGATGTAAAACTATGATAAATATTTACTACAGGTGCCCTCCCGCCAAACTAAGTCATAATTAGACAAACTGTCATATAGACTTTACGTAAAAAAAAAAACCAAAAGCACCATGCTTTGTAAAGTGTAAGGTTTACTTTAAGTTTTATTTAAAGTACCATGCTTTGTAAAGTGTAAGGTAGTTTTATTTAAAGTGCGTATGACGGGTTTTTATGATTTTCTACTTTTTACTTTATTCAGTGTGTTAATACTTCATGTAAATATAAATTATAGTTTTACACAGATCAGGTCGCCGTTTGCAGAGAAAAGTTGAAAAATCTGTCGACAATTACAGGAAGTAAACAAACTGATGACATCACACTGGGGAGACAAAGGTTATGCATAAGTTACACAAAATAAACTACTTTTTTGACCCTTTAAACATTAATTCAACAAAATAAAGGTGTTCACGTGTGTTTTTCTTTGTCAAATGAACAAAATCTGTGACATTGGATGAGTTTTGGCCAATATACAGTGTGGTTGCTATGGTAATTTCCTACTGTGATGTCATACTTTACAACCAGGAAGTAAAATGTAAAACCTAAAATATAGCTAAACTGGGGTTAAATTTGTAAAGATTTTAGTAGAAATGTGAACATATTCATCTTAACTGCATTTTAGTTAAATGTGTAGTTCAACCTGTCATAGGCCCTTTAAAGTATGTAATGTGCTGAATCAGGTCTGTGCCCCTATTTAGTTCTTTCTTTTTGGCAAATGTGATGTTTTGGTATCTTTACTGGCACAGACGTATGTTCAGAACACTCCAAAAAGATTATTTATTCAGTTATATTGATGTATGAACCCAAACTGGACATGGCACACTGGCTGAAAATCAAGGGGTTAAAGAAAATATGGAAAACGTGCATCCCTGGTATTTTTTTTTTTTTACCATAAATCGATTTGGGAAAACATTAAACTCACACAATTCCATCAACCGTCCTGTGATTCTGGGGTAAATAAATGGCGAAAGGGGCAGAGCTCGTGAATAATTGACTGTGGGCGGCGAGAAAAGCGAAGCCATTGGTGGATTTGAAGCCGGGCCAAAGTTTCCTGCTGTTAGCAAAAGGGCGGGACCTCGCAGCTTGTTTACGTTTCAGGCTTCACTCCATTCACAACCGCGGCTACGCTAAGGGCTAGCCTCTGTTAGCTGAACTCGGTTTGTTTACAAAGTGTAGGGATCAACAGAACACACCTCAGTGGAGAAAAGGGGACTTGTATGAACAGAACGAGCGTGAAACATTGCCCAAAACTCAGTAAAATACAAGATTAAGTAGGTTTTGTGCCGTCGACGTGTTCAGAAAAGCTACACCTACAAGCTCGGCAACTATTGTGTAAACACTGAGCATCGCCAACGGCTTTTTCTGCTTCGACATGTATTGGCTAAGACGTTTAATGGAGTTGTTTTGACTGGTCGCCTATAAAAAGATTATCGACTAAAGGAATTCTTGGTCGACTAAAGCCCTAAAACTGTGGAAAAATACGTCAAAACTATGAAGTATCTGCATGTATTTAACCCAAACTGTATTCAGAAGAGCACAACTGCACAAGAGTTCATGCAAAAACAACTATTAATACAGAAAAGTACTATTAAACAGTGTCTTTATGTTAGAAGTTGGATTAAACTTCAAAACCTTCAGCTAATTCACTCCATATCTTTTCATTTTTGCCAAATAAATCCTTTTAATCTACATAAAATAATCAGTCGACTAGGGCTGCACGATATGGAAAATTAGTGCAATATTATCGCAATATTTTTTCCTCATTTGCATATATTTTTCTTTTCTTTTCCAGGTATGAAGGATAACTCAACTCTTACTTTAAAATTTAGCTGCTCAGGTACAAATAAACACACACTAGAGACCTTTGGAGTGTTAAAACCTGGAGTTGTTTGGTCCATTACTCTGCTTTTTTACAATAAAAATACATTACTGAGGCATTTTAAACATTTCAGACATTTTATTCACCGTCATTTACGTGTGTATTAAATAGTGGGAAAAGTTATGAGGATTTTGAAGGCAGACGTTTAAGAAAAAACACTTTAACGTTGCTGCATCTGTACTTAGCCAAACGGCGCTTTTGGGTTGAACATTTGAGTCCGATTGGTCAAAAGTAACTTATATCGTGCTGCCGTACGATCGACTGATGAAAATGTTTGTCGACTTAGACACCATCGATCGATTAAACCAGTGTTTTCCAACCAGGGGTACGGGGACCCCTGGGGGTACATGAGCAAAAAACAGGGGGCACTTGGAATGATTTCAGGTTTTAAAAGAAGATTAAATGTACTTTTATCTGAATAAAAAAAGTGTCATTCGTTGTAAATGTAGCATGTTTTTGGAGTACTTTGGTCTATAAATATAATTAAAACAAAAATATAATAGTAATAATTGACAATGTGCAAGAACTAAACCCATTTATTTGCCTGAAACTCAAGTTAAGGGGTACTCTGAGTGTGAGACAAAGCTTAGGGGGAACTCGAGACAAAAAAGGTTGGGAACCACTGGATTAAACGACCAAATGACTAAAGGATCACAGCCCTAATATTTTGGTAATCATTTGTGGACAATAGAGACTCTAAAACATGTAGAAAAGACCTTTAATTAACGACGACACTGGCTTTATTAAACCAAAATGTCAAAAAAACAAAACAAAATATTTGCGATTTTCTTCAGTAATACACTTTATTCGTAAACATCACCCATCTAGACGCCTCAGTCACCATATTTCATCTTTAATCGGTCGATAATGTATGTAAATGTACTCTTTTGTATCGTGTTGACCCACTTCTGCAACGACAGCGCAGTAATTCAATGCATTTATAACAAAGTTTGCCCACAACACACAAAGATAATTGCCACTCTGTGCTGTACAAAGAAAAAACACTGAGGTCATGCAAAAATAGTCAACCAGTTTCCACAGCTTCCTTGTAACATTTTCCTTTTGAAAAGTCTTGACTCAATGCCCACCAAACTGCTTTTACAAGTTTAGTCAAAACAAGTATTAATGGCAGGCAGAAGCTTGACAAAAGTATGAAAATCAGATCCTGAAACTAAACGAAACAAGAAACATCATTATTTGAACAAGTATCGATACTAAAGAAATCCATAAACATGACAAAACCCGACCTTTCCTGATCAGTTTTAGAATAATCTTGAGCTTTATCAGAACTAGGTAACATGGTAACACAAAGAAAGTATTTTATTTTGCACATAAATGTACATTATGTTGTTGATTACTTTGATTATAGTGTGTTAGAGAACTATGATATATATATAATGATAATTTAGCACACCCCTTGTATTTCTATAGTTTTATTTATTTAAAGCTTTTGTTTTTTTATGCACATAGCTAGGGCTGCAAAATATATCACAATCAAATCAAAAGCTATGATTATTTAAATAAAATAAACATTACATAGCCATGGTCATACCCAGTTATTGTATATAAAAGGTTTTTTATTTTTGTCCTACCTGCACATTGCTGTGTTAAAAGTTAGATTTAAGTATATTTTTAAAGTAATTTAACTTATTTTTTAATTGCATGTTTTGCTTTGCCTGATGTTCTTGAACTGTGCATTTCAACACTGGAATTTCCTCATTGTGGCACAAATAAAGGTTCTCTTATCTTAAATACTCTGTTTTTGTTTGTTTTTTAAGAAAATCTTGTTGCACCTGCAGTTTGGACCTCTACAAACATGTTTTGAACACACGGGACGGTATTTGCTCGTGAGTTCATGTTTCAGGTGTAAAAGTTGTTTACAAAGTGCACTCTGAACAAAATCTTACTTTTAAAACATATATTGCAAATCTAAACACAATGCTATATTACAAAATCGTGCAAACCTACACGCAGCAGTCAATAATCATACCTAATTTGGAAATGCTGTAAATTTATATTGTCTTACTTGCTACTTTTGGGTATTAGAATAAACAAAAACATTAAACTTTGGGGATTTTGCAGCCATTTCGTTACAACTACCTTTAAAATAACTAGTTCTGAATTAGAGCTGGTTAGTAATTAGTAATTGTACTCTGCTTAGGTTTAGATTATCATGTGGTGTGACCTGCTGAGCCATTGCGAACATGAGGCTTGTTGTGTTTTGCTCAAACGCTGTAGCAACGCCTTGAATCCAAAGACACGCCGACAGCACGTAGCGTTAGCACTTAGCATGTAGCTTTGGTCAAATTTACAACGTTTACTATTGTGCATTGTTCAGTTTTGTTTATTAATCAAGCACAGCAATGAAAATACTAAAGTGTAAAGAAAAATGGAGGCGATTGTGGGTGTTTTAAGCGAAATACGACAAAGAAAGTAGTCGGAATGCGGCTAATGCTAACGGAGGAGGCTAATCATGCTAAAGAATGTCAACAAAGAAAATGGCTCTGCGAACAGGATGCGGACTTGTGCGAGGCTAGCAAGCTAAAAGCACGTGGTCAAATGAAATAAAAACACTGAACAAGGACTAATCAAGGTCTGAGCCAGATCCAGTCCAAACCAGGGCTAAAACAGGACTAAAGCTACACCGAGGCTGAAACAGGACTAACTAGGTCAAATCCAAAGCTAAAATAGTCCTAAATCGGGGCTAAACCAAACTGAAACCAGGGCTAAACCAGGACTGTTAAATCAGGACTGAACCAAATATTATTTTTAGAGTAAATCATTCAACAAGCAAAACTAAACAAAGACTATTCCAGGTCTAAAGCAAGACTGGATCAGGTTTAAACATGGACTAAAAGGGTAACAACATGGTCGTCCTAAATGTCTCGAAAAATCCAGACTAATTAGGTCAAATGCAAAGCTAAAATTGTCTTAAATCAGGGCTAAACTATGACTATTAAACAAGGACAAAACCAAATGCTATATTGGGAGTAAAGCATGTAAGAGAGACTAGACCAGGGCCATTCCAGGTCTAAACAGGGACTGTGATCCAAGACTAAAATAGTCTTAAATTGGGACAAAACCAGGATTAAATCAAGACTATTCAGGTCAAATTTAAGGCTAAAATCGTCTAAAATTAGGACGAATTCAGACCAATTGAACCAGAACCAAACAAACGTTATGCTGGAAGTAAGGCATGCAAGAACCAAGACTAAACCAGGTCTAAACATGGACTAAATGGGTATCAACACAGTGATCCTCAATTACTCACAAACTAAATGCAAAATAAAACCAAATCAGTGTAAATGTATGTCCATGGTGTTGTTTGTGTGATGTTAAACCTTTCAGACTTACATTCGTGGGAGCTGCAGAGGAGGAGCGCCCCTTCTCAGAAACACGCCGTCCACAAAAACCCCATTTTTGCCCAGACACCGGAGGTAAAAGTCTCCGCTGCCCGAGCCCTCGTCGCTGGCGGTGAAGATCTCCAGGTGCCGCCGCGAGATGAAGCTGGAGTGTCCCATGCTGACGTCCACGGAGCCCTGCGAGGAGTTCCGTCCGATGGTCACCGAGCGCTTCTTCATCATGTATTCGAATTCGCGGCCCTCGAGCCGGGCAAGTGGCCCAGACGAGCCGCCGCCGCCGCCGCTCACCACAGCCATGCTTCTGCTGCGAAACGGGGAACGAACGCAGTTTCTGGGGGGTAAACTAAACGCGGGATCGGCGTGGGCTTGCAGTGGGGAGCAAATCTACAACAGGGGCATCGAATTCAAAACAAAAATTTCGAGGGGAACATGCGAGAGGCCGATGGGACAGCGGCTCCAACCCACCACCGCCGAGAGAAAGGGGTTGTCGCCAGATTGGATCGGCCGGAGGGACGCGGCGCGGCGCTGCGATTGGTTCTCGCGGCGACAAGAGGTGTGGTTAACGTCATGCGCGAGTGACTGGGCGGTCGCGCTGTCAATCAACGCCCATGTTGTCGAAAGAAGCCAATCACAGTCGCGGAATCACCAATCACAACGCCGCGTCCTTTCCGCCGATGCAAACCAGCCTCACCCCGAGTCAACCGAACGTGTCAGAGGGCGGGATGACTGACAGCGCGTTTGACCAATGAGATGCGAGGACGCTGACACAAGCCGACGCGAGTGGCCAATCAGCGGGGAGAATTAATCCGAGGACACACTCAAGGGCGGTTGGGACGTAGCAGCGCATATGCTAACCGGCTACAGACAAAACACGGATCGCATGTTTTAAAACGCTTTCCACGTGTAGCGCACCAAAATAGCCGCAGCACACGACGAGATACGGGCAAAATCCACCGATATCCGCAGCCGTCACCGAACAGTTACGGGTTTAAATAGAGAAAACGACGAATAAACGTGCGATTGTCGTGGGATTTTGCATTGTTCTGGGGTTACGTCGCAGCCCGGTCATGACGACGGCGCCCTTCCACTACGAAATCCACTCCCGGTTTTCTCTGGCTCTACTTTGCAGCATCTTGTTGCTTTATAAAGAAGGTATTGTGACTTTTTAAATTATTTTACAACATGGACACAGTAGAATGACGTTACAGAGACAAAAACTCAAACTATCAGTCATTAATTTCCATCAAAAAACAGCAGAAGTTTGAAGAAAAATACAAATTATTGTCAAAACAAAAATAATACACACTACGAAAAATAGCTTTTAGGAGAAATAGTCCAAACAAATAAAATATATGTGTTTAAATGGTGCAATTTTGAGATACTAACTTTATATTTGTTCTTATATTATTTAAGAAATTGTCTGATGATATATCTATTTTTAATTGCACATTGTTTTAGTTTTGTAGGCAACAATTGAGCGCGGGATCGTGACGTCACACTTGACAGAATTTTCAGTTAGCCCAATATTAAATTAAAATGGAGATTTTAAGATGCTAAATACTACTTTTAGTGTTAATTCAAAATATTCTAACACTATATACTGATAAATTGATTTACCAGAAGTGACCCTGCAGTTTATCAGGTTCTTCCATGGATTTTTGTTCACTTTTTAACATCTTGGCTAATGTTTCTCTATGTAAGTTTAACACACTAGCCGCAAACATGGCGGATTTCCATGGTAACGGCTGTTTTTTGACATATTAATCGTGACTAATCGCCTATAAACAATCGTGGTCGCATTTTAATAATCACATTCTCTTCTAGAAGCCTTCAGTCGCCAACTTTTTGCCTTTATTTTGCTGATAATGTTGTTTAAAATATCTAAACGTGCAATATAAATAATCGCTTGACCAGTCGGACCGCTAAAACGATCGTTAGTTGCAGCTCCAGCTCCGTCTGTTTGTAAACAATGGCCCGTGAGACGTGCCTTTGCGTGCGTTTGCGTGCGTGCGTGCGTGCGTGCGTGCTCTGTCTCACGTTACGTTTCACACTTCTGTCGCGTCCTCTTTGTTTTCAGCGGCTTTTCGACAGCCTTTTTACTGAATGAAAGTGAAGGAGGAGGTCAGCGCGGGGCGAGTTTGCGTCACAACGAGGCTCAGGTCGCAACAAACTGAGGGCGGAGCCACGTGCGCAAAACACGGGAATCCACAACCGAGTGACGAACGTTTGTCTAATGCGCTATTAAGATTTATAGAGAGAAAAGTCATCAAAATTCCCGAATGGAGGCGATTGGAGGCTAAATGAAGTTGTCTGTAAAATTTTCAATGATTATCTCTAAATTCTGCTGGTTTTAAGTGTTTGTGTTGGAAAAAAGAGCAACACATTTGAATTTCCAGAGTAGAAATGTCAGTTAATTTGCTTTTCTATAACAAACGATGGACAAAATACAATGTTCGAGCCTTAAAGGTCCCATAACATGCAAAATGGACTTTTCAGAGGTTTTAACCTTCCTCCAGTGCTATTTGGGCCTCGTATGTTGTGCCCAAAGTGGTTTTTTGATTGATTCCCTCATGTTTTCACTAGAGAACTGTCTTTTCCGTCCCCCTCGGCTGAGCAGCAGACGGGGGCTCCTCACTAAGATGACGCGGTGTTTAAGCCACGCCTCCAGGAAGAATAAAAACAGCTAATGCTAATGCTACACAGTAATTACACGATAGATACGACGATCGAAGAGTTAGCTTGTTATTTACCAAACGGCAACGTCTGTCGTCGAGGTCCTGGAGCACGTCAAACTCCAGGTCAGATCCAGGACGTAGGACTCAGCACGACGCACCGTCAGGACGGATAAAATGTTTATTCAGTGTTTGTGTATCGCTGTTTACCGGAGCACACGGCGCATGCGCACTATCTCCGCTCTAGGCTTCGGCACGAGTTGGGCGGGGGAGGCAGCCTGCTCTCTGTTCGGGGGGTCAGATCTCAGAGTGAGCCGTTTGCTTTTACAAGGAGGGGGGCCAGTCCAAGAAATGGGTGTTTTTTGGAAACTGTTATGTTATGGATATTACACAACGCAAACATGTATCAACAAAGCCCTTAGAATAGACTGTGTGAAGGGGAAAAGAGCAGAATATGGGACCTTTAAAGTTGTATTTTAGCTCCAAAAGAATCTTATTTATGGAATAGTATCTAATGTATCTCTAGATAAAATTAAAAATGATTGTGGGCTCAACATTTCTCGAGTATTATTCATTAAAACCCATAAATGTGGATTGTTCCTTCATCAAAAATGCAAAGAGTTGATCATAATTTCCTAAAACACAATGTAAAACACAATAATAAATGTGTTTAAAGCAGCTCTGATGTCACTCACATGTGTCTGAGGTTTTTCCAATCCAATCCAATCCAACTTTATTTCTATTGCACTTTAAAAACAACACAGTTGACCAGAGTGCAGTACACAAACAATATTAGTAAAACACAATAAATAGACACAGATACAAAAATACACACTGTACACTATAAAAGTCAACACATCAATGAAAAGCTAAAGAGAAAAGGTAAGTCTTTAGAGCCGACTTGAAGACGGATAGTGACTCTGCCTGTCTAAGGTGCAGGGGCAGCGCGTTCCATAGTTTTGGACCCGCGACAGAGAAGGAGCGATCCCCTCTAAGTTTTCTCCTTGATTTTGGGACCACTAATAAGGAGTGATCTGCTGACCTGAGTGAGCGCACAGGGGCGTAGGGCTGAACCAGGTCTGACAGATACTGAGGAGCAAGTCCGTGAAGACATTTAAAAACAAATAAAAGGATTTTAAAATCAATGCGATAAGAGACAGGAAGCCAGTGCAAAGACTTTAAAACAGGCGTGATATGATTTCGCTTTTTGGTTCCGGTCAAGAGGCGAGCGGCCGCATTCTGTACAAGTTGCAGCCGTGCAAGAGATGTTTGGTTAAGACCAACATAAAGTGCATTACAATAATCTAGGCGGTTAGTGATAAAAGCATGAACTAGAATCTCAAAGTGATGCCGTGAAAGTACAGGTTTTACTTTAGCCAGTTGACGAATTTGAAAAAAACTACTTTTAACAACTGAGCTAATTTGAGCATCAAGTTTTAGATCATTATCCAGTCTCACACCTAGATTGGTTACTACGGGCTTCACATATTGTGTCAGAGCACCAAGATCACCAGTGGCAGTGTTTGCCTCACTAGGCCCGAACACAATGACTTCTGTTTTTTTGTCATTTAGAAACAGAAGGTTTAAGGACATCCAATCTTTTATTTCCTCAACACACTCACAGAGTTGTATTGCACTGAATGCATTTTCACGCTTTAGTGGCATATAAATTTGTGTATCATCCGCATACAAGTGGAATGAAATGCCGTGCTTTTGGAAAATATATCCAAGAGGGAGGAGATACAAAGAGAAAAGGAGAGGCCCAAGAATGGAACCCTGGGGCACTCCATATGCAAGAGGGGCAGCAGCGGACTCAACAGAACCAATTCGGACTTGGAATTGCCTGTCTGTGAGGTAGGACTTTAGCCAGTCCAGTGCACTCCCTTGTAAGCCGACACAATGCTGCAGACGAGACAGGAGGATCTGGTGGTCCACTGTATCAAAGGCTGCTGTTAAATCTAGCAGGACCAATATGACACTGTGTCCACAGTCAGCAGCCCGGAGAATATCATTGAAAACCCTCAGCAGGGCGGTCTCAGTGCTATGTTTGGATTTAAAGCCAGACTGGAACACTTCAAGGATATTATGGCCATCTAGAAATTCCTTCAGCTGGCAGCACACAATTTTTTCTAAGATTTTAGATATGAAGGGAAGTTTTGATATTGGTCTGAAATTTGTCATGTCAAGGGGGTCTAGTCCGGGTTTTTTAAGAAGAGGCTGAACCACGGCAAGCTTAAAACCCCTTGGTACAATCCCATTTGCTAAGCTACAGTTTACAATATTAAGCACATACTGAGCCACAGTGGGAAAGACCTCTTTAAACAAAGAAGGAGGAATTGGATCATGTGGGGATCCCGAAGGTTTCAAACTACCAATAATTTCTTTTAAAACTGGCAAGCTGACACACTCAAAATGATCAAAAACAGCAGGAGACGTGACAAATACAGATGGATCATACAGAGGAGGACTAATAAGAGCTCTGGTGTTTTGAACTTTACAAACAAAAAAGTTCAAAAAACGATCACACATTTCAACTGTGGGCTCTGCACAGGCCGGTTGAGGGGCATTGAGAACACAGTTTATAGTTTTGAACAAAACACGTGGATTATTACAATTCGACACAATAATATCCGAAAAATACTTCGTTTTGGCAGTTTTCACTACTCTCTGATAGGACCGCCAACTGTCTCTAAATAATTGAAAAGACACCTGTAAATGGTCACGATTCCATTTGCGCTCAGCTCTCCTACATTCACGCCTAGCAGCGCGCGTAGAGTCATTCAGCCAAGGTTCAGGGGCAGGTTTTGGCGTCTAATTTTCAGGGTGCCCACGGTGTCCAAAATAGTCTGACAAGTTGAGTCAAAGCAGAGGGAGAGAGCCTCAACATCTGCATTTGAATATTCTGCCAGTGGTTGACTAGCCGCCATGTCTTTAAATGCTGCGGAGAACTGAACAGCGGTGTTGGAGTTAACAATGCGGCAGAGTTTGGCCGGAGCGCACGGCTTCTCCACAAGACAAGACAGCGCAAGATCAAAAACAACAGGATTGTGATCAGAAAAAGATGCGTCACGGACATTCAGGTTATAGACATTAAAACCATGCGTTAAAACCAAATCAAGGGTATGGCCATGTTCTTGTGTTGGAACAGCCACACATTGTTTAAAATTAAAAGAGTCAGTAAGGTTTAAAAAGTCCTTGGCCAACAGATTATGCGGACAACACACGTGGATATTGAAATCGCCCATAATCAGAACACGGTCATACTTTGACATAAGACCGGCTAAGAAATCCGCAAAGTCTCCCATAAAGTTTTTGTTGTATTTGGGCGGTCTGTATATAACAGCGCACAACAATGGCTGAACAGCACCCAATTTAAAAATGTTCATTTCAAAGCTGGAGTAAGTGTCTGGAAAAGTCAGTTGCTTACATATATATTTACTTTTGTAAACAGTCGCAATACCTCCCCCACGACCAGTTGTTCGAGGGGAATTAAAGTAACTACAATCAGAAGGCAAAAGTTCGCAAAGAGCACTGGACTCACCGACAGACATCCAGGTTTCCGTAATGCATAGAAAATCCAACTCGTTAGAAGCAAAGAAATCCTTTAGAATGAAGGTTTTGTTGGCTAGCGATCTAGCATTCACGAGGGCTATCCTAGCAGCAGATAGCGTAGCTTTAGCCGTCAAAGGAGCTCTGTCAAGAAACCGCAAGTTGTGGATGTTTACTCCGCGTCGAGAGAGGCGAACACGGGGACGGCAGACTGGTGGAGAGGCGCCGACCACTGGAATGACGCACGGATTGATAGGATCCAAGAAGCGACGGGAAATAAAGCGGCGATGTGACAGATCAATATGATCCAGAAAATCTGCAGGAGATGCCGCGATGTGGGCCTTCAGCTTAACCTGCCTTCCACTGCGTTTTCCCCGGCGTTTGCGTCCTCTGCGTAAAGGTGGAGCTGGTGGCACACGGAGCAGGTACGCCGGTACATCAGACAGGAAAGGGGGACATGTCTTTTGCCCACTCTGGTCATATTTCACCAAGTGTTCAAATGATGTTCGAAGATAAAGCAGCAATTGGCGATCATACACCAGCAATGAGTCGACTTTTTGTGTAACAGCAGACAAAAACAGCACAAATACAATAAAAACTCGGAGAGAGAGACAGCCGGCCACACACACTGGCGCCATCTTTTGATCTGAAGAACTGACACTAAATCATCTGGATTTTTCATATTTTGTGATATTCTGAGGTTAAATCCCAGTTTCTTTTGCCTCCGTTACGAATTTAAAATGTTTTTGTTTATCCTTTTTAAGGATCTATAGCGTTATCATATAATAATTAGGCCTTAAAGTGCGAATGACAGGTTTTTATGATTTTCTAATTTCAACTTTAATTGCTGTATTAATACCTCTTGTAAATATAAATAATAGTTTTACACCAATCAAGTTGCTGTTTGTGGAGAAAAGTGTAAAAATCAGTTGAAAACTACAGGAAATAAAAACAAATTGATGACGTCACACTGAGCATTCCATCCAAGATTATGGACGACAGACACAAAATAAACAACTTTTTTTGACCCTTTAAACATTAATTCAACAAAATAAAGGTGTTCACATGTGTTTTTATTTGTCAAATTATTTTTAAAACGTTTTAGCACAGTGTACAGTGTGGTTGCTATGGTAATTTCCTAGCGTGACGTCATCATTTACGACCAGGAAGTAGAATTACAAAGATAAAAAACTGTTAAACTGGGATATAATTTGTAAAAAGTGTTTGCCAGATTTGAAAGTAAGAATCTTTTATTGTATTTTTTCCAATTAGTTGATTAGACTGTGTTAGGGAAAACAAGTGTTGTCCCAACGAGTCCTAGAGCTGTAAGGAGAGGCAGGAGACTCTGGATGTCTGAGGCAGGAGAAGTTTATTTACCATCAGTCCGGACCCGGCGGCTTGAATACTCAACACATTGTGCTAGTATTGGCTATTCAAGCCTGACTATGCTTCCACACACAGAGGTTTAAATAGTAGTAAGAAGGCCAGCTTGGAGACAAGCTGGCCGAGATAAAATGAGAAGTGCATAGCATACCACTTCTGGCAGACGAGTTCACCATGGAATCTGATAATATTAGAGAAGGACAAATTCTGTACCAGTGGGATGACGCCCGTCGTAGATAGAGCTAACCACTCAGAAATGTCAACAATGGTAGAAATGGAGGTGCCCTTGTTAAGACTATGCACAAGACAGAATTTCCACAACAGTTCCCTCCTCTGAAAACTTATAGTTTTCACAAAAGAAACTTAATTCAAACTAAAAAAAATAAAATAAGTGGAAGCATATTCAGACCTTTACATTTTACCAACATAAGTCATTAAAATGAATCACAACCAAAAACATAACACATTAGCAAATGGCATGCATCAGACCTAAGTGTTCATCATCTGTAATCATCTGTAAAAACAATGAAAGCAACAACCAACTTCACTCCTTATGACATATTCTTTTACATTTGTTCCAATGCAAAGAACATGAATCAAAATATCACAAACCCTCAGATTTTTTTAATTTTTATTATTTTAAAGTAGTGTAAAAGAGTCCATGTTCTTCACACTGAGCATCACCTCTGCTCAGTGCCTTGAGACCGCATCAAAGTTTTCAGGAAGCACAATTTAATGTTCATCATGAGATCCATGTAACTGTGACCAGTGTCCAGAGAGGGACAGGGGGCAAGTGTCCATCCATAAGACAACGTAAGGATCCAGGAGCTTGGGTGGGGTGGTGGGGCAAAGTTCTCTTTCAAACAGAGATGTAGAGGAACTGGTTGATGAAAACAGGGCTCTATGTCCAGAGCAAACCTTTAACCGGTGAAGGGGCATAAGTATTCAAGGGCTGTGGGACAAGGGGGAAAGTTCAGGTACACAAGGAGCACTGTCTGGGCTCAACAGTCCAGGGTTTTCAGCCCAAAGTGCTCATTCAGTGTCAATTTCTCTTCAAAGAATAATCTTCTTTAGACACGTTGAATCTTCAAACACCTTTTCTTTTTTTTTTTTTTCTTTTTTTTTTTTTTTTAATCAAACTCAACAACATTATATCTTGAAATCCTTTAAAATCAAATATGTTGTTTTCAAAATACAATAAAACATGAACTGTTTAATCTCAACCAATAAACATAGTTTATTAAGTTCTGCCTCAGATTCAAAACACATTTATGAAAGGAACCAATAATCAAAAGGTTCAATCAGGTTAATTCAAATCTTCGTAGTGTTTTCTTCATCCTCTTCATAGGAAAACCCTCCCGTTCCCAAAAAGAGAAAATAATATATAACAAAGGAATGAACAGAAAGGTGGACCTGATGGGCCGGCCAAAATGAACAAACAGATGAGGCGACACCGGGCCAACCCTGTACAGGGCCGTAGGAGCGACAGGGCCAACCCTGTACAGGGCCGTAGGAGCGACAGGGCCAACCCTGTACAGGGCCGTAGGAGCCAGTGCCAACATCACTACCAACCTAAGGACAAACCCATCCCCAGCTAACCTGAGCAAAAGAAAAGCGAAAACGTGACTACCGTCCCACCAGGTCAAACAAAAGCCAAGTTGGCATGGGCGTGGCTGGGCAGAGCCATGATTGCGCCAGCTATAGGCGACTTAATTGAAGGCTCTGAGCAGGCACACTTAAATGCAAACCCTAACTTATATCAATACACTAATTTTAGCCAAAGACTAAATTAGACAAAATGTTTCTTTTTTTTTTTTTTTTTTTTTTTTTCAATTTTTTGCCACATTAATCTTATCACCATAATTTAATATATAATATACAATAAGTCCTTTTCTGAATCAAATCTTCTAGAAAAAGATCACATGATTGTCTTTAATGAAAATATAGATTCTGAAATGTTTGTTTAGTTATATTATTTTTATAGGTTTTAGAAGATTATTTAATTTCAAAAACATATATTTTCATCTTCTTGCAAGCCACCTGTGGAAGAAATATTCTCATGTGTTACTGCAATCAACAATCTTAGACTGGTATTATCTTTTTGGTCCACAATAGTTTCCCTGTTAATTGGAAAAACATCATCAAATATTACACAAACGGTCGCAACAGCCCCTGCTTCAGG
Organism: Rhinogobius similis; assembly: GCA_019453435.1. NCBI lineage: Eukaryota > Metazoa > Chordata > Actinopteri > Gobiiformes > Gobiidae > Rhinogobius > Rhinogobius similis. The sequence continues at coordinate 4,522,005 of CM033631.1, read as the reverse complement.
CTCAGACATTCAGTCATCAGAATGCCTCCAGTACTGTGCCAGTCTCTGCAAAAAATGTATCATTATCAACCTGAGAAGAAAATAATCATATTATGTGTAATCAGACACAAAGAATGATAGTTAAAATTACTTCATCTCAATTATTGAACATTCAAAATGCACATTTCAAGTATCAGATGTTAGAGTACAGTCAGTCAGTCAGTTTTAGTTCCCTACTCTGGAACAACTGGGTTCTGTTTAGATGTACTTTTTAAATTTCTTTTACACTTTCCCTGCATTTGTCTTGTTAATTTTTCATTTAATTAGTTTTGATTTTTACACTTTAGCTGCAAAACTTAAATATTGTTGTTATTTGCATTCACTTTCTATTGTTATTAGACAGAGCCATAATAATTCCTTGTACTGAGAGCAAATGGGCCCTCCTCTTTGTCCCTCCTTGTTTCATTCCTGTGTCGGGCCATGTGCACCTGGATCCGCACAGGGAGGAAACGGGACTACACCTTTTGGAGTCATAATTGTGACTTGATCATTTGACTCTCCATTTCATTTATAACCATTATTTCTTTCACTCTTTTATTCTTATTATGTATCCAGGCAAACACCAAGTGTTCCGCTACACAGTATGTGCTACACTGCAGACTCATCTGACAGACCACATACACATAATACACCAAGAATGCAAAGAAACAATTAGTCCTGAAACCAAGGCTATGTTATAACAGCTTAGAGTCCTTAAAAATGAATCTCTTGTCAATTTCAAACAATGACTTCCAAAGAGACTTGGTAGATAAGCAGTTAGGTATATCTGCATCGTCTAATTACCAATATTGTTCAATACCTTTTCCTTCTACAATCTGTAAACAAGGCCTTTCTCCAAAGCAATTTCCCCAATTTCCCACAAACACTGTATAGGCCGTAATATATTTTATCAACATGTCCAAACTATGTCTCCAGATTAAATATCCATGTCAACATAAAACTCTGATTAACTTCAATATTTCTCTTCAAAACAAAATCTCGCCTGTGCTTCCCATCCAACCATCCACTAAAGCTAAAATGAGCCACACCCTCTGGGCCGCCAGATCCAAGACCCAAAACAGATGACAACCAACTCAAAAAGGGGATTCTGATTAAGTCAATGCCCTCCAAATCTTCGCGGTCATGAAATCTGGCCCAGAGCTCGATTTAGTCCTGGTGCAAGCTACAATTAGTTAACGCTTTACACTAATATAATCAGAAACAAAAGATAAATTATTGGTCAAATATACAATCAGGCCATAACATGATAGATACACTACCATCACTGCACTGTTTTTAAGAGATAAATATAATATGTTGAGTTTCGGAAGCTATCTGAAATTAATATTCAAACTATATTCATGATTTGGCTCCCAAACCAAACAACTCGAAACTACAGCATAAACTCCCTGCAGGTCAAATAACGCTTCGTATTCTTCAGTAAAACATGCGTTTATGTCCTTTTACTGCTATTGAAAGTGCCGTTTCCATATCTTATGTTTGCAACTAATCAGTCAATCACTTGTCTCAAAAAAAACTTTTGTTTTGGTTGACCTGGCACTTGTTCTTATCTTCCACACCTACATGTTCACCGCCACCTGTCTAATCCACAGTGGCCTGATTCACAAACATAACCAGATAATGGTCTATTCATTTACCCAAACAGTACGTTTAAATACTCACAATTTCTTTATTTTTTTATAATTGACATACTTTCAAATGTGTATTTTTGATGTAAAATGTACTGTAAAACTACACTCAAAGATTCATGCCACATTAGCAGTATCACACATATGTGCAGGGCAACCAGCCATTCCTCTCACCCTCCTCTGGTACCGTTAGAATTAGATAAATCAGTCTTGACAACTGATGAGGGCATAATGTTTTACCAGTAAGCTTATCACAAATGCTATTGAAACCAACCCATTTATATACAACTCACTGTAACGACAGCTTTTTTTTTTTTTTTTAATAACCTTCTGTAACCTTCACCTATATTGGTGGGCAACAACCAAAGATCTAATAAGCTGCAAAATCGGTCAACATGTTTTTCATAAATGCATTTTAATATGATGTTAACATGCCTTACTTTTGAATCTGCGAATATATTTCAGCAACTGTACAATCTGTTTTATTTATTTTGAATATCTCACCACTCGCCATGAACAGAGACATAAACACTCACTTCATAAACACACAGTTAAATTTATCATTTTAGAATCTGTCTTTTACCACTTAAATGTAGCCTATTCTTCTTTCAAAGTCTGATTTCAACCGTGGCATCTAAATGTGCAACACAACTGTATTTGTTAAAGGACACATATTATGCTACAGTGAATTTTTTTTTTTTTTTTTTTTTAATGTCACCTATACCAATGAATGTAACTTTTATTATTAATACAGAAACCATTTGTTTGTTTGATCTTACATTAGGCTACTTTATAAAAATATTCTGCAGTGTGTTTTTTGTTTTGTTTTTTTAAAATTATTATTTTTTAAATATAATAGTTATCAAAAGCTTTCCCTTTTGAACTTTAGTTTGTTTATTGAACCCAGTTGTAAAAGCTGTACTCACAAGTCGCTGCAGTAGATGACATGCAATAATCAAGTAAAATGTGACGTGTTATTCAAGGATCATCTCTTTATCTCGATCCCCATCTTCTGTGGCTCCTGTAAAGCAACATTACAGAGCAGCATCAATTCTCAAAATATGACACATTTTCATTGAATATCATCTTAAACGCCGTCATCAACAAACACAACTATTAGTTATTAATTTATCATGCTGCACTGAGTTATTTCCATATCCTCTTATCCTTAGCAGAGCTTTAACACGTGTCAGAAATACCTTCTCCATAGTCTTTTTATATGTGTGGTATTCATAAACCACCTGTTGTTAATAATTTGTTACAATAATAATGCCCTTTTATTCCCAGAGAGTAGTTTTAGCACACCCTTACTGTACATTCAACCCATTTTAGCATATTGTTGTAAGCCTTGTATTTAGTTTGTTTTATTTTTAACATAAAACAAACACGTGCTCAAGGACCTTCAGCAGACACACAGAACAGACACAAGCAGCAGTTACTTTGCGCACAAGCAGCAGTCAGCAGCAGTCTCCTTAAAATCTCTAAACCTCTGTATCCTCATGATACTCAGATAAATTTCAGTTAAACTTCAGTTTATTACTGCCCTTATACCCTGTCATGATTGACAGCCGTTTGCAGACTATTAAAGAACCCATTCATGAAGAGGTGACCAGTATAAAAGCTAAACTTTCCAATCAGGCCTATCACTTCTTCCTTGTGTCACGTTTAACCCTACACTGCATGTGTTATTGTTGTTGACAGCTCTGACACTGTGAATATGTGCGACTGTAGCAGGTTGTGAGGGCCAGACCAGAGTCAGTCTGTGAGACAGAAGAACCTGCTGCAATAGGCCACAGAATGACTTAGCATGTGTTACACTGGTGTTTGACCTGTGACTGAGTTAGACCTGTTGTAAATGTAATGTGACTTATCTGACAGAAACATAAAAGCGCAACATATAAAAAGCCATGCAAATAGAACAAAAGCCAAGCAAACAAGACACACATATATCAATGGAAATAAAGATCTACTGCAGCATCCAGAAATATGGCCAATTTCATGATATTAAAAATATATTATTTGTCTGTATGCATCAAAATGTTATCAACTGATTCTGGAGTTCCACGGTTTGTTTTAGAGTACAATACACCCAACAGTGACTCCCTATCACGCAGTGTATATATAAACAACAATATGGCGCCCGGGCCCGGGGTTGATGGTTAAAGAGAAGCTTTCCCAGGCTCTTCCCTGAACCCATGAACCCCTTCCACCCACTGCTACTAGTGCATCTACAGCTAATCTGAATAGTGCCCAGCAGTAATTACACCACAGACTTTTATGACTCCCACAAATAGATACGTCCAGCGGCAGAAACACTAAATTTTGTTACTCAAGTAAAAGCAAAGATACGTCAAAGAAAAAGTATCCACTTCAAAATGTACTTAAGTATCAAAAATGACCAAAGTACAGGACTTTTACTCTTGCAATCAGTTACTTTCCACCTCTGGACACAATCTACCCAGGTCTTCACACCAGTCTGTGGTCACAGTCCATTAACTGTGAAATAAAACCCTCTAAAACTCCCGTCTTGGTATTCGTTTACTTGACATAGTAATTGCTATTAAAATGTTATGCAGCCCATTGTTCAACAAAATTAATATTAAACAATCTCTTGGCTATTGAGCTTGGGATCATGACATCACGTTAATGCAAAAGTATTTGAACACTATATATTCATAAATGTATTTGACCCAGCAGTTTATTAGCTTCTTCCATAGATTTTATGTACACTTTTTATGTATTTATTGTTATTATTATTTATTTTTTACATTGTTTAGGCCAAGTTTTTTTTTTTTTTTTTTTTTTTTTAATGTAAGTTTATGACATCAACAACAAGCATGGCAGATTTCCATGGTAACGGTTGTCTTTATTTAATTAAATTAATTAATTAAAACATTTTTATTTTATTTATTGACTCCATCCCAAGCTCCATAGGCCAGAGTTAGCCGAAAACTCACTGTCCTTCCTCACTCATCTTTTCTCACTCGTTTTCTAGTTTTACACCCCAAATGATCTCCAACTTCACAGCATAAGTACCTGCATCAGTAAATATGAAACACAAACTGCACACACAGCCTACACCTCACTGTCCTGTTCCTCACTCACTCTTATGAGCTCCATCCTCACAGTGTACGCAGCCCCTGGCTCTGTGCTCAGCCCTGTTCCCTGAATACCCAGTCGACCAATAACAGTCAGGACCTGACAGTCCTGACTGTCCTCGACCAAAACTGAACTCCAGAATGAGCTGATCACACCGCATACATTTGCAAAATGCTACTATAACTCTAGAAAGTGATTCTAGGCTTGAGTAGGAAATGCAAAATGTAGACCTCCTTTAAGCCAATTCAGTATTACAACTTTGTAAGGACTAAACTGATAAACCCCATTGCAAAGGTTTCTGTCTGTCAAGCATGAATCTGGTAAGGCAAAGTTTTCCTCTTTAAAAAGAGATGAAAAATATTTGCACTTACCAGATCAGCTGTATGTAGATTAAGTCGTCCGTGACGCCAAAACTGTTAGGGAAAACAAGTGTTGTCCCAACGAGTCCTAGAGCTGTAAGGAGAGGCAGGAGACTCTGGATGTCTGAGGCAGGAGAAGTTTATTTACCATCAGTCCGGACCCGGCGGCTTGAATACTCAACACATTGTGCTAGTATTGGCTATTCAAGCCTGACTGTGCTCCACACACAGAGGTTTAAATAGTGGTAAGAAGGCCAGCTTGGAGACAAGCTGGCCGAGATAAAATGAGAAGTGCATAGCATACCACTTCTGGCAGACAAGTTCACCATGGAATCTGATAATATTAGAGAAGGACAAATTCTGTACCAGTGGGATGACGCCCGTCGTAGATAGAGCTAACCACTCAGAAATGTCAACAATGGTAGAAATGGAGGTGCCCTTGTTAAGACACAACAAACTGTTATTTCTAATGTACATTTAGTGAAAAATATTGACGGTCGTATCCTTAATTTAATCTGATTCCAGGTAATATCTTCAACGTAATGAATGACTCTGCAACCGGTTCCAGTTTAAACATTTATCGATGGCGTGACGAGGGGCGTTGGGATGTGGAGCAGTGGTTTTTCTACAGAAGACGAGGACAAATGCATTAGTGGTGAATGACAGCGCTAAACGATTAAACCAAAATGAGCGGGAATAAGGCGGAGGAAGAACAAAATTATTACACAATCGCAGGCAGCCTCCGCTCAGCACACATAGAACTGGAATTAGAACTGGAAGATGAATCCAAAATGGCGCCCTGTTCCTCCCTGTGGCCTGAGCTCATTGGCGCATGACCCCAAAAAAATGTCTTACTTCTGCATTTACTTCCTGATACGGAGGCGGCCATCTTTGTTGACACCACGTGACGACAATCCCCCATGATGCTTTGAGGGAGCGATCACGCAGCTGCAAGTTTTTGTGTTAGCGTTAGCTTGTGTGATTGTAATTGTATTCTTCATGTTAGATCAAATGTGAAAGAGTCTGAAATGAAATAAAATACAACTTACAGGTGTCTCTGTCTGAGCCAGTGGGCGAGGCTACCGCGCTCAAATTGAGCCGCCGACTGTAGGCTGCCATGTTTGCAATCTGCTGCTGACCACTAGGGGCTGCTGCGGAAGTAGAATTTTTCAATGCAAGTCAATGGGGAGTTAGATGTTTCAAAACCTGCTCAAAATACGGCTTTGGTCTCAAACGTTAGCTTATGGCTACGCTGAGGGGGGTGAACCAGGCTGGTTTAGTCTGTGATTTTTTAAAGTTCGTGCATATCTAATGAAGAAGGCGGGCTTTACGCGCCGGAAATGTCAGGGCGCAGCCATACACCTACGAGTGGGCGGTAACCATAGAGGCAACGACGGCAGTACGTCAGCAAAAGGCCGCCCCAAAGCCGCCCTCCCCCCCGCCTCCCCACCGAGGGGGGAGTGGTGGGGGCTAACCCGCGGCCATTTTGAATTCTCCATGACTGAGCCGCATTATCATGAATGGGGCGGAGCGACAACCGTCTGTCCACTATTTTTATGTCTATGGTCTGACCACATCACGAGCTTCTGTTTGTATCGTCCGACGCTCGTTCACGTGACTCGCACATGTTTGTGTGACGTCACTTCATATAAAAACGGTAATTTCTGTGATTTTAGAAACGGTAGAAAAGAACATTTCCTTCTATTTTATTTAAATACTGATAATAATTCAGTCCTGTCTGTGATTATAATGTGCAATTATAGAAAAAGGTTGGTTCCAAGAGGCTGCAGTACCTCACACGACCACTAATCAATCTGGGACACAGACAGAGGGGGCGTGTCTTATTCAGATCATTAATACATCCATGTCAGCACAGGACAAAAGATGAACAGGTGAATGGGCGAGGCAATTATGCTCTAGGGGCGGAGCAAGATGCAGCCCAGAGGCGGGTCCAAGGCAATGGGTGGGACTAAAGGGGAAACTGTGTGAGAGACCGAGGGATTTTGTACATTTAGACTTTTTAAATAAACTTATTTCAACGAGGGCTGTCGCTAACAATTATTTTTGTAGTCAACCGTCAAACAATTATTTTTATTGTATATTATCAGCCAAATAAAGATCTAAATATGGGACTGAAGGCTTCTAGAGAGAGAATCTTTATTTAATCATTTATTTATGAACGTAATGCCGTGATACATTAATCAATCAAACCGTTTGGAGTTTTACGCAATGCCATTTATAACTCTTTTAAACCCTAATATTACAAAATCAATTACATCAAGTGTATGCATTTATTTTTCTCGTTAGAGGTTCAAGATCTATTGAGAAATTGATAATATTGGAAGTGCTGTTTTGTAGAAATGCAACAATTAGAATATCGAGTGTATTGTCTATAATTTAAACAAGCATAAAAAGTGATATTTCTGCACTTTTGTGGTTCGTTTTATGGTCCGTTCATGTTCTTTTTGTGATACTTGAGACATTTTCAGACACATTTTATGCTTTGTGAAAATGAATATTGTTCTGAAAAAAATACAAAGATAATAATCCTTTTTAAAACTGCAGTTGGAGCCGTTTGTTAAGTCACATTTGCGGCAGTGACAGCAGCGGAGTGTATCATATTCTCTGTGTCTGAAGTGAATAAAACTCACTGGGAAAAGAGTCGTTAAATAATTGATCTGAGCTGTACATTAGACACACAACAGCTCCATAAATTATACACGGCGTAAATGTCTGGGCAGAAGACTGTTCTGGGAATATCAGCCACAACGTCTCTTTCAACACCGTTTCATTTATTTATTTGCCGTGACTTTAAACTTATGTCAATGTTGGAATCAGGTCAGTTACGCTTTTCTAAATGAACCGTATCTTAAACAAAACATGAGCGGAATCAAAAAAAGCACAATCTGAAGTTAAATATAAAACAGGACCATTCAACTGAAGGCCCGCGGGCTAAATCAGGCCCTTCAAGAGGCATGAGCCGGCCCTCAACCGTCTACAAAAATATAGAAAATACTTTATCTCTTGTTATTGGTTTAGTCCTGGTTTAGTCTGGATTTAGTCTTTGTTTAGACCTAGAGCTGGTTTAGACATGTTTTAGTCCTGGTTTAGTCTTTGTTTAGACCAGTTTAGTCCAGGTTTAGCTCTTCTTTAGACCTGGTTTATTCCTGGTTTAGTCCTGATTTAGTTCTTGTTTAGACCTGGTTTAGTCCTGGTTTAGTCTTTTTTTTAGATCTGGTTTAGTCCTGGTTTGGACCCGGTTTAGATTTGTTTTAGCTCTTGTTTAGTCCTGGTTTAGTTTAGGTTTAGTCCAGATTTAGCTCTTCTTTAGACCTGGTTTAGTTCTGGTTTACCTCTTGTTTAGACCTGGTTTAGTCCAGGTTTAGTTCTTCTTAAGACCTGGTTTAGTTCTGGTTTACCTCTTGTTTAGACCTGGTTTAGTCCAGGTTTAGCTCTTCTTTAGTCCTGGTTTACCTCTTGTTTAGTCTTGGTTTACTCCTGGGTTAGTCCTGGTTTAGTCTTTTTTTTAGACCTGGTTTAGTCCTGGTTTGGACCCGGTTTAGATCTGGTTTAGCTCTTGTTTAGACCTGGTTTAGTCCTGGTTTAGTTCTTCTTTAGACCTGGTTTAGTTCTGGTTTACATCTTGTTTAGACCTGGTTTAGTCCTGGTTTAGCTCTTGTTTAGTCCTGGTTTAGCTCTTGTTTAGTCCTGGTTTAGTCCAGGTTTAGTCCAGGTTTAGCTCTTCTTTAGACCTGGTTTACTCCTGGTTTACCTCTTGTTTAGTCTTGGTTTACTCCTGGTTTAGTCCTGGTTTAGTCTTTTTTTAGACCTGGTTTAGTCCTGGTTTGGACCCGGTTTAGATCTGGTTTAGCTCTTGTTTAGACCTGGTTTAGTCCTGGTTTAGTCCAGGTTTAGTCCAGGTTTAGCTCTTCTTTAGACCTGGTTTAGTTCTGGTTTAGTCCAGGTTTAGCTCTTCTTTAGACCTGGTTTAGTTCTGGTTTACATCTTGTTTAGACCTGGTTTAGTCCAGGTTTAGCTCTTCTTTAGACCTGGTTTAGTCCTGGTTTAGCTCTTGTTTAGTCCTGGTTTGGTCCCTGGTTTAGTCCTGGTTTAGTCCTGGTTTAGTCCTGGTTTAGTCCTGGTTTAGCTCTTCTTTAGACCTGGTTTATTCCTGGTTTAGTCCTGATTTAGTTCTTGTTTAGACCTGGTTTAGTCCTGGTTTGGACCCGGTTTAGATTAGTTTTAGCTCTTGTTTAGTCCTGGTTTAGTTTAGGTTTAGTCCAGATTTAGCTCTTCTTTAGACCTGGTTTAGTTCTGGTTTACCTCTTGTTTAGACCTGGTTTAGTCCAGGTTTAGTTCTTCTTAAGACCTGGTTTAGTTCTGGTTTACCTCTTGTTTAGACCTGGTTTAGTCCAGGTTTAGCTCTTCTTTAGACCTGGTTTACTCCTGGTTTACCTCTTGTTTAGTCTTGGTTTACTCCTGGGTTAGTCCTGGTTTAGTCTTTTTTTTAGACCTGGTTTAGTCCTGGTTTGGACCCGGTTTAGATCTGGTTTAGCTCTTGTTTAGACCTGGTTTAGTCCTGGTTTAGTCCAGGTTTAGTCCAGGTTTAGCTCTTCTTTAGACCTGGTTTAGTTCTGGTTTACATCTTGTTTAGACCTGGTTTAGTCCTGGTTTAGCTCTTGTTTAGTCCTGGTTTAGCTCTTGTTTAGTCCTGGTTTAGTCCAGGTTTAGTCCAGGTTTAGCTCTTCTTTAGACCTGGTTTACTCCTGGTTTAGTCCTGGTTTAGTCTTTTTTTAGACCTGGTTTAGTCCTGGTTTGGACCCGGTTTAGATCTGGTTTAGCTCTTGTTTAGACCTGGTTTAGTCCTGGTTTAGTCCAGGTTTAGTCCAGGTTTAGCTCTTCTTTAGACCTGGTTTAGTTCTGGTTTAGTCCAGGTTTAGCTCTTCTTTAGACCTGGTTTAGTTCTGGTTTAGTCCAGGTTTAGCTCTTCTTTAGACCTGGTTTAGTTCTGGTTTACATCTTGTTTAGACCTGGTTTAGTCCAGGTTTAGCTCTTCTTTAGACCTGGTTTAGTCCTGGTTTAGCTCTTGTTTAGTCCTGGTTTGGTCCCTGGTTTAGTCCTGGTTTAGTCCTGGTTTAGCTCTTCTTTAGACCTGGTTTAGACCTGGTTTAGCTCTTGTTTAGTCCTGGTTTAGCTCTTGTTTAGTCCTGGTTTAGCTCTTGTTTAGTCCTGGTTTAGTCCTGGTTTAGTCCTGGTTTAGCTCTGGTTTAGTCCTGGTTTAGTTCTGCAGATCTTGTTAAATCCTTTTTGTCACATATTCTCATTTCAAAAGCGCTGAACATGTTTCTGGCCCAAAGACAAAACCATCTGAAAAATCTGGCCCTCGGTGAAATACCACAACTAACCACGTAAACACTGAAGACAAAATAATGTTGAAGTTTTTAAAATTAATTAACTTAATTTATGTTGAATTTCGAGCCGTTAACTCTTTTCTACATGAACCATATCATAAAAGAAACAAAACAAATTATATCGATCCCAAAATAAAATGGTTTCTCTGTTATTTAATGCTTAATTGATTTTCAACCAGGTGTGCCTTGAAAAAAATATCATATTCGTGGATTTATTTGAATAATTTAACACTTTGGAGCAACTTTGTCACCAAAAAAGAAATCAAAACAATCAAAAATCAAATGTAAAGAACCAGACACAGTGACATGGACATTATTTACCACTTTTTTCCCTAAAAGGTGTGATTAAGTGATATTTTAGTGGTTATCGCGGAAGATTTACAACCAAAAAAGTGTGCCGTGACTCAAAAAACACTGAAAAACACTGACTTAAAGGGCCTATGACAGGTTGAATTACTCATTTAACTAAAATGCAGTTAAGATAAATATATTTCAATTTCTACTAAAATCTTTACACATTTTACCGCAGTGTAGCTGTTTTTTTAGGTTTATAATTTCACTTCCTGGGTGTAAAGTGTGACATCACGCTAGGAAATTACCATAGCAACCACACTGTACACTGGCCAAAACTCCTCTAATGTCTCAGATTTTGTTCATTTGACAAAGAGAAACACACGTGACACCTTTATTTTGTTGAATCAGTGTTTAAAATGTCAAAAAAGTTTATTTTGTGTAAATTATGCATAACCTTTGTCTCCCCAGTGTGATGTCATCAATTTATTAACTTCCTGTAATTTTCAACAGATTTTTCAACTTTTCTCCACAAATAGTGACCGGATTGATGTAAAACTATAATTTATATTTACAACAGGTATTAATGCACTGAATAAAGTCAAAAATAGAAAATCATAAAAACCTGTCATACGCACTTTAATGAACAATAAGTTTGGTGTATGGTGCGGTAATATCATGTTTAGCATTTTTTTATACCATTTTGTTCAAACATAATCATCTATATTTCATCAACTGCTGTTTCAAGACTTAACTTAAACAATTTATTTTCTTTTGCAGTAGTAGTTTGTGTCCAGCAGGTGGCGTGAGTTGACATTGCTGCTCCTCATCCCTGCACAGTAAGAGTGTCTGGCTGCAGACCTTAATCCAGAGTCGCCCGCCCCGCAGACCTTAACCATGAGACGCCTTCACCCACAGGTCCAGAAGTACGTTGCGTGGACAAAAATAATAATTAAAAAAGCTTACGCCGCAATATTACTTTTTACTAACCTAAGTAAGAGGTTAGTAAAAATATGTTTAAAAACAATCAGAAAACATTCAAACTGAACGAAAGATTGACAGTACCAAACGAACAGAAGGATTTTTTAATATCTAATTCTAAAACTGATTTATTGAAGTTTTAAATCAAAAAATGAGGCGAAATTTGAATTTTTAAGACAATTTTCAGTCCAATCTAGTTTACTTAAAATCCAAAATCCCCTCTGTACATTTAAAAAAAAAAAAAAACTAATACAAAATGAACCAAGAAACTTAAATCAGGTTCTGTCCATTTTGCAGTTTTATGTGTATTTTTGGTCATTTTTTCACATAAAATGCCTTATTTCTACATGAAAACATGACATGATGAACAGCTTGTAATGTATTTTTTTCTTACATTTATGTGACTAATCTACAGGAGAAGTTTACGATTAATATCTTTAAATTTCAGATTTCTTCCTGTTCACCTGCAGCGTCTCACCTTCAGTAACGCACACTACTTTTCCCGTGTGTTTTGTTGTTGTGTCCTTTGTGCGTCTCTCGTTGGTCCAGTTGTTCCGGTTTGTTTCACTTTGCCACAGTTTTGTCACAAGAGCCTCGGGTTTACAGAGATTTACCGCAGATACTTTCTCGATCTTGGAGGAAATTCAGAAATTGTGTTCACAGCGGCGTGACCTCTGACCTCTGACCTCTGACCTCGTCACTCGGATTTTGCAAAACTGACTTCAGCGTTAAACCACATCAGAATATTTCCTCATTAAAAAAACACATCTGAATTGTGTTTTTATTTCTTTCCCAAATGTTTGTCCGGCTCTTTGTGCGGCAGAAAACACATGGCTCCACTTTGTGATGTCATCAGGTGGTCATACAGTTTACTTCCTGTTTTTAAAGTCTATTTACTTTCACCAGACTCACTCTCAAAATTATTTCTATCGTACTTTGAGACTTTTTAAACCATTATCAACCAAATAAAAGTCTAAATATTGTGACTGAAGGATTCTTGACGGATTATTAATGAAAATCAGAAATGGTTTGTTCTTTTTTGACATTTTGATTTAAAAAAACATCACTATCTTTGTTATATAAATAAATAATATCTGTTTGTGTTCTAGAGTCTGAATAGTGCAGATATCCAAATATGACTAGGATTATTAAGATTTATTATTATTTAAATTATAACACAGTGTCAAAGGACCCAAACGTAATGCATATAATATATTACCATTTATTTTTTTCATCTTCATTATTACATTCAAACAGTTAAAAGTCTCTGTTTTAATAATTAAGACAAAATAGGCAGCATTCACAAATTCAAGCATAAACAATCCACAAAGTGCTTTTTTCAGTTTTCTCACCTTCATCCAACAATAACATTATGGAACTGTTAAAGGTGCACTATGTAACTTTTCTCCATTGGGATGTTATCGCTTCACCTGGAATTAAACGGATCATGTACTATTTCCCAGGTGTTTTATTCCTCAAACCTCTCCGCCTGTCCACAGATCTGACCTGTAACTTGGCCCTGGCATTATGGATGTAACAATAACTGAAATATCACAATCTTATTATCATCGTCGTCCTACGATAATATCCTGGCTGTCACAAAACACGGAATTACAAACAGCAACAGCTAAAAAACAGAGAGAGCTACATAGACCAGGGCTGTTCAACTGAAGGCCCGCGGGCTAAATCAGGCCCTCCAAGGGACATGATTCGGCCCGCAACCATCGTCAAAAATGTAGAAAATATTTAATCTCTTGTTATTGGTTTAGATCTGGTTTAGTCCTTGTTTAGACCTGAATTAGACCTGGTTTAGTCCTTGGTTAGACCTGAATTAGACCTGGTTTAGTTCTTGGTTAGACCTGGTTTAGACCTGAATTAGACCCCTAAATTAGAGCTCTAAATTACAGCTGGTTTAGTCTTGGTTTAGTCCTGGTTTAGACCTGAATTAGAGCTGGTTTAGTCTTGGTTTTGACCTGGTTTAGTCCTGTCTTAGACCTAAATTAGACCTGGTTTAGTCCTGGTTTTGACCTGGTTTAGACCTGGTTTAGTCCTGGTTTAGACCTGAATCAGAGCTGGTTTAGTCTTGGTTTTGACCTGGTTTAGTCCTGGGTTAGACCTGGTTTGTCCTGGTTTAAACCTTGGTTTAGACCTAAATTAGAGCTAGTTTAGTCTTGGTTTAGTCCTGGTTTAGACCTGAATCAGAGCTGGTTTAGTCTTGGTTTTGACCTGGTTTAGTCCTGGGTTAGACCTGGTTTGTCCTGGTTTAGACCTGGTTTAGACCTGGTGGCACATTGAGCACAAAACATCAAAACAAGGACAAAAACATCACAAAAATCTGTCCCTCTGTGAAATAAAGTTGAATAGGCCTGACATAGACCGTGATCCTTTGCTCCACTGAACTGCAGACATCGTAAAGAAATAACTTTTTTATCTTAATTCTTTGGATCATGACACTAATGATTTGCACCAAAGGCTTGTCAAGGCATTTTAAAGGAAAAACCATAATGTCTACAATTCTCTCTGATACTCACAACACAGTCACGTTTCCATGGAGACAAGCAGGAAACAGTACATAGTGCACCTTTAAAAAGCTTCACATCGTTGTTCCAAACACTATACCAGGGTCTGTAGTCCTGTCCCAGATCTGGACTGGGTCTGGGTCTGTACTCCTGCCCCAGATCTGGACTGGGCCTGGGTCTGGGTCTGTAGTCCTGCCCCAGATCTGGACTGGGTCTGGGTCTGTACTCCTGCCCCAGATCTGGACTGGGTCTGGGTCTGTAGTCCTGCCCCAGATCTGGACTGGGTCTGGGTCTGTAGTCCTGCCCCAGATCTGGACTGGGTCTGGGTCTGTAGTCCTGTCCTAGATCTGGACTGGGCCTGGGTCTGGGTCTGGACTGGGTCTGGGTCTGTAGTCCTGCCCCAGATCTGGACCCAGGACTCAGGAGATGGTCGTTCTGGTGCTCCTTTTATCCTTCATGATTCCTTTAGTGCAGATTGTCGGATCATTTCACCCATGATTTACAACACGACAGTCGACGTCGTCTGTCCTTTGCTGATCCAACCCCCAGAGAACAAATAAAACATATGTACAGCTTATTCAAACACACTGAAGGACTTATTTTCTGTCGTTCATGTGAAGCAGCGAAATGGAAATTGTTGATCCAAAGAAATGTCACTCCAGGATTTGAAGTTTCCAAACATTTTTAGTTTTCCTTCCGTGGACTCTTGTGCCGGGACGTAATGTCAGGTGTGCCTTGAAAAAATGTGCAGTTTGAGTTGACATATTTACACAATAGATTTAACTGAATCATTTTCCATTTTGAACTGCCCTAAGCAAACTTCTGCACCAAAAAAGAAAGTAAACCCAATCCCTGACGTCATATCACACAATATACAACTTATTTTTTACTAAAAGGTCTGATTTGGTTTAATTAAAGGATGTGTCGTGGTAGTTTTTTGAGCTAAAAAGTGGGCCGCGACTGAAAAAAGTTGAAAACACCAGGCTAAGCTAACCATTTCTCACAGCTAATGCTAACTTTTATTAAAATGTAAAAATTGTCTGATTGCTTTTATGTGAAGATTATTTCGCTTTGTCATTTAAATTTGTTTTATAATTCCTTTTATAAACACATTTTGGTCAATTGGGGAAGTGTTCACTGTTTTTTTTTTTTTATTTTACACTGACTTAGCGAGTCAACCCCACGGAGATAGAATTAGACAGGAAGTACTGACGCTAACATGAGCTAACATGAGCTAGCCCATGGATCTATTAAAGTCTATATGACAGGTTTTCTAATTATGACTTAGTTTGGTAAATGTGGTAAATATTTATCATAGTTTTACATTTGTGAAGATGCAGTTTGGGAAGAAATTTAAGTTAAAAAAGGTTAAAATTACAGGAAGTGGTTCGGAGTTCTAAAACGGAATGCCTCTGATGTCATCAAAAAGCGACGTACTATTGAAAATACACAATTTACACACATTTTTTGAGAGTTTCAATGGTCATTCTACAAAATAAAGTTGTTATCAGGTATTATTATTTGTCAAATCATAACTATTGTGTTATTCGTATGGATTTTGGGCCTTGTTTACAGTCGGGTTGCTATGGTAACATTTGGGGGATTGAGGGAAGTCACATTATAAACTTTACAAAAATTGTCAAACTGGGGATAAATGGGCCAAATGTTTTGTAAAATCTTAAATATAATCATGTTCACTACGTTTTTGTGAAATGTGTCATCGAACCTGTCATGTAGCCTTTAAGCTAGTCCGGTGCTGTCAGGTCCAGAGCCCATTCTTCCACATTTAGTGAAGCTTTGTTCATTCTTCAAGCTTCAAATTCTTCAACAAAATTAGATTAAATTGCACATTTTCCATCTTTCAAGCTGATGTCACTCTTGAACTTCCTTTATATCATGTTTGGGCAGGTTTAGCTCCTCTTCTGGCACCTTCGGGTTTCCAAGATACCGAAATATCCACAAAAACAGGAAAATTGGCACAAAATGGACGAGAAACAGTTTCACTTCAAATTTTGAACTTTCCAAACATTTCCAACAGTTGTTTTCCTTCGATTCCTTCTTCCTTCAACACGTTGCCATTTTGTCTCTTTAAATTCCTCAGCACAATAAGCCGCAGTCCATTCTTCAGGTTTTTCATGAATAAATTAACTGTAACTAAGAATTTCAGCCACATTTTCCAGCATTCAAGTTAATGTCACGCTCTAGTCTCTCCAGTCCTGTCATTTTTCTCGAATTTCCTCAAAGTATGTCATGTTTTGGCAGGTTTAGCTCCCCTTCTGGCACCTTCAGATTAATCAAATTTGCATAGATCGAACAAAAGACAACATTTCACTCCAAATTTTAAAGTTTCCAGACATTTCCAGCTGTTGTTTTGCTTTGATTCCTTCTTTGTTCATCAACACGTTTCCATTTTGTGACTTTAAATTCCCTTGTACAATTTCGTTGGATATCCATAAATAAATTAACTGTAAACCAAGACTTTTCCAGCATTCAAGTTAATGTCACGCTCTAGTCATTCCAGTTCTTGATCTCATTGTCATTTTTGTTGAATTTCGTCATGTTTTGGCACGTTTAGCTCTTCTTCTGGCACCTTCAGATTTACATTTTTTAAAGAAATTTGTCACGCTCTAGTCTTTCCATTGCTTGATCCCATTGTCATTTTTGTTGAATTTCGTCATGTTTTGAGAGGTTTAGCTCCTCTTTTGGCACCTTCAGATTAATTAATTTATTAATTAATAAATTTGGACATTTCCAGACATTTCCAGCAGTTGTTTTCCTTCAGTTCTTTCTTTGTTCATCAATACGTTGCCATTTTGTGGCTTTAAAATTCCTCACCACTGTCCATTCTTCAGTTCTTTCATAGATAAATCAACTGATAACTAAGAATTTTCCATCATTGAAGTTAATGTCACACTCATTTTTGTTGAATTTCCACAAAGTATGTCATGTTTTGGCAGGTTTAGCTCCTCTTCTGGCACCTTCAGATAAATTATTTTTTGACATTTCCAGACATTTCCAGCAGTTGTTTTCCTTCGATTCCTTCTTTGTTCATCAACTCGTTTCCATTTTGTGACTTTAAATTCATCAATACAATAAACCGCAGTCCATTTTGTTGGATATCCGTAAATAAACTGTAAAATTTCCACAAAGTACGTCATGTTTGGGCAGGTTTAGCTCCTCTTCCGGCACCTTCAGATAAAAAAAATAGAAATTTTGCTCCAAATTTTGACATTTCCAGACATTTCTAGCAGTTGTTTTCCTTCGATCCCTTCCTTGTTCATCAACACGTTTCCATTTTGTGACTTTAAATTCATCAATACAATAAACCGCAGTCCATTTTGTTGGATATCCGTAAATAAACTGTAAAATTTCCACAAAGTACGTCATGTTTGGGCAGGTTTAGCTCCTCTTCCGGCACCTTCAGATAAAAAAAATAGAAATTTTGCTCATTCATCAAAACGTTGCCATTTTGTGACTCTAAATCCCACGACACAACAAGCCACAGTCAATTGAGTTGGTTATCCATAAATAAATTAACTGTAAACTAAGAATTTGACAGCATTCAAGTTTTGATCCCGTTGGCATTTTGTTGTTGCTCAATTTCCTCAAAGTATGTCATGCTTGGGCAGGTTCAGCTCCTCTTCCGGCACCTTCAGGTTCCCAAGATACCAAAATACCCACAAAATCAGGCTGAGGAACATTAGCAACGGTCCGGAAAACACGAAAAAATCCCAGAAACTCAGCGGCGCAAATATCCCAATCAGCAACAGCAGCAGGCCCACGACGTCCAGGATGATTGCCAGCGACACGAACAGCGACGTGCACTTGTTCTGCTCCATTTTCGGGTCTTTTCGCCGAGTTTCCCGTGCGGTTCTGGTCAGTCGCGTGTCAGAAGTGTCCTGTTTGCGACAGAGGGTTGCATCTAAGTCGGAGCACGCCTTGGCATTTCCATCATTGCAAAAGGCGAAGTGGTCGGACGGGTACTTCATTCCTCGGCGAGGCGGACGGGTCGGGCCTGTTAGCCGCTCGTTAGCATGACGCTGCAACTCTTTGTGAGTTAGCAATAATAACAATCAGGGCGATTTGTGGTGTAAAGACTCGCCGGCGAGGTTTTGTTTGCAGCCGGAGGATTACGGCGCATGTTTTTGGTGAATGAGGAAACCTGCCTTAAAAACAACACGCACAAGCTTAGAACAAGGACTGAACTTAAGATGTTTTGTTTTGTTTGCTTTTATTTAAAGGGCCTATGACAGGTTTTTCATGATTTTCTCAATTTGAATTTATTTGATGTGATGTACATTAAAAATCTAGTTTTACACCAGTCAAGTTGTAGTTTGAGGAGAAAAGTTGGAAAATCTGTTTAAAATTACAGGAAGTAAAAAACTGATGACATCACACTAGGGAGACTCACTCCATTCAAAGTTTGCATAATTTACCCAAAATCAACAACTTTATTTTAACCCTTAAAACATTTATTCAACAAAATAAGGGTATCCACGTATTTTGATTTGTCGGACAAAAAAATCTCTGACATTCGCTGAGTTTTAGCCCCGTGTGCAAAGTCATTTCCTAGTGTGATGTCATCATTTACAACCAGGAAGTGATGTTACAAAGTAAAAAAAAAAACTGCTAAAAAGATAAAATGTATGATTATTTTTTAGCAAAACTTTAAATATATTTATCTTACCTGTATTTTAGTGCCATGAGTAGTCCAACCTGTCATGGGCCCTTTAAAGAAGACGCATTGTGCTTTTGTCTGCTGTCGATCTAATCATGAAACCATTTTATATTTTGGACATTTTTAAACTACCCTTGTTAGAGCCAAATTGATGTGGTTAGTTTGCATTTTGTCTTTGGGTGCACTGTTTGGTTTCACCACTAGAGGGGGGTATTGGGCCAATGTATTATCGTCTATGGGCGGGTAAATGGAGCGTGTTTTGCCCATGGATGTGTTAAGTGAACTGGATAAGACACGCCCCCTCTGTCTGTGGTCCCAGATTGATTTGTGGCCGTGCGAGGTACTGCAGCCTCTTGGAACCAGCCTTTTTCTATATTTCACATTATAATCACAGACAGGACTGAATTATTATCAGTATTTAAATAAAATAGAAGGAAATGTTCTTTTCTACCATTTCTAAAATCACAGAAATTACCGTTTTTATATGAAGTGACGTCACACAAACATGTGTGAGTCACGTGAACGAGCGTCGGACGATACAAACAGAAGCTCGTGGAAAAGGCTCGACTAGAGACACCTGTAAGTTGTATTTTATTTCATTTCAGACGCTTCACGTGTGTCTAACATGAAGAACACAATTACAATCACACAAGCTAACGCTAACACAAAAACTTGCAGCTGCTGGTCGTTCACGTCGCTCAAAGCATCATGGGGGATTGTCGTCACGTGGCGCCCTAAAGCAAAGATGGCCGCCTCCGTATCAGGAAGTAAATGTGGAAGTAAGACATTTTTTTGGGGTCATGCACCAATGAGCTCAGGCCACAGGGAGGAACAGGGCGCCATTTTGGATTCATCTTCCAGGTTTAATTATAGTTCTATGGTTTTGCCCTGTCCGGTCACGCTACCGGAATGAAGCAATAGTCTTTTGACCGTTGTGCGGGAAGGTTTGTCTGGTTTACTTTAAGGATTTTATTATTGAACTCACTGGACATTTTAGCTTGGAAATATCAATAAAGTTGCTACTGTTTTTTAACTCGTACAATAATTTATACCAACGACCAGACAACGTGTCAGACTTAAACTTCTGGTGGTGTAGTGTTCATGTTAAAGTCAAGGAACATGACACTTCAATCCTTATTATGTATTTTTGATAATGGAGGTTATGCAGAGACATTCTTTTATTTAAAAATGCTGTTCCGTCTTGAGAATTATGAGCCGGGAGATCTGGGACGTATCAGATCATCTACGTGACTTATCTGAGAATCTTTTGTTGTTTTAAGTCCTTAGATCATCATCAGACTCATTCTGAACATTTCTGCTCTTCACTGCTGCTGTTAGCTTGATAAAGTGCTAACATTGTTAAATTGTGTAAGTGCAAGGCGCCATCTGCTGGCTGGATGCGCTCAGTAAGTGTCATTGCAGACTGCTGAGAAGAACTTTAATAATGAACGTTTTTTTGGTTTCAAAACACGATCTGAAAAGAGCAGGTTTTAACAATGTTCTAATTTTGATTTTATTTGGTGTATTAATACGTATTGTGCATAAAAAATATTGTTTTACACCAATCAAGTCACAGTTTGTAGAGAAAAGTTGAAAATCTGTTAAAAATTACAGGAAGTAAAAAACTGATGACGTCACACCAGGGAGACTCTTTCTATCCAAAGGTTATGCCTGATTTACCCAAAAGCAACAACTTTTATTTTATCCATAAAACATTAATTCAACAAAATAAAGGTGCTCACATGTATTTTGATTTGTCGGACAAAAAAATCTCTGACATTAGCTGAGTTTTAGCCCAGTGTACAGGGTAATTTCCTTGTGTGATGTCATCATTTACAACCAGGAAGTGATATTACAAAATTAAAAAAATTGCTAAAAATGATAAAAATGTATAATTATTTTTAGCAAAACTTCAAATATATTTATCTGATCTGTATTTTAGTTACATGAGTAGTTTAACCTGCCCTTTAAAGACAATAACAACACAAAAATGCATATCAGTCCTTTAAAGACAGAAAGAGTTCAACTGAGTGTGATCCCAAAGTCTGTGTCAGTGATAAATGTGTTTCTCTAGTTTTCTTCAACTGTTCACTGTTTGTCAAGTACAAACTAAATATTTAGCAGAGTTGCTGACTTTTATATTTATCAGACATTTATAGACTTTAGCAGCTGTTGTCATGTTTTGAGCTTTTGAAGGAGAAAATGTTGTTACTCACAAGTGTTTTTTTTTGTCGCTCACTGTTAAAATTAAGAGTTTTGTGACGTCACCTGCATAATTTCCATTTTTCTTGTCCTTTAAACTTGCTCTTGTTCCTTTACTTTGACGTCTCATGTTTTAAAACTTAAAATAATGTATATATTGAATACCACACGCTCCATCTACTGGCAGCAGAGGGAACTACCATGCAGAAAAAAACAGAAGCTAGCTTGCCCCCACATGCTAATGTAGGCCACAGTTGACGCAATTAGATTTATTCTGTTTTTATCGAAGGGGTTTAGCTGACAATCAGACACATTTATTGTATTTTATTCTTTCTGTGGTAGGAAATTCATTTTAGTTTCTCAATTTTTAATCTGACTGTAATCCATTCTATCTTATCTTATTTTTTGTAAAGCATTTTGATCTGGTTTTAGTATCAATTGTGCTGTACAAATAAACACTGACTGATTGCGTAATTTCCTTCAGGATGTCTGTAATAAAAAAGATAAAGGTTAATAATAAGTCATTCTGAGACGCAGTGGTCTCCTCAGGCCACTGGATGGTGCTGTTTACAAGTGTTGCATGTCGTGTAGAGTCTTTCTGGATTTTCTTGTAGGATATTTCAAATTAAAACACTCGATAAATCAATAAGAAACATTTTCTCCGGTGTGTCCAGTTGTTGTAGTGCTCTGAAAGTAAACATTTTCTCCTTTTCAAGTTTCAAGTTTGGACAACATGTTGTTTTTACTATATTATGTGAAATCCTACACTGTCAAGCTATTTTTAAAAAAAAAAAAGACAGTGGAAACGAAAATATTACAGCAGAGCGGCTAGAGCTTCAGCCTCCCAGCAAGGAGATTGTGGGTTCGAATCCCGGACCACCCCAACATCACATGACTCTAAACTCTAAATTGCCCCTAATGAATGAATGTGAGAGTGAATGGTTGTCTGTCCTTGTACATGTCTCTGTGTCTCTGTGATGAGTGACCACTGTCCAGAGTGTACCCCGCCTAAGGCCCAAAGTCACTGGGATAGGCTCCAGTCACCCGCGACCCCTAACGGGAATAAGCGGTAGAAAATGAATGGATGGATGGAAGTTTGAACACTCAGTCCTGGTTTAGACCTGGTTTACTCCTGGTTTATTCCTGGTTTAGTCCTGGTTTATTCCTGGTTTAGTCCTGGTTTAGACCTGGTTTAGTCCTGGTTTATTCCTGGTTCAGTCCTGGTTTAGACCTGGTTTAGTCCTGGTTTAGTCCTGGTTTAGTGCTCGTGTAAACACGGCCTAAAACCAGACTAAACAAACCAGAACTGTGTGCTACAGCTACTTAGGACTAAACCGGGTCTAACTCAGGACTAAACCAGGTCTAACTCAGGACTAAACCAGGTCTAACTCAGGACTAAACCAGGTCTAACTTGGGACTAAACCAGGTCTAACTCAGGACTAAACAAGGCCTAACTCACGACTAAACCAGGTCTAACTCAGGACTAAACCAGGTCTAACTCAGGACTAAACCAGGTCTAACTCAGGACTAAACCAGGTCTAACTCAGGACTAAACCAGGTCTAACTTGGGACTAAACCAGGTCTAACTCAGGACTAAACAAGGCCTAACTCACGACTAAACCAGGTCTAACTCAGGACTAAACCAGGTCTAACTCAGGACTAAACCAGGTCTAACTTGGGACTAAACCAGGTCTAACTCAGGACTAAACAAGGCCTAACTCACGACTAAACCAGGTCTAACTCAGGACTAAACCAGGTCTAACTCGGGACTAAACCAGGCCTAACTCGGGACTAAACCAGGCCTAACTCAGGACTAAACCAGGTCTAACTCAGGACTAAACCAGGTCTAACTCAGGACTAAACCAGGTCTAACTCAGGACTAAACCAGGTCTAACTCAGGACTAAACAAGGCCTAACTCAGGACTAAACCAGGTCTAACTCAGGACTAAACCAGGTCTAACTCAGGACTAAACCAGGTCTAACTTGGGACTAAACCAGGCCTAACTCGGGGATAAGCGGTAGAAAATGGATGGATGGAAGTTTGAACACTCGTCATGAAACCAAAAGTATAAAAGACAGGCAACAGCATTACAAGTACAAATAAGGTAAAACTGCTCTTAAAAGCACAGTTTCTTCACGAAGTTACAGAAGCAAATGTGAATACTTCCCCTGTGCTCCGTCTATCCATGGGTTTTATGGACTGTTGCCATAGCGATTGACGCAAACTGTCCTCCAGTTGTCCTCCACTTGTGGTTTA
Organism: Rhinogobius similis; assembly: GCA_019453435.1. NCBI lineage: Eukaryota > Metazoa > Chordata > Actinopteri > Gobiiformes > Gobiidae > Rhinogobius > Rhinogobius similis. Next base: position 4,498,541 of record CM033631.1, on the reverse strand, counting down.
TTACTGGAAGCTGAAGCCCTGAACGGCCGAGTTAGAGGAAGCGTTTTGACGGAAATGGACGTTTTGTTTGACTTCTCACACGGCCTTTATTTACCTTCCACTTCAGCCGTGCCACGCCATCGAGACGGCTCTTCAGACAAACACTAACAACACCATCGAAACTCACACTAGACCAGGATACAACTGAAGGCCCGGGGGCCAAATCAGGCCCGTCAAGGGTTATGATCCGGCCCTCAACACATCTTCAAAAAATACAGAAAATATTTTATCTCTTGTTATTGGTTTAGTCCTGGTTTAGACCTGGTTTACTCCTGGTTTAGACCTGGTTTATTCCTGGTTTAGACCTGGTTTAGACCTGGTTTACTCCTGGTTTAGACCTGGTTTATTCCTGGTTTATTCCTGGTTCAGTCCTGGTTTAGACCTGGTTTAGTCCTGGTTTAGACCTGGTTTAGACCTGGTTTAGTCCTGGTTTAGACCTGGTTTAGACCTGGTTTAGTCCTGGTTTAGTCCTGGTTTAGACCTGGTTTAGACCTGGTTTATTCCTGTTTTAGTCCTGGTTTAGACCTGGTTTAGTCCTGATTTAGTGCTGGTTTATTCCTGGTTTAGACCTGGTTTAGACCTGGTTTAGTCCTGGTTTAGTGTTGGTTTATTCCTGGTTTAGTCCTGTTTTAGTCCTGGTTTAGTCCTGTTTTAGTCCTGGTTTGGTCCTGGTTTAGGCCTGGTTTAGTCCTGGTTCAGTCCTGGTTTAGTCCTGTTTTAGTCCTGGTTTGGTCCTGGTTTAGTCCTGGTTTAGTCCTGGTTTATTCCTGGTTTAGTCCTGGTTTATTCCTGGTTTAGTCCTGGTTTAGACCTGGTTTAGTCCTGGTTTAGTCCTGGTTTAGTCCTGGTTTAGACCTGGTTTATTCCTGGTTTAGTCCTGGTTTATTCCTGGTTTAGTCCTGGTTTAGTCCTGGTTTAGTCCTGGATTAGTGCTCGTGTAAACACGGCCTAAAACCAGACTAAACAAACCAGAACTGTGTGCTACAGCTGGACTAAACCGGGTCTAACTCAGGACTAAACCAGGTCTAACTCAGGACTAAACCAGGTCTAACTCAGGACTAAACCAGGTCTAACTCAGGACTAAACCAGGTCTAATTTAGGACTAAACCAGGTCTAACTCAGGTCTAAACCAGGTCGAACTCAGGACTAAACCGGGCCTAACTCAGGACTAAACCAGGACTAAACCAGGCCTAACTCAGGACCAAACCGGGTCTAACTCAGGACTAAACAGGGTCTAACTCAGGACTAAACCAGGTCTAACTCAGGACTAAACCAGGTCTAACTCAGGACTAAACCAGGCCTAACTCAGGACTAAACCAGGCCTAACTCAGGACTAAACAAGTTCTAACTCAGGACTAAGCCAGGTCTAACTCAGGACTAAACCAGGTCTAATTTAGGACTAAACCAGGTCTAACTCAGGACTAAACCAGGTCTAATTTAGGACTAAACCAGGTCTAACTCAGGTCTAAACCAGGTCTAACTCAGGACTAAACCGGGCCTAACTCAGGACTAAACCAGGACTAAACCAGGCCTAACTCAGGACCAAACCGGGTCTAACTCAGGACTAAACAGGGTCTAACTCAGGACTAAACCAGGTCTAACTCAGGACTAAACCAGGTCTAACTCAGGACTAAACCAGACAGAACTAGAACAACACTAGACTGGACTAAGGACTGCAATAAAGACAAACCAAGTGTAAATCCGGTTCAAGCCAGGACTAAACCAGGTAAACGTGGTGCGGTTGGATAAACACAGCGGGATGATGGTTTCAGTCGTAAAAATGATCAGGAAAAACATTTGTGGTTTGTTTCCTTTGTTTTGTTTTTACTAAACAGCGGCTCTTGCTCCGTCAGAGAAACACACGGCACATTTTACTGAAGCCAGCTCTGAGCCCCAGCCCACATTTACATAAGGCGAGTCCAGAGCCACGCAACGTTTGCTCTGGTTTAAAAATACATACAGAGGTAAACAAATTATGTGACGATACTGCAGTTACAACGGGATTTCAATGGTAGAGAAAAGGCTCAATACGAGACACAGATTTTGAGGCCACAATGATAATAAAAGCATTTTTTTACGCTTTTTTTCCCTCCAACCCCAAATGGCCAAAATGACCATGTGGGGTTACACTAGTTATGATACTGATGAAGATTACTCTGAAGTTGCGTTCATACTTGTTTGTTTTGGGTCTTGTTTAGTCTTTTGACTGAAATTATTTTTAGTTTTAGTCTCGTTTAGTCATCTTATTTGTTTTTGTTTTAGTCGACTAAAATTAAAATAGATTAAAGGTCCCATATTCTGCTATTTTCCCCTTCACACAGTCTATTCTAAGCGCTTTGTTGATACATTTTCTCGTTGTGTAATATCCATAACATAACAGTTTCCAAAAAACACCCATTTCTTGGACTGGCCCCCCTCCTTGCAAAAGCAAACGGCTCACTCTGAGATCTGACCCCCCCCGAACAGAGAGCAGGCTGCCTCCCCCGCCCAACTCGCAAGCCTCCCCCGCCCAACCCGTGCCGAAGCCTAGAGTGGAGATGGTGCATGTGCCGTGTGCTCCGGTAAACAGCGATACACAAACACTGAATAAACATTTTATCGTCCTGACGGTGCGCCGTGGCTGAGTCCTACGTCCTGGATCTGACCTGGAGTTTGACGTGCTCCAGGGCCTCAACGACGGACGTTGCCGTTTGGTAAATAACAAGCTAACTCTTCGATCTGTCGTATCCATCGTGTAATTACTGTGTAGCATTAGCATTAGCTGTTTTTATTCTGCGGCTGCGCGCTTCCTGGAGGCATGGCTTAAACACCGCGTCATCCTTGTGAGCGCGTCATCTTAGTGATGAGCCCCTGTCTGCTGCTCAGCCGAGGGGGACGGAAAAGACAGTTCTCTAGTGAAAACATGAGGGAATCAATCAAAAAACCACTTTGGGCACAACATACGAGGCCCAAATAGCACTGGAGGAAGGTTAAAACCTCTGAGAAGTCCATTTTGCATGTTATGGGACCTTTAAAATAGATAATAAAAATCAATTTCTTTTTCATTAGGTAATAATTTGACCTTCTGTATCAGACATAAAACTTTACTTACCTTTGGATAAATCCCAGGGTGACACTTGCAAATGCCGTTTCAAATTGGTTTATTGAGGCTCCACTTGGTGCACGTCGTCTTGTGTTTTGTTCTCAAACTTTAAATGAAACAGATGCCTCTTTCTTCCACTTCCAGTCGCCAACATTTTTCATTTTTCACACTTGGCAGAACCATTTGTTGCTCTGTCGTCTCCAGTTAGCTTCTTAGCAGCACGTAACAACAAGCTGCGCTCTGATTGGCTTTGACTCATCTCGCCCGCTCCTCTTCATCTTTCCCTTCTCCTGACTGGATTTTGGCTCATCTTTTATTTGTTGACGAAAATGTCCGTCTATTTAGTTATCGTTTTAGTCAGTATGAAGTCTTTTTTATTTAGTTTGTTTCGTTTTCGTCCGCAAAAAACCCTTTGTTGACTAAACATTTTCGTCAGATTCCGTCGGCGAAATTAACACTGGTGAGATAGGACTTGTCTTAAATCCAAATGATAGCTTTACACCAATGTTTTACACCGAAGCACTAGTTTCTAGCGGAAAGTTGAAAAATATGTTGAAAATGACAGGAAGTGAGGCAGAGTTCTGAAAGTGTCAGACATTTTTCTGACCTTTTAAACATTAAGTCAACAAACTAAAGCGGTTCTTAGATAATTCCATTAGTCAAAAAAGTACTTTGTGACATTAAAGCAGTTTTGGCCCAGCGTAAAACATGGCAACAGAGAATTTCCTAGTGTGATGTCATGATTTACAACCAGGAAGTACAATTTTAAAACCCCAAAAAATGGTCAAACTGGGCAAAAATGTTGTAGATTTTTGCTGAATCTTAACTATAATGATCTTAACAGTGTTTTGGTCAATGCTTGTTTGGACCTGTCATGGGCCCTTTAAGCTCTGTTTCAGTGTTTGGTTTTTGCCTGAGTGAATATTTACACATCACCGCGGCATCTGTCAAACCAGTCAGACCAGCGACAGGGGCAAACAGACAGGTACAGTGACAGGGGCAAACAGACAGGTACAGTGACAGGGGCAAACACAGACAGGGGCAAACACAGACAGGTACAGTGTCTTTGTGCAGCTCAGTTCGTGTTGCGTTTAATAAAATCATTCCTGCGAAAATGACCTGAATTTACACGCGATATCTTCAAGAGATTTGAAAAGTGACCCACGCTATGCATGCTGGGAGAAAGTAGACCTGTTGCACTGCAAACAATGAATTTCTAGATGAGTTAAAATATCTTGATTTGAGGATATTAATCTGAATTTCAGATGTTTTGACTCGTTAAGATCAGTGGAGACGATTTATTTGGTGACACTAGATTATTTCACTTGTTTCAAACAGTTTCTGACTTGTTTTAATACATTATTTCTTACTTGAAATTAACCATTAGTGTGTTATTTTTGCGATTAATCGATTAGTTGTTTTAGATTGCGTAAAAGCCTGTAAGTGTAAAAAAAGACTAAACTAAGAAACCGAAACCGCTAGAACACATCCTGGAGTGGAGTACATTTATTTTTGATCCAAACACAAAATTTCCTGTCATTTTAGTGTAATCACAGCTCTATCCGAGTCATTAACCTCTTTTCTCAGCTCTTGGCGTGTTTTAACGATTATTCAATAACTGTCAGCTCATTTTGTTATGGATTAGCTGCGATCAATCAATTCAACACGGCCTCGTTGTTTAGTTCAGCCTTTATTGAAAAGGACAAAGGACAGAGACATAAAAACAGATGTTTCGCACCAGATTTGAGCTAAGTAGCTAGTTTCCATCTGCAGTCCCTGATAAATTATACAATGCAATGGGCTTTAGCTAGCTAGCTCACTGTGTCTCAAAGCTAATGCTAACTTTTATTAAAATGCAAATCTAAAAAAAAAAAAACAACTGCAAGACTATCTGGTTGTTTTTACATGAAGATTATTTCAATTTGTTACATTAATTTGTTTTGTTTTAAAGTTTTTATGCCTCAACAGTAGAGTTAGCGTTAGCATTGAGACACAAACACATCCCTTTATGAACTTTTAGCCGTTTAGCCTCATCTTATTACCGTCACAGTTGTTTTTGCTGTCATTTGATTGCTGATTAATGTACTTTGTGTTATTTTGAGGTGCACACAAACCCTGCTTCTTAAAACAAAAACAAAAAACATATTTAAATAAAGTATAGCGTAAAGAAATGTATTGGACGCTTTCACCCGGGTTTGCGATTAATAAAATGGGTGCAGATGCAGAAAGACAGCACCGTTTTAAGTCTTTTGAGGCGCTTAAGCCGCTTCCTTTCAACCGTAAACGTTTATAATTCTAACTTTTGTGGGAATGTTTTAACTTTTTTCCCACGTTGTGATTGATAGAATTCAGAATTAGCATTTGTTCAACCTTCAATAAACCTAAATCTGTAATAATTCATAGATATTTCCCCCTTTACACACTGAGTAACTGCGTTTCCTGGCATTTTACATTTAAAAACTTCTAAAATTCAAATTATTTCTGTGCTACCCCTTTAAAATAACTCCATAAAACACAGTTAAAGTGAATAATTCCTTACAATATTCTGTTCAAAGTGCTTAAAATGTCAGTCCTTCGACGGCGAGCAGGCTACAAGCTGTACATTCTCCGCTTATAGCTGCACACATTTGTAGTTTTAATGTGTAAATTGCGTGTAAAAGTAGCTAAAACACACATCCCTGAAGAGTCGCAGTTCATTTCAGTCTATTGTGCGACTCGTGTACAATTCTACACAGTACTCTTGTTCGTCTGTATTTACATATCGACATCTTTGAGTTGCGCAAACGAGCTTATTTCAATTTCAAATCCCTGTTTACGTAAAGTGCAAATTTGCAAAGTCAGCCCGGTTTCATGTGGCCAGTGTGCATTGTTTGTTTTCCTTTCGGTCCTGACGACGGCTCATGTTACGCGCCATTGTTTACACGGCTTTGTGCGCCGACGGGTCCCAGTTTGACGAGGCTCAAAACACAGAGTTCGTGTCCAGAGTCGCCGAGTCTTCCTTCAGGTCGTCCTTCGAGTCTTCCTTGGTGTCGTCTTTCGTGTCGTCTTCGTCTTTCGTGTCGTCTTTCTCGTCCGTCGTTTCCTCCGGTGCCTTCGCGTCCTCTTCCCGCTCGTCTCCTTTTACGTCCTTTAAGTCCTCGTCCGTTTCGCAATCCACCGCCGTGTCCATGTTTTGCTCGTGACACTAGAAGAAAAAAAACAAAACACATGGAAAAATTAGAACTAGCTTTGGCAATTCTTCATTCATTCATTCATTCTTTAGCGATTGTTGCCGTTTTCTCTCTCAACATGTCGACTTTCATGTGGAAACGGCAAACGTGTCCAATCTGCTCCTATAGATGTTTTATTCTTCCATTGAATCCACTTCATCCATAGATTTCTCTGGGACATTGTAACTTCAAAGGACGTTTTCTTAAAATGCATTTTTGTCCCTCGAGACATAAAGATCAGCCTTAAAGTAGATCCTACACCAAACTGCACTGGAGTTCATGCAAAAAATACCACTTTATACAGAAAAGTACCAGGAAACAGTGTATTTATATGTTAGCGATATATATAAATTAGATTAAACTCATGATTCACTCCAAGATCTTTACTTTTTCTGTTTTTCGAAATAAAATACTTAGTCGACTAATAAAAATATCATTTGTTGTCATTTTCGTTCTGGAGGCGTCTTCAAAAGTCCGACATAGTTAAGATTTTGAAGCTAAACGCAGCACATCAGCCGGACTAGAAACTGGAGCGGGAATGATTTGCCGATGGGAGGAGCAGCAGAGTCATTTATAAATAGTAAATTAAATAGTAATTGCAAATTTGAATTACTGTGAATAATTGTAAATGTCTTTTAGTGCAGGTTTAAAGTACACAAAAAGACATTTGTTTTAATAACTCACCTAAATAACTATTTAAAAAGGACACATATTCTGTTATTCATCTTATTCCTGAAGTTGTCGTACGCGCCGCCGTCTTGTTTCCGTTGTAGTTCACATGGAGCAGACGAGCTCAACAGAAAATAAGTTCTACTCGACTAAAAAGAAGTTTTCAGGAAATCGTTGCGTTGTTGACTTGTTGTTGCTCGTGTTCATTAAACATTTCACACAAATCAATCTACTTTATGTAACATTTTAGTGGTGAGACTTTTCCCTCGTTCGTCATTAGCTTTAACGGAGTTCTCATCAAACGGAAGTGCGTTTACAACAAAAGTGCAAAAAACGGCAAAAGTGGGCGGGGCAGAATAAGGTCAATAGTGATTTTTTTTTGGGCCAAAACTCCTCTAATATCACAGAAATCATTATGTGACAAATAAAAATACGAGAGAACAGCTTTATTTTGTTGAGTTTATGTTAAAGGGTCAGACAAATGTGTTTCCAGTGAGGACAAGTCTCCCCAGTGTGACGTCATCGTGTTTGAGAATTCTGATCTACTTCCTGTAATTTTCCACATATTTTTCCACTTTTCTTCACAAACCAGTACTTGATCGGTGTAAAATGGCCGTTTATATTCACAGCAGGTTTTATCCCATCACTTAAAAGTCAAAACTAGGGAATCATGAACTCAAAAAGCTTCCTGGTTTGTCCGGAAAGTCCCTGGTAACTGGTCTGTGTGAACACATCCAACCGGGACTGGAGCTCACAAAGGTTCCTGCCGTGAAAACACCTTTGGACGCAATTTGAGTTGAAGACTCAACGACTTTTATGACTCATGATCGACACAAACAAACTACAAAAGTTGTGCTATTTGTTCGGTGAGACTCATGGTTTTTAAAAATGTCCCATATTCTGCTCTTTTCCCCTTCACACAGTCTATTCTAAGGGCTTTGTTGATAAATGCTTGCGTTGTACAATATCCATAACATAACAGTTTCCAAAAAACACCCATTTCTTGGACTGGCCCCCCTCCTGCAAAAGCAAACGGCTCACTCTGAGATCTGACCCCCCCGAACAGAGAGCAGGCTGCCTCCCCCGCCCAACTCGCGCGCCTCCCCCGCCCAACTCGTGCCGAAGCCTAGAGTGGAGATGGTGCATGTGCCGTGTGCTCCGGTAAACAGCGATACACAAACACTGAATAAACATTTTATCCTCCTGACGGTGCGTCGTGCTGAGTCCTACGTCCTGGATCTGACCTGGAGTTTGACGTGCTCCAGGGCCTCGACGACGGACGTGTCCGTTTGGTAAATAACAAGCTAACTCTTCTATCTGTCGTATCCATCGTGTAATTACTGTGTAGCATTAGCATTAGCTGTTTTTATTATTGCGGCTGCGCGCTTCCTGGAGGCGTGGCTTAAACACCGTGTCATCCTGGTGAAGAGCGTCATCTTAGTGAGGAGCCCCCGTCTGCTGCTCAGCCGAGGGGGACGGAAAAGACAGTTCTCTAGTGAAAACATGAGGGAATCAATCAAAAAACCACTTTGGGCACAACACACGAGGCCCAAATAGCACTGGAGGAAGGTTAAAACCTCTGAAAAGTCCATTTTGCATGTTATGGGACCTTTAACAAAATTGCTCTGTTTTTTGGAGGATTCTCTTGCTGTCAGTGGAAATATTATCGTTTATTGTAGGGTTGTAGTCCTTTAATCGGTCAACGGTGTCTTAGTTGACCAACATTTTTTATTAGTCGACTTAATTTTATACAGATTTATAGGATTTTTACGGCAAAAACAGCAAAAACAAGAAGATATGGAGTCAGTCAGCTGAAGATTTTGGAGTCCAACATATAAATAAACTGTTTCCTTGCACTTGTCTGTAAAAATAGTTGTTTTAACATGAATTCCTCTGCAGTTCTGTTCTTTTGAGTGCAGTTTGGGTCGGATACATGGAAATACTTCATAGTTTTGATATATTTTTGCCACATCCCCTTTTAGTCGATTAATCGGTCCATAGGGCAGGTCTTTAGTCGACCAAAAATGTCTTTAGTCGACTACAGCCCTGGTTTATTGTGGTATTTTCTGTGGTAATTTATCGCATCTTTAAACTTTTATCCAGGTTTTTTTAATCGATTAGTCCTCAGACAATCCTCTGTCAGTAAAAGCAGGTGGTTCAGAGCAGAATTCAGACTTTTACGGAAGAGATTTGACAGTTTTTTGTGTTTAAAGTCTGTATTTTAGGTTCTCATGATATTCTAATTCTGACTTAGTTTGGTGGGAGGGCACCTGTGGTAAACATTTATCACAGTTTTACATTTGTGAAGTTGCAGTTTGTGAAGAAATTTCGAAAAATATAAAAAGCTGAATATTGCAGGAGGCAGTGCCGAGTTCTAAAACTGAATCCCTCTGTGATGTCATCAAAATGCGACGTACCATTGAGACTACAGGGGAAATTTACACACAACTGACACATTTTTCTGACAGTTTAAACCATCATTCGACAAAATAAAGGTGTTATCAGGTATTATTATTTGTCAAATCATAACTATTGTGTAATGTATGTGGATGTTGGTCCTTGTTTACAGTCTGGTTGCTATGGTAACAGTTGTGTAATTAGCTCTACCTGTGTCATATTTGTGCTCATGTCCAACCAGGAAGTGACATTATAAACTGCACAAAAACTGGGTCAAACTGGGACAAACAGGAAAAATGTTTAGTAAAATCTAGACTATAATCATGTTTAGTACGTTTTAGTCAAATATGTCGTCTAAGCCCTTGATTTTCAACCAGTGCCGGGGAACACTACTGCGCCTTGAGGTTTTGCCAGGTGTGCCTCGAAAAAATGTCCAGTTTAAGTTTACATATTGACAGTTGTTGATGGAATCGACTCATTTATCATTTCTGCACCAAAAACTAACGCAAAATCATCACTATTGACTAATTTAAAGAACCAGACAGCGCCACAGACATTATTTACCATATTTTTTTAACTAAATGGTCTGGTTTGGTCGTGTTTTAATTGTAGTCGGTGTACCGTGGTATTGTTTCAACCCAAAAAGTGTGCCGCAACTGAAAAAAGGTTGAAAAACACTGGTCTAACCGGTCACATATACTTTAAATGCCATTGGTCAAAAGTCTGTTTGAACATGAAATCGATACCGACAGCCATTTTTATTTTGCTTTTGAAAAGAAAACGTCAAAAAGTGAGACGGATCAATATAAAAGGAAAAAATATTGTCATTTGCAGTAAATTTTACAAGAATGTGATGGAGGATTTCGGACATAAATATAATTGAAACAAGAAAATACAACAGTACAAAGACTGGGAGCGCTTAGGGTCCAGTGAGACTTTATGTGAGACTTTATGGAACTGACGCAATAACCTTAAAGCGAGACAATCCCAGTGAACCCTTTTCTAAGAACCACATCGTAAAGAAAACATGAGCCGCAATAAAAGAAAAGCACAACACAGACCGCAAGAGTCTATTGACCTTATTCTGCCCCGCCCACTTTTGCCATTTTTTGCACTTTTGTTGTAAACGCACTTCCGTTTGACGAGAACTCCGTTAAAGCTAATGACGAACGAGGGAAAAGTCTGACACTAAAATGTTACATAAAGTAGATTGATTTGTGTAAAATGTTTAATGAACACGAGCAACAACAAGTCACAACGCACGATTTCCTGAAAACGGCTTTTTAGTCCATGTAGAACTTATTTTCTGTTGAGCTCGTCTGCTCCATGTGAACTACAACGGAAACAAGACGGCGGCGCGTACGGAAACTTCAGGAATAAAGTGAATAATGAGTCACTGAAGTTAGTTATTTGGCTCTCTGCAGCTCAAATCGTGTCATATTATTAAAAAAAAGTGAAAAAATGCACCAGAAATGCAAAAAATCTGTGTTCAAGATAAATACTGAGCCCCAAAATATTGTTCCAGCTTTAATACATTGAAAGATAAGAGGATATAGTAATTATCGCGACAGATTTACAGGTGCGCTTCAAAGACAGGAAAAATATTATGCATTTTTTATATTGTTATTAACCTTTAAATATGCTCTTGAGTACGTAAATATGTCTGGCATTTCATGTTTTAGAGCGAAAACAAAATCAAGATCTGTACCTGGCTCTGTTTGCCCTGACACCTTGAGGTTACAAGCTAAACATGTTAATACTCCAGCCTTTGTGAAGTGGAGCGAGTTAAGCTAGCGGTGATCGTGTTTAGGGGCAGAAATGTTTGGAAGGAGTCTGGGGACGATTTAAGGACTTAAACAGCAGAAGATTCTAGGATAAGTGACGTCTAAAATCAGAAAAAAAAAAAAAACGTAATTTTTCAAGGAAGTTCAGCAAGAAGTGTTTTTGATGGTCAGAGGGAGAGGATTTTCTGACCAGAATTTCCCAAACTAGTGTAAATTAGGTGTAGGCGAAACTGCAAAAAATTATTATCACGATTTTCTTGGGTCCAGATCATGATTTTGATTTTATCTCGATTCATGTTCACTTTGTATTTTTTTGTTGTCTTTAACAGAGCTGCACCATTTAGGAAAAATATCTAATTGTGATTTTTCTGACCAGTGCGACTGTGATTAGATTTAGATTTATGTTTTAATAATAGGATTCTGTTCAAATTCACATTTTAAGCACATTTTGTCGTTTTTAGTTACTTTTTTGTCACGTTCAGTCACGTTTGTCAGATTTCAACACGTCTTTGTCACTTAGTCGTGTCTTTGTCGTTTTTTGTCTCACTTTTGGTGCTTTGAGTCGAGTTTATTGTTTGTAGGCGCGTTTTTGTTGCTTTAGAACGCATTTTTATTGATTTTGGTCGCACTTTTGTGGCTTGTTTCAGAACATGTTTGTACAAATCTAAACTAGAGTTGGAGTTTTTATTCAAATCAAAGCAAGACATTTTGTTGTTTGTGGAAGAAATTATTGCACTGCAGCCTTTGTGATTTGCTAATTGCGATTTGGTTTAATTGTGCAGCTCTGGCCTTTAAGAGGTAAATAAAGTCATCTGCTCAGAGGCTTCAGAGGCTAAACAACAGGAGAAAAGGTGTGTTTGAACAGACAGCTGCATTAAAGACACAAACAGTCAATCATGACACGACGATTTCACAAAAACAGCAGATTGTATCAGGGACAAGCTAACCGTTCCATTTTTAATCACCATATCACCCAGACCTAGCGTGAATGAAGCTAAATCCAACTCCAGGTCTATTTTTGATGACGGAACATTGCTAGAACAGGGTTAAAAACAAAACAAAAAGTCACTGTAACAGAATATGTGTCCAAAAAAACCACTAAAGTACCCCTCAATGTAGCGTAGATTTGTTGGACTCTTTGCCCTCGTCGGTGCTACATTGCAGGGTACTTTATGGTCTTTTTAAGAAAATATAACAGTAATAACTGATAAAAATATACTACTATAACATGTATTTACTTCATAGGAGGTACTCAATTAAAAAAGGTGGCAGATAGACCTAATAGAATTTTTCATTTCAGGACAATATCAGAAGGTCTTAGTAAATCTGGGCGATATTGTGATAAAAATGGAATCATGAGCTGGTCCCTGTGACAATCTGCTATTTTTGTGAAATCGTTGTATCGTGATTGACTGTTTGTGTCTTTAATGCAGCTGTCTGTTCAAACACACTTTTTCTCCTGTTGTTTAGCCTCTGAAGCCTCTGAGCAGATGACTTTATTTACCTCTTAAAGACCAGAGCTGCACAATTAAATCAAATCCACACAAAATCACAATTTTAATGGATGCAAACAACAAAATGTCTTGCTTTAATTTGAAATAAAACCACTAACACTGTAGTTTGGATTTGTACATGTTCTGAAACAAGCGACAAAAGTGTAACCAAAAGCCCTAAAAATGCGTTCAGAAGCGACAAAAACGCACCATAACGAGACTAAAACGACAAAGACGCGACTAAAAGTGACAAAGACGCGTTTAAATGTGACAAACACAACCGAACCTGACAAAAACGCAAACCAAAAGAGACAACTGTGTTTAAAATGTGAATAGAATTATTCAAACATAAATAGCAAAACCGGTACATTTGATTTGAGATGTTCTTCTTAAATCACGCAGCTCTATTTTAGACAAAGAAAAATACAAAGTGAACATGAATCGAGATCAAATCGACCAGCTCTGGGTCTTGGTTCAGTTCTGACGTCGACCTGGTTTTGTTGTGGTCCGTGTTTAGTCCAGATTTGCATGTGGTTTGCGTTTGCGAATGTGACTCTGCGCGTTCACACTTGTTATTTGTGTCTGAATTGAGCCCGTTTTAATCCTGACGTGGACTCGGTTTTGTCCTGTTCCTGAGCTCGTTTAGTCCTGATCTGGTCCAGGTTTAGTCCAGGTTTAGTCCAGGTTTAGTCCAGGTTTAGTCCAGGTTTAGTCCAGGTTTAGTCCAGGTTTAGTCCAGGTTTAGTCCAGGTTTAGCCCTGGTTCAGCCCTGGTTCAGCCCTGGTTCAGCCCTGGTTCAGCCCTGGTTCAGCCCTGGTTCAGCCCTGGTTCAGCCCTGGTTCAGCCCTGGTTCAGCCCTGGTTCAGTCCTGGTTCAGTCCTGGTTCAGTCCTGGTTCAGTCCTGGTTCAGCCCTGGTTCAGCCCTGGTTCAGCCCTGGTTCAGTCCTGGTTCAGTCCTGGTTCAGTCCTGGTTCAGTCCTGGTTCAGTCCTGGTTCAGTCCTGGTTCAGCCCTGGTTCAGCCCTGGTTCAGCCCTGGTTCAGCCCTGGTTCAGCCCTGGTTCAGCCCTGGTTCAGCCCTGGTTCAGCCCTGGTTTAGTCCAGGTTTAGTCCAGGTTCAGTCCTGATCTGGTCCAGGTTTAGCCCTGGTTTAGCCCTGGTTTAGTCCTGGTTTAGCCCTGGTTTAGCCCTGGTTCAGTCCTGGTTTAGCCCTGGTTTAGCCCTGGTTCAGTCCTGGTTCAGTCCTGGTTCAGTCCTGGTTCAGTTCTGGTATAGTCCTGATCTGGTCCAGGTTTAGCCCTGGTTTAGCCCTGGTTTAGTCCTGGTTTAGCCCTGGTTTAGTCCTGGTTCAGTCCTGGTTCAGTCCTGGTTTAGCCCTGGTTCAGTCCTGGTTTAGCCCTGGTTCAGTCCTGGTTCAGCCCTGGTTCAGCCCTGGTTTAGTCCTGATCTGGTCCAGGTTTAGTCCTAAGTTTGTGTGATGAAAGTCCACGTGTGAATGTGACCTAAAAACGCTCAAATTCAGAAATAAAACAGGACAAGATCTAAAGGAAGGACTAACCAAGGTCTGTAATAATATAATTCAATTGGAGATTATAGCAATTATGGCTGCAGTGATTAATTGACGAGCAATAAAGCTTTTTTGATAATTGTAATAGTTGACCGGACCAGTGTTTTTCCAACCTTTTTCTAGTTGCGGCACACTTTTTGGGTTTAAAAGATACCACGGCACAAAAACATGATCAAATCAGACCATTTAATTAATAAAATATGGCATATAATCAGTCAAATCATGTTTGTGCTACTGTTTGGTGCTTTAAATTTGGCATTAGTGGTGGTTTTGTGTTTTGTTTTGGTGCAGAAGTTGCTCAGGGCACTCCAAAAAGGTAAATTAGTTATTTACGTCCGCATTTCTGAACCTGAAACTTAAATTTGACATTTTTTTTCAAGACACACCTGGCAAAACTTTAAGGCGCACTAGTGTTCCCCGGCACTGGTTGAAAATCAAGGGACCGGACAATAGTCTTTAGTTTATGGCTGTATCTATCGATTATTTCAGTAGTCGACAAGTCAAATTATTATTTTTTATTGCACAGAGACTTTTCAAATACATTATCGACCAAATTAAACGTTGACATATGGGGCCGAAGGCTTCTACATTGAGAATATTTATGAAGAAAGACTATTATTGATGAAAATCCACAACTTTTTAAAATATCTTTGTATTAATGAAGCCACTGAGGTCTTTTCCTGTGTGTTTTAGTGTCTGTATAGTTCATGCAACGATTACCATGATCAAAATATGATTCAGATTGTTTTACTTAATCGGTGTAGCCCTCGTCTGAAATAATCTTATTTAAGGCGGGACACTGCAGGCAAAACTTTTTTTGTTTGTTTTTTGGTCAGTTTTCTCTCTCAACACATCTTCTTTCATGTGGAAACAACAAACGTGTCCAATCTGCTCCTGAAGATGTTTTATTCTTCCATTGAATCCACTTCATCCATAGATTTCTCTGGGACATTGTAACTTCAAAGGTCGTTTTCTTAAAATGCATTTTTCTCCCTCGAGACATAAAGATCAGCCTTAAAGTAGATCCTACACCAAACTGTACAATCTGGACTCAACAAGATTTAGACCAAACGAACACAAGGATTTGACTAAAAGTGACAAAAATGCAACAAAAAACAGCAAAAACTTGATTAAAAGTGACAAAAACGTGATTAAAAGCAACAAACTTCAATGGTTGTTTCTTAAATGCATTTTTCTCTGTCGAGACATAAAGATCAGCCTTAAAGTAGATCCTACACCAAACTGTACAATCTGGACTCAACAAGATTTTTTTTAATATCAAATTCTTATCCTGATTTATTAAACTTTTAAGAAAAAAATTGACTAAATTTTTATTGTTAGGTCAATCTTCAGTCTGATCTAGTTTACTCAATAAATAAATAAATAAAAAAAGAACCAAAATACCCTCTGTGCATTTGTTTTTTGACTAATATGTTACAAAATGAACCAAAAAATGTAAACCTGTGCAAATATGTGCAATTTTGGCTGTTTTTTCACATAAAATGCCATATTTCTACATGAAAACATGACATGATGAAAAACATGTAGTACATTTTTTTTCTTACATTTATGCGACTAAACTACAGGAGAAGTTTACAATTGATAACGTTAAATTTAAGATTTTTTCCTGTTCACCTGCAGTGTCTCCGTTTAAAGCTGGGGTACCTGATTTTCACACAGAGGAACCAGAAGTAGTTTTCTCAACCTCGTGCTTCTCTCCCACAAACCCTTTGGCACAAAATTAAAATTCACATACATTCAATTTTTTATCCTGTGCACAGCTTTAAAACAGCTTTTTTCAGACGGCAAAATTAAACTGGGGAGGACCACCCGAGCTCAGCCAATCAGAGCGCTGCTTTTAGCTCTTACTTTGAGACAAAATACTTTATTATCAGACGCAGACAGCATGCAGAGGTCTTATTTTTGTAACAAAATGGTGCTTTTATGAGATACCTTTTGATGGAAAACACAAAACTTACAAATTTACATAAAAAAAAGTCAGGTACCTCAGCTTTAACAGGAGATTATAACTGGGAATAACTCTGAAATACTGAAACCTTTAGCTTTGTATAGACCCTTTAAAATGTGATGTCAACGGAGGCGACTGGAGGCAAAATGAAGTCGACTGTAAATGCTTCAATGATTCTCTCACATTTGATCTAAATTCTGCTGGTTTTAAGTGTTTGTGTTGGAAAAAAGCAACACATTTGAATTTCCAGAGTAGAAAGGTCAGTTAGTTTGCTTTTCTGTAACAAACCATGGACAAAATACAATTTTCTAGCCTTAAAATTGTATTTTAGCTTCAAAAGAATCTAATTTATGGAATAGTGTCTAATATATCTCTAGATAGAACTGTGGGCTGAACATTTCTGTGAGTATTTTTTCCAGTAAAACCCATAAATCTGGATTGTTCCTTCATCAAAAATGCAAAGTTTATCATAATTTCCTAAAACATAATGTAAAATACAATAATAAATGTGTTTAAAGCAGCGCTGGTGTCACTCACATGTGTCTGAGGCTTTTACTAACACTAAATCATCTCAGTTTTTCATATTTTGTGATATTCTGAGGTTAATCCCAGTGAAATCACATCATGTTCCACTAATTTTGCCTCTGAATTTAGAGTTTTTGTTCCAGACTTTTAAAGGGCCTATTAGAACCTTTTAATAAACATTCTATACACACAATAACACCGGGACAAACATCTTCATTGCTTCAGGACGTGTTCCGTACCTTCACGTCCTCGCCGTCCTCCGCGTCCTGCTCGTATCCCTTGTTCACGTACGCCGTGGACTTGCCCCACGTCACGCGCCCGGGCTTGACGTTCGGCGAGCCCGGCGCACTCACCCCGCCGCCGCCGCCGTCCTCGTCGTCGCTCGCGCACGCCGCCCTCTTGCCGCTGCCCATCATCACCTCCGACTTCAGCTTCTCGCTCAGACGCTGCGAGAACTTCCGCGCCAGCTCCGCGAGGCTGTTGCTCTTCCGCACCGACGACGAGAGCGACGTGAGCGGGTCGTACGGCGGCGGCACGTTGCCCAGGTACCACAGCAGCCACAGTCCCAGGCTGAAGAAGAGCGTGATGGACCCGGTGTAGATGAGGAAGTCGCCGTAGAAGCGCCCGTCGATGCGCAGGTTCGCGAAGATCCCCAGGAAGAGCAGCACGATCCCGAGGAGGTCGAAGAGCACCGCGAGGACGAAGAGCGGGATGCACGCGCCGATGGCTCGCCTCAGGTCCATGGTGGGAGCGGGTCTGGCGACGGGACGCAGGTGCGGGAGGTTTACCTGACACCGGGCGAGCGCAGGCCACGCCCACAGCGAGGACAATGGGCAAAGGAGCCGCCGCAGACCCGAAGGCTGCGCGCTCAGGACCGCGCTGAGAGGAGCAGGGGCGGAGGAAGAAGCGCGCGACTGTGTGACAAAAGTAACGTTTTAAAGTATGAATTAAAGTGTACACGTTTACTTCATATTTTAAAATGTTCAGCGTTGAAGTACGGCTGTGTACCTTTTGTCGTTTAGTCGATTAATCGGTCGATGGTGTCTTAGTGGTTCCCAACCTTTTTTGTCTGGATTAACCCCTAAACTTTGTCTCACAATTCAGTACCCCATAACTTGAGTTTCTGGCAAATAAATGGGTTTAGTTCTTGCACATTGTCAATAATTATTCTATTTTTCTTTTAATTATATTTATGGACCAATGTACTCCAAAAATATGCAAAATTTACAACTAATGACACTTTTTTATTCAGATAAAAGTACATTTCATCTTCTTTTAAACCTGAAACCGTTCCATGTCCCCCTGGTATTTGCTCATGTGCCCCTAGGGGTCCCCGTACCCCTGGTTGGGAAACACTGTCTTAGTCGACCAACATTTTTATTAGTCGACTAATTGTTTTATTTAGATTTCAAAAACGTATGGAATGGAAAAAATGGTGAAAACAAGACGATATGGAGTGAGTTTGATGAAGATTTTGGAGTCCAACATAAATACACAGTTTAATTGTGGTCTGTTCAGTGCAGTTTGGCTCAGATACATTGAAATGCATCATAGTTTTTATATATTTTTGCCACACCCACTTTTAGTCGATTGATCGGTCAATAGGGCAGGTGTTTAGTCGACTACATCCCTAGAAGTACGCTACATATAAAACTGTCCTTAGATTATGGCAGTGGTGGATCAAGAACAGTTAAACTCATGATTAAATTGCGGCTGGTCGGAGACATATTATGTCAACGGGAAGGAAATGTTTGCTTTTTGTACTTTGCTTTTTATTATAAAAATGCTGTGGTGCTTTTGTCCTGTGTAAAATGTTGTTGTTTAATTGTCAGAACCACAGTAAAGGTCAGGACTGTTATGATGTTTGAGCAATTCATTAATTCATTTTCTACCACTTATTCCCGTTGGGGGTCGCGGGTGACTGGAGCTTATCCCAGTGACTTTGGGCCTTAGGCGGGGTACACCCTGGACAGTGGCCAACTCATCACAGCAAACACAGAGACACAGACAAGGACAGACAACCATTCACTCTCACATTCACACACTACGGACAATTTAGAGTTCTCAATTAACCTACACAGTCATGTGTTTGGACGGTGGGAGGAGCCTGAGAACCAGGAGAGAACCCACGGTAACACAGGGAGGACATGCAGACTCCACCCAGAGAGATCGTGTGATGTTGGGGTGGTCCGGGATTCTAACCCACGATCTCCTTATTGAGAGGCAGAAGCTCTAGCCGCTCTGCCACCGTGCACCCCTGAGCAATTCCATTAAATTCAATTTGATTTAATTTATAAACTTAGGGGAGAACCACAGTAAAGGAGAGGTCCTCCTCCCACAGACGGACAGGCTGCAGATGGACCAGGACCTACACATCCATCTGGACCAGAACCACTCAAGAGGAAGGAAGGCGGCTCATCTAGTGATGGATTCATTATGTATGTTAATCTCACTGTGTATTATTAAAGGTACCATTTCACTCTTTTCTACTATTACTATCACATACATATTGTATTGTGAAATTGGAGTATGTGCTTGGAATCTGTGTGTTCTGAGTTTTGCAGAGAAATACCGTGTTTTGCAGAAGTACCGAAAGGCCGCCATAACCTAAAACAGGAAACATCTGTTTGGGTGGCCACCATGGCGGAAAGAGGATCACGCTGACACTTGTCTTTCTTCATTTATAAGCTAGGTTGCAGAGCTTAATTTGCGCCTATCATCTAGTGATAGAGAGTTCCTCCAGACAGATGAGTAACAGTTCATCAAGTGTAGAGAGAGTTCCTCCAGACAGATGAGTAACAGTTCATCAAGTGTAGAGAGAGTTCCTCCAAGAAGATGATGGAGCAGTTCATCTAGTGTAGAGAGAGTTCCTCCAGACAGATGAGAAACAGTTCATCTAGTGTAGAGAGAGTTCCTCCAGACAGATGAGAAACAGTTCATCTAGTGTAGAGAGAGTTCCTCCAGACAGATGAGGAACAGTTCATCTAGTGTAGAGAGAGTTCCTCCAGACAGATGAGGAACAGTTCATCTAGTGTAGAGAGAGTTCCTCCAGGCAGATGAGGAGCAGTTCATCTAGTGTAGAGAGAGTTCCTCCAGGCAGATGAGGAGCAGTTCATCTAGTGTAGAGAGAGTTCCTCCAGACAGATGAGAAACAGTTCATCAAGTGTAGAGAGAGTTCCTCCTAGAAGATGATGGAGCAGTTCATCTAGTGTAGAGAGAGTTCCTCCAGACAGATGAGAAACAGTTCATCTAGTGTAGAGAGAGTTCCTCCAGACAGATGAGGAACAGTTCATCTAGTGTAGTGTCCGTGCAGTCCTGTCAGTGCGGTCCTCTTGTTGTGGTCCTGTCAGTGCAGTCCTCTTGTTGCGGTCCTGTCAGCACAGTCCTGTCAGTACAGTCCTGTCAGTGCAGTCCTGTCAGTGCGGTCCTGTCAGTGCGGTCCTCTTGTTGTGGTCCTCTTGTTGCGGTCCTGTCAGTACAGTCCTGTCAGTACAGTCCTGTCAGTACAGTCCTGTCAGTACAGTCCTGTCAGTGCGGTCCTGTCAGTACAGTCCTGTCAGTACAGTCCTGTCAGTACAGTCCTGTCAGTACAGTCCTGTCAGTGCGGTCCTGTCAGTACAGTCCTGTCAGTACAGTCCTGTCAGTACAGTCCTGTCAGTGCGGTCCTGTCAGTGCGGTCCTCTTGTCGTGGTCCTGTCAGTACAGTCCTGTCAGTGCGGTCCTGTCAGTACAGTCCTGTCAGTGCGGTCCTCTTGTTGTGGTCCTGTCAGTACAGTCCTGTCAGTGCGGTCCTGTCAGTACAGTCCTGTCAGTGCGGTCCTGTCAGTGCGGTCCTCTTGTCGTGGTCCTCAGAGCGCTGCCTCAGACTCTGCACATTCACATTCTCGTGGAGCAGAACATCTCCCGTGCAGCGGGAGGGAGGCGCTGAGGGCGTTTATTAGGCGCAGCTCATGCGGAGAGCGTGGCCCCAGGGACAGGTTTTTGTTCACAGTTTCAAAGGCTCCACACAAAACAATGCACACACTGGTTTTTAAATGCACTCTTAGCCAAATAAAGGTTGAACTGTGGCGACTCAAGGCTTCTGTTGGTGAAGAAGGTGCAGGTTATTGTCGAAATAGTTTATTAACAGTGTACCTTGCAAATGTATTTAGTCACAGAATACTGAATGTCTGCAGTAACGGTATTTTGTAATGTATTCTGTTCCAATCAGAGTTCTGAATACATTATATTATAGTGTAAAAAAACATGACTGAGACAGCTTTATGTTTGTTTAATTTATTTATTCAACAAGGCAGGGACGGAGCACAATATACTGTACATTAAAGAAGAAGAAGAAGAAGAAGAATTTTTATTTATAGAGCGCTTTTCCACCTGATAGGCACCCAAAGCGCTTTACAAACACTAAAGCTGTGGTACCTGACTTTGTTGAATGTAAATGAGTACTTTTTGTGTTTTCCACCCAAGATTATGTTGTAAAAATAGCACATTCTGACAAAAATAAGACCTCTGTGTGCTGTCTGCGTCTAATAATAAAGTATTTTGTCTCAAAGTAAGGGCTAAAAGCAGCGCTCTGATTGGTTGCGCTTGGGTGGTCCTCCTCAGTTTCACTTTGTCGTCTGAAAAAAGCTGTTTTAAAGCTGTGCACGGGACTGAAAATGAATGCATGTGAGTTTTAAGGGTTTTGTGAGCGAGGGATGAATTAAAGAGATTTAAAAACCTACATCTGGTTGTGTGAAAATCAGGTACTCCAGCTTTATCCTTAACATTGATGCACTGTACCAGGCTGTAGCACAAATACACTGCAAAAAATGTCTTGATTTCAGGATATTTATTTTAATTTCAGATGTTTTGACCAGTTAAGCGTGTATTTAAATATTTATTTGATGGAACTATATTATTTTACTTGTTTCAAACCGTTTCTGAGTTGTTTCAATACATTACTTCTTAATTCAAGCCAAATTGTCTGGCTTGATTTGACAAGCGATTGACGTGATAAAAACTCGACTACGATACAAAAGGCATCTATAAAGCGACAAAAACGTAACCCAAAGTGACACCAAAAAGGCAAAAAACGTGACTGAAAAGGATGAACATAAAAGCGACAAAAACACAACTAAAAGTGAAAGAAATGTGACAAAATGTGACAAAATATGACAAAAACGTGAATAAAAGTCACAAAAAGGCAAATAAAGTGACAAAAACTCAGCTTAAAGCGACAAAAACGTAACCTGAAATGACAACGTGACATAAAGGCAACAAAAACAATGACAAATATAGCAAAAAGTAACAAAAACACAACTAAAAGTGACAAAGAATGGACTAAATATGATGAAAATATTGTAGCGTACGCAGCTAGGTTCACTTGTGCAGATGTAGTCACGTGACCTGGGGAAGGGATTTTTGGGTAATGTCCATTTGTTTCATGTTTGGATTGTCGGTTGAGACATTTGTAGTTTGTTGTGGTTCCAGGAGCATGTGTTGTTTTGTTTTCTGTGTTTTTGAGTGTGTAGGGAACTGTTGGCTTTGCCTTTGGTGGTCAGTTGTATGAGGTGTATTCGCCACCATGATCAAGTTGGCCATGCTGTTGGATGGCGTGTGTTGGAGGTGTACGGGGCGGGGTTCTTTGAATCTAATACAATAAAACAGCCTTCTCGGGGTCGTGCGGTGTAAGAGGCACGAGAAGAGCAAATACATTCTCCTAGCGAGTAATTTCTTCTGTACGAACGTTACATTGGTGTCAGAAGTGGGATATCCCGACGTGACAGAAATGGAGAGAGAGATAGAAGAGCTGGAGCGTGCCGTCCTGGAGAATTGCCGCCTCCTCGAGGAGTTTGAAGGAGCCAGACCAAAGACGTCTCAAGCCCGTCGAGTGGCTGATGGGCACAGCACTGCGAGACCACAACGCCCCCTGGAGGCAAACAGGATCGGCCCAAACCATGCTGTGGATGAACACAGCTCTACGGCCAGACTGCAACGCCCTCTGGAGGCTGGTAGGACCAAAACAAACTACTCTGTTGAAGATTATAGTACAGCAAGACTGCAGCACCCCCTGGAGGCTGGTAGGATCAATTCCAGTTTAAATGCATGTTACTCAGAGCAAGATGTACAAGTTAGACCACTACCCTTGCCTGAATCTGTAAATAGTCAAAGACAGACAGCAACTACACCGAAGACCCCTGCTAAGCTACCAAAGTACAACGGAGTTACACCGTTAGAGCCCTTCCTGGCCCAAGTCAGACTGGCATCATGGCACAGTGGTTGGAGCGAGGAAGAGGCTGCCACACATCTCGCCCTGGCCCTGGAGGGAGTGGCTTTACAAGTGCTACTGGACTTGTCTCTGGAAGATCAGCGGGACCTGCAAGGTCTGATGATGGCGCTGAAAAGACGATTTGGCAAGCGCCTCCATGCCGAGGAGAGCAGAGACCAGCTGAGCAACCGGTGCCGGAAAGAAGGGGAGAGCCTGGGTACTTTTGCAGCAGATATACAGTTTCATGCACAGCGTGGCTACCCCCAGTTTCCAGTCCCTGCCCGAGATGAACTCGCACTCCATGCTTTTCTACAAGGGCTTACACCAGAGAGACTACGACAGTACGTGCGCCTCGCTCGGCCCCAATCTCTTAATGAAGCGCTCCAGGAAGCGGAACGGGTGGAAGTAGTGCTCTCTACACGTCCAGGTCAGCCAAGAGTCACAAACCAACTGCAGCGGGTCCGCCGGACCGACTTTGAGGAGGAGGCTGGGATTGAGGAGGTCTACCAGGTTCGCACCCCAACCCCCAGGGGACGCCGTAAGAGTACCACTGACCGCTGTTTCCGCTGTGATGAGCCAGGCCACATAGCCCGGAACTGTCCAGCGCCAACCCCAAGAGTTAAAGGGCCACAGCCGGCGGGAAACGACGGGGGAGTGGTGTAGCGAGGGGACCGCCACTCCAACTGCCAGTCCCTCTCCAAGGACAATGTACGGTGGTTGGCCACCCAGGCTGCTCAAGAGGACTGTATTTGGATTGTTTACTGGATGGTCAACCCTGCCGCGCACTGATTGACACTGGGTCTACTATCTCTCTTGTGCGACCTGGGGTCCTCCCTGGAACTACAGACCCTCTTCCGACATCCTGGCTACCAACAGACACCCAGCTCACCACCGTGACAGGAGAGAAAGCTGGCATGAAAGGAAAAAAGGTGGTGTGGGTTGAAGTGCAAGATCAAGGACTTGAACACGAGTTTTGGTTGGCCTGGATCCAGGAACCTTGTATTCTTGGCCTGGATCTGTTAATTCACTGGGGTGCTGTAGTGGATCTTGTCAAGTCAACTCTCACTGTAGGCCCACTCACAGTATCCCTCCAGCCGGGGCACCGGCGCTCCTCGACAGTGGCAGACCAGCTTCGTTCGGCTGTAGCAGACCAGCTCCTTCCAGCGACGGCAGACCAGATCCAGCCAGCGGCGGCAGACCAGATCCAGCCAGCGGCGGCAGACCAGATCCAGCCAGCGGCGGCAGACCAGATCCAGCCAGCGGCGGCAGACCAGATCCAGTCAGCGGCAGCAGACCAGCGCTCCTCGGTGGCAGACCAGATCCAGTCAGCGGCAGCAAACCAGCGCTCCTCGGCGGCAGACCAGATCCAGCCAGCGGCGGCAGACCAGATCCAGCCAGCGGCGGCAGACCAGATCCAGCCAGCGGCGGCAGACCAGATCCAGCCAGCGGCGGCAGACCAGATCCAGTCAGCGGCAGCAGACCAGCGCTCCTCGGCGGCAGACCAGATCCATTCAGCGGCAGCAGACCAGTCCCATCCAGCAGCGGCAGACCAGCGTCAGTCAGCGGTGGCAGACCAGCTCCAGCCAGCGGCGGCAGACCAGTCCCATCCAGTAGCGGCAGACCAGCTCCATTCAGCGGCAGCCGACCAGCGCTCCTCAGAAACAGCCCAGCCACCGTCAGCTGACTCAAGCCCTTCCCCGGTCCCATCAGTTGAGACTGCTGATGCTGTCAAAGACCTGTGGCAACGCAGCAGTGATGGCCTTGACCAATGCCAACGGGACCAGTTAAAAAGACTTCTGGATGGGTATGTAGACATTTTTGCTGCCAGAGATGAGGACTGCACACAAACTGGGCTTGTACAGCACTCCATAGACACTGGGTCCGCAACACCTATCCGCCTTCGACCCCACCGGCTAGCCCTCTCTAAAAGACAGGTGGCAGAAGACATGATTCGGAAAATGCTTGCTGCTGGAATAATTGAGCCGTCTAATAGTCCATGGGCAGCTCCAGTTGTTCTGGTGCGCAAGAGAAGAGGTGGGTGGAGGTTTTGTGTAGACTACCGTCGCCTCAATGCAGTCACGAAGAAGGACTCGTATCCGCTTCCACGCATTACAGATGCCCTCGACTACATTAACGGTTCTAGCTGGTTCAGCTCCCTCGATATGCGAAGTGGTTATTGGCAGGTAGAGCTGACCCCTGAGGCCAGAGCCAAGACGGCCTTCACGTTTGGACAGGGGTTGTGGCAGTTCCGCGTGATGCCATTCGGTCTCTGCAACGCACCCGCCACGTTCGAGCGGCTTATGGAGCGGGTACTGGCAGACATTCCTCGCAGCCACTGTGTTGTGTACCTCGACGACTTGTTGGTTCACGCTGACGATTTTAGCAAAGCCTTAGCCCATCTGTCGGAGGTATTCAGTGCCATTCGTTGTGCTGGATTGCGGCTGAACCCTGCCAAGTGCCACCTGCTGCAGAGAGAGACTGTCTTCCTTGGGCATGTGGTCAGTGCTCAAGGTGTGGCGACAAACCCAGAGAAAGTGACAGCTGTCCAAGATTGGCCTATCCCAGCTAACATCCGAGAGCTCCGCAGTTTTCTGGGTCTTGCGTCCTACTATCGGCGCTTTGTCAAGAACTTTGCCTCCATTGCTAGCCCCCTCCATCGCCTTACGGACAAGGGCCAAGCCTTCGTTTGGAGTGACAGTTGCAACACTGCCTTCAACCAACTAAAAACAGCCCTCACGGTGGCTCCTGTCTTGGCCTATCCTCACCCAGAACTATCCTACATCGTGGACACCGATGCCAGTGGCACAGGAATCGGGGCAGTCCTCTCCCAGCAGGGATGTGAAGGTGAACGAGTGGTGGCATACTTCAGTCGGGCCCTAAGTCGAGAAGAGAGGAACTATTGTGTCACTCGACAAGAACTGTTAGCTGTGGTAGCTGCGGTGCATCATTTCCGCCCATATCTGCATGGCAACAGGTTTCTTCTGCGCACAGATCACGCATCGTTGACCTGGCTTCTGAGCTTCAAGCAGCCGGAAGGGCAGGTGGCCAGATGGTTGGAAGTCCTCCAGACCTACGACTTTGAGATTCGCCACCGCTCAGGGCAGCTACACGGCAACGCAGATGCTCTCTCCCGACGTCCGTGTGCTGCAGCAGAGTGTCGTTACTGCCGACGTCAAGAGGAGCGTGACCAGATGAAGCCGAGTGTGGCTGCCGTGACAACAGACTGCTACGATGATCTGCCCTTGTCCTCTGACCAGCTCAAATGCCTTCAAGAGGCGGATGCCACACTGGCACTGGTCAGGAACTGGGTAGAGTCGGATAAACGTCCCGACTGGCCAGTAGTGTCTCCTCATGGTCCCGATGTTAAGGCCTACTACTCTCAGTGGGGCAACATTGAGCTTCGTAACAACTTGCTGTTTCGGAGATGGCAAGCTCCGGGGCGGGGTAGGGACATTCTGCAGCTGTTGGTGCCCCGTTCCCTTCAGCCCCAAGTCCTTCAGAGTGTGCATGGCTCGGTGGGGTCAGGTCACTTCGGCATCTCCAAGACTCTCCACCGCCTCCGGGGACGTTTTTATTGGCCCGGCTGCCGGCAGGACGTGGAACTATTTGTGCACTGCTGTGACCGGTGCACCGCCCAGAAAGGGCCTTCCCAACGCTCACACGCCCCCCTACAGCAATACTTGGTGGGGGCTCCTATGGAACGAGTGGGGGTAGACATTTTGGGCCCTTTTCCGCTTACTGACTCAGGTAACCGCTACATCCTTGTGGCCATGGACTATTTCACTAAGTGGCCGGAAGCTTACGCTGTACCGGACCAAAGTGCAGCCACAACGGCGGGGAGACTAGTCAACGAGATGTTCACCCGTTTTGGAGTTCCTGCTGAAATCCATAGCGATCAGGGGCGGAATTTCGAATCCCAGGTTTTCGGTGAGGTTTGCCGACTGCTGGGAGTCAAGAAGACGCGCACAACACCCCTCCATCCCCAGAGCGATGGTTTGGTAGAGAGGTTTAATCGGACTCTGGCTACCCAACTGGCGATCCTTGTCAGTAAACATCAGCGAGACTGGGACTGTTATTTGCCTCTGGTCCTCTGGGCCTACCGATCAGCAGTACAGGAGTCCAGCCAGTGCACGCCAGCTGCTCTAATGTTTGGACGAGAGCTTCGCACCCCTGTGGACCTGGTGTTTGGGGCGCCCCCGGAACCTGAGATTGCAGGGGGACCTGAGACGGACTATTTCCGCAGACTTCGAGAACATCTCCGAACAGTGCATGACTATACTCGTCAGGTGCAAGCCAACTCAGGCGTACGTCAGAAGAGGGCCTATGACACTCACTGCCGAGGACAACCCTTCATCCCTGGGTCCAAAGTGTGGGTGTACTGCCCTGAACGGAAGAAGGGTGTTTCTCCCAAGCTCTGCAGCCATTGGAGGGGGCCCGCTGAAATAGTGGCACGCTTGTCTGATGTGGTGTACCGCGTGCGCATGCCGAAAAGGGGACGTTTGGTTGTGCTGCACCAAGACAGGCTTGCGCCTTACCGCCCTCGTGCTCCGGGGGCTGGGGATGAAGAAGACGACCCACAACTAATGCTGACTGCCAACCAGGACCAACCAGTCAACGCTTCTCCAAGACGGCCAATTCGCCATCGACGTCAACCTGGGCATTTGAGAGACTATGTGTTGTGTGATGGGGTTGTCGGGGACGACTAACCCCTTTTGGTGGGGGCTATGTAGCGTACGCAGCTAGGTTCACTTGTGCAGATGTAGTCACGTGACCTGGGGAAGGGATTTTTGGGTAATGTCCATTTGTTTCATGTTTGGATTGTCGGTTGAGACATTTGTAGTTTGTTGTGGTTCCAGGAGCATGTGTTGTTTTGTTTTCTGTGTTTTTGAGTGTGTAGGGAACTGTTGGCTTTGCCTTTGGTGGTCAGTTGTATGAGGTGTATTCGCCACCATGATCAAGTTGGCCATGCTGTTGGATGGCGTGTGTTGGAGGTGTACGGGGCGGGGTTCTTTGAATCTAATACAATAAAACAGCCTTCTCGGGGTCGTGCGGTGTAAGAGGCACGAGAAGAGCAAATACATTCTCCTAGCGAGTAATTTCTTCTGTACGAACGTTACAATATGATTAAAAGTTACAAAAAGGCATCTATAAAGTGACAAAAACGTAACCTAAAGTGACAACGCACCGAAAAGGCAACAAAAACGTGACTGAAAATGATGAACATGGAAGCAACAAAAACACTACTGAAAGTGACAAAAATGTGACAAAATGCAACAAAATATGACAAAAACGTGAATAAAAGTCACAAAAAGGCATTGTGCTGTCCTCACGACACGTGACTATGTGAAGCTAGACAGCCAGCGAACTAAGTGAAGAAAACTCCGTACACAAGGCGTACTTTTCTTGTTTTTATGGAGGTCTCTTGAGTTATGTATTTACTTATTTATTAATTTAGTAACTGAAAAACAAAGAAAACATGCATATTACAAACTACACTGTACATTTGGCATGTTGATACAAGTAGTTAGCTAGCTATGCACATGTAATAAAGCAGTCATGTTAGCTGCGTGTAATTACCACAAGTTTACAAAAAATCATCAAATAAAATACATTTATGACCTCAAACTAAGTGCTTGTGAACATACAAATACTTACAAAGACGAATGTTTCCCAAGGTTCAAACGTTTAGAGCACATTCAGCGTGTTAATGAGCCTTTTACAGACCTCACTTTACCGTGGTACTAGCTTGATTTTCACCGAGAGGAAAAAACGTCAAAGATCCTCTATGACATGCAAGAGTGCTTACTCTGCGCTAAAACAAAATGATCCTTAAAAGGTGAAGATGTCTCACTCTGACTATTTTATCCAAACTTTTTTTTAACAGTTTGCACTATGAAATTAACATATTTATATAGAGAGAATGAACTTATTTATATAACTTTTAACAACTTATTAACCTTATGAAATAACTAATGTCTTTTAACCCAAAGACATGACAGGCATCTAAAGTGACAAAAACTCAACCTAAAGTGACAACGCGACATAAAGGCAACAAAAACCCGACAACATGCGACAAAACAACAAAAACAATGACAAATACAACATAAAGTGATAAAACCACAACTAAAAGTGACAAAAAAATTGACTAAATATGACAAAAATATGATTAAAAGTTACAAAAAGGCATCTATAAAGTGACAAAAACGCAGTGAAAAGTGATAAAAACATAACCTAAAGTGACAACGGTGCTAAAAGACAACAAATATGTGACAAAAAGGCAAAAAAATGCGAACATTCAGCAACATAAACAAGCTACAAGCATAAAAAATGCGTCTAAAAAGGTCAAACAAGTGACAAAAAATGCACATCTTAAAGAAAATTTTAAAAATGCAACAAAACACGACAAAAATGCAACTAAGTGACAAAACCACAACTTAAATTGACAGAAAAGTAACAAAAATTGGACTAAAGCAAACAAAAATGCAACTGAAAGAGACAAAAACGTGACAAAAAGCGATAAGTATGTTCTGAAATGTGCTTCTTTTATCAGTTTGTCAGCTCATATTTCAGTCTTTTTGTCCATTCTCCTGGTTGTGTTTTAAACGTGAACTTTGAACAGAATCATCATTAAAACATGAATCTCAAACGTAATTGTCGTCAGAAAAATTGCGCTCTGACATTTTTCCCACAGCGTGCAGCTCCGGCTCGGGTCAAACGCGTGAATTTGAAAGGGAAATGTGTTTTTGAAGTGAATGGTTTGCATGAAGGAAAAGGCAGAGTTCAGACTCGGCCGAAGGGAAATGGGAGAAGGACATTTGAATTCACAGAAGCCAGTCGTGATGGTTCTTAGTGGGTTTGGGGTTTTACAGAGCGATGACGTCACCACAGACGGAGCCTTCAGAGTGACGTCATCGTTTAGCTCCTGACAAAAAGGAGTCTAAAAGCAACAAGAACGCAACTTTAAGTGACAACGCACCAAAAAGGCAACAAAAACACGACAAAAAAAGACAAAACGTCAAAAATGCAAATGAAAACACCACAAAAAGTGACAAAATTACAACAAAAAATGACAAAATGGGACAAAAACGTGATAAAAAGTTACAAAAATGCATCTATAAAGTGATGTCGCATCCAACGCGTCTAAAACCGACAAAAAGGCAACTTAAAGTGACAAGGCGCCGAAAAGGCAACAAAAACACGACAAAACGTCAAAAATGCAAATGACAAACACCACAAAAAGTGACAAAATTACAACAAAAAGTGACAAAATGTGACAAAAACGTGATTAAAAGTTACAAAAATGCATCTATAGAGTAACGTCGCATCCAACACATCTAAAACCGACAAAAACGTAACTTAAAGTGACAACGAGCCAAAAAGTCAACACCTACGCAACAAAATGCGACAAAACGTCAAAAATGCAAATGAAAATGACAAACACCACAAAAAGTGACAAAAATGGGACAAAATATGACAAAAATGTGATTAAAAATTACAAAAATGCATCCAAGGCAACAAAAACATGACAAAATGTCAAAAATGCAAATGAAAACACCACAAAAAGTGACAAAATTACAACAAAAAGTGACAAAATATGACAATAACGTGATTAAAAGATACAAAAATGCATCTATAAAGAGACGTCGCATCCAACGCGTCTAAAACCGACAAAAACGCAACTTAATGTGACAACGCGCCAAAAAGGCAACAAATACGCAACAAAAAGGCAACAAAATGCGACAACACGACAAAAATGTGAGTTAAGAAGACAAACGTGACAAAAAGTGACAAAAACACGTAATAAATGTGACAAAAATGTGACTGAAAGCATAAAAACACAACTATAAGCGTCAAAAATGCAACTTAAAAGGTCAAACGAGTGACAACAAAAGAGAGAGCCTCAATTTCGCAAAAAAAATTCAACAAAAACACAACTGACAGAGACAAAAATGCAACTAAGCTTCCCTTTGGGTTTTACAGAGCGATGATGTCACCACAGACGGAGCAGGAGTGACGTCATCGTTTGGCTCCTGATCGATGGTGTTCACTCTCGTCCTCGTTGGGTCCTGGTTTGAGCCTAAATGAGTCCTGACGTAGACCTGGTTTGATCCTGTTCTAGGCCAGGATTAGTTCCAAATTTATTTCCAAATTGATTCTGTTTCAGACTGAATAATACCAACGCATAGAATGTTTTTTACAATAGTACGGTGGGTTGGGCTGTGGTCGACTGAGTGCCTGCAAGTCCAGAATGATATATCTGTGTATTATTTAGACAAATATATCAGTCTGGTGGCCCTGCCCTCGGCGTCGCTCTAGAGCCGCGGAAGGAGCACAGTCGGCTACAACACACGTATTCTTAAAGTCTGTGTCTGAATGTCCCACTCCCTCTTCTTCTCTGACCCCTCGTTCACTCACAGTCCTGTCCTGTTCAGTGACTAAACAGAGCCCTCAGCCCTGGAGTGATTCACACACAGCTCATACTTTATCCTCGCCGCACGTCATGTGACTCTGGCATCTGGGAGAAAAAAAGAGTCGTCAAAACTACGATAAAAATTGATTTCTGTAATGAATATGGATCAAATCCTCCTGACACATATTTATGGACCAATAAATGTTCTCAATGAATGTATGGATAAGTTTGTACTAAGCCTGTGCTTTTTACTAATGTGTGTATGCCTGTGTGTGTGTGTGTGTGTGTGTGTGTGTGTGTGTGTGAGATACTGAGTGAGGGATGTGTGTGAGAAATTGTTCTATATTAATTACTATGTTTAATTGTTAAACTGCACTGTGACTATATGAATAACTGTTTTATATTACTTTGCACTGTGGAACTTATTTTTGTTCCCAGGGACTGCAGATGGAAATGAGCTGTTTAGCTACAATCTGGTACAGATCATCTCTGTCTTACGAGCGTAATGTCTCTGTACACTGTCCCTTCAAATAAATAAATAAATAAAAAATAAAAAATAAAAAATAAAAAAATAAACATCATACAAGTTTTATTAATCATAGATCGCACGTTAAACATCAAACAGACTGAATTATAAATTTTTTTGCAGAAGATTTGTGATCTATTCACAGCTCAAGCTAAGGTAAGCAGCTAACGCTTGCGACTCTGCTGCTAACGGTTTGTCTAAAGTGTTTTGTTCATAATCTCGGCTCAACAGTTCGTTTAAACAGCTCCTCTTTCTGCTTTCATTCAGTTTGCTGTAGTTTTTCCAATTCTCGCAATGCATTGTGGTCTATATTGACTGGTCTAGTAACCAGCGCTGAACACTACTTTTCAAGATGCATTGTGGGAAATGTTGAGTGCACTACTTTTTCTCCTGTTGGACATTCGGACAGCACTAAAAGTCATACACTCTGATTGGTTTACTCCACTTCCTGTTTGCTCGGGTTTGCTCCGCCCCAGAAATCAAATTGACTCGATGTCGACTGAAGAAATTCTTGGTCGACTAAAGACGTCATTTATCGACCGATTAATCGACTAAAAAGAAGGTGTGGCAAAACTATCTCTAAGTATGTCTCTGTATCTGACCCAGACTGCACTACAAAAAAACAAAACAATTTATACAGAAAAGGGCCAAAAAAGAGTGTATTTATTTGTTTGATATACAGGATCTAAATAATAAACGTGAATCCACTGTGTACCTGTATTTTTCCTTTCAAAATACTCTGGGGGCTTGTCTTTTATCCAGGGGCCTTGGTCTCGGTGGTGAAGCAGCTATGAAGGCTTCATTGCCTCATTAGAGCCGGTCCATGTTCTGCAGAGCTAGGTGTGTCGTGATAGGTCCATGTTTCACGTAGGATTCCTGGTGTTGTCTGTTAAAGGTCCCATAACATGCAAAATGGACTTTTCAGAGGTTTTAACCTTCCTCCAGTGCTATTTGGGCCTCGTATGTTGTGCCCAAAGTGGTTTTTTGATTGATTCCCTCATGTTTTCACTAGAGAACTGTCTTTTCCGTCCCCCTCGGCTGAGCAGCAGACGGGGGCTCCTCACTAAGATGACGCGGTGTTTAAGCCACGCCTCCAGGAAGCGCGCAGCCGCAATAATAAAAACAGCTAATGCTAATGCTACACAGTAATTACACGATGGATACGACAGATAGAAGAGTTAGCTTGTTATTTACCAAACGGCAACGTCCGTCGTCGAGGCCCTGGAGCACGTCAAACTCCAGGTCAGATCCAGGACGTAGGACTCAGCACGACGCACCGTCAGGAGGATAAAATGTTTATTCAGTGTTTGTGTATCGCTGTTTACCGGAGCACACGGCGCATGCACCATCTCCGCTCTAGGCTTCGACACGAGTTGGGCGGGGGAGGCAGCCTGCTCTCTGTTCGGGGGGGTCAGATCTCAGAGTGAGCCGTTTGCTTTTACAAGGAGGGGGGCCAGTCCAAGAAATGGGTGTTTTTTGTAAACTGTTATGTTATGGATATTACACAACGCAAACATTTTATCAACAAAGCCCTTAGAATAGACTGTGTAAAGGGGAAAAGAGCAGAATATGGGACCTTTAAAGCTTCTTTTTCTTGACGTCGGAGGCTCTTGTTCTGTCTCTTCTGGGCCTTTTCTCCTTCGCAAAGAAACTTTCCAAACACGTCTGTTTCTTACTTGTTTTATTGCTTGTGGGTTAAATATTAGCTCAAGTGACCGAGATGTCATTTTTCCAAAAAAAAAAAAGATTTTTCAAAATAAAAGATCACTCAAACTCTGATAATAAATGTATTATTTGTTGTGCGGCCCAGTCCCAACTGATCCATGGACCGGAACCAGTCAAACCAGAATCTGATCCTCGGTGAAATAAAGTTGAATAGTCCTGTTTAGTCCCTGATTTAGATTTGGTTTAGTCCTGGTTTAGTCCTGGTTTAGTCCTGGTTTAGTCCCTGGTTTAGTCCTGGTTTAGTCCTGGTTTAGTCCCTGGTTTAGTCCTTTGTTTAGTCCATGGTTTAGTCCTGGTTTAGTCCTGGTTTAGTCCTGGTTTAGTCCTAGTTTAGTCCTGGTTTAGTCCTGGTTTAGTCATTGGTTTAGTCCTGGTTTAGTCCCTGGTTTAGTCCTTTGTTTAGTCCTGGTTTAGTCCTGGTTAAGGCCTGGTTTAGTTTTGGTTTAGTCCTGGTTTAGTCCTGGTTTAGTCCTGGTTTAGTCCCTGGTTTAGTCCCTGGTTTAGTCCTGGTTTAGTCCTGGTTTAGTTTTGGTTTAGTCCTGGTTTAGTCCTGGTTTAGTCCTGGTTTAGTTTTGGTTTAGTCCTGGTTTAGTTTTGGTTTAGTCCTGGTTTAGTCCTGGTTTAGTCCTGGTTTAGTCCTGGTTTAGTCCTGGTTTAGTCCTGGTTTAGTCCTCGTTTAGTCCTGGTTTAGTTTTTGTTTAGTCCTGGTTTAGTTTTGGTTTAGTCCTGGTTTAGTCCTGGTTTAGTCCTGGTTTAGTCCTGGTTTAGTCCTGGTTTAGTCCTTTGTTTAGTCCTTTGTTTAGTCCTGGTTTAGTCCTGGTTTAGTCCTGGTTTAGTCCCTGGTTTAGTCCCTGGTTTAGTCCTGGTTTAGTCCTGGTTTAGTCCTGGTTTAGTCCTGGTTTAGTCCTGGTTTAGTCCTGGTTTAGTCCTTTGTTTAGGCCTGGTTTAGTCCTGGTTTAGTCCCTGGTTTAGTCCTTTGTTTAGTCCTTTGTTTAGTCCTGGTTAAGGCCTGGTTTAGTCCTGGTTTAGTCCCTGGTTTAGTCCTGGTTTAGTCCTTTGTTTAGTCCTTGTTTAGTCCTGGTTTAGTCCCTGGTTTAGTCCTGGTTTAGTCCTTGTTTAGTCCTGGTTTAGTCCCTGGTTTAGTCCTGGTTTAGTCCTTGTTTAGTCCTGGTTTAGTCCCTGGTTTAGTCCTGGTTTAGTCCTTGTTTAGTCCTGGTTCAGTCCCTGGTTTAGTCCTGGTTTGAATAATCCTGGTGTAAACAGTTATATTACATCATGTCATTAAATATAATGGGCCTCGTTATGATGTGATTTTAACAAATAATTAAACACAGTTGTTACACTTCTCCAGTGAGTCCTGCCCTGGTCCTGCCGTGGTCCTGCCGTGGTCCTGCCGCGGCCCTGCCTTGGTCCTGCCGTGGTCCTGCCCTTCTCCAGGACAGAGCGTTTGAGATAAATCCAATTGAAATCTTATGCAAATGCTCTTCCTCCAGACGACATTCAAATGCTGTTTTACATGAAGCTCAGTCTGAACTCTTTCTAAGACGAGCTCTGAAATACTCCACATGACAAAATGTCAAAAATTCAAATGAAAACACCACAAAAAGTGACAAAATTACAACAAAATGTGACAAAATATGACAAAAACGTGATTAAAAGTTACAAAAATGCATCTATAAAGTGATGTCGCATCCAACGCGTCTAAAACCGACAAAAACACAACTTAAAGTGACAAAGCGCCAAACAGTCAACAAATACGCAACAAAATGCGACAACACAACAAAAATGTGAATTAAGAAGACAAACGCGACAAAATGTGACAAAAACACGTAATAAATGTGATAAAGTTGTGACTGAAAGCATAAAAACACAACTATAAGTTTCAAAAATGCAACTTAAAAGGTCAAACAAGTGACAACAAGAGAGAGCCTCAAATTCGCAAAAAAAAAGCGATTAAAAAATTCAACAAAAACACGACTGAAAGAGACAAAAACACAACTAAGCTTCCCTTTGGGTTTTACAGAGCGATGATGTCACCACAGACGGAGCAGGAGTGACGTCATCGTTTGGCTTTAGCCTTAGCCGAGCTCTGAAATACTCCACATTATCTTTAACTCATCCGCTCTGCCTCGGCTTCCACCACTTCCTGTCGTCGTGACGTCGTCTGGCTTCACGCTCCGCTTTGTAATTTTCCCACAATGCATTAGTGACTGAGCCGGACAGTAGTTTGTGGTCAATTAACTCTGAATCTAAATTATAGTTTACGAAGAGCACCACAGTCTGACTCAGCCCAACGCTTCAGGAGCGCGAACCAGAGAGCAAAGGTGTTCTCCACGGAAACACTAGACATGGAATGTTCCAAAGTATGGCATTAAAGTGCGTATGACAGGTCAGTCCCTGGTTTAGACCTTCCTACTTTAGACTTGGTTTAGTTCTAGTTTAGACCTGGTTTGGTCCCTGGTTTAGACCTGGTTTAGACCTGGTTTGGTCCTGGTTTGGTCCCTGATTTAGTCCTGGTTTGGTCCCTGGTTTGGTCCTTGGTTTAGACCTGGTTTGGTCCCTGGTTTAGACCTGGTTTGGTCCCTGGTTTAGACTTGGTTTAGTCCTAGT
Organism: Rhinogobius similis; assembly: GCA_019453435.1. Classification (NCBI taxonomy): domain Eukaryota; kingdom Metazoa; phylum Chordata; class Actinopteri; order Gobiiformes; family Gobiidae; genus Rhinogobius; species Rhinogobius similis. The sequence goes on along the minus strand of CM033631.1, from coordinate 4,462,291 downwards.
TTTGACCTGTTTTAGTCCTGGTTTAGTCCTGGTTTGGTCCCTGGTTTAGTCCTGGTTTAGACCTGGTTTAGTCCTAGTTTTGACCTGTTTTCGCCCTGGACAAAGGACAAATGGACAAAGTCATTACCCAGTGTGATGTCATCATTTACAACCAGGAAGTGATGTTACAGAACTTTGTTTTTTTTTTTCTTTTTTTCTTTTTAACAAATCTAAACTACAGGGTTAGCTGTTTTTATGCAGAATAAAACAGGATATTTTGTTGTTTATGGTGGTCCCAAATCAATAAACTTTTGTCAATTCATCAATTGGTTAAAACTACAAAAGAGACACAAATATTAATATTTGTTTGCAAAACTGTAATATTAAAAGCGCATTCTTTACCAATGGATTTGATGTCTCTGCATTTTTACATTTTTTTGGGGGGTGAAACGACTGCTTTTTAAAGATGTTTTGTCCTCTTTTATGTCCAAAAAGAATAACCACTCTATATTTATTGGTTTATTTTCTACAAGTTGCTAAAAATAAATACAAAAATGGAGCTTAGATCAGAAAGAGTTTAAGGCTGTAAAGAAGGTTTTCGGTGCAGGCATGTATTCCATCGACTTTATCAAACTAAATACAAGTAAAATACAAGAAACAGTTTAATGCAGAGTCGTTTATTCAAAAAAAGCTTCAGTGCTTTCCACAAAGTCATGCTTCAAAACATTTAATCAAACGGCAGTCTTTGTTTGTTTGTTCTATTGAAAACAATCACAATTTAAATGTGTTCAAATGTTAAATGCATGATTTGGCTTTAATTCCCAAAATGCAAATGTTTTCATGCAGTTTAAAGAACATTTCCACAGTCAATTCGATTGATTCAAACATGTCAGCATTCAACGTTCAATCTCTGTTTTGTAAAATGAGAACCTTTAATAATTCCACTAAATACTGTTTTATTGAAGTTGATGCAAAAACGTCATGGCACAAGATTCCATTTTCTGCGACAAATATCTAGGATTTTCCGTTTTCATGCCGAACAAACACGTCCAAAATAGATAGATGCATTAATTAAACCTTCTGCTTTACATATAAAACGGAAAAAATAATCAAATTTGTCAAAAAATTTGCCATAAAATCATTACAAAATCAAAAGCTGAGGTGTATCAACATTGTGCATAGTTTTCCACGATCTCCAGTTGTCCTTTACCTTTACCGCCTCTGTCCTTTATTTGTTGTTTCTTTAATTGCGCTTTAAATATTTGAGAATTATGAATATGGGCATTGTTTAATTAAAAACACTCTAGACATTTATCAATCTGGAAAAGCTCTGGCTGAAACGTTCGGGAAAAAGCGAAACGTCATGATGAACATTTGAAGTTGAAAGAGAACGGCCAGTATTTCCGCTAAAATGGGTTAAAGTATTCGTTCGTTGTGTTTGTTTTGGTTCGTTTGGTCTTAAAGTCTATATTTCAGATTCTCATGTTTTTCTTATTCTGACTTAGTTTGGTGGGAGGGCACCTGTGGTAAGTGTTTATCATAGACTTACATCGGTGAAGTCGTAGTTTGTTAAAAAATTTTGAAAAGTAAAAGTTTAAAATGACAGGAAGTAGTGCTGAGTTCTAAAATGGAATCCCTCTGTGATGTCATCAAAAAGAGACGCACCATCGAAAAGACAATTTACAGCAACTGAAACTGTTTTATGACAGTTTAAACGGTCATTCAATAAAATAAAGGTGTTACCAGGTGTTATTATTTGTCAAATCATAACCATTGTGTCATTTAAACAGGTTTGGCCTTTGTTTTCTTTGTTTTTAATCCAAGCGTCAGAAACACTTCCTGCTGAACTCCCTCGATCAATTATGATTTTAGACGTCACTTATCGAGAATCATCAGCTGCTTTAAGTCCTTAAATCAGGGGTGTCCAAACTTTTTCCATCGAGGGCCACATAAATAAATACAGACCAAGCGGAGGGCCACAAATCAATCGTTCAAAGTTGCATTTATCTGACGTTTTAAGTGCCACAACACCTAAATTCAGCCTCAGTGCCTTAATATCAGGTCTGTTTAGTACCAAAATGTTGTTGTTCGTTGTTATTTAGGTTAGAATTGTCGAAATTTGCTGTAAAAAGTTCTTCTCAGGACTCAGAATGTGGGCCAGTTCACCAGGAAGTCTAAGAAAAATCGGTCAGAGGGCCGCATTTTGCCTTAAACCATCACCATCTCTCACTCACATTTATTGACAAATGCATTCTTAGCATGTGTAAGGTCCATGCAACCAGCAGATGGCGCCTAAACTCAGTAAGTGCCAGGCAAACAGAACCAGATACAGATGTCCGGTTTGTTTTTATAATCTTTTTAAGTTCTACAACATGAGACGCCAAACTTAAGATATAAGAGCATGTTTAAAGCTCATAAAAGTATAAAAATGCATAATATTTTTCCTGTAAGAACAAATCAAATCGCATCAGGGCTTACAGTTAGCCCCTGCTTTCACTGTTGACGTCTTTACACCTGTGCGTGACTGTTTCAGCCAATCACAGCCCGTTTCTTTAACTTCTGAACCTCTCAAACCGCTCTTTCAGCCTCGAGGAGATACATCCACAAACAGATCTGTCCCAATCTCCCTCCGTCCCATCGCGGACGTCTCTCCAAGCGCCAAAGTCAAGCCTCTCCCCGTTAATCCCTCCAAACGAACGCGGTAAACCTGGCCGTGTTAAAGAGTTCTCGCGGTCACACGCTGAACACGGGCGGCCGATAGTACGACAGCGGCTTCTTCAGGCTCTGCTTCCGGTTCTCTTTGGTGATGGGTATGAGCACCACGCCCACCACGAACACCATGAGCCCGATGGAGAGCAGCGCCGGGCCCAGGATGTTGGTCACCCTCCGGCAGTGTCCGGCGAAGTACAGGCCGCTGATGACCACGCCGCAGAAGAGGAAGCTGCCCCCGGTGATCATGAGGTGTATGGGCAGCCAGTAGACGTCAGAGCAGCGGGCGGCGTTGGCGGACGAGGACGACGAGTGCTGCGAGGAGTTCCACAGCGAGTCGGCGCGGGACAGGCTGAAGACGGTGCTCTCGGTGCGGGACAGGGGCGGAGACAGCTGCTCCTGCGACTGGGACAGGGTGCACTCGCCCAGCGGGATGGTCTCCGGCGCGGGCATGGCCTCCGGCGGAAACAGGCTGCGGAGGGAAAGAAGAAGAACATGGTTTGAGGAGAGATGCTACGGGCGAAACTTGTTTTTTGGTCAGTTTTCTCTCTCACACATCGATTTTCATGTGGAAATGACAAACTTGTCCAATCTGCTCCTATAGATGTTTTATTCTTCCACTGAATCCACTTCATCCATAGATTTCTCTGGGACATTGTAACTTCAAAGGCCGTTTTCTTACTTTTTCTTCCTCGAGACATAAAGATCAGCCTTAAAGTAGATCCTACACCAAACTGTACAATCTGGACTCAACAAGATTTAGACCAAACGTACAGAAGGATTTTTGATTGATTGATATCTAATTCTAAAACTGATTTATTGAAGTTTTAAATCCCCAAAAATTAGGCAAAATTTGAAATTTTGGAACATTTTCAGTCCAGTCTAGTTTACTTAAAAACTAAAACCTCAAATCCCCTTTGTAAAATTTTTGGTAACTAATATGTTACAAAATGAACCAAGAAATTTAAACCTGGTTCTGTCCATTTTTCAGATTTAAATGTCCCAAATATGTGTATTTTCTGCCATTTTTTACACATATTATGCCTTATTTCTACATGAAAACCTGACATGAATATAGTCTGTATATAGTCTTAGTCTATCTATCTTAGTCTATTTTATTCTTAATTTTATGCATGCCTCTTTTATATATTTTATCAAATTTTAATTCATTTTTTTTATGTTGCACCTCACGCCAAAGTTCCTATGTTTGTGAATTTTTGATCACTGACAACGGCAATAAACCGTTTTCTGATTCTGATGATGAAAAACTTAACTTTAAGATTTGTTCCTATTCCTAGCAAACTGACCAAAAAACAAACAAACCAAAACAAACAACAAAATTAAAAAAATGCCCCTGTAGTGTCTCACCTTAATCGAAAAATAATCAGTCGACTAAAACACCATCGACCAATGAATCGACTGAACAACTAAAAAACTACAGCCCTAGAGGACACCGCCTGTGCTAAATATTTATCATAGTTTTACATCCGTGAAGGTGCAGTTTGTGAAGAAATTTTGAAAAATAAAAGTTTAACACAAAGGAAGTTTATACATATATATAAAACCAATGATCAGTCATGGTGGGAGTCCATGGTGGAAACCGGAGCTGGGAGGAAACTCATCCAGACACAAGGGACAGACCGAACACACGGCCGTCGTTAAATCTTTGTAATCGTTGGGTTAAATAATCATGATTCATCTTTTATTTGTGATTCACTGCAGCTCTTTGGCCTTTACATGTTCTCTTCACTCATTCACAGGCAGAACAAACACCTCGAGGCACGTTTGACTCGTCTTTCTTCAGCTCTGACACCCAATACTCATTTGTTCACTCTGTCCGTCCCAGTTCCATTCAAAACCGTCACTTTTCACGTATAATTCCCGACATTTTGCAACAAACACGTCTCTGATTCTGATCTATTCGTCCCATTGACGGAGAAGCTCAGTCCAAATGTGAATGTAACTCGTCCATTATTTAAAGCTTTGTGCATTATTTATCAGGACAGTGTTTACAGCCAAAGCCACACCCTCATGTGTCGCTCTTTTACTCTTTCCCTCCCGTCTTTTCTCTCTCTTTCCTCGACCGCCGTCTCCAGAGCTTCCTCCTCAGAGTGAAACATGAGCCCAAAGAAACGCTTCGACCGACAATATAAAGCGTTTAAACAGCGCCCAGCACCAGAGCAACGAAACCAACTCAGAAACTGGACATTTGCAAATCCATAACGCCAAATGTTACTTTCCCATAAAGACCAGAAGAATAGGGTTTGTTCTTGTGTTGCTAACGTTCAATCCTAGTTATTTTACAGTTTTTATCTTGGTTTAGACCCAATTTAGTCGCGCTTTATTCTACTAAAGACCTGCCCTGTTAGTCCTGGTTTTGTCCTGGTTTTGTCCTGGTTTTGTCCCTGGTTTTGTCCCTGGTTTTGTCTCTGGTTTTGTCCCTGGTTTAGACCTGGTTTAGTCCTGGTTTTGTCCCTGGTTTAGTCCTGGTTTTGTCTCTGGTTTAGTCCTGGTTTTGTCCCTGGTTTAGTCCTGGTTTAGTCCTGGTTTTGTCCCTGGTTTAGTCCTGTTTAGTCCTAGTTTAGTCCTGGTTTTGTCCCTGGTTTAGATCTGGTTTAGTCCTGGTTTTGTCCCTGGTTTAGTCCTGGTTTTGTCCTGGTTTTGTCCCTGGTTTTGTCCTGGTTTTGTCCTGGTTTTGTCCTGGTTTAGTCCTGGTTTAGTCCTGGTTTTGTCCCTGGTTTAGTCCTGGTTTTGTCCTGGTTTTGTCCTGGTTTAGTCCTGGTTTAGTCCTGGTTTTGTCCTGGTTTAGTCCTGGTTTTGTCCTGGTTTTGTCCTGGTTTAGTCCTGGTTTAGTCCTGGTTTAGTCCTGGTTTTGTCCCTGGTTTAGTCCTGGTTTAGTCCTGGTTTAGTCCTGGTTTTGTCCCTGGTTTAGTCCTGGTTTTGTCCCTGGTTTAGTCCTGGTTTAGTCCTGGTTTTGTCCCTGGTTTAGTCCTGTTTTGTCCCTGGTTTAGTCCTGGTTTAGTCCTAGTTTAGTCCTGGTTTTGTCCTGGTTTTGTCCCTGGTTTAGTCCTGTTTTGTCCCTGGTTTAGTCCTGGTTTAGTCCTGGTTTTGTCCCTGGTTTAGTCCTGGTTTTGTTCTGGTTTTGTCCTGGTTTTGTCCTGGTATAGTCCTGGTTTTGTCCCTGGTTTTGTTCTGGTTTTGCCCCGTTGACTGATTTTTCAAAAATAAATCAAAACTATGAAATATCTGAGTATCTGACTCAAACTAGGTCTGGGTGCAGTAGCGGACTTAACAATTTGGGGGCCCAAGGCGAAATTAAGAACAGGCCCCTCCTCAAGTGTGGTTTTCTGTAACGTTTTTGTCGTGTTTATTGAATTGTTCTCGAAGGAAGCTTTTGGTTTTTGCTGTTTTTGATTTACCATGTTTTTTTACCGTGTGGTTGCTGGACAGGTTCATAAATTTGGGGGGATAAATGAACTATTGGAAAATTCTAATTCATCGAAACAGCTTTAAGAACGATTTGGAGGTCCTTCCCCAGAAATATGCAATCATGTTTTCCACGTGTTGGTGCATTTTATCACATGTTCCAGCTTTTTTGTAATTGTATAATGTCATATTTTATTTACTATTTGCTTTATTAGGGCAGTGGTTCCACACCTTTTTTGTCTCGTCCCCCTAAGCTTTGTCTCATGCTCGGAGTACCTTTTAACTTGAGTTTCGACAAAAAAATGGGTTTATTAGTTCAATATTTTAATTATTACTATTACATTTTTAGTTTTAATTATATTTATGATCCAAAATACCTCAAAAGTATTCAAAATTTACTACTAATGACTCTTTTTTATTGAGATAAAAGTACATTTCAGCTTCTTTTAAAACCTGAAACCTGAAGTGCCCCCTGGTAACGGCTCACGTACCCCAAGGGGTCCCTGTGCCCCTGGTTGGGAAACACTGTCTTAGGGGATGACTTTTGCAGAATTAACACAATCCCAGACTATTTTGTTGGTCGTTTGTGATGCTGAGGACTGTTTCAGAGACTTGCGTTGATGATGGCTGGGAAGGGCATCTTAATGGGGCCCCTTCAGGTTGGGGGCCCAAGGAAATTGCCTAATGGTAAGTCCGCCCCTGTCTGAGCGATACAGCAAAACATTATTATCACGATTTTCTTGGTGCCAGATCATGATTTCGATTTGATCACGTTTTGTATTTTTCTGTTGCCGTTAACAGAGCTGCACGGTTTAGGAAAAATATCTCATTAGAGAATTAGATTTGCTGTTTTAATAATAGGATTCTGTTCAATTCACACTTTTAAATACAACTTTGTCGCCTTTAGTCACGTCTTTGTCGCTTTTGGTTGTATTTTTGTCACGTTCAGATGTGTTTGTCTTTTGTCCCTGGTTTAGTCCTGGTTTAGTCCTGGTTTTGTCCCTGGTTTTGTCCTGGTTTTGTCCCTGGTTTAGTCCTGGTTTAGTCCTGGTTTAGTCCTGGTTTTGTCCCTGGTTTTGTCCTGGTTTTGTCCCTGGTTTAGTCCTGGTTTAGTCCTGGTTTTGTCCCTGGTTTTGTCCTGGTTTTGTCCTGGTTTAGTCCTGGTTTTGTCCTGGTTTAGTCCTGGTTTTGTCCCTGGTTTAGTCCTGGTTTTGTCCCTGGTTTAGTCCTGGTTTTGTCCCTGGTTTAGTCCTGGTTTTGTCCCTGGTTTAGTCCTGGTTTTGTCCCTGGTTTAGTCCTGGTTTAGTCCTGGTTTTGTCCCTGGTTTAGTCCTGGTTTTGTCCCTGGTTTAGTCCTGGTTTTGTCCCTGGTTTAGTCCTGGTTTTGTCCCTGGTTTAGTCCTGGTTTTGTCCCTGGTTTAGTCCTGGTTTAGTCCTGGTTTTGTCCCTGGTTTAGTCCTGGTTTAGTCCTGGTTTTGTCCCTGGTTTAGTCCTGGTTTTGTCCCTGGTTTTGTCCTGGTTTAGTCCTGGTTTTGTCCTGGTTTTGTCCCTGGTTTAGTCCTGGTTTTGTCCCTGGTTTAGTCCTGGTTTAGTCCTGGTTTTGTCCCTGGTTTAGTCCTGGTTTAGTCCTGGTTTTGTCCCTGGTTTAGGCCTGGTTTAGTCCTGGTTTTGTCCCTGGTTTTGTCCCTGGTTTTGGTCCTGGTTTAGTCCTGGTTAAGTCCTGGTTTAGTCCTGGTTTAGTCCTGGTTTAGTCCTGGTTTTGTCCCTGGTTTAGACCTGGTTTAGTCCTGGTTTAGTCCTGGTTTTGTCCCTGGTTTAGACCTGGTTTAGTCCCTGGTTTAGTCCTGTCTTGCTTTGGTACTTTATTTTTATTTAAATGTAACGCCTCTTTGTCCCTTTTAGTTGTCGTTTTTGTGAGTCGTGTTTGTTTCTTGTCGGCGCATTTTTGTCACTTTTCCTCGTGCTTTTGTAGCTTGTTTGTACAAGGTCTGGGTGAGATTTTCTTGGTCCAGATCATGATTTCGATTTTATCCCGATTCATGTTCACTTTGTATTTTTCTGTTGCCTTTAATAGAGCTGCACCGTTTAGGAAAAATATCTGAGATTTTTCTGACCAGTGCGACTGTGATTTATGTTTTAATAAAAGGATTCTGTTCAAATTCACATTTTAAACACAATTTTGTCGCTTTTAATCGCGTTTTTGTCACGTTCAGTTGTGTTTGTCAGACACGTCTTTGTTGCTTTTAGTCGCGTCTTTGTCGTTTGAGTTGCATTTTTTTTTTCACTTTTAGCCGTTTTTTTGTCACGTTCAGTTGTGTTCGTCATATTTAAATGTGTCTTTGTCATTTTTTGTCGCATTTTGGTGAATTGAGTTGTGTTTGTTGTTTGTGGCACGTTTTTGTCATTTTTTAACCCATTTTTTATAACTTTTGGTCGCACTTTTGTCACTTGTTTCAGAACATTGTTGTACAAATCCAAACTACAGAGTTAGCAGTTTTTATGCAAATCAAAACAAGACATTTTGTTGTTTGTGGAAGAAATTATTGCACTTCAAAAATTGCAGTCTTTGTGATTTGTTAATTGCATCCATTAAATTGCGTTTTCGTGTGGATTTGGTTTAACTGTGCAGCTCTAGCCTTTAAGAGGTAAATAAAGTCATCTGCTCAGAGGCTTCAGAGGCTAAACATCACGAGAAAAAGTGTGTTTGAACAGACAGCTGCATTAAAGACACAAACAGTCAATCATGACACCACGATTTCACAAAAATAACAGATTGTCACAGGGACCAGCTCAACATTCAATTTTTATCACAATTTATACAGAAAAGTACTAGTCCACTGTGACACAAGATTAAGCTGAAGAGCTGAGTGATTTATGAGTTTACTCACATCGTCTCGTTTTTGTTATTTAAGTGTCTTAATTAAGACAATGTGCTACAAGAGCTTGAGTTATGGAATATTTATCTTAATTTTAGTATAATTTTACCAACTTAAAATAAGCGAATGGAACAAGCTGTGGTTTTTTTCTGATTTGAAGAAAAACAAACTTGTTCTTGCTTGTTCCATTGGCAAATCTCATTTAAAGACAGAATATCCTCAAATCATGATAAACACGACTTAATTCAAACACCCATTCTCTTATTTAAGATTGTATATATTTTTTTCTTTTATTCTAGACAAAAAAATAAGTCGACTAATAAAAATGTTGGTCGACTAAGACACCATCGACTGATTAATCGACTAAAGATTACAGCCCACAATTTATAATTATAGTTTCAAGATTTTAAGATTTATTGTGATATTTGACCTTTAATCTTCAAGACAACAACGAAAAAACAAGAATTAAGTTCAAGAGTTTAAGAGTTTAAATGTTAATCTACTTTTCTTGGCTCAAACAGCTCTGTGTGTTTTAATCGACTCTTATTTACAGCAAAATTAGAAGCTTTGGAGGTGCTTTAATGCAATTAATCGGATCAATTTGAGGATGAAAATGATTTAAGACAAAATATACATTCTGGAAACACAAAGTTATACCTCGTATACTTTTACATTGCAAAAAAAAAAAAAAAAAGATAAGTTTAAATGACTTGACTTCAGGATATTAATCTTAATTTCAACAATTTCAATTAGTTAAGATGCATTTTCTTCATGCAAAGAGATTATTTGACTTGTTTAAAGGTGTTTTTGACTTGTTTCAGGTCTTTTTTATTATTTATTTCAACCCAAATTGTTTGCCAATGAGGTAAGAATTTTTCACGTACCTCATTTGCAAATTCATTTTCTTATTTTAAACTAAATTATTTTATAACCAGTGAGAAATAAACCAGTGAAATTAAGAGCAATTAAAGCTCTTCAAGTCAAAACTACTCAAAATAAAATTAATATTCTTAATCCAGGTCATTTTAAGCGATGCTAGATATTGAGTTTTTGCAGTGTAAACATTTAAAGATACTTTACATAAAGAAATCTCACATTTTCAATTCATATTTACTAAAAGTTGACATTCTTTTATTGTAAAATCATCCCAAACTCCCCCTTTTCACGTCCACAAATGTCCCTTTTACAAACATTATTTCCAATCGTCAAACAATAACTTCATATATAACGTTTAAAAATACCTTACATCAAGAAATCTCCAATTTTCAAATTCTCCTTTTCGAGATTCACTAGAATTTGACTTTGTTTTATTGTTAATCTTTCCAAACTCCCCCTTTTCAAGTCCAGAAATGTCCCTTTTTCAAACGTTCTCTCCAATTGTCAAAGAATAACTTAATATGAACTTGTCTATAGATATTTTTAGACGTTTAAAGATACCTTACGTCAAGAAATCTCACATTTTCAATTCATATTTACTAAAACTTGACATTCTTTCATTACAAAATCATTCCAAACTCCCCCTTTTCACGTCCACAAATGTCCCTTTTACAAACATTCTTTCTAATTGTCAAAGAATAACTTCATATGAACTTGTTTATATATATTTTTTAAACATTTCAAAATCCCTTACGTCAAGAAACCTCCCATTTTCAAACTCTCCTTTTCGAGATTCACTAGAATTTGACGTTCTTTCATTACAAAATCATTACAAACTCACCCTTTTCACGTCCATAAATGTCTCTTTTACAAACGTTTTCTCCAATCGTCAAAGAATAACTTAATATAAATTTGTCTATAGATATTTTTAAACATTTAAAGATACCTTACATCAAGAAATCTCCCATTTTCAATTCATATTTAAAACATCTGTCTAAAACATGACTTTGTTTCGTCGTAAAATCTTTCCAAACTCCCCCTTTTCACGTCCACAAATGTCCCTTTTTCAAACGTTCTTTCCAATCGTCAAAGAATAACTTCATATGAACTTGTTTATATATTTTTTAAACGTTTAAAAATACCTTACTTCAAGAAACCTCCCATTTTCAAACACTCTTTCGAGATTCACTAGAATTTGACGTTCTTTCATTACAAAATCATTACAAACTCCCCCTTTTCAAGTCCATAAATGTCCCTTTTTCAAACGTTTTCTCCAATCGTCAAAGAATAACTTAATATGAACTTCTCTATAGATATTTTTAAACATTTAAAGATACCTTACATCAAGAAATCTCACATTTTCAATTCATATTTACAAAAATTTGACATTCTTCTATCGTAAAATCATTCCAAACTCCCCCTTTTCACGTCCAGAAATGTCCCTTTTACAAACGTTCTTTGTAATATGAACTTGTATATATAGTTTTAAACGTTTAAAAATACCTTACGTCAAGAAACCTCCCATTTTCAAACTCTCCTTTTTAATATTCACTAGAATTTGACATTGTTTTAACGTTAATCTTTCCAAACTCCCCCTTTTCACGTCCAGAAATGTCCCTTTTACAAACGTTCTTTCCAATCGTCAAAGAATAACTTAATATGAACTTGTCTATAGATATTTTTAGACGTTTAAAGATACCTTACATCAAGAAAACTCCCATTTTCAAACTCTCCTTTTTAATATTCACTAGAATATGACATTGTTTTATCATTAATCATCCCAAACTCCCCCTTTTCACGTCCAGAAATGTCCCTTTTCAAACGTTCTCTTCCAATCGTCAAAGAATAACTTCATATGAACTTGTTTACATATTTTTTAGATGTTTAAAGATACCTTACATCAAGAAACCTCCCATTTTCAATTCATATTTACCAAAAGTTGACATTCTTTTACCGTAAATTCTTTCCAAACTCACCCTTTTCACGTCCAGAAACGTCCCTTTTTCCCGTCGTAAAGAATCCCTCCGTACTTCCGTACTCGGTGTAGTCCGTGTGAGTCGGGCGTCTGTGGTGGTGGAGTCCCAGCCCTTCGCTCGTGCTGCAGACTAACCTTCCTCCTCCTCTTCCTCCTCACTCTCGCTCCATTACAGCAGCACTTAGCTCCAGACCTCACATTTCCACTTCCACGACCGGCTAAAAGGCTCCCGACGACTCCGGCCCAGAAACCGATCTCGCTTTTGGGCCGTTTTGACGTTTGATCCAAAGGCTGCGTTTGGATCAGGATTCTGTGGTAGAACTTTGGCGGATTTGCTGACCTCGTTTATGATTTTTATGTCGCCGTAATTACTGTCCACGTGAAACAAAAACTGGTAAACATCTCATCGGCCAGGGCTGCTCAACATGTCGCAAAAGGATCGATATCGCAACAAACTAAATATATCGCAGTGACACCAAAGTCTTCATCTGAGTCCAGAAATGACCCTTTTTCAAACGTTCTTTCCAATCGTTAAAAAATAACTTCATATGAACTCGTTTATAGATATTTTTTAGACGTTTAAAGATACCTTACGTCAAGAAACCTCCCATTTTCAATTCATATTTACTAAAACATGACTTTGTTTTATCGTAAAATCTTTCCAAACTCATCCTTTTCACGTCCAGAAATGTCCCTTTTTCAAACGTTCTTTCTAATCGTCGGCGATGGATCAGGATTCTGTGGTAGAACTTTGGCAGATTTGCTGACCTCGTTTATAGTTTATATATATCGCTGTATTTACTGTCCACGTGAAACAAAAACTGGCGCAAAGTTAAACATCTCGTCGTCCAGGGCTGCTCAACATGTGGCAAAAGGATCGACATCGCAACAAACTAAATATATCACAGTGACATCAAAGTCTTCTGTTTTTAGATAAAAACACTGAAAATCATGAACAAAATCCAGCTTTTTCAAACTAAATTAGCCTCGGTTTTGTATTTGTTGGTTTTGAAGTCGACTATAAACAATAATGTCAGTCGTGTTTTGATGATGTCGTCGTTCTCTTTGACTAAGCAGACTCTAAAACACAGACTTTTATAAATTCCAGAACATTCCAGAACATTCCAGAACATTCCAGAACATTCCAGAGAGCTGTCTGATCAGCATCTTGATATGCCACACTGTGAGGAGGTGTGTCTTATTATAGTAACATTAACGTCTCAATAAGATTCTGACAAATCTGTGAACAATATTGAAGAGATTTTAATATATATTTTTAGAATATATTTTCTTATTTTAAGTAAAACACGATATTTAAACTCTATTCAGTTTTTTAAATGGTCAAAATATTACTTACTACTTATTTCCAGCACTTATTTTCAGTGTTTTAAATAAAAATGTCGTCAATAATGCACTTTATGTGTAAATATTCTGCCTCTAGAATCCTTCAGTCGCCAAATCTCTACTAAAACAAATTTAATAATGGATTTTAAAAAGTCTCAATTTACAAGTCGACGCCTCAAATAAATGTGAGTCTCCAGCGGTGGAAAGTAACAAACTACAAAAGTAAAAGTCCTGCACTTATGTACATTTTATCTGTACTTTACTTAAGTACATTTTACAGCAAACAATATCAAAACAATACAATCACAGAACAAAAACAGAACAAAATAAACACGACAGAATCCCCATCTGACAGAACAGAACGAGAATTAAAAACAAAGACAAAACGACAAATTACAATTAATAACAAATAATTACAAAAAGCAACACCAGTCTTCACCGTAATAATATAAAATAAAATACATTAAAAAGTAAATAAGCATCGTGACCTATTTATTAATTCACTTTTCTGCTGTACAACGAAAAAAATGTAAATCTGTAAAGTTTAAAATGGCTTGAATTTATCATTTTTATCTGGATTTGAGAAGTTTTGATTTAATTGTTGATGTGATGCAGAATATTTCACTGTTTTCAAAGTATTTCTGGCTGATGATGCTAATAATTTAGCTTAAAATAAGAAAATACATTTGTCAGTGGGATAAGTCAAATGATCTTAACCCACTGAGAGATAATCTGGATTGAAATAAGAAATAATATGTTGAAACAAGTCACAAACGGTTTGAGGCAAGTCAAATAATCTAGATCAGGCATGTCCAAACAGGCCCGGGGGCCAAATGCGGCCCTCAGACCAATTTTTCTTGGCCCTTAGTCTTCCTGGTGAACTGGCCCACATTGTCCTGAGAAGTACTATTTACAGCACATTTCAGATTTTCTACAATTCTAACCTAAATAACTAACATTTCGGTGCGATACAGACCTGATATTAAGTCACTGAGACTGAATGTAGATGTGGTGGAGCTTAAAACATCAGATAAATGCAGCTTTTTTTAACGTTTCATGATTGATTTGTGGCCCTCCGCTTGGTCTATATTTCAATATGTGGCCCTCGATGGAAAAAGTTTGGACACCCCTGGTCTAGTTCCATCAAATAGAAAAGTCTGCACTGATCTTAACGAGTCAAAATGTCACATTAATATCCTGAAATCAAGACGTTTTAACTCATCTAGACATTAATTTTTTGCAGTGTATTTGTACTTGAGTAACAAAACAGAACACTTCATCATCTCTGTGCGCCACATCCGCCTCAAAACTATAAACCTCTCTGTTGAACGGGTCGCGTCTCGTTTGTTTCTGCTCTTTTCCCGGTCACTCACCATCCTCCTCCTCCTCCAGCTCCAGCTCCGGGCGGCGCTCCTTTTCCTCCACAAACGTCCACACACAGTCGGAGGTCCGGTCCGGCTCAAGCGGCTCAGTGGAAATGTTTGGGGCCGACGGCAGCGCGAGGCTTTCCGATGTGACTATTGATCCTAAAGAGCCCGGGGCCATCGCTGCATCCGGAAACATGACATCGACCCAGCGCCACAGCCACACATTCAGTCTAAGTTTATTTATCAAGTTACACTGATGACATCACGCTGCAAAAAGGACTTTTAAAGGACTTATGTTTTATCATTATTTAAGTTATTGGAATTAGATCAATTATTGGTGAAATCAGAGGGTTTCCCCAGATGTCAGTCGCTAACCCTGTAGTTTAGATCAGTTAAAACTGCAACAAGTGACAAAAATGTGACTAAAAAGAGCAAAAACGCTTCTTTAAGTGACATGAAAGTGATTAAAAGCGACAAAAATGTGACTAAAAGTGACAAAAATGCATCTAAAAGCAACAAAAAAATGAATACTAAGTGGCAACAATACATCTAAAACTAAGAATAAGTTAAAACTGCAACAAGTGACAAAAATGCGACTAAAAAGAGCAAAAACGCTTCTTTAAGTGACATGAAAGTGATTAAAAGCGACAAAAATGTGACTAAAAGTGACAAAAATGCATCTAAAAGCAACAAAAAAATGAATACTAAGTGGCAACAATACATCTAAAACTAAGAATAAGTTAAAACTGCAACAAGTGACAAAAATGCGACTAAAAAGAGCAAAAACGCTTCTTTAAGTGACATGAAAGTGATTAAAAGTGACAAATATGTTTCTAAAATCAACAAAAAAATGCACTAAAAGTGACAACAACACGTCTAAAACAACTAACACTCGGCTTAAAATGACAAAGACGCATCTACAAGTGACAAAATAGAAGTAAAAGCGACAAAAATGTGACAAAATTGACAAAAACACATCAAAAACAGCAAATGCTCTACTTAAAACAACAAAGACAAACGGAAAAAACATCCAGTCCACTTTATACATTTAGATAGCATTTTTTACATTTTACAAAGTGCTGCAATTTGGAAAAATATACCAGAAATAAAGCTCCATCTAAGACCACAATTAACCATCCATCCATCCATCTTCTTCCGCTTTATCCGGGGCCGGGTCGCGGCCACAATTAACCATGTTTATCTTAATGTTTGACCAGGTCAGATTTATTAAGGTTCTACAGCACTGATGACAAGACGCTGCAAAAAGGACTTTTAAATGACTTTGATTCAAGCGTTTTATCATTATTGAAGTTATTGAATTAGATCAATTATTGGTGAAATCAGAGGGTTTCCCCAGATGTAGTTTAGATCAGTTAAAACTGCAACAAGTGACAAAAATGTGACTAAAAAGAGCAAAAACGCTTCTTTAAGTGACATGAAAGCGACAAAAATGTGACTAAAAGTGACAAAAATGCATCTAAAATGACTAAAGACACAACAATACATCTAAAACGATGAAGACACAACTAAAAGTGACAAAAATGTGACAAAAATGCGTCTAAAATTACAAATACACTACATTAAATAACAAAGATGCTACTAAAAATAACAAAACAGGATTTAAAGCGACAAAAATGTGACTAAAAATGACAACAATAGGTCTAAAACAACAAAGACGCGTCTACAAGTGACAAAACAGAAGTAAAAGCAAAAAAAATGGGACAAAAAGTGACAAAAACACATCTAAAACAGCAAATGCTCTACTTAAAACAACAAAGACAAAACATCCAATCCACTTTATAGTTGTTGAAAGTAGATCAGTCCTCGATGACACTGGAGGGTTTCCCCAGATGTCGGTCCCATCGAACATTCAGCCGATATTTGTGATTGATATGGTTTGTGCCTGAGAGCGGCTCGATCTGGGTCGACCGACGGCTTTAAAAGGAAAGACACTACGGTTTATTTTAACATAAGTCACTACAGGCAAAACCTTTCTTTATTTATTTATTTGTTTTTTGGTCAGTTTTCTCTCTCACACGTCGACTTTCATGTGGAAACAACAAACATGTCCAATCTGCTCCTAAAGATGTTTGATTCTTCCATTGAATCCACTTCCATTGAATGAACTCTTCAAGTGTTCGGCCAATTATTTGATTGATGTAAAGTGCCACAGGAACTTGATAAATGTGACCTGGTCAAACCTTACATTAACATAAACATGTTTAATTGTGGTCTTAGATGGAGCTTTATTTTTGGTATTTTTTTCCAAATTGCAGCACTTTGTAAAATGTAACAAATGCAAGTGGATTGGATGTTTTTTCCGTTTGTCCATTTGCTGTTTTAGATGTGTTTTTGTCACTTTTTGTCCCATTTTTGTAGCTTTTACTTCTATTTTGTCACTTGTAGATGCGTCTTTGTTGTTTTAAGAAGAGTGTTAGTTGTTTTAGATGTGTTGTTGTCCCTTTTAGTCACTTTTTAGTTGCTTTAAGGCGGATTTTTGTCACTTTTAGTCACATTTTTGTCATTTAAAGTACTGTATTTGTCATTTTAGACCCATATTTGACACTTTCAGACACATTTTGATTGATTTCAGACGCATTTTTATCACTTTTTGTCACATTTTTGTCGCTTTTAATCACTTTCATGTCACTTAAAGAAGCATTTTTGCTCTTTTAAGTCACATTTTTGTCACTTTGTCACTGACTGACATCTGGGGAAACCCTCTGATTTCACCAATAATTGATCTAATTCCAACAACCAGCTTCTATAAGTTCCTGTGGCACTTTACATCAGTCAAATAACTGGGCGAACAGTTGAAGAGTTCATTCAATGGAAGTGGATTCAATGGAAGAATCAAACATCTTCAGGAGCAGATTGGACACGTCGACATGAGAGAGAGAGAAAACTGACCAAAAAACAAATAAATAAATAAAGAAAGGTTTTGCCTGTAGTGACTTATGTTAAAATAAACCGTAGTGTCTTTCCTTTTAAAGCCGTCGGTCGACCCAGATCGAGCCGCTCTCAGGCACAAACCATATCAATCACAAATATCGGCTGAATGTTCGATGGGACCGACATCTGGGGAAACCCTCCAGTGTCATCGAGGACTGATCTACTTTCAACAACCAACGCCTGAACTCAACTCATTTTAACTCGTATGATGTCATCAGTTTCACAGTAAACTGATCAATCTGAACGGGTCAAACCTCGGAGCTTTATTTTTGCAATATTTTTCCAAATTACATCACTTTGGAAAATGGAAAAATGTATATATAATGTGGATTGAATATTTTTTCCGTTTGTCTTTGTCGTTTTAAGTAGAGCGTTTGCTGTTTTAGACGTGTTTTTGTCACTTTTAGCAGCGTCTTTGTCGTTTAAAGTAGTGTATTTGTTCATTTTAAACACATTTTCGACGCTTTCAGTCACTTTTAGTTGTCTTTAGTCACATTTTGTCACTTTTACTCCTGTTTTGTCACTTTTAGTTGTGTCTTTGTTGTTTAAAGTAGAGTATTAGTTGTGTTAGATGTATTGTTATCGCTTTTAGTCATTTCCTAGTTGCTTTTAGATGCTTTTTTGTCACTTTTAGTCACATTTTTGTCACTTTTAGTCACATTTTTGTCGCTTTCATGTCACTTAAAGAAGCGTTTTTACTCTTTTTAGTCACATTTTTGTCGCTTTCATGTCACTTAAAGAAGCGTTTTTGCTCTTTTTAGTCACATTTTTGTCACTTGTTGCAGTTTTAACTGATCTAAACTACAGGGTTAGCGACTGACATCTGGGGAAACCCTCTGATTTCACCAATAATTGATCTAATTCCAATAACTATAAAGTGGATTGGATGTTTTGTCTTTGTCGTTTTAAGTAGAGCATTTGCTGTTTTAGACGTGTTTTTGTCACTTTTTTTTTGCTTTTACTTCTGTTTTGTCACTTGTAGACGCATCTTTGTTGTTTTAGATGTATCGTTGTCATTTTTAGTAACTTTTTAGTTTCTTTAAGCAGATTTTTGTCACTTTTAGTCATATTTTTGTTGTTTAAAGTACTGTATTTGTCATTTTAGATCCATTTTTGACACTTTCAGACACATCTTGGTTGATTTCAGACGCATTTTTATCACTTTTTGTCACATTTTTGTCACTTTTAATCACTTTCATGTCACTTAAAGAAGCGTTTTTGCTCTTTTTAGTCACATTTTTGTCACTTGTTGCAGTTTTAACTGATCTAAACTACAGGGTTAGCGACTGACATCTGGGGAAACCCTCTGATTTCACCAATAATTGATCTAATTCCAACAACCGACTTCAATAATGATAAAACATGAACTGAAGTCATTTAAAAGTCCTTTTTGCAGCGTCATGTCATCAGTGCTGCAAAAAGTATGGAATGATTTTTTAATATCAAATTCTAAAACTGATTTATTGATATAAGTTTTAAGTCAAAAAATGAGGCGAAATTTGAATTTTTAGGAACATTTTCAGTCCAATCTTTACTCAAACACTAAATAAGAAATCCATAATCCCTTCTGTAAATGTTTTTGTTACTAATATTTGTACAGAAATATATTTATCTTGAATTTTAGTCAAATGAACCTGTCAGAGGCACTTTACATCAATCAAATAATTGGAGAGAGTTCATTTGCAAAAACAGATAAATCAAATCCAATCCAATCCAACTTTATTTCTATTGCACTTTAAAAACAACAACGTTGACCAGAGTGCAGTACACAACAATATTAGTAAAACACAATAAATAGACACAGATACAGAAACACACACTGTACACTAAAAGTCAACACATCAATGAAAAGCTAATGAGAAAAGGTCAGTCTTTAGAGCCGACTTGAAGACGGATAGTGACTCTGTCTAAGGTGCAGGGGCAGCGCCTTCCATAGTTTTGGACCCGCGACAGAGAAGGAGCGACCCCCTCTAAGTTTTCTCCTTGATTTTGGGACGACTAATAAGGAGTGATCTGCTGACCTGAGTGAGCGCACAGGGGCGTAGGGCTGAATCAGGTCTGACAGATACTGAGGAGCAAATCCGTGAAGACATTTAAAAACAAATAAAAGGATTTTAAAATCAATGATAAGAGACAGGGAGCCAGTGCAAGGACTTTAAAACAGGCCTGATATGATTTCGCTTTTTGGTTCCGGTGAAGAGGCGAGCGGCCGCATTCTGTACAAGTTGCAGCCGCGCAAGAGATGTTTGGTTAAGACCAACATAAAGTGCATTACAATAATCTAGGCGGTTAGTGATAAAAGCATGAACTAGAATCTCAAAGTGATGCCGTGAAAGTACAGGTATTACTTTAACCATTAGATACAATTTTTGAAGATTTACAATTTGTCCAGATGTGGTTTCAAAAGCCATATTTTAGTGCAATAAAATAAAATCCCGTCGCTTTCCGAGCAAATCCTCTCACCTTTACTGTTATTAATACGATGTGTAGAAGACGGGATCAAAAATAAACAAACTTTCTGACACATTTTCAAACTGGAGATATCTGTTTTTTGCGAATGAACTCTTCACTTGTCAAAAACGGTCTTTGTCAAACGGTTTTATTTCCTTTCCGCTGTGTTTGTTGCAGAGACTTTGCAGAAGCTGAAACATGACCCTGGTCCAGGCCTGACGTGTTGTGTAAAGTGTCGCGTTTGTGTTTAACGGGGTCAGAGCGGGCGCAGTGAGGGCGTGTGTCCACCAGAGGGCAGCGCTGCACCGGGGGAGAACTCACTGCGGAGGAATCTGGACAAACCTGGTGAAGCAGAATTATCAAAGGGTTTGGGACGAGTTCGATGGTGGTGGGACGGAAATGATCAACTAGAACTAGAGATGGAGACTGAGACTAAATATTGCAGTTGTTCTTTTAGAAATCTGTAAAATTAGGAAATGGACGATAGGGGAGACTACGGTAAAGTGAGCACCCATTAAATCTAGACATTTATGACAAATACATTGAAATCATACATTCTTAAATCATGTCAAAAGTCTTAAAACACGGTGGAGCTGACTTATCATCTTTAAAAAAGTTATATTTCTGCACTTTTGTAGCTAATGCTTTTCATTCAAGACAATTATAATTTAAAATTCAGCAAATCTATGTTTAACTGTTGAAATATCTGAATGACGTCATCTGTAAATGTGGAAAGATTGTACTGATCGACACCAGGACTGGATCTAAACTGATCCAATACGACCAGAAGGTTCAACCCAGTTCTAAACCAAGTCTAAAGCCAGTCCAAACCAGGTTTAGACCAGGACTAAACTGGGTCCAAACCAGGTTTAAACCAGGACTAAACCAAGTCTAAGCAGTGTCCAAAAAACAGGTCTAAACCAGGTCCAAACCAGACCTAAACTGGGTCTAGACCAGGTCCAAACCAAGTCTAAAATAGATCTAAACCAGGACTAAAGTGGGTCTAAAGCCTGTCCAACCCAAGTCCAAACCAGGTCTAAGCCAGGTCCACACCAAGTCCAAAAAAGTCCAACCAAGTCTAAACCAGGTCCAGACTAAGCCTAAACCAGGTCCAGACCAGGTCTTATATTTTGAAAATTCATCCCATCTTCTTGATATTAATATTAACTGAATGTGGGTCCAGACCAAGTCAAAACCAAGTCTAAACAACGTCCAAAAACCAGGTCCAAACCAAGTCCAAACCAGGTCCCAGTCAGGTCCAAACCAGGTCCAAACCAAGTCCAAACCAGGTCCTAGTCAGGTCCAAACCAGGTCCCAGTCAGGTCCAAACCAGGTCCCAGTCAGGTCCAAACCAGGTCCCAGTCAGGTCCAAACCAGGTCCAAACCAGGTCCCAGTCAGGTCCAAACCAGGTCCAAACCAGGTCCCAGTCAGGTCCAAACCAGGTCCAAACCAGGTCCCAGTCAGGTCCAAACCAGGTCCAAACCAGGTCCCAGTCAGGTCCAAACCAGGTCCAAACCAGGTCCAAACCAGGTCCCAATCAGGTCCAAACCAGGTCCAAACCAGGTCCCAGTCAGGTCCAAACCAGGTCCCAGTCAGGTCCAAACCAGGTCCAAACCAGGTCCCAATCAGGTCCAAACCAGGTCCCAGTCAGGTCCAAACCAGGTCCCAGTCAGGTCCAAACCAGGTCCAAACCAGGTCCAAACCAGGTCCAAACCAGGTCCAAACCAGGTCCAAACCAGGTCCCAGTCAGGTCCAAACCAGGTCCCAGTCAGGTCCAAACCAGGTCCAAACCAGGTCCCAATCAGATCCAAACCAGGTCCAAACCAGGTCCAAAGCAGGTCCAAACCAGGTCCCAGTCAGGTCCAAACCAGGTCCCAGTCAGGTCCAAACCAGGTCCAAACCAGGTCCAAACCAGGTCCCAGTCAGGTCCAAACCAGGTCCAAACCAGGTCCAAACCAGGTCCCAGTCAGGTCCAAACCAGGTCCCAATCAGGTCCAAACCAGGTCCAAACCAGGTCCTAATCAGGTCCAAACCAGGTCCAAATCGGGTCCAAACCAGATCCAAACCAGGTCCCAGTCAGGTCCAAACCAGGTCCCAGTCAGGTCCAAACCAGGTCCAAACCAGGTCCAAACCAAGTCCAAACCAGGTTCAAACCAGGTCCCAGTCAGGTCCAAACCAGGTCCCAATCAAGTCCAAACCAGGTCCAAACCAGGTCCTAATCAGGTCCAAACCAGGTCCAAATTGGGTCCAAACCAGATCCAAACCAGGTCCCAGTCAGGTCCAAACCAAGTCCAAACCAGGTCCCAGTCAGGTCCAAACCAAGTCCAAACCAGGTTCAAACCAGGTCCCAGTCAGGTCCAAACCAGGTCCAAACCAGGTCCAAACCAGGTCCCAGTCAGGTCCAAACCAAGTCCAAACCAGGTTCAAACCAGGTCCCAGTCAGGTCCAAACCAGGTCCAAACCAGGTCCAAACCAGGTCCCAGTCAGGTCCCGTGTCTAGCTCGTTATCTTCTTCTTCTGCTGTTTGAGGAGCTTTAGATCGCTGTAAACTTCAGAGTCCAAGCAGCAGAACTAAGACCCTGGAATCACTCGGACCGAAGCGTAAACCGTGGAAATCTCCTCTGCAAATATGCCCCGGCGTTAATCATAATCCGAGCAAGTCCTTCAAGAAAAACACGAGGCCTGAGCGGAGACGACCTCTGAGTCTGACAGGTGAGACCACACTCTTCTGGCAGAGATTTTATTCTTAATTGGGCCGTTTGCAACAACAGCATAACCTTTAAACTGTTATGGTTTGATCCGATAAATGAATACTCTCCTCTCACCTGACCGTACAGGCCCCTCCTGTCCCGGGACGACTCCTGCTGCACTTTTGACCCAGAATGAAGCCCGTCCTCTGTTTCAGCTGCGACACTTGAGGTGTGTGACCCCTGCATTGGTCACACTCAGCGGGGCACTCAGCCTTCAGATCGGACCATTATCTTTTAACTTGGGCCTCGGTGCGTTCAGTGCCCCTCTCTGCAGTGCATGTTGGGACATGTCCCAGTCAGGTCCAAACCAGGCCCCAATCAGGTCCAAACCAGGTCCCAATCGGGTCCAAACCAGATCCAAACCAGGTCCCAGTCAGGTCCAAACCAGGTCCCAATCAGGTCCAAACCAGGTCCCAATCGGGTACAAACCAGGTCCCAATCAGGTCCAAACCAGGTCCAAACCAGGTCCAAACCAGATCCAAACCAGGTCCCAATAAGGTTCAAACCAGGTCCCAGTCAGGTCCAAACCAGGTCCAAACCAGGTCCCAGTCAGGTCCAAACCAGGTCCAAACCAGGCCCCAATCAGGTCCAAACCAGGTCCCAATCGGGTACAAACCAGGTCCCAATCAGGTCCAAACCAGGTCCAAACCAGGTCCCAATCAGGTCCAAACCAGGTCCCAATCGGGTACAAACCAGGTCCCAATCAGGTCCAAACCAGGTCCAAACCGGGTCCAAACCAGATCCAAACCAGGTCCCAATCAGGTCCAAACCAGGTCCCAATCAGGTCCAAACCAGGTTCAAACCAGGTCCCAGTCAGGTCCAAACCAGGTCCAAACCAGGTCCCAGTCAGGTCCAAACCAGGTGCAAACCAGGTCCAAACCAGGTCCAAACCAGGTCCCAGTCAGGTCCAAACCAGGTCCCAATCAGGTCCAAATCAGGTCCAAACCAGGTCCAAACCAGATCCAAACCAGGTCCCAATCAGGTCCAAACCAGGTCCAAACCAGGTCCCAATCAGGTCCAAACCAGGTCCCAATCAGGTCCAAACCAGGTCCCAATCAGGTCCAAACCAGGTCCAAACCAGATCCAAACCAGGTCCCAATCAGGTCCAAACCAGGTCCAAACCAGGTCCCAATCAGGTCCAAACCAGGTCCCAGTCAGGTCCAAACCAGGTCCAAACCAGGTCCCAGTCAGGTCCCAGTCAGGTCCAAACCAGGTCCAAACCAGGTCCCAGTCAGGTCCAAACCAGGTGCAAACCAGGTCCAAACCAGGTCCCAGTCAGGTCCAAACCTCTGATTCTGTTTCTGCTTCAGTAAAACTTCTCTTTCGTGCCGTCTTTGCTGGAATGAACGTCAGACGTGCAAAGTCGGCTCATTTGCATAGATCTGAATATGTATGAGCTCATTTACATGGTCCATATATGGGCGCTGAAGGTGTAGTCAGGGCGGGATCAAAGGCAGCTTCAGGTGGATTCATAAAAAATCTACCCAATCCGTCCCAAATGAGGCGCCAGGTCTGTGGAGAGGCGAGCTGCTCACGATTTTAAAGCTATTTTCAGCAGTAAAACTCCTGTAATTGATTAAATGCAAGATAGATAAAGGATTTTGTTATTGTGGAACATTCCAAAGTCAGAATCAAACCTGTGTTATTGTGTTTGAAGACAGCGTGAGATAAATTAAGCTTTTTTATATTTATAGGCTATTTTAAAAACCACTGGGTTCCAAACACGCCCAAGGTTTTTATTGATCTGTGTTTTTATTGTATTTTGAATGAGAAAAGGGTCATTTAAAGGTCATGTATTCTCGCCTGAACCTCCGCTCTGGTTCCACAGACCACGGTCCCGGTCCAGGTCTGGAGGAGGGGCCCGGGTGGATCACTTTCTGCTCACGCATTGATTCTTTTGTGGATTTACTGACGTCAACGAGGCTGTGTTTTATTAATGCTCACAAAATGACAGGGAGGTTAGTCTCTTCTGCGGAGGCTCAAAGGTGAACTGCGGACACAAGCGGAACCCCCTCAAAGAAAGAGACTTCTGACACGAAACAAAAGCCCGACAGGTTTGTGTCAAGAGCCTCTGACTTTAAACAAAACTATGTGATGTTTAAGGCGAGACACTGAAGGAAAAACTCATTTTCTTTCTATTTTTTGGTCAGTTTTCTCACATGTCGACTTTCATGTGGAAACAACAAACGTGTCCAATCTGCTCCTAAACATGTTTTATTCTTCCATTGAATCCACTTCATCCATAGATTTCTCTGGGACATTGTAACTTCAAAGGACGTTTTCTTAAAATGCATTTTTCTCCCTCGAGACACAAAGATCAGCTTAAAGTAGATCCTACACCAAACTGTACAATCTGGACTCAACAAGATTTAGACAAAACAAACAGAAGGATTTGACTAGAAGTGACAAAAACGTGACTAAAAGTGACAAAAATGCAACAAAAACAGCAAAAACATGATTAAAAGTGACAAAAATGTGACTAAAAGTGACAAAAATGCAACAAAAACAGAAAAAACATGATTTAAAGTGACAAAAACGTGACTAAAAGTGACAAAAATGCAACAAAAACAGCAAAAACATGATTTAAAGTGAAAAAATGTGACTAAAAGTGACAAAAATGCAACAAAAAACAGCAAAAACATGATTAAAAGTGACAAAAACGTGATTAAAAGCAACAAACTTCAAAGGTTGTTTCTTAAAATGCATTTTTCTCCCTCGAGACATAAAGATCAGCCTTAAAGTAGATCCTACACCAAACTGTACAATCTGGACTCAACAAGATTTAGACCAAACGTACAGAAGGATTTGTTCAGCTCTAATTCTAAAACGGATTTATTGAAGTTTTAAGTCAAAAAATAGAGTCAAAAATGGAAATTATAGAGCAAATTTCTGTTTAGATTTAATTCACTCCCTTTGCATTGTTTTATGTAAGTGATGCGTCAAAATAAACCCAGAAATTTAAACAGTTTTTCTATCCATTTTTCAGATTGAAATGTTCTAAACTGTGTGTTGCAACAGTGGAATTTCCCCATTGTGGGACAAATAAAGGATCTCTTCTCTTCTCTTCTCTTATCTTATATGGGGTGCACGGTGGCACAGTGGATAGAGCTCCTGCCTCACAATAAGGAGATGGTGGGTTTGAATCCCGGACCAGACCGACATCACATGATCTCTGGGAGGAGTCTGCATGTTCTACCTGTGGGTTCTCTCTGGGCTGCTCCCTCCGTCCAAACTCATGTGTTCAGGGTTAACTGGTGACTGAATGTGAGAGTGAATGTTTGTCTGTGTCTCTGTGTTAACCCTGTGACTGCCCACTGTCCAGGATGTACCCATGTAAGGCCCAAAGTCACTGGGATAAGCTCCAGTCACCCCCGACCCCCAACGGGAAAATCAAAATGAATGAATTGTCACAAATACGTGCAACTTTGGCCATTTTTTAGACATAAAAAGCTTTATTTCTACATTAAAACATGATGAAAGTCTCACAGCGCCTGGTATTCCCAAGCGGTCTCCCATCCAAATACTGACCAGGCCCGCACTTGCTTAGCTTCCAAGAGCAGACGAGATCGGGCGTGTTCCAAGCAGTTATGGCCGTAAGCTTTAAAGGGGTGCACGGTGGCAGAGCGGCTAGAGCTTCTGCCTCCCATTAAGGAGATCGTGGGTTTGAATCCCAGACCACCCTAACATCACACGATCTCTCTGGGTGGAGTCTGCATGTCCTCCCCGTGTTACCGTGGGTTCTATCTGGGTTCTCTGGCTCCTCCCACCGTCCAAAGACATGACTGTGTTCAGGTTAATTGACAACTCTAAATTGTCCGTAGTGAATGAATGTGAGAGTGAATGGTTGTCTGTCAATGTCTCTGTCTCTCTGTGTCAGCCCTGCGACGAATTGGCCACTGTCCAGGGTGTACCCCGCCTAAGGCCCAAAGTCACTGGGATAGGCTCCAGTCACCCGGGAATGGGAATAAGCGGTAGAAAATGATGAAAAGTAATACATTTTTTCTCACACTTATCAAAAGTTTCAAATTGATATTTTTAAACCTAAGATTTTTTTCCATTCACCTGAGATGTAACCTTTATTAAAATTATCTTTGCCTGCGTTTGTAAATGTATTTCATGATGTTTTGGGAGTTTAAACGGCAGCATTTTGTTTAAAGGGCCCATGACAGGTTTGATGACTCATTTGACAAAAATGCAGTTAAGATAAATATGTTTCAAATTGTGTTAAAAAACTTCACAAATTTAATTGTGGTTTAGCAGTTTTTTAGGTTTTTTGCCTTACTTCCTGGTTTTAAACAATGACATCACACTAGGAAATTACCATAACAACCATCCTGTACAGTGGGCCAAAACTCCTCAGATGTCACAGATTTGTTTATTTTACAAATAAAAACACGTGTGAACGCCTTTATTTTGTTGAATTCATGTATAAAGGTTCAACAAAAGTAATTTATTTTGTGTAAATTATGCATAACATTTGTCTCCCCAGTGTGATGTCATCAGTTTGTTTACTTCCTGTAATTTTGAACAGATTTTTCAACTTTTCTCCACAAATAGCTGCTTGATTTGCGTAAAACTATAATTTATATTTACAACAGGTATTAATACACCGAATAAAGTCAAAATTAGAAAATCATGAAAACCTGTCATACGCACTTTAAACAGAGCTTCTCCACAAGCCCTTAGTTGGAATAGAAACTATATTTGGGATACACCTAATTTTTAAAAACTGTTTTCGTGATACTAGATGCTAAAGTCCGCAAAGATTATGTGTTTTTACTGAAGAATCTACTGAAGATGTTTCTCTTCGAGGTTTAAACGCGCTCTTAAAACCTTCGTCCAGTTCACTCAGTTTTCCTCCATTTTTCCATGCTCTCTGACTCAAGATCTAGAACAATCACATTTGTTTCTCTTCTTAAAAATAAATTGTATGAAATAGTCCAACGTTGATACTGTATGTTTAAAGGTCCCATATTCTGCTCTTTCCCCATTACACAGTCTGTCCTAAGGGCTTTGTTGATACATTTTCTCGTTGTGTAATATCCATAACATAACAGTTTACAACAAACACCCATTTCTTGGACTGGCCCCCCTCCTTGTAAAAGCAAACGGCTCACTCTGAGATCTGACCCCCCCGAACAGAGAGCAGGCTGCCTCCCCCGCCCAACCCGCGCGGCTCCCCCTCCCAACCCGTGACGACGCCTAGAGTGGAGATGGTGCATGCGCCGTGTGCTCCGGTAAACAGCGATACACAAACACTGAATAAACATTTTCTGGTCCTGACGGTGCGTCGTGCTGAGTCCTACGTCCTGGATCTGACCTGGAGTTTGACGTGCTCCAGGACCTCGACGACGGACGTGCCGTTTGGTAAATAACAAGCTAACTCTTCTATCTGTCGTATCCATCGTGTAATCACTGTGTAGCATTAGCATTAGCTGTTTTTATTCTGCGGCTGCGCGCTTCCTGGAGGCGTGGCTTAAACACCGCGTCATCTTAGTGAAGAGCCCCCGTCTGCTGCTCAGCCGAGGGGGACGGAAAAGACAGTTCTCTAGTGAAAACATGAGGGAATCAATCAAAAAACCACTTTGGGCACAACATACAAGGCCCAAATAGCACTGGAGGAAGGTTAAAACCTCTGAAAAGTCCATTTTGCAGGATATGGGACCTTTAAACTGAGCACTTTTTGAGGCCACGGCGACAGAACAGACACGTCCTGAGCTCATCCTCTCCTCGTACGAGACTAAAGTTTGGGAATAATTCAGAATCCCAGAGCGCGGGACGGGTTTAGACGCCTGGACGAGTGTAATCGGTGCTGCTGAAGTGGAGTTATTTGAGCAGTCGTCGTCGTAGCAGCACATGGTGTCGTCTGCATTTGCACATGAAGCACATCGTGAGTCAGGGTTCAAAGGTCCTCACGCTCTTTGTACATAACGTTATTCTAATGTGTTTTGCTGGAAAAGGCCTTGGATCTGAAGTCTATTTTAATCTCGTCTTGTTGGTTGTGATTGTTATTCCGCCCACTGCCTCCGGAGCGCGAGGGAAACGTGCCTCGGAGACTTTCAATGAATCAAACAAACTCGATTACAGTGAAACAACAACTGATTTCACTTAAAACGGGAAAATGGACATGATATACCTCCTACGCGGTTATTATTATTATTATTCTTTCTCACCGCCGTTTTACATTAAGGCAAGACACTAAAGGTGAAAAGGAAAAATGTTAAATTTAAAGATATCAATTGTAAACTTCTCCTGTAGTTTAGCCACATAAAAGTTTTTCATCATGTCATGTTTTCATGTAGAAATGAGACATTTTATGTATAAAAACGGCCAAAAATACACATATTTGGCACATTTAAATCTGAAAAATGGACTGAACCAGGTTTGAATTTCTTGGTTCATTTTGTAACATATTAGTTTAAACAAATACAGAGGGGATTTTGGATTTCTTATTTACTTTTTAAGTAAACTAGACTAGAAAATTGTCCTAAAAGTTCCAATTTTTTTTTACTTAAAACTGCAATAAATCAGTTTTAGAATTAGCAATCAACAAATCCCAAATTTTTAAGGTCGGGCTACCAATGGACCCTCTGATGGCATTATTTGGAGCGCCTAGTGGTGGAATTTGTTTAAGCAACAAACAAAAGAATGTGTTAAGTTATGTCACTTTATTGGCTAGACGTTTAATTTTACTGAACTGGAAAAACAAGGTTCCCCCAGCTCCTCTAAATTTGTTAAGGGACACAATGCAAAATCTACAACTTGAGAAAAATAAGTTTTCACTAAGACAACAAGAAGACCGTTTTCATATAACTTGGCGGCCTTTTATTGATTATTTTAATAGTACATAAATGAGACATCCCACCCTAAATGTTGTGTATTTGCAGGTGTTTCTTTTCTTTCTTTTTTTTTGTTTTTTGTTTTGTCTCATGTTCTCCATTGGTTGTTACATGCAGAATATGTAAGTTGAGACGGTTTGTATAAAAAAAAAAAAAAAAATCCTTAATAAAAAGATATTGCAAAAAAAAAAAGAAAAAAAAAAAGAAATCAACAAATCCTTCTGTACGTTACGTCAAAATCTTGTTCAGTCCAGATTGTACAGTTTGGTGTGGGATCTACTTAAAGCGGTGATCCTTAAGTCCCTAGAGGAGAAAAATGCATTGAAAGTTTACAATGTCCCAGAGAAATCTATGGATGAAGTGGATTCAATGGAAGAATCAAACATCTTTAGGAGCAGATTGGACACGTTTGTTGTTTCCACAAGAAAGTCGACGTGTTCAGAGAGCAAACTGACCAAAAAACAAAAAACTGGAAAAAAAAAGAGTCTTGCCTGTAGAGCAGGGGTGTCCAAACTTTTTCCATCGAGGGCCACATATTGAAATATAGACCAAGCTGAGGGCCACAAATCAATCGTGAAACGTTAAAAAAAGCTGCATTTATCTGATGTTTTAAGCTCCACCACATCTACATTCAGTCTCAGTGCCTTAATATCAGGTCTGTGTGGCACCAAAATGTTAGTTATTTAGGTTAGAATTGTAGAAAATCTGAAATGTGCTGTAAATAGTACTTATCAGGACAATGTGGGCCAGTTCACCAGGAAGAATAAGGGCCAAGAAAAATTGGTCTGAGGGCCGCATTTGGCCCCCGGGCCTGAGTTTGGACATGCCTGCTGTAGAGTCTCGCCTTAACGTAAACCTCGGGTTGTTATGAGTTTGAGTCTTTTGGTTCAACTCAGACACGTTTGGTCCCAGGTAAAGCTCGTGGGTTCCAATAATGTTTAATACAGATGGGGGCAGTTAAAAAGATTATCACTTGAATGTAGGGCTGGGCGAAACGGCAAAAAAATATTATCACGATTTTCTTGGTCCAGATCATGATTTCGATTTGATCTCGATTCATGTTCACTTTGTATTTTTCTATTGCCTTTAACAGAGCTGCACCATTTAGAAAAAATATATAATTGTGATTTTTCTGACCAGTGTGACTGTGATTAGATTGTGAAAGGATTCTGTTCAAATTCACATTTTAAACACTATTTTGTCACTTTTAGTCGCGTTTTTGTCGTTTTTTGATACGTTTTGGTGCACTGAGTCGCGTTTGTTGTTTGTGGCTCGTTTTTGTCGCTTTTGGTCACAGTTTTGTCGCTTGTTTCAGAACATATTTGTACAAATCCAAACTACAGTGTGAGCAGTTTTTATTCAAATCAAAGCAAAACATTTTGTTGTTTGTGGAAGAAATTATTGCACTTTAAAATTCCAATCTTTGTGATTTGCTAATTACATCCATTAAAATTGCGTTTTCGTGTGGATTTGGTTTAATTGTGCAGCTCTGGCCTTTAAGAGGTAAATAAAGTCGTCTGCTCAGAGGCTTCAGAGGCTAAACAACAGGAGAAAAAGTGTGTTTGAACAGACAGCTGCATTAAAGACACAAACAGTCAATCACGACACGACGATTTCACAAAAACAGCAGATTGTCACAGGGACCAGCTCAACATTTCCTTTTTATCTCCAAATCACTCAGACCTACTTAAATTCTGTTGTTGTTAAACCAAAAGTTAACGGTTCTAGTCACTAATAGAAGTACAAAAATCTGTACGAAAATCTGGCTCTCGCCCCCGTCTGGCCAAATGACGTCATAACATTCTAGAATCTATAATCATCGATATAAACATGTGGGGTTTATGCATGTAGGAGTCTGATTATTTAATATAATTTATTGAAAATGCTCTGTGTCTCAAACGGTTCGCCTGCTGTAACACGATTAATATTCCTTTTCCACCAAAAAAAGACGTAAAGAATTCTCATCCATTTGTTTGTAGGAAGCTTTTGGGAAAATTCCATGGAAAAGTTAAAGATTTCTGCAAAATTATTCAACTCAGCCTTGATAGATTTGTTTCAAACTTGGCACAGTTAATGTTGATGTACAAAATATGAATTGCCTGAAAGTTTAGTCTTGGATCTTTTTTAACGTCTGAGATTTTCTGAAGTTCAAATGGGTTGATTTATTTAACGAGGACGACACAACAACGACGACTCATTGAACTAAAATGCACCTTAGATAAGGCAGACAAGGCAGGTTTATTTGTAGAGCACAATTCATACACAGGGCAATTCAAAGTGCTTTACAGGAAAATCACAAAACACAAAAAGACAAACAGAATCATTTTAAAATAAAGAGCTTTAAAAGAGAAGAAGAGTGCAGATAGATCTGTCAGTCGTTTGTACATCTAAAGAGAACTGTTTTAGCCTGGATTTAAACATTGTCAGAGTGGAGGCACCAGCAGGAGGCCGGTCCATGTTTAGTCCTGACTCTGGCACCAGCAGGAGGCCGGTCCATGTTTAGTCCTGACTCTGGCACCAGCAGGAGGCCGGTCCATGTTTAGTCCTGACTCTGGCACCAGCAGGAGGCCGGACCATGTTTAGTCCTGACTCTGGCACCAGCAGGAGGCCGGTCCATGTTTAGTCCTGACTCTGGCACCAGCAGGAGGCCGGTCCATGTTTAGTCCTGACTCTGGGCACCTGCAGGAGGCCGGTCCATGTTTAGTCCTGACTCTAGGCACCAGCAGGAGGCCGGTCCATGTTTAGTCCTGACTCTGGCACCAGCAGGAGGCCGGTCCATGTTTAGTCCTGACTCTGGCACCAGCAGGAGGCCGGTCCATGTTTAGTCCTGACTCTGGCACCAGCAGGAGGCCGGTCCATGTTTAGTCCTGACTCTGGCACCAGCAGGAGGCCGGTCCATGTTTAGTCCTGACTCTGGCACCAGCAGGAGGCCGGTCCACGTTTAGTCCTGACTCTGGCACCAGCAGGAGGCCGGTCCACGTTTAGTCCTGACTCTGGCACCAGCAGGAGGCCGGTCCACGTTTAGTCCTGACTCTGGCACCAGCAGGAGGCCGGTCCATGTTTAGTCCTGACTCTGGCACCAGCAGGAGGCCGGTCCATGTTTAGTCCTGACTCTGGCACCAGCAGGAGGCCGGTCCATGTTTAGTCCTGACTCTGGCACCAGCAGGAGGCCGGTCCATGTTTAGTCCTGACTCTGGCACCAGCAGGAGGCCGGTCCATGTTTAGTCCTGACTCTGGGCACCTGCAGGAGGCCGGTCCATGTTTAGTCCTGACTCTAGGCACCAGCAGGAGGCCGGTCCATGTTTAGTCCTGACTCTGGCACCAGCAGGAGGCCGGTCCATGTTTAGTCCTGACTCTGGCACCAGCAGGAGGCCGGTCCACGTTTAGTCCTGACTCTGGCACCAGCAGGAGGCCGGTCCACGTTTAGTCCTGACTCTGGCACCAGCAGGAGGCCGGTCCATGTTTAGTCCTGACTCTGGCACCAGCAGGAGGCCGGTCCATGTTTAGTCCTGACTCTGGCACCAGCAGGAGGCCGGTCCATGTTTAGTCCTGACTCTAGGCACCAGCAGGAGGCCGGTCCATGTTTAGTCCTGATAAATATATTTCAAATTCTGCAAAAAATCTTTACAAATTTTCATCCCAGTTTGGCAATATTTTAGGTTTTAATTTTACTTTCTGGTTGTAAATGATGACATCACACTAAGAAATTACCATAGCAACCACACTGTGCACTGGGCAAAACTCCTCTAATGTCACAGGTTTTTGTACTTAGCAAATAAAAATATGTGTGAACGTCTGTTTTTTTGTTCAATTAATGTTTAAAGGGTCAAAAAAGTTTTATATTTTTTGTAAATTATACCATAGTGGGATGTTATCAATCTATTTACCTGTCATTTTCAACAGATTTTTCAGTTTTTCTCCACAAACAAACACCTGATTGGTTTAAAAGTATAATTTACATTTACAAGTGTATTATTCCAACTAATAAAGTCAAAATTAGAAAATTGCAAAAACATGTCACACGCACTTTAACCTCACAGTGCACTTTGTAACTTTTCTTTTTTTTCCCCTTTTCTTTTTAGCAAAAAACAACAACAACAAACCTGTAGAAGTTAAAACGCAAGCTAGACGTGTGTAAAGCAACAGTGCGTAACTTTCTGGAGGTGGAAAGTCAACTGCACGACTCACACAGTTAAGTTAAAGCACAACTTTGCAACATTCTTCGTGCGTTTCATGCTGTTTCACTGTGGAATATTTCAGCCACGTTCCCACGGAAACGAGCCGGAGCCGTCAGGTTTGTGGAGACGCATGTTTTTTTTTTCTTTCACCGCAATAAAACTGTAAAAACATGCCGTTATTTTAGTCTGTTTTTGGTTAAAAAGGGTTGCAATTGGGCTTTGAGGGGAGTTACGTTCAACAGAAGCACTAAAGGCCTTGTACACAACATTTCTCTCGTATATAATCATCCTCCATCCAACCATTTACCCTTTTCTTTACCCCACTTCAAAGCAAACAGACATTTTCTGAGCACTCAAGCCCTGAATCCATAAAATATTACTCAAACATGCACGAATCAATCAAAATACAACGGGGGGGAAAGTGAAAAACGAAAAGCCAACACGTCCAAAAGCTCGTAAAAGATGGGTTTGTGTGTGCCGTTCCTCACACGTAATTGCAGTTTTTGGGCGCGTTTTTACAGCGAAATAAACGTTTGGAGCTTTTCCTGCAGCGATCAATAATGAATGACTCTTTTGGGCGATACATAAACATAAGCTGAGCGCGTGGTCTTTTCTGGAGCGCGCTCTCGTGTCCAGGCGTGAGGCGGCACTCCGGGTTCATCTGACCACACTGGGCAGGGCGAGGGGTGTGAAGTGCCTCTGCAGAGGGGGGAAGAGGGGGTGAGAGGGGAGAGAGGAGGGGGGAGAGAGAGGGAGAGAGGTGGAGAGAGAGAGAGATAGATAGAAGAGGAAATGATAGTGAGAGAGAGAGGAGGAGAGAAGGAGAGGGGAGAGAGAGTGAGAGAAGGAGAGAGGAGGGAGAGAGGGGGATGAGAGGAAGAGAGAGAAGAGGAAATGAGAGGGAGAGAGATGGAAGTGAGAGGGAGAAAGAGAGGAGGGAGTGAGAAACAGCGAGAGAGGGGAAGATGTGAGAGGGAGGAAGAGAGGGAAAGAGAGAGAGAAAGAAAGAAAGGAGGAAATGAGAGGGAGAGAGGAGTAAGTAACAGGGAGTGAGAGGGAGAAAGAGAGAGGATGAAGAAGAGAGAGGGAGATAGTGAGAGGAGGAAAAGAGAGAGGGAAGAGAGAGAAAATGAAGTGAGAGGGAGAGAGAGGAGGAAGAGAGGGAGAGGGAGAGAGGAAATGAGAGGGAGAGGAAGAAAGCAGGTGAGAGAGAGAGAGAGAGAGAGAGAGAGAGAGAGAGAGAGAGAGAGAGGAAATGAGAGGGAGAGGAAGAAAGCAGGTGAGAGAGAGAGAGAGAGGGGGGGTGAGAGAGAGAGAGAGGAGGAAATGAGAGGGAGAGAAAGAGACAGAGAGGAGAGAGGAGGACGTGAGAGGAAGAGAATGAGAGGATGAGGTCCTCTAGTTCAGAGAGAGTTCCTCCAAGTGGAGCCTTCATCAAATCTGGGACATTCGAAACTGAGTGTTTTGTGAGGCTCAGAGAAGCTCGTAAACAGGACAAATGAAACAAGTGTGAATGAAGCTAAACACAACTCCAGCTGAACAAGGTCAAAAGATAAAAAGAAAGATGTGTTTTTGCTTAACGTTGTGTCCTTTAAAGGAGCTGTACCTGATTTTTACTGTTTTGAAACGTAAACAACAGAACTAGTTCATGATCCCGGCTTTGTGCATGGAATAAAGTAAAGTCTGTTTTGCCGCTGTACAGATCCTGTAAAAGCATCTGTTCAGGTGAAAATGAAACCACAGCACTTTCTCTGCATCTGTTTACAGAGCGTTTTATTCTACGAGAAGCAGGAAGTGTGTTGCTAGCATGCTAATGCTTCTAAAGATGTTTTATTCTTCCATTCAATCCACTTCATCCATAGATTTCTCTGGGACATTGTAACTTCAAAGGCCGTTTTCTTAAAATACATTTTTGTCCCTCGAGACATAAAGATCAGCCTTAAAGTAGATCCTACACCAAACTGTACAATCTGGGACTGAAAGAGATTTTGACGGGACATAATGAAGGAAGTCTGATTTATTAAAGTCTAAAAAATGAGCCAAAATTTGAATTTTTAGGCCAAATTTCAGTTGGATCTAGTTTTTTAGATTTAAATGTTCAAAATATGTACAATTTTGGCCGTTTTTACTCATGAAATGCCTTATTTCTATATGAAAACATTACATGATGAATAACTTAAAATGCATTTTTCTCCCTCGAGACATAAAGATCAGCCTTGAAGTAGATCCTACACCAAACTGTATAATCTGGACGAAACGTACAGAGGGATTTTTTATTTCAAATTCTTAAAAAGATTTATTGAAGTTTTACTTTTAAAAAAATGAGTTGAAATTTACATTTTTAGGACAATTTCCAGTCCAATCTAGTTTACTCAAAAACTAAATAAGAAATCCAAAATCTCCTGTACATTTTTGTAACTAATATTTGTACAAAATGAACAAAGAAATGTGAACCTGGTCCTGTCCATTTTTTTTTTTTAGAATTTTTAAATGTCCCAAATATGTGTATTTTTGACCTTTTTTACACATAAAATGCCTTATTTCCACATGACATGATGGAAAAACCTGTAATACATTTGTTTCTTACATTTATGTGAGTAAACTACAGGAGAAGTTTAACATCGATATCTTTAATTGAATATTTTCTCCTGTTCACCTGCAGCGTCTCACCTTCAGATCCAAACCTTTACGTTGTGACTCAGATGTGAAGTCGCTTCTGTTTGCGTGACATTTCCTCCCGTGGTGAGGGGCGTGTCCTGCTCCTCGGCCGCCGTCGGATCGACCACTTGACTTCTCTTTATTAACGCCGCGCTCTCCGTCGTTCCACCTGCGCCGCCGCTGTTTCCCGCTCGCTCCAGAAGACGAGGCCGAGGTCACGCTTCAGTCACGGATCCAGCGCAGGCAGCCACGTTACCGCGGCAACCGGCCCGGGAACAGACGGCCATCTTTGTTGCGGGGGTCGGGGGTCAAGGCCGGGCTCTAATGAAGGAATCCGGCGCGGGAGTGAAGGCTTTTGTGGAGAGACAGGCTGCTGCTGCTGCTGTGGAGAATCTCTGTCACTGAGCGTTTCACAGGTTTGTATGTTTTTGTAGATTTTTCCTGTTTGTGAACAAAACATGGCGTCCCATTAGCTCGGTACCATTCCAGGAGTTAGCGCTAATGCATTTTCACTGGGAGAGTTAGCGTTAGCCTCCAAACATGGGAAACTACACTGGAAGAAATGATCGTCTAGGTCAGCGTTTCCCAACCAGGGGTACGGGGACCCCAAGGGGTACTTGAGGAATTACCAGGGGGCACTTGGAATGGTTTTAAAAGAAGATAAATGTACAAATCTGTAAAAATGTGTGATTAATTGTAAATTTTGCTTCTCTGTGGAGTATCTGGGACCATAATTAGAATTATAACAATAAATATAATAGTAATAACTGACTATTTTCAACTTGTAAATCCATTTATTTGCCTGAAACTCAAGTTAAGGGCTACTCTGAGTGTGAAACTAAATTTTATGGGGTACTTGAGGCAAAAAAGGTTGGGAACCACTGGTCTATAGGTTAATAAGTGGTTGATATAAGTAATATTTACCTTAAGATTGACAATGAAACAAGCATAAATGTCTTGTTTTACTTGAAATAAAAAAAGACAACAATTTTCAATCTTAAAATGAGAAAAAATAGTACTTCATTTAAGTTCTTATCTTATTGGTGGCTTTCAGATTTTCAAATATGTTGATGTCATATTCTCAGATGGGGGCAAGAGCCAGTTTTTCCCATAGACCCTTTAAAAGCTTGTGAACAAAAACATTCGGAGGCAAAAGTGAAGTGAAACATAATGTGATTTCATTAGAGAAACTGGGATTAACCTCAGAATATCAGAAAATATGAAAAATGTAGATGATTTAGTGTCAGTAAAAGCCTCAGACACATGTGAGTGACATCAGAGCTGCCGATGCCGACTAAAGCAAAGATCATGAGAGAGAGCGGTGGGTTTCTTTTCACATTCGTGTCTAAATGGCTTCATAACGCAGCTAAATCCTTTGTGTGTCACAGAGTAGAGTCAAACTGAATGACCACCTGACCCTCTGTCGCTTCCTGCCTCCACGTGGAGACCATAGAACTATAATAAAACCTGGAAGATGAATTCAAAATGGCGCCCTGTTCCTCCCTACGGCCTGAGCTCATTGGTGCATGACCCCAAAAAAATGTCTTACTTCTGCATTTACTTCCTGATACGGAGGCGGCCATCTTTGCTTTACTTCCTGACACGGAGGCGGCCATCTTTGCTTTACTTCCTGACACGGAGGCGGCCATCTTTGCTTTACTTCCTGATACGGAGGCTGCCATCTTTGCTTTAGGGTGCCACGTGACCACAATCCCCCATGATGCTTTGAGCGACGTGAACGACCAGCAACTGCAGGTCTTTGTGTTAGCGTTAGCTTGTGTGATTGTAATTGTGTTCTTCATGTTAGACACACGTGAAGCGTCTGAAATGAAATAAAATACAACTTACAGGTGTCTCTAGTCGAGCCTTTTCCACGAGCTTCTGTTTGTATCGTCCGACGCTCGTTCATGTGACTCACACGTGTTTACTGTGACGTCACTTCATATAAAAACGGTAATTTCAGCGATTTTAGAAACGGTAGAAAAGAACATTTCCTTCTATTTTATTTAAATACCGATAATAATTAAGTACTGTCTGCAATTATAATGTGCAATTATAGAAAAAGGCTGGTTCTAAGAGGCTGCAGTACCTCGTGTAACAAGGTTAAAGTGTATTGAATATCATCAAAATATGTATCACACCCCCATTTTATTTTGAAAGTTCTGTTTCTGTAACTGGTAGTGGTGGTAACCGTGGTAACCCCCCCTGCTCTGCCCCTTCTACTGTTGAGAGACTTGAAAACGGTATGTTACAACTTTAGCTCTGTGATTTTCGTATTATTTTGAGTTTGTACATCTATGTTAACTTGTTTTAATTCACTCAATATGTAACCTAGGATGTACAGTATTATTTTAATGTGGTTGGTGAAATATTTAGTTCTATTTGGTAATGTTATTTGAAGATGTTTTAGTCTTTCAGTATCGGCAGTTGGCTTGACAGGGGAGTAACTGTCAGGGCTCACAATGTAGCTAAATCTATTTAAATACAAACATACATGGAGTTCAATTCTCAATATTGTTTTGTTGTTATTGTTTAGGGGCAGAAGCTGATGTCACCACAAGTTACCAGTTCTTGTATTTTTTTGTGTGATTTCAGTCTTCTTGATAAAACTCACAAAACCTTCAAGACTGGTGTCGTCTATGCAACCTGGGTGAAAGTTCAGGGGTTACACTCGCACGACCACTAATCAATCTGGGACACAGACAGAGGGGGCGTGTCTTATCCAGTTAATTTAATACATCCATGGTCGCAGAGTAGAGTCACACTGGATGACCGCCTGACCCTCTTCTCTTCCGCTGGAGCTTCTGTCACTTCCTGCCTCCTCGTGGAGACCCTCCTCGTCTGAAGACACAGCCGTGTTTGTTGGATTCGCCGATGGCCGAGGCGCAGCTGTGGCTCGTCTGACCCAAAAACTGCTCTCCCTTCAGGCCAGTGTCACTTCACTTTGAACAGGAACCACCGATATGTACGAATTCAGATCTGCAGAAGAAGCTGTTTGGAAAAGGAGAGACCGGGGTTTAAAAGGTCTGGTTTGTAAAGACGACCTGCTATAGACGGACTTTCCTTTCACAACAAAACATCTCATGCAGAAACCATTATTACAACGACACATTATGATTATATTTAAGATTTTTCTGAACATTTTGCCTGTTTTCCCCCAGTTTGACAGTTTTCATAATGTAAACTTTATGATGTTACTTCCTGGTTGAACATGAGCAGTAAATATGACAGAGGCTGTGTCTGACTGTCCACACTGTTCCCTGTAGGGGGCACTATACAGTGGTCACGCCATTTTTAGTGGAGTCCGAATGTCCAGCAGGTGAAAAACTAGTGCACTCAAAATTTCCCACAATGCATCTTGAAAAGTAGTGTCCAGTGATGGCATGGATGTATTAAATGAAGTGGATAAGACACGCCCCCTCTGTCTGTGTCCCAGGTTGATTAGTGGTCGTGTGAGGTACTGCAGCCTCTTGGGCCCAGCCTTTTTCTATAATTTCTGGAGTGAACGGTAATTTCGGTGATTTTAGAAACGGTAGAAAAGAACATTTCCTTCTATTTTATTTAAATACCGATAATAATTCAGTACTGTCTGCAATTATAATGTGCAATTTTAGAAAAAGGCTGGTTCCAAGAGGCTGCAGTACCTCACACGGCCACTAATCAATCTGGGACCACAGTCAGAGGGGGCGTGTCTAATCCAGTTCATTTAATACATCCATGGTAATAACATAATTAATTGTGTAAGCGCTATGTAGTCAGTAGATGGCGCCTAAACTAAGTAAGTACCGTGGGAAACAGCCCAGATACAGATGTTCAGTTTTTTTATTGTAACTAAATTAACATTTTTTACTGTTTTAGTTCCAAAACATGAGATGCCAAACATTAAACACACGCTCTTGAGTACTTAAAGGCTAATGACTACACAAAAAATGCATAATATTTTTTCCTTTAAATAATAAAATAAATTAAACTAAGCGTCTTGCGTGAAGTAAAGCTCTATTGTCAGGTCGTTTTAAATGTATTTGTTTGTAGAATCGACACAAGAGGAGCGCTCTGATTGGCCCCGGGCTCCATTCACAAAACTTCTCTTTTCTTTAACTAAACTTTAAACCAAGCAGCGCTCAGCATCGATCCTTTATCCTCATCTAAATCCAAACAGCCTCTTTCTTAGTCATTAGACACAGGGAGAACACGCAAACTCCACACGCTTCAGCGGGAATCCAGCTCGTCTGTGCAGAAATGTCCTCCTCTTTCCATTTCGTTCACTTTTAATTGAACTAACATCAGTAATAGCCCAGCGGATTTCACTCATTATAAAGCCTCTAAACCAATTTAATCATTCACCGTGGTTATTATTTATTCATGTTTCCAATTAGCGGCACGCGGATCTGCCCCGACAAACATGGCAGCGCCGCGGTTCAGTAAAACGACGTAATTGAACCCGTGATGCGGCGTCGAGTCGATCCGCCGTCCACCGAGCTACTGCCCTGTGAAATGTGGACATCAATCAAGTCCTGCAGAGCCAAACCTTCTGCGTCTTCTGCTCTCGCACCAACAAACTTCTCGTCTCTCCAGCCTTGTTTTAATTGGTAAAAAATGGAGGGGATCGGTACGGTTCGATGATTGCACTGGAGACAACGTAGACAAGACGGTAAAAGCTGAAAATAAGAATAATTTCTCGCCAAACGCTGACTTGATCTTGTGAGAAATCGCCTGTTGAGTGATACCAAGTGATAAACGTTGCCAGTGTAACTCATAGTGACGAATGTTCAGCTCCAGCAGCGTCTTGTGGCGGCGCGGGGCCTTTCTGTGTGGAGTTTGCATGTTCTCCCTGTGTCTGCATAGGTTTCCTCTCGGTTCTCCGGTTTCGCCAACCACAAAAAACAATAGGTGTGTGAATGAGAGTGCGTTTGTGAGAGCAGGACAACGACGTCACCTCTGACGAAGGCGGAGGTCCTTCTGCCCAAACATGTCAGGTAAATATCACTTTTTTACTGTCTTTTTAGAAGAAACTCTCAAGTAAATGTATCGATCCTGTCCAGTGAACAAGATGGCCACCTGTTTAAGTCAATGGGCTGCACTTGCTAGCACGTGTCTCTAGTTAGCCTTTAGAAGCCAGGTTTATCTGGTGCCTGTGCAGCTCTGACGTGTTGTCAAATGACACAGGCTCGTACCAGAGTCTGACCAATCAGAGCGAGAGCTGCAAAGCGAGCGGCGCCAAACATTTAAAAGCTGTTTTCAAGAAAACTGAAGGATTTTGAACCAGAAAAAAAGTTTATGAACTGAAAATGGGTAAAATATGCAACAAAATCCGACCTTTGTGAAAGGCATAGCCTGTCAGTCCCTGTCAGCCCCTGTCAGTCCCTGTCAGCCCCTGTCAGCTGAACACGAGCAGTTTGTGCTTACATTGTGCTCAAGGGGAAACATGCTTTCTGGGCTGTGGAGGTTTTGTTCCCTGCAGTACCATGGAGCGGCCACCGGGGGCTGGCGACATGTTTAAGCTAACAATACCCTATCCAGGTGATATAATAACTCCATAGGCCTGACCAAATAAAACAATTCTACTGAAGAACACATACAAACTCATAGGACCCGAGTGAACAAAAAAAAAAAGTATAAAGCCCCAGTCAAAGCCAATGCATAACATAAAGAGGTTAAAACGTGGTGTAAAGAGAAGGGAAATAAAAGACACACCAAACTGGACCAAAAAAAAAAAAAAAAAAAAAGCGGGTGATGAGGTGAAAATTTAATTTTTAGGACAGTTTTCAGTCCAATCTGGTTTACTTAAAAACTAAAACAGAAATCCAAAATCCCATCTGTACATTTTTGTAACTAATATGTCACAAAATGAACCAAGAATTTAAACCTGGTTCTGTCCATTTTTCAGATGTATATCCTCCAATTATGTTTTTATTTTGGCCATTTTTACACATGAAAAGGTCTTATTTCTACATGAAAACATGACATGATGAAAAACTTGTAATAGATTTTTTTTCTTACATTTATGTGAGTAAACTACAGGAGAAGTTTACAATTGATATCTTTAAATTTAAGCAGCGTCTTACCATAATTTGAGTCATTATAGAACAAAAACTGCACAGTATTAATCAAAGTTTTTCTGACTTGACGACTGGAAAACAGAAACTCAGAAAAAATGTCAGCTCCGAAGATAAATGGAACACAGCACCTCACAAACCCGTACAAACCTGTTCTGAAACACATTTGATTCTTTTATTATCGCAAAACGGTTTCATTTCAAGGAAAACATACCGTTCTAAGTAAAAGGACAGTGTTTGGCTGCGCTGTCTGTCATCTGCAGTGAGTAAGTGCGGTTGAAGCTGCCGTTTTGACGATTTGACGCATATTCACTCCAGAAATAAATATTTATTGGAGTTTTGCCAACTTTTTTTCCTCCCAAACGCCAGAGTCACGTGACCCGCGGTGAGGAGAAAGTATGAGCTGAGTGTCCCAATCGTCCCAGGATTGAGGGCACTGTTTAGTCCAATGAACAGGGCAGGACTGTGGAGAGAATGAGGGGTTAGAGAATGAGTGAGACATTCGGACACAGACATAGTTAGAGGTAATTCTACGACAGTTACCTAGCAACCAGACTGTAAACAAGGGCCAAAATCAATTTAAATTGTACAATAGTCAGGATAAGACCTTTATTTTGTTGAGTGATGGTTTAAACCCTTGATTTTCAACCAGTGCCGGGGAACACTAGTGCGCCTTAAGGTTTTGCCAGGTGTCTTGAAGAATTGTCCAATTTCAGTTTACATATTGACAGTTGTGGATGGAAAATCATCACTATTGACACATTTACAGAACCAGACAGTGGCACAGACATTATTTACCATATTTTTTAAACGAAATGGTCTGGTTTGGTCATGTTCTAATTGTAATTGGTGTGCTGTGGTATCATTTAACCCATTTTAACTGAAAAAAGGTTGAAAAACACTGGTTTAAACTGTCTAAAAATGTGTCAGTTGCGTTCAGATTGCCTCTGTATTTTCAATTGCACGTTGCTTTTTGCTTAATTGGGCAGTGGCACAGGGGTTAGTGCTCTCGCTTCACAGCAAGAAGGTCCCAGGGCTTTTCTGTGTGGAGTTTGCGTGTTCTCCCCGTGTCTGTGTAGGTTTCCTCCGGCCGCTCTGGTCTCCCCTCACACTAAAAACATGAACAGTGTGTGAATAAGTGTTTGTGGGAGTGAATGCAGGACAACGGATGAAAAAAGGACAGTGTTTGGCTGCGCTGTCTGTCATCTGCAGTGAGTAAGTGCGGTCGAAGCTGCCGTTCCCTGAGTGTGCGCTGGGTTCACTTTTGGGAGTGTCAGAATCAAACCAAGGTTAAGTGGCTCGTATAAAGGTGAACATATGTGGCTCCATCTGCTGCGAACGCTTCTGAAAACATCGCCGGAAAACTCTGCAGCGAAAAGCCACAGTTGGATACATGAAACGTGTCCGAGTCCTTCTGCAGATTATAAACTCTACTCCTGCACAGCGACGGATTTAGAAAACAGAGGGCCCAACACAAAGAGACGCTACAGGCAAAAAGGAACTCTTCTTTTTTCTTACATTTTTTGTTTTTTTGGTCACTTTTCTCTCTCACGTGTCGACTTTCTTGTGGAAACAACAAACGTGTCCAATCTGCTCCTAAAGATGTTTTATTCTTCCATTGAATCCACTTCATCCATAGATTTCTCTGGGACATTGTAACTTCAAAGGCCGTTTTCTTAAAATGCATTTTTCTCCCTCGAGACATAAAGATCAGCCTTAAAGTAGATCCTACACCAAACTGTACAATCTGGACTCAACAGGAT
Source organism: Rhinogobius similis (assembly GCA_019453435.1). Lineage (NCBI taxonomy): Eukaryota > Metazoa > Chordata > Actinopteri > Gobiiformes > Gobiidae > Rhinogobius > Rhinogobius similis. The sequence goes on along the minus strand of CM033631.1, from coordinate 4,418,092 downwards.
TTAGACAAAACGAAAAGAAGGATTTTTTAATATCTAATTCTAAAACGTATTTATTGAAGTTTTAAGTCAAAAAAACTGAGGCAAAATTTTTATTTTTAGGACAATTTTCAGTCCAATACTGAAAAACTAAATAATAAATCCAAAATCTCCTGTACATTTTTTTGCAACTAATATATTACAAAAATAATTTAAACCTGGTTCTGTCCATTTTTTTCCAATTGAAATTGTGGTCATTTTTTCACATAAAATGCCTTATTTCTACATGAAAACATGACATGATGAAAAACATGTAATACATTTTTTCTTACATTTATGTGAGTAAACCACAGGAGGAGTTTAACATTGATATCTTTAAATGTTAGTAAGTTTTTCCTATTCATTTCAGATTTAAATGTCCCAAATATCTGTATTTTTGGCCATTTTTACACATAAAATGTCTTATTTCTACACAGAACCAGGTTTAAAATTCTTGGTTCAGTTTGTAATATATTAGTTACAAAAAAAAAGATACAGAGGGGATTTTGGATTTCTTACTTAGTTTTTGAGTAAACTTGATTGACTGAAAATTGTGCTAAAAATTTCGCCTTTTTTTTTGTTTTTTGTTTTTTTTTTACTTAAAACTTCAATAAATCAGTTTTAGAATTAGATATTTAAAAATCCTTCTGTTCGTTTGGTCTAAATCCTGTTGAGTCCAGATTGTACAGTTTGGTGTAGGATCTACTTTAAGGCTGATCTTTATGTCTCGAGAGAGAAAAATGCATTTTAAGAAAACGGCCTTTGAAGTTACAATGTCCCAGAGAAATCTATGGATGAAGTGGATTCAATGGAAGAATAAAACATCATTAGGAGCAGATTGGACAAGTTTGTTTTTTTCCACATGAAAGCTGATACGCAAGAGGTAAAACTGACCAAACCCCCCCCAAAAAAACCAACTTTACTGCTGTGCCTCTTGAATGTTATTTGAAACAAAGCTTTTGTACATGTGTTTTTATTTTATTTTATCAAGTTAAAATAAATGTTGTTGTTGCTGGGTTTTTTTGGGTCGTAAGTTAACTATTGGAAAAAATATCACACGTGCAAAGGCTGACATGCTCTAAAACAGCTTTTAATGGGGCTTGGAGGTCCTCCCCCAGAAAAAATATGTAGGAAATCAGACCATATTTCCTGTTTGTTGGTGGTATTCCAGCTGATTTAAATACATGATTTTCATTTGTAAGTTGATAATGTTACATTTCATTTTTCTACACAATCCCAGACTATTTCCATGCTCTTTTTCTTATTTAAAAACCCACTTTACTGTGACACTGAGAGAAAAACAACTCTTTCAGGACCTTGCATCTTAATGGGGCCCCTTCAGGTTGGGGGCCCCAGGCACGTGTCCCGTGTTGCCTAATGGTGAGTCCGCCACCGCCCCTGCGTCCTGTGTTTGCTTTAGGCCGGTCATTATGAATGTTCTCACTTATTTATTAGTTATTAATTTTAAATGGGAAACAACACTTTGAGCTTTTAATCATGTTCGTCAAAAACGTGGCTGGACTTGTATTTAGCTTCATTCGCGCTTGTTTCATTCATCCCGTTTACGAGCTCCTCCTTCTCTAAACCTCATAAAGACACACAGAAATTTCTGTTTTGTAGTGTGACATCCATAAATCTTATTAGAAAAAAATCGTACCGTGGACACCAGGCTTTAGACCTGGTTTAGTCCTGGTTTAGTCCTGGTTCAGTTCTGCAGATGCTGTAAAAGCTTTTCATATTAAATTGTTCTCGTATTTCTAAACCGTTGGACGTGTTTCTGGCCTCGAGGACAAAACCATCAGAAGAATCTGGTCCTGGATAAAATAAAGGAACAGGCCTGTGATTCAGTATCATTAGCCATGTTTACATGCGCAAAATGTCTTTAATCTGATCATGAATCGGATTAGAATTCTACTGTGTACATGGACCCTGAAAAAAATAATCTGATTACGACACGCGTTTACATGTTATACATTTGATCGGAATAAATTATTTTGACATGCGCAGAATTGGCTAACATACCGGAAACAGTAGAAGAAGAACAAACTTCCGTTGTAAACAAACATGGCTGCGTACGTTTTGGCTCGTAACATTTTTCTTTGTTGATTCCACCTCCCGTTTGTGCTGTTTAATACGACTTTTGATATGGAGCTGTATTGTGTGCTTCAGACCATACTTTTGTTTTTGCTGGTCTTGGTTATACAAAAACAAAAGCTTATACTTCTGCACATGATAAACTTTAACCGTTCATGGACTTCAATGAACAAGTCGTTGTTCCTCACCTTCCGTCGAGTCGTTGTACAATTTTCATTTCTTTTAACAGTTCGGACCAGTTCTGCCTCACGCTCACCATTACCCTCGCTTCCCCATTATCTGACGTAACAGACATGCGCAGAGAGGATACCTTCAACCAAAACATCGGAAGAAGCGTGTACATGCGCATCGATCGGAATAACAATTGGCATAACCCACCCGTCTCAATCGGAATGAAATTTTGATCCGAATGAGTGTAATCGGGTCAGAATATTCCGAATGGCGTGTTTACATTAAAGGTCCCATATTCTGCTATTTTCCCTTTCCCTTTCCCCAACCCGTGACGAAGCCTAGAGCGGAGATGGTGCATGCGCCGTGTGCTCCGGTAAACAGCGATACACAAACACTGAATAAACATTTTATCCGTCCTGACGGTGCGTCGTGCTGAGTCCTACGTCCTGGATCTGACCTGGAGTTTGACGTGCTCCAGGACCTCAACGACGGACGTTGCCGTTTGGTAAATAACAAGCTAACTCTTCTATCTGTCGTATCCATCGTGTAATTACTGTGTAGCATTAGCATTAGCTGTTTTTATTCTGCGGCTGCGCGCTTCCTGGAGGCGTGGCTTAAACACCGCGTCATCCTGGTGAAGCCGCGTCATCTTAGTGAGGAGCCCCCGTCTGCTGCTCAGCCGAGGGGGACGGAAAAGACAGTTCTCTAGTGAAAGCCTGAGGGAATCAATCAAAAAACCACTTTGGGCACAACATACGAGGCCCAAATAGCACTGGAGGAAGGTTAAAACCTCTGAAAAGTCGATTTTGCATGTTATGGGACCTTTAATCATTTTTATTCCGATCAGGCTTTTAATCCGATTACATGTGTCCATATAAACGTGGCTACTGGCTGCTGGATTGATATATTTGTGGACATATATTTTACAAAATGACCGCTTTTTTAGAGAAAGTAAATGTGTTTTATTATTTATTTTATTATTTTGATGATTCAAATGTGTGTATTTCATTCAGTTTGAGCAGGTCGTGGTTTAACAAAGAAATAATGTTGTTAAAATGTATTTGCTTCTTGAAAAACACTGATACGTCGCAGAATATCATACATATTACTTTCTGATTGTGAGTTAGATTCCCAGAGATTCCCAGCACCACCACTGCCTACTGTTGTTGTTTTCTATAGCAAGGCACCTCTCCCTTTGTGTCCGAGCTTCTGCATCTCTTCAGAAGCAGAACATCGGTAAACAAGGATTAAACGTGTGATTGGAACAAAATAATACGCCTTTTTAAACACATTGTTCGCAGAGAAACACCAGATTCCTTTGTCTTTGTCTCGCGGAGTCTGTAACTGTCTCTGATTATTGTTTTCGACGCTGTACCTGCCGCTCACATCTCTCGCGTCTGATGGAAAAGCCTGAAATTGCTGCATATTATCTCTCCTTTTATGTTTTATTATCATGTATTTGCAGCTATTTCGGCTCAGATCTGTTGCCTGTTTCTCTCGTCTCTCTTTCTGTTTCAAATATGGCGGAGGAGAAATTGTGTCACATTTCGTCTCTGATTTCAACCCGTTCGAACCGAAACTCTGCCATGTGTCCAGCAGCAGCGACTCTTTCCGTCAGATCGTCTTTGTGTTTACTGAAAAAGTTTGTTGTGTACAGTGATCCCTCGTTTATCGCGGGAGTTGCGTTCCAAAAATAACACGCGAAAAGTGAAATCCGTGAAGTAGTCACAGCTTTATTTTTTATTATTTTACAATGCAATACTGAACTATGGAATGAAACCAAAAATCAAAACCTGTTTTAAAGCCCAAAATTTGTTTAAAACAATCATTTTAATATAGTAATACAAGGTTGGAAACATTGTCACTCGCGTATTTCACAGTCTGTGCCTCTTCGTCATGACTCCGCTCCGCTGTAGCGTCTGTTTCTACTGAAGGCGCAGTCTCGGGAGTCTTTCTCCGAGAAAAGAACATTGTTATGGGTAGTTGTTGGCGCTCTTTCTTTTTCTGAGCAAGAAGATTTTTATAAGCGGATATGCCACCTTGATTATATTTGAGAACTGCAACGAACGACTCGTCAAAGGGTCCGTTCTTGTGCGTGCGCTGAAGTTCAGTGGATGCACTGTAAAAATATCCGAACTGTAAAAATATCCGCACTGTAAAAAAAATCTGTGAAGCAGCGAAGCCGCGAAAGATGAAACGCGATAGAGCGAGGGATCACTGTATCTCGACAGTTCCACGGTTCAGAAGTTAAACATGGGAATCTGACTATTTTGGGGAATGTTTGCCGCCAAAACGTGAAGGTTTGTGGTTCAATCTTGGTTACAAACTGTCATTCTTTCCTCTCTTTCGCTCACGTTCTGTTAGATTTTGGAGACAAACCAGGACTTAAGACAAACCAGGACTAAAGACTGATTTTGAAAAGCATAAAGTCTCTTTTTATTGTTTTGCAGACGACTTTCAAATAAATCTGTGATAGTCGCACCACAATCAAACACTGCAGGACGGTCGCAGTGATGTGCAGATGTGGTGAGTATCAACTGCCTAAACCAGGGGTCTCGAACTCATTTTGAGCAGGGGCCAAATTTAGAAAATCAGAGCTGGTCAGGGGCCGCAACAGAGACAGACCTGAAATGCACTAAATACATTTTCCACCTACAAAATCTATATAAAAGAGATTTTAGTGACCAGAAGTTGATGTTGATATTAATTAATTCATGGAGTGATCTGGGCCATTTATTCACCTTATTACCGAGGATGTTGTCGGCGCCGCCATCTTGTTTCCGTTGTAGTTCACACGGAGCAGACGAGCTCAACAGAAAATAAGTTCTACATGGACTAAAAAGACGTTTTCAGGCCTCAGGAAATCGGTGCAGTGTGACTTGTTTTTGCTCGTGTTCATTAAACATTTTAGACAAATCAGTTTACTTTATATAACGTTTTAGTGAGAGACTTTTCCCTCGTTGGTCATTTACGTAAACACCGTTAGCGTCAAACCGGAAGTCCCGGAAAAGTGTGCATCATAGACATAAAAAGAGGCAAAAGTGGACGGGGCGGAATAAGGTGAATAAAACTTAACGTGGAATTTTTACTAAAAAAGTACTTAAAGGGCCTGTACTTGATTTTTATTTACTCTAGTTAAGATAAATTCTCTTTACATCACACATTGTTTGATAGAAACAACTTCATGGAAAGACACTGGGTTTGTACTGTTTATTCACTTTCGGAATGAACTAGTGCAGAAGTGTTTACCAGGGTCACCTCTTTTCAGCCAATCAGGGACATCATAAACTATGAATCATGGGAAAATAACTGATTGACACTATCACAGACTGTGACTCTCTGTCATTGTGCAGTTTCAAAAGCACTAAAAGCTAATTGTAAAGAGAGTTAGACAAGTAATTTATCGTGTCGTGAGCAACTTCTGCACCAAAAAATAATGTAAAACCACCAGACAATAGCACAAACATGATTTGGTTCATTACATGCCATATTTTATTAACTAAATGGTCTGAATTGGTCACGTTTTTGTTGTACGTGGTGTGCCGTGGCATCTTTTAAACCTAAAAAGTGTGCCTCAGCTTGAAAAAGATTCAAAAACTGATGTAGATGATCTGAAAATACGTCCGAAAATCCCGGAAGTTCAGCAGGACGTGTGTTTGACGCTATGAGGGGGAGGATTTTCTAATTCCTCAAAACAGTGTGAATGCAGCTGAATGCTACTTCAGGTGTGTTTTTGATGATGGAACATTGTTAGAACAGGGTTTAAAGCTCAAAAGTCACTGTAGCAGAAAAATGTGTCCTTTAACTAATCTTAAATCGCCAAAAGTCTAAAATTAAGATTAACTGCCTCAAATTAAGACACTTTAACTCATAAAGAAATTCATTTTTTGCAGTGTATGTCAAAATATATACGTAAATGTAAAAGTTTTGCTGATTTTCAACTCAAACTCAACTCAAAATGACAAACGGCTTCAGAATTTTACGTCGGCGCTAAAAATAATCCGTCGAATTCTCGGTTAACGTTACCTCTGACCTCTGAAATGAAACATGGCCTGGAAGTGAAACTGATCTGGACCATAGAACTATAATAAAACCTGGAAGATGAATCCAAAATGGCGCCCTGTTCCTCCCTGGATGAAGAATGAACTGGGATAAGACACGCTCTCCGTCCTGAAACCTTGATTTAGGCCGCATGCAGTACTTGCAGCCTTTGAAACCAGCCTTTTTCTAAAGTGGTCATTATAATCACAGATAGAACTGAATTATTATCGGTATTTAAATAAAATAGAAGCGAAATGTTCTTACCGCTTCTAAAATCACAGAAATGACCGCTTTTAGTAATAAGTGGGATTGTGCGCGTAATGACCATTTAAAGCAGAGAATGGCGCCCTCGCATCAGGAAGTGGAATGCGAAGTAAGAAAGCTTTCTTTGGGGTCATGCACCAATGAGCTCAGGCCACAGGGAGGAACAGGGCGCCATTTTGGATTCATCTTCCAGGTTTTATCATAGTTCTATGGTTTATCCCTATGGAGTGAGCTCATTGGCGCTTGACCCCAAAAAAAATGTCTTACTTCCACATTTACTTCCTGATACGGAGGCTGCCATCTTTGCTTTAGGGCGCCACGTGACGACAATCCCCCATGATGCTTTGAGCGACGTGAACGACCAGCAGCTGCAAGTTTTTGTGTTAGCGTTAGCTTGTGTGATTGTAATTGTGTTCTTCATGTTAGACACACGTGAAGCGTCTGAAATGAAATAAAATACAACTTACAGGTGTCTCTAGTCGAGCCTTGTCCACGAGCTTCTGTTTGTATCGTCTGACGCTGCGTTCACGCATTGACTTCGCACATGTTTGTGTGACGTCACTTCATATAAAAACGGTAATTTCAGTGATTTTAGAAACGGTAGAAAAGAACATTTCCTTCTATTTTATTTAAATACCGATAATAATTCAGTCCTGTCTGTGATTATAATGTGACATTTTAGAAAAAGGCTGGTTCCAAGAGGCTGCAGTACCTCACACGACCACTAATCAATCTGGGACACGGACAGAGGGGGCGGGGCTTATCCATTTGATTTAATACATCCATGATCTGGACACACGAGAACTTGGATGAACGTTTGGTTTAAAAACACAATCTGATCCTTAACAGACGCCACACAAACAGTCGGCGGCGTTTCTCTCTCAGACCCCGTTGGCTCTGGCGGCGCTCGGCGTGGATCGAGGTCAGGAGTGGCGTGATTTCTGTGGCAGAGGTGTGATTCTCGGCGGACCAGGCCCAGATCGTCTCTCTCTTGTCTCCGAGCTTTGCCCTTCACACTGACGAGGACGAGGAGGAGGAGGAGGAGGAGTGAAAATGGGCCACACTGAAGAGGAGACGCAGAGGGAATCACGAGGCACAGAACTCACTGCAGACTAAAGGTTTGGGACCCAACCTCCAGGATTCATGACACGCTATAAAACAAAGACAGATAGTACACACATTCTATCACAGAAGTACGTGTTAGCGACCCAAAAATGAATCCATTAAGAGTAAAACTGTTTGGGAAGATAACACACATTTTCTGCTGCAGTGACTTTTTTGAGCTTTAAATCCTTTTCTGACAATGTTCCGTCATCAAAAACACACTTGGAGTAGCATTCAGTTGCATTCACGCTGTTTTGACGAATGTTTATTAGAAAATCCTCTCCCCTTGAGCGTCAAACACACTTCCAGCTGAACTTCCTCGATCCACTCCATATTTTCAGATCATCTATGTCATTTGTCGGAGAATCTTCTGCTGTTTTCAGTCCTTAAATCATCGCCAAACTCGTTCTGAGCATTTCTGCCTCTAAACACGAAAACTGCTGCAGCAAATCCGCATCATAGCGTCTTTTCAAGTGTATTTCATAGTGACTGAAAACACAGGTCAAAGAATGAATACATGAGATGGGAAATTTAAGGCAGTCATGTTTTTGTCGCTTTTGGTTGTGTTTTTGTCACTTTAAGTCTCATTTTTGAGTCTTATAGTCATGTTTTTGTTGCTTTTAGTCGTGTTTTTGTCAATTTTAGTTCCGTTTTTGTCACTGTGAGTCGCTTTTGTGCTTTTAGTCACGTTCTTGTCATTTTTAGTTGCGTTTTTGTCCCTTTAAGTCACATTTATTTCCCTTTTAGCCACGTTTTTGTCACTGTAAATCATGTTTTTGTCGCTTTTAGTTGTGTTTTGGTCACTTTAAGTCACATTTTTGAGTCTTATAGTCATGTTTTTGTTGCTTTTAGTCGTGTTTTACTTACTTTCAGTGGCGGTTTTGTCCCTTTTAAGTCATGTTTTTGTCAATTTTAGTTCTGTTTTTGTCACTGTGAGTCGCTTTTGCGCTTTTAGTCACGTTCTTGTCATTTTTAGTTGAGTTTTTGTCCCTTTAAGTCACATTTTTTTCCCTTTTAGCCACGTTTTTGTCACTGTAAATCATGTTTTTGTCGCTTTTAGTTGTTTTTTCGTCACTTTAAGTCACATTTTTGAGTCTTTTAGTCATGTTTTTGTTGCTTTTAGTCGTGTTTTACTTACTTTCAGTGGCGGTTTTGTCCCTTTTAAGTCTTGTTTTTGTCAATTTTAGTTCTGTTTTTGTCACTGTGAGTCGCTTTTGTGCTTTTAGTCACGTTCTTGTCATTTTTAGTTGAGTTTTTGTCCCTTTAAGTCACATTTATTTCCCTTTTAGCCACGTTTTTGTCACTGTAAATCATGTTTTTGTCGCTTTTAGTTGTGTTTTTTTCTCTTTAATTCACGTGTTTGACTCTGTTAGTCATTTTTTTTTTTACTTTTAGTTGTATTTTACACACTTTCAGTGACAGTTTTGTCCCTTTAAGTCATGTTTTGTCCCTTTAAGTCATGTTTTGTCCATTTTAGTCAAGTTTTTGTCGCTTTCTGTCTTGTTTTTCCCACTTTTAGTAGCACTTTTTGTCACTTTAAGTCACGTTTTTGAGTCTTATAGTCATGTTTTTGTTGCTTTTAGTCGTGTTTTACTTACTTTCAGTGGCGGTTTTGTCCCTTTTAAGTCATGTTTTTGTCAATTTTAGTTCTGTTTTTGTCACTGTGAGTCGCTTTTGTGCTTTTAGTCACGTTCTTGTCATTTTTAGTTGAGTTTTTGTCCCTTTAAGTCACATTTATTTCCCTTTTAGCCACGTTTTTGTCACTGTAAATCATGTTTTTGTCGCTTTTAGTTGTGTTTTCGTCACTTTAAGTCACATTTTTGAGTCTTATAGTCATGTTTTTGTTGCTTTTAGTCGTGTTTTACTTACTTTCAGTGGCGGTTTTGTCCCTTTTAAGTCATGTTTTTGTCAATTTTAGTTCAGTTTTTGTCACTGTGAGTCACTTTTGTGCTTTTAGTCACGATTTTGTCATTTTTAGTTGCGTTTTTGTCCCTTTAAGTCACATTTATTTCCCTTTTAGCCACATTTTTGTCACTGTAAATCATGTTTTTGTCGCTTTTAGTTGTGTTTTTTTCTCTTTAAGTCACGTTTTTGACTCTGTTAGTCTTTTTTTTTACTTTTAGTCGTATTTTACACACCTTCAGTGACAGTTTTGTCCCTTTAAGTCATGTTTTGTCCCTTTAAGTCATGTTTTTGTCCATTTTAGTCAAGTTTTTGTCGCTTTCTGTCTTGTTTTTCCCACTTTTAGTAGCACTTTTCGTCACTTTAAGTCACATTTTTGAGTCTTATAGTCATGTTTTTGTTGCTTTTAGTCGTGTTTTACTTACTTTCAGTGGCGGTTTTGTCCCTTTTAATTCATGTTTTTGTCAATTTTAGTTCCGTTTTTGTCACTGTTAGTCGCTTTTGTGCTTTTAGTCACGTTCTTGTCATTTTTAGTTGCGTTTTTGTCCCTTTAAGTCACATTTTCCCTTTTAGCCACGTTTTTGTCACTCTAAATCATGTTTTTGTTGCTTTTAGTTGTGTTTTTTTCTCTTTAAGTCACGTTTTTGACTCTGTTAGTCAGTTTTTTTACTTGTAGTCATATTTTACATACTTTCAGTGACAGTTTTGTCCCTTTAAGTCATGTTTTGTCCATTTTAGTCAAGTTTTTGTCTTGTTTTTCCCACTTTTAGTAGCATTTTGTGTCACTTTAAGTCACGTTTTTGTCACCTGTAGTCACGTTTTTGTTGCTTGTTTCAGAACAAATCAAACCAGTGTTTTTCAACCTTTTTTGACTCATGGCACATTTTTTTTGTTGAAACGATTCTGTGGCACACTATCTACTGAAAATAATAACAAATTGCACCTTTTAGAGCAAATAAATTCAAATATAATTAAACTAATTTGGTTTATGACACTAAATTTGGCAATGATGACTGGTTTGTTTTCTAGTTTTGGATTAGAATTCAGCTCAGAACTCTCCAACTATGTCCAAGATGGCGCCGCTGACGGATGCCCTGGCGTTTTGGTGCGCTCTATGTTGTTTGTTTTTGTGCGTTAATCGTGTGTCCGCGTGCTCTTACACCCGTGAAGAGCTCTTAAACATCAAAACTTCTGCCCCCCACGGACTTATTTCCAGTTTTTAGCGTCTGCTGCAGATTTAGCGCTAGTTTTGGCCAAAAGAGTGAGACGCCGCAGAAGAGGAAAGCGCGCGGGGGCTCTCGTGCGCCTTCGGAAACGCGGCGCGCGTACGCCCTTACCTGGGATCTTCCTCTCCAACGTCCGCTCACTCAGCAACAAGATGGACGAACTGGCGCTGCTGATGAAGAGGAACAGAGACTTTTCTTCGTCTTCTGTTTTGTGTTTCACGGAGACGTGGCTCAGCGAGTCGATCCCGGACTGCGCGCTCCATTTGGAGGGATTCCAGCTCCTCCGCGCCGACAGACAAAGGGATCTCTCCGGGGGAAAAACAAAAGGCGGTGGAGTCTGTTTCTTCATCAACAACGCTTGGTGCTCTTATGTGACTGTGATTTCCAAACTCTGCTCTCCTGATCTGGAATATCTCTTCATTAACTGTAATCCATTCTACTCTCCACTTTTGCTTCATTCATTCTCGCCACTGTTTACATCCCGCCGTCTTGTGAAACACACAGGGAGGCACAGCGGCGTGTTAGCGGAGCGGAGTTTTGAATACTGAGCAGGACTTCCCGGACTCCTTGTTGATCATCCTCGGGGATTTTAACAAGGGTAATCTCAGCCAGGAACTACCAAAGTACAGACAGTTTATTAAATGCCCGACCAGAGAGCAGAACACGCTGGATCATTGTTACACTACAGTGAGTGGGTCCTTCCGGCGGTTCCTCGGCTGCCCTAGGGCTTCTCAGATCACGTCATGGTCCACCTGATCCCCTCATACAGACAGAGGCTGAAGCTCTCCAAACCTGTGGTGAGGACTTCTAAAGAAGTGGACCAGCGAGGCAGTGGAGGAGCTACGCGCGTGCTTGGACATTACAGACTGGGATGTGTTCAAAACTGCCACGGATGGTTTGGATGAGTACACGGACACTGTGACGTCATACATCCAATTCTGTGAGGACAGTATCATTCCCACACGCACCAGGGTGATTTATAACAACGACAAGCCCTGGTTTCACACCCAAACTGAGGCAGCTCAGGCAGCAGAAGGAGGCAGCTTTCAGAGCAGGGGACAGAGAGAGCTACAAAGGTGCTAAGTACAGATTTAGCAGGGAGGTGTCAAGAGCTAGATCTCTGTACAACACAGCGCTTAAAGCAGTCTTTCTCTGCTAACAGCGCCTGGGGTTTGGAGGGACTTAGGCAGATCACCAACTACAAGCCCAAAGCCCCCCATGCTGCTGACGACCAGAAACTCGCTGAACAGCTCGCCTCCTTCTATTCACGATTCGAAATCTCAACCCCCGCCCCCACCCATCTCACTACAATAGACATTTCTGCCAATCACACCCCGGGTCCCCCCACCTCCCCCACTGGCCTTTCACTACACAGGGACAATGTACGGAAACAGTTCGGAAGTCCAACCCCGGAAAGCTGCTGGACCAGGCGGTGTCTCCCCCGCCACCCTGAGACACTGTGCAGACGAGCTGACTCCTGTCTTCACAGACATTTTTAACACCTCTCTGGAGTCATGCCATGTCCCAGCCTGCTTCAAGTCGTCCATCATCGTCCCTGTCCCCAAGAAGCCCCGGATCACTGGACTTAATGACTTCAGGCCTGTGGCTCTGACGCCTGTCGTCATGAAGTCCTTTGAGCGCCTGGTCCTGCCCAATCTCAAGTCCTTCACCTCCTCCGCCCTGGACCCACTGCAGTTCGCCTACAGAGCCAACAGATCTGTAGACGCGGCGCCATCAACCTGGCCCTCCACTTCATCCTGAAGCATCTGGACTCCCCGGGAACCTACGCCAGGGTCCTGTTTGTGGACTTCAGCTCTGCATTCAACACCATCATCCCTGCTCTGCTCCAGGACAAGCTCTCTCAGCTCCACGTGCCTGACTCCATCTGCAGGTGGATCACTGACTTCCTGACGGACCGGAGGCAGTGCGTGCGGCTGGGGAAGAATGTCTCAGAGACTCGGACTATCAACACAGGAACTCCACAGGGCTGTGTACTTTCTCCTCTGCTCTTCTCCTGTACACCAACTGCTGCAACTCCAGCCACGACTCTGTAAAACTGATCAAGTTTGCAGAGCGACACCACCCTCATCGGACTCATCTCGGACGGCGATGAGTCTGTCTACAGGAGGGAGGTGGACCGGCTGGTGTCCTGGTGCAGCGACAACAACCTGGAGCTCAACGCCCAGAAGACAGTGGAGATGATCGTAGACTTCCAGGAAAGTCTCCAGGCCCCCTGCCCCCCCTTGCCCTGACAGACTCTCCCATCACCACCGTGGACTCTTTCCGCTTCCTTGGCACCACCATCACTCAGGACCTCAAGTGGGAGCCAACCATCAGCTCCATCATCAAGAAGGCCCAGCAGAGGATGTACTTCCTGCGGCAGCTGAGGAAAGCCAAGCTGCCGGCGCAGATGATGGTGCAGTTCTACACGGCCATCATTGAGTCCATCCTCACCTCCTCCATCACCGTGTGGTATGCTGGAGCCACAGCCAGGGACAAACAGAGACTACAGGCGCATTGTGCGCTCTGCTGAAGGTGATCGGCTGCAGCCTTCCATCTGTCCAGGACCTGTGTCTCCAGGACTCGGGGACGAGCAGGTCGGATCACAGCTGACCCTTCTCACCCTGGACATGGACTATTTGAGCCACTCCCCTCGGGCAGGAGGCTACGGTCCATCCGGACCAGAACCTCCCGCCACAAGAACAGTTTCTTTCCCTCTGCCGTTGGACTCATGAACACTTTGTAACACCTGTCACTTCAACAATAATACTATTTAAGAACAATCTATTTGCACTACTCATTTGCACATTGCACTGCCAACTGTACATTCTGTATATAGTCTATCTTAGTCTATTTTATTCTTAATTTTATGCATGCCTTTTTATATATTTTTTATATTTTATCCTTTGCTTTATGTTGCACCTACGCCGAAGCAAGTTCCTACGTTTGTGAATTTCACTGACAATGGCAATAAACAGTTTCTGATTCTGAAAATGGTAAATATTCAATCCATGTGTGAATTTAACTCAATATTTTCAAGGCACACTTGGCAATAGCTGAAGGCACACCAGTGTTCCCCGGCACACTGGTTAAAAATCAAGGATCTAAACTTCAGGGTTTGCAGTTTTATGCAGAATGAAGTTATATATTTTGTTATTTCTGGAGGAAATGATTGCACTTCAAAAACTGCTGCCTTTGCTATTTTCTAATTGCGTCCATTCAAATTGCAAAGTCGATGTGTTTAATTGTGCAGCAAAAAACCTAAACCCTTGTAGGTTTGGAAGTGTATGGTCCTGTCAGTCCTCATCTGCCCAGTGACCCTGAAGAATGGGTCAAATGCAGCGGGCTCATTCACTCCAGAGATAATCATAAAGTACCTGACACTTTCCGTCTGTTCGTCCAGAGCCGACACACGGCGAGCACGACGCCGTCCTCCCGAGCTCCATAAACTCAGAAGTGCCTGTGCAGCCAAACCCTTTTTTATTTTTTAGTCAAACTTTATGTCTGGCTCTGTATGTCGCTTTTTAGCCATGTTTTTGTCCCTTCAAGTACCGTTTTGTCCCTTTAAGTCACGTTTTTGACCCTTTAAGTCGCATTTTTGTCACTTTTTGTCCCTTTTTTGTCCCTTTAACTTGTATTTTTGTCCAATTAAGTCACGTTTTTGTCACTTTTAGTCAAAATTTTTTCACTTGTAGTCATGTTTTTGTCACTTTAACAAAATTTTTGTCCCATTAAGTCACATTTTTGTCACTTTTAGTTGCATTTTTGTCACTTTCAGTCATGTTTTTGTCACTTTAACTCACGTTTTTGTCCCATTAAGTTACGTTTTTGTCCCATTAAGTTACGT